>CM070610.1:50349792-51549792 GCA_036346395.1 Hsuehochloa calcarea | reverse complement strand
ACGAACGCCTCTACTCACAGAGGGGCAAAGAGACCGAAAGCGGTGGTGGGGGCTATATTGGTTTGTCACGCGCTGATCTCGATGTAGGCATACTACCAAAGTTGCTTCTAGTCCATTGTTGTTCTACCCCTGTAATTCTTTTCTCGCCAAATAAGCAAGTCGAACAAACTATTAATATCATTATAGTCTTTGTAATCAACTATGTCCTCAATCTCACACCTTAAATCACTATAAAAATGAGCCATCTTATCCTCCTCATCCTCAACAACATTACAACGTTAAAGATGCCTATTTGTAGTTCTTGATAATATTTCTATAGATTTATTACCTTGGTCTAAACGCTGTAATTTCTTAGGTATCACGCTTATAAGTAGGATGAACAACTGCACGCATAGCTACCTTCAATCTATCCCATGTATCGTGAGTTAATTTAATTAACCACTTGATTCCACCAAATGATAGCAAAATCTTTAAATTCACTAGTAGCTTGTCCGACTCTATACACTTCGTAGAACTAAATGGGATTTAAATTTTTGTTCAACTCACATCTCCCAATCTAGATAAATTTCAAAGATCATAAACACCTTTAAAAGATGGTATGGTAAATTTAACCTTAGCAAATGGGTCATCATTAGCACGAGCATTGTGGTTGTAACACCCCCGCCCAACACCGAGCCTCGAATGCCACTAAACTACTCTTCCAAACTAATAATTATCGACACACTATAAAATTACAAAGAAGGAAAACAACGATAAACATATCCATGGACCACAAAAGAACATGCATAATTATGGATCAAGCGATAATAAATAAGCAAGGGAAATATAACCTGTAAATAATCCAAAATAGCATCAACCAATGAATCCAAATCATTGAAACAAATAGTCTAGTCCAAAACGTTGTCCTAAACTTTATTCAACCTCTAACATGTCCTAGAGTAATCCTCGCATTGAATGAAAAGATTCTTATGGCAAATGATCATGTGATTGAAGTATGGATCTAATCCATGTGCTCTACTCGCTTCTCAATACTGCCACCCTCAAGATCACCTAAAGACAACAAAAGAGCAAGGGTGAGTCCACGACTCAAAGAAACACATCAATATACAACGAACAATAATAAATCAACAAAGATTCAATAACTTCATTATCATCACGTGTACTTCTATTAATATTCTCATGTCATATCTTCTCTTTGTTTCACACCCATTAATCTCATATATCAATGCAACTCTAATCTACATGTCCACATGCACTTCTTTTCGCAGATATACCGGTGATAGCATGAGTGAATGCTCGACAACATTCACTCAAGCCCGCTCTCCTCAAGGATCGGGGACCTCCTCCACTCCGTGGAGTTGTGATCATTCATGATCACCGCCATATGCAAAGATGCTTATGTATGAAAAAATGCAAACTCCATCATATTCATCATATCCAACTTTTTCCTCATGGTTGTCAACAAAGTTATAACCATATCATTCCATTGTTTGCAATTAAATAAAATAAAAGCACAACAATAATGGTAATAGAAGATAAAGAATCACAGTGATCATCATTGATCGCCGCTCTACCATGCACTTGCCTTTACTAGTTATGGGCACACGGCTTGGCTAGAAGATGGCAACAAGCACGACGCCTCCTACATTAAATACGCAATTTTCAATACAAGCTACAACATCAAGAATAGCAATCAATAGACATCGCCCTACCCGTCCCCAAATATACCACGCTTCTCCATATCTGGATAAAGTCACCCCTTGCCTGTCTTGGTACTAAAACGAACGTAACTTTTGACTCAAAAGTCCGATCACGACAAACCACCCAGTTCTGGATTCTACACAAAATTATCCTCATTTTCTTAGATTACAAAGTCTTCTAATTAAATCATCTAACCCTCCGCTTTTAGCCCAGAAACTGATCTGTCCTTCGAACAGCGGGTCTTACTAAATTCATAACTTTGTTTTACCCAACCAAGATTCGATTTCTTGGATTCTACAGAACCCTTAGACGATTATCTACATCTTTCATGTAGATCAAAACTCTAATTAGTCAAATTACTATTTTTAATCTGCAGTCTACCAAAACATACCTAAAGACGATAAACCACAAAGACAGCAGTCTTCCAAAATTCATATCTCGAATTCTACTTGTCCGCTCGACATGATTAAATATGCTATAGAAAGATATCGAAATTATCTACAATTAACTAGTAGGTGATATTTCCAAAATTCACCATTAAGGTATCCAAATAAATCGCTCAATGTAACAAAGGCTAAACAGATCTATTAATCGCCCCTCGATTAGAAATTCTAAAACCTCTCTAATTAACCTCAATTCTATCTCTAACTAAATTAGCAAAATAGAGAGGAAATAATATTACAAATCGTTACCTACAAGAACCGGATCTTGGTTTTTTTCCTAATCATAAGTACTATTCTAGCCTTCATGGTTAAGAGCATTTTATGAAGCAACAATTTTTCTAGTCACGCCCACCAAACACCTTAACATGCAATTTGCTTATAAGTTGTGATTACTTACTGGAATTGTTGGTGACACCTCAACCGCATGCATGCATCAGTGGAAATCCATTCACACGCACGCAAGGCGCTGGCAAGAAAGAAACACGCGGTAGGAACCAATCGATCTGGACCTCACGCTACGCCGCAACGCTTGGCCAAGGGGCAACTCCGGATGACCACGTTGGCCAACAAAGCAGCAGCCTACGCCGGATTGTCGAGCGCCATACGCAGCCGCGACACGCCACAGCGGCAGAACACCTACGCGTGCCGGGCGACCACAGACGGCCGAGACATACGCGCATACCCGGCAGAGCTTCACGAGGATATCGGGCGATCAAGTGCTGCTACGAGACGGGAAGGAAAAAACAAATGAGCAACTAGGTTTTCTTTCCCATGATACTTTTAACCCGCCCAACCCAATTCCTTTGAAAACTCTAAAATATTACGCTTTGTTTAGGTATCTTCTTTTATTTAATTACACACGCACTTCTTAGAGGTCATTTTTTAGAATATTACATTCTACTCCTCTTAATGTAATTCGACTTCAATTCTACTCTCATTGCTCTATTAAAAAAACAACCACAAGCCGAACTTAAACAACAAATCACACGCATCTGACGTGAACAACTCGGGTATTGCTCGCATGCGAGACTCCAACTCCCAAGTCGCTTCTTCTGGACCGACAAGGCCCACAAAGACCTTGACGATACCAACGTCTTATGCCTTAGCACCCGCCTCCGACCTCTCCGAATCACGCTGGCTGGACGCGACTCAATTGTGAGATCTTGCTCAATAGTCGTGGCTCTAATGAAATCTTATGCTCGATCTCTCAAAACTTTCTCAGATCGAGACGTGAAACACATTGTGAACTCCACGCATGGACTCGGGAAGATCCAAGCGGTAGGCTAACTTCCCAATTCTTGCAATAATCGAGAAGCGGTCCAACGCACTCGGGCTAAGCTTCCTTTGGTACCGAACAGACAATACCTTTAGTGGGAGACACTCTCAAGAGCACTCGTCACCCACCGCAAACTCCAAGTCACGCCTCACATCTCGCATAGTTTTTCATGCGCTCCGAGCCGCTAATGTATTCTCTGCCTCACCATGGCCACACGCTAACGGTCTTCTTCCAATCCAATCCGGACCTAAAATCGCTTTCTCTCCCATTGCATCCCAACAAAGTGGCGATCGCACTTCCGCCATAGAGAACCTCAAATGGCGCGGCCTAATACTCGAATGGTAACTATTATTATAAGCAAACTCGCAAGTGGCAATCGTCCTCCCAACTACCCTTCCAAGACAAAACGCAAGACCGCAACATGTCCTCCAAAGTCCGAATAGTACGCTCTGATCGCCCATCCTGTCTGCGGGGTGAAACAGACTAAGCGGAGCTGTGCCCAATGCACTCGCACTTCCCACAACTTGAGACAAACTTGGCCCCTCTCTGTCGAAATGATGGTCTTTGGCACACCATGCGCCTTACTATTTCACGCACATAAATAGGAGCTAGATCACTCATTTGAATTTGTCGTGCGAATAGGAATGAAGTGCGCAGACTTCTGAATCGATCCACCACTACCCAAATCGCATCCTTCCCTGCAGCGTGCAGGTAACGCCACCACAAAGTCCATAGATATATCATCCCAAGGCCACCGGGGAACCTCCAATGGTTGCAACAACCCTACAGGACGCTTGTGCTCAGCTTTCACTTGCTGACAAACACCACAAGAAGCCACACAGTTAGCAATATCCACCTTCATCCTTTTCCACCAAAAATTACGTTTCAAATCTCGATACATCTTAGTCTCACCAGATGAATAAGTACTGCGGTGCGATGTGCATCCTCAAGATATCATCTTTGACCTCCGCCTTTGCTTGACGCATAAAGAAGGCCTTTAAACCTCAAAGCATCAAAATCATCCATGCTAAAATCACCCTCTTTACCCTCATCCAGTAGCTTTCTAACCTCCCGTAGTAACCGGTCACTCTATTGTGCTTTCCGCACACGGTCTAGAATAGCTGACTCAAGAATCAACTGTGTCTCAACATGCGCTGTGCCCGCATAACAATAAGATATCCCCATGCGATCAAAATCAGCAATGAGGCAATCTAGAGTAGCGGGAGTGGCCTTGCGACTAAGAGCATCAGCAACAACATTGGCCTTGCTGGATGATACCAATAGTAAGATCATAATCCTTGATCAACTCCAACCACCTCCTTTGCCTCAAATTCGATCCTTTTGAGTGAAGATATATTTGAGACTCTTGTGATGCGTGAAAATATCACAAGGCTCACCAGATAGATAATGTCTCCAAATCTTGAGAGCAAAGACAACCGCAGACAACTCCAAATCATGAGGGGGATAATTCGCCGTGCTTCTTTAACTGTCTCGACGCATTAGTAATCACCTTACCGTCTTGCATGAGAACACAGCCAAGACCCACTCGAGACGATCTGAAAAGACTATGAACCGCTTCTGGCCTGAAGAGTGAGAATAGGAGAGGTCACCAACCTCTCCTTCAAAATGCGACTAATCACGCACACTCATCATCCACAGAATCTCACCCCTTCTCGAGTAGGTCGAGACATCGGTTTAGCGATGATAGATAAATCCAAGCAAAAACGCCGATAATAACCGGCCAAGCCCAAGAAACTCCTCACCTCCTTCACATTTATCGGCCTCTTCCAATCCACCTCTGTGGAGACCTTGCTAGGATCAACAAAGAATGCCTTGAGGATTTATCACATGACCGAGAAAACTCACTTCTGAAATTCAGAACTCACATTTCTTCAACTTAGCATAGAACTTGTGCTCTCTCAAAGTCTCTAAGACTAGCCTCAAGTGACGCTCATGATCCTCATTAGTCTTGGAATAGATAAGAATATCATCAATGAACACCACCACGAAGTCATCTAGATACTGTGTAACATGTTGTTCATGGTTTCCATAAAATAGCAGTGCATTAGTCATCCAAAAGACATAACTTTGAATTCATAATGCCCATACCGTGGAGAAAGTTGTTTTCTCTACATCTCTCCACGCACCTTGGATTTGATTATACCCACGACGGAGATCGATCTTGGAGAACACTTGAGCTCCATTCAACCGATCAAACAAGTCCTCAATGCGGGTAATGGATATTTGTTCTTGATTGTTACAAGATTAAGCGCCCAGATAATCAACACACATACGCCAACTCCCATCCTTCTTCTCTGTGAGCGTAGCAGAGCCCCCATGGCTATACACTACGCTGATCAAACCTTTAGACAACAAATCGTCCAATCGCTTCTTCAACTCGTCTGAAATGGGCGTGCGGTCGATATGGAGACATCGAGATGGGCCGAGTACTGAACAAGATCAATGCGAAACTCCACGCTCGCGCAGTGGCAAGCCCTAAGCTCAGCTGGGAACACATCTGGGTAATCACTAACCACTGGAATCTCCTCAATCTGCGAAGCCACACTCGGTTTCTCAGCAAGAGCTAAAAGAAGCCCGATTTTCAACTGCTGACGACCGAGAACAATCCGACCAACATCGAAAGAGAGCGCGGGCGCACTCGAAAGGTCAAAGTCTCCCAGACGGGTCTGCATGTAGATCGTTTCTCTGAAACAAGATATCACACTCGATAAGAGTGCAACCAATCCATACCCAAGATAACGTCGAATGGCTCCATTTGAATAACTATCAAATTCGTCGTGAACTTCTCTCCATCAATGACAATAGAACACCCAGGACAAACAGTAGAGCTCGCAATAATACCCTCAGGAGAACTAACCAACACTGATTGAGAAATCCACTGCATACTCAAGTTCGCTCTCCTAGCAAACGCCCAGAGACAAGCGAAAAGGTAGCCCCGAATCAAAAAGGACTAAAGCATCAAGCGAATCCACAAGCAAAGTACACTCACCACGTCAGGACGACCCGAGACTCACTGTGGGCATGGCGTACAATCCGGTGGCGCCATGGCGAAGAAGACGACGCCGGGCGGCGAGAGCCCCAACAATCTACGTGGCGGTGCGGTGTAAAGCGGTCGCGTAACCAACTGAGCGGTGCGAAGGTGGCGGCCGTGAGTACCCTCTTTGAGGCGCCCAAGCGAAGGAAATGGCGTGCTACGGAGGAGCAATCATCATCCGGAAAGTTCCTCGACGGGACCCATCAAGAAGAACATGGCACAGTGCTCCCACTTGATCACGCTTAGCGGGTTCTCGCGACACACCGCTCCTTGTGACCCGGTCGGCCACCGACGGCAATCTCCGTCCAAGAGCACTCACAGCTGCGTCTCCATCACCGCACTTAAAGCAAAGCATGCCCATCCCCGGGACAGACGAAGAGCCGTAGTACTGCAAAATGACGAGGCAGAAGAAGAAGAGAACCTCGGCCGCTTAGACTTGAAGGATCATGGGTCCTCCTTGAATTTCTTGGCGGCAGTCGTTGAGCAGACCACTTCCTCACTAGAGCTCCTCTTACGTCACCACCGAAGCTACCGATCCACCGAGGCTTGCGGCCCTTTGTGAGTCGTGATCTCCAACTCCATGCCCCTAGCTTGCTCCACAACAGCTGTAGTCACGGAGTGGAGTAGCTCCCAACACATGCCAGCACTCGTAATTGAGACCCGACGGAACCTCTTGGCTTTCGAAGATCATCGCTCGCTCATCAAGGGACAAAGCGAACCAAGTTGTTGAACTCACCTCATACTCAAGAATACACCTCTTCCTCTCGAGCAAAGGTCGTCAAGGCAACCTCCATCTTCTCAACAAAAGAGTAGGGGTAGAACTTTCCCTTGAACCGATCTACAAAGTCCTCCCAAGTGATCGCCCTTGAGTGGCGGTCCTCGAAGACAACACGCCTCCACCAAATATCCGCTGCCCTTCAAATGAAAGGCCACAGCGGACCCTCTAATGTGAGGACATCTCTAAAGCTCCAAACCGCCTCTCCATGTAGCGCAACCAGTCCACGCTGGACCGGTGTGCCGACCACAAACGGATCCAACCTCAACCCCATCCACTCGAAGTGTCATCCGCCTCAGAGCCGGTGGATGTGCTACAGGAACAACAACAGATGCCGCGAAGAATGGAGCCTGCGGCTACTGCTGGACGAAGACCACGGATCTCTCCCACCAATTCTCTCGGCAAGCGGGGTCTCATCTGGACCCCAACCGAGGCGGGTCAACAGCAACCCCTCGGCCATCGACTCATACGCTCACGAGGTGGCTCCACGGACCTCGCACTGCCCCGACCTCCACGGCCGGGCCACCACGACCACGTCCTCTACCCCTCGGCATAGCTATCAACCACAATCAACAATACACAATGAGTTCAAAGGTCAAAATAAAATCATGCATCAATAAACAACATAACGAAAGCGTAAAAACTATATCCGTACCTCTCTCTAACCTACTGTGCACTAGTGTGTCAAATTTTAGGTTAGTTAACCATTAGCAAATTTTAGTTGATTTACTAAAACAATATCAAATTATAACAATTTTAGTTTGCCTAAGTTGTTAATCTATTCACCACGGACCTAAATCCCGCTCTGATACCAACTGTAACACCCCAGCCCAACACTGAGCCTGGAATGCCACTAAACTACTCTTCCAAACTAATAATTATCGACACACTATAAAATTACAGCAAGGAAAACAACGACTATAAAATTACAGCAAGGAAAACAACGATAAACATATCCATGGACCACAAAAGAACATGCATAATTATGGATCAAGTGATAATAAATAAGCAAGGGGAAATATAACCAGGTAAATAATCCAAAATAGCATCAACCAATGAATCCAAATCATTGAAACAAATAGTCTAGTCCAAAACGTTGTCCTAAACTTTATTCAACCTCTAACATGTCCTAGAGTAATCCTGCATTGAATGAAAAGATTCTTATGGCAAATGATCATGTGATTGAAGTATGGATCTAATCCATGTGCTCTACTCGCCTCTCGATCCACAGCGGCCTCGAAGATCACC
This sequence comes from Hsuehochloa calcarea, assembly GCA_036346395.1. Lineage (NCBI taxonomy): Eukaryota > Viridiplantae > Streptophyta > Magnoliopsida > Poales > Poaceae > Hsuehochloa > Hsuehochloa calcarea. The sequence continues at coordinate 51,541,294 of CM070610.1, read as the reverse complement.
TAAAGACAACAAAGAGCAAGGGTGAGTCCACGACTCAAAGAAACACATCAATATACAACGAACAATAATAAATCAACGAAGATTCAATAACTTCATTATCATCACGGTACTTCTATTAATATTCTCATCTCATTATCTTCTCTTTGTTTCACACCCATTAATCTCATATATCAATGCAACTCTAATCTACATGTCCACATGCACTTCTTTCATATACCGGGTATAGCATGAGTGAATGCTCGCGACAACATTCACTCTCAAGTCCGTTCCTCCTCAAGGATTGGGGACCTCCTCCACTCGTGGAGTTGTGATCATTCATGATCACTGCTCATATGCAAAGATGCTTATGTATGAAAAAATGCAAACTCCATCATATTCATCATATCCAACTTTTTCCTCATGGTTGTCAACAAAGTTATAACCATATCATTCCATTGTTTGCAATTAAATAAAATAAAAGCACAATAATAATGGTATGAAAGATAAAGAATCACGGTGATCATCATTGATCGCATCTACCATGCACTTGCCTTTACTAGTTGCTTGCACGGTTTGGCTAGAAGATGGCAACAAGCACGGCGCTCTCCTACATTAAATACACAATTTTCAATACAAGCTACAACATCAAGAATAGCAATCAATAGACATCGCTCCTACCAGTCCCCAAATATACCACGCTTCTCAGATCAGAATAGTCACCCTACTGTCTTGGTACTAAAGCGAACGTAACTTTTGACTCAAAAGTCCGATCACGACAAACCACCCAGTTCTGGATTCTACACAAAATTACCCTCATTTTCTTAGATTACAAAGTCTTCTAATCAAATCATCTAACCCTCCGTTTTAGCCCGAGAACCGATCTGTCCCTTCCTAACGTAGGTCTTACTAAATTCATAACTTTTGTTTTACCCAACCAAGATTCGATTTCTTGATTCTCTGAGAACCCTTACCCTCATTTTCTTTCATGTAGATCAAAAACTCTAATTAGTCAAATTACTATTTTTAATCTGCAGTCTACCAAAGCAAATAGAAAGACGACAACCACAAAGACAGCAGTCTTCCAAAATTCATATCTCGAATTCTACTTGTCCGCTCGACATGATTAAATATGCTATAGAAAGAGATCGAAATTATCTACAATTAACTAGTAGATGATATTTCCAAAATTCGCCATTAAGGTATCCAAATAAATCGTTCAACTGAACAGCATGCTAAACAGATCTATTAATCGTCACCTCGATTAGAAATTCTAAAACCTCTCTAATTAACCTCAATTCTATCTCTAACTAAATTAGCAAAGCAGAGGAAATAATATTACAAATCGTTACCTACAAGAATCCGGATCTTGGTTTTTTTCCTAGTCCATTAAGTACTATTCCGACCTTCATGGTTAAGAGCATTTTATGAAGCAACAATTTTTCTAGTCACGACCACCAAACAATTCGAACATGCAATTTGCTTATAAGTTGTGATTACTTACTCGGGAATTGTTGGTGACACCTCAACTGCATGCATGCATCACAGGGAAATCCATTCACACGCACGCAAGGCAGTGGCATGAAAAAAACACGCGGTAGGAACCAATCGACTGGGACCTCACGCGCGCTGCAACATTTGGCCGAGGGGCAACTCCGGGATGACCACGTTGGCCAACAGCAAGAGCCACGCGGATTCTTTGGCGCTAGCACGCGCTGCACGCTCACGCCGGCAGAGCACCTGTGGCCGGTGACCACAGATCGGCTGAGACATGTGCACACGGCAGGAGCTTCACGAGGATACTGGCGACTGGCGGCGGCTACGCACGGGAAGGAAAAAAACAAATGAGCAACTAGGGTTTTCTTTCCCATGATACTTTTAACCCTAGCAATTCCTTTGAAAACTCTAAAATATTCCGTTTTGTTTAGGTATTTTCTTTTATTTAATTACGCACAGACCCCTTAGAGGTCATTTTTTTTTTGGAATATTACAGTGGTGCTGAAAATCGTTACCTCCCATACCATGACGGTTGTGATGTAGACGGTGTCGTTGACATGCATCTTGGTTGGCAAACACAGCACCGGTATCACGGTTTCTCCTCTCATTATCATCTCCCTCCTCAAGATCTTGGGCCGCATCATGATCATACTCACGTCCCACCGTTGGGTAGCGGGTTCACTATTCTTTCAAGGTGTGTAATGGTATTTGCAATACTATTGTTGATTAAGCACTGCAATGTGATCGTGGTAGCTTGAAGCTTCCTGTCGATGTCCTCATGAATGGTAGTGTGTTGTTCATCAAAGAGCATCATAAGCTCTCCCTTTACAACACACTCGTTCTTATCAGATGTCTCACCTGTCATGATTAGCAGAAAACAAAAGACAACACAAATGTATTATCCCTATCAACTACTAGGTGATGGAAGGTGGAAACACACACTCACGCTTCTTACCACACTCTTACAAGTGTTCTTACCAATGCGGCCCAGGGTGGTACGACCGGTGGCTGGTTCGTGATACCGTGTCGAGAGTGGGTATGATTGCAAGAGGGGACTTGTTCTGATCAAGTGTAGGTGGAGCTCGGAAGTCACAATATGTAGCAAGGATTAGCAAAAACCGTAACCTGATTAACAAAGTTGAATAAGGGTCCAAAGTACATGTCACAGTTATTGGTCTAAAAAGTATCCCTAGCCCTAGCACAACACTGATCGATAACAAGGACTAGATACAAAGGATTCAAAGGATGCAAGGCTGGGAGTGGTCGTAGACCAACTAGGGGGTGGTCGATTTGATTCTTCTTCACCGGGTGGTCGATTTGCTTCTTCTCCTTTTTCTTGCCAAACCCAACCTAGGATTCCTTTTTGCGAATGTGTGAGACCTCGGTATTTAACTTGTAATACTTAACTATCAAGATGATTAAAGCATTACAAATCAAATATCACGGCTTTCGATATATGTACTTCCAGTCACGATACACATACCCCATACAAAAATTTTGGATCAATTCCATTCATCACATAGAATCCAAAGCATGACTAAGCAATTCGAAAGACATACAATATAGAGTTATTACAAAAAGTGCCGACCGGCCAAATACAACTAAGAGTCTAAGATAACAGCGGAAGCAAGGTGCCATAAGATGGCGATAAACAAAAGCCAATTAGTGTGCCTTTAACCCCACAAGGCAACCAAGCCGGACCACCGAGCTAGTCGTCAAACCCAAAGACATCTCACAAAAGTGAGGCCCTTGGGCTCACCTTCCTCCTCTGCAACAAATAGTTAAGCAAAGCAAATGAGTATAAAAATTGTACTCCATAAGACTTACGTGTAGAGTAACGAGACACACATATGCTACATGCAAGCTTATTTAAGTGGAGGCTGTATGTGGAGGCTGTATGTTTCATTTTCAGCATAAAGCAATCTTTATTTGCAAATAATGTAGTACATTTAAAAGCAAGTTTACAATCTGTTTTTATTGTTCAAATAGCAGTAAATAACATCAATATAACAATAAATAAAAGCGACAACATCACGGAAGTGACTAACCCAATAGTGACCACAACAATAGCATGAATTACCCATTCATACCACCCATGTCAAGTTTTAAAACAAAGGTTGTAGTCCAATTCTTGCGGAAATAACCAAGCTTGTCCATAACCTAGGGCGAGGCTATTCGAATAGATTTAACCTGCAGGTGTACCAATGTACCCACACGCTGCATCGCTTTTTGCCAAGCTATGAAGCACACTTCCTTAGGTATGCTGGCACGACTAAGTCCTACGAGACATTTCCAATATTATGCATTAACTACGTGTCGGCCACCTCGGCCGGCATCGATGCATTTGGGCAGCGTGTCGTGTGCATGTCACCGTGGATGCCGGTAGCGTGCATGGCGTGGGCGATCCCGCTCGGCCCATTTCTAAACCGGTGAACCCAGTTCACCGTGGGCCATGTCACTAACATGTGGGGCCCACATGTCAATTTTTATTTAAATTAATTTTTTTTCTCGGATGACGCAAGAATTGCATAATAAATCAATTTTACTTTATAAAAATAATTCAAAATTTTAATTAAAAGTCAAATTAGGGTTTTAATTATTTGGAAACTTCCAAAGCCCATAACTTTTGCATCCTAACTCCGATTGAGCCCATCAAATTGCTAAATTCATATAAATTCAAGCTCTATTTATTGGTGAATTGTATTTGATTTTTGGAGTTTGTTTTGCCTATATTATTTATTTTCTTTTGTTTCTTTTACCTCGTTTGCGAGTAGACGTCGATACTTCGGGAAATTTTGGAGAAGAAGGAGCACCCCAAGACCACGACCAATACCTAGACTATTCCAAGGCAAGTTATGCCTTTGATCATATTGCACCCATTTTCAAATTACCTTGATTTAAATTAATCCATTTTATTTTAAGTAATTATTTAAATTCTTTTGGGTGTAGATATTAATCCAAATTGTTACATCCCTTGTCTATTGTATGTCATGTTCTTTTGTCACCCTAGGTTGGTTCATTACTAGTTGGTATTATCCTAGAACCAGCGTGGGTTGGTTAGATCTGAGTAGAATGATTAGCCATGCCACGAGTCATCATTTCATGTAGTCGAAATATAATTTTGACTAACGGATATGGGCTGTGTGATAAAGCTGTGTGTGTGTGTGCTATTACTTGGTGATGGCATGTGTTGCACTAACCAACAGCGTGGGAAAAGATTTAGGCGAGGCGGTGGTGGATTCTACGTGATTGGTGGAGCTATGTGCTGGAATAATAAACTATGTGACTTAGTTAAAAGCTGAAGTCTTTCCTTGGTCAATTAAGGACTTAACTTTGTGCACCATTGAGTGAGCCTTCTTTATGCGACCACATGCCTAGTATGGGTGGGCCTAACTTAGTAAGTTATGGAGTCTTGACATTGATAACTCGGGTTGTAAGTTAAGGTCGTGTGATGGGCTAGAGGTGTGATTCTCACATCGCGAGGCGGTTCACCGCATCCATATCCAACGATGTGCAGTCGTACCAAACACGTGTGTATCTGTGGACTGCGGAAAGCACATCGGAGTGTCAATGCTTAAGGCGGTTTTGAAAGGTTTTGTTATGACCGTGTTGGCCTGCTTGATTGTATCGTGTGGGTAAAGTGTACAACCTCTGCAGTGTTAAATCAATCAATTTGAATAGTCTGCGTCTGCGGTCATGGATATGCACGGGATTTCACACGGGGGTAGATTTTCAAAAAACAATTAGAAAGGGTCGGTGTGTGAGATAACTTATGCGGCTATGTGAATAACCTGATTAGGCTTTTTGTCCATTGTGGAATCAAATGATAAATTATTATTGTCTATTTGTTTTGAATTATGTTTTCTGTAACACCCTGGCTATTCGGAAGCCAAGATGTCATGCAAAACTATCAAACTACTAAGAATAGCATTAAAGATGGATTATCTGATTCAATCAACAATAATTTCTAAAGAATGACCATAAGCGATCACGATTCATGGAAAGAATGGATAAACAGATATAATACCACGAGCAGTCAAGCAATACCAAAGTTGGATTATTACAAATCTGAAATTTATTTAACAAGTTGGCTTGACTGAAAGGTAATAATAATTATTCTGATTGGATAAAAGTGAAGTGCAGTGTGCCGAACTACCCCACCAAATCACCTTGTCTTCTCCTCAATTACCTAATTAAAACATACAAAGCAAGAGTGAGTCGAAGACTCAGCAAGTACATACAAGAATAATCAAACATAGAGTGGACAACACAATCCAGTTGAATTACGAACAAATCTTGGAACACATATATGATTGAATGGAATGAATACATGAATGGATGGAATGAAAGAATGCATTGAAGGAATGGACTAATTACGACTTATAATGGTATAGCGAGTGATACACCGTCGGTGTTCACTTAAGCCGTGCCATAGAAATGCACGGGACCCAATCACCGTATGAAGAACGTTTCATACGGTGTCCAAGTTGCCACATTGGAATGGTGGTCAACACTACCCACATTGGAATGGTGGGTTTTCAAATGCCCATCTTTGGAATTGATGGGTCTTTCAAATGCCCATCTTGGAATTGATGGGACTTACCAAAAGAATCCACTCCGTGGTCATAATGAATTTTATGAATGAATATGATGATTTCTCGATGGTATGAATGAATAACACACATTAGTGGAAAAGACACATGGCATTCAACAACATGTGTAAACAAGTATGAGTATGCATTCCCACACAACATAATATATCAAGGATGCCACACAAGTTAGTTGCATGTAATGGAATGCAACAAGCTGAAATGAATGCTAATTCTTTAATCACAACAATCATCTTCTTGAAATGAAATAAACATCAGGATGGATAGAAAAAAGGCATTCACAATTTATCCCAACATCAAGCAAACAATTGGAAACATCACCAAGCAAAGATAGGGTACTTGCCTTCCGCGATGTGACGTAATAGGAGGACACGAAGATGCCCCTCCACTCACCGCCTCACCGCCTACACAAATGTATAATAGAAATAAGAATAACAAGGTATGACATTGCTACAAGAGCCCTTCCATCCCTCTATCTCTCCCACCCAAAAAACAGGATCAATTTTTACCAAGTTTACCCAACAGCCCGATTACCGCTAAACTGGCAGCGATACTAGAAAAATCACCATTAATTATCTGTAACTCCAAAAGACCTGAAACTAGTGCTCACTGAATTTTAACAGATCAGGCTACAAAACATTAGTTGGCGGAATCCCTGATTTGGCCAAAGCAGAGGGCTAATTGACAGCTAAACACAACCCATCTACGTCTGTCCGAATACTGATCGAGAGATAAAGAAAATGGCGTAACTTTCAACCTATTGATCCAATGAGAATGATTCTTATCAGCTTGGAAAGATAATTTTAAGGGCTAAATAACTTAGTTGGGTGAAGGTTCTGATTCGGCCCCTAATTTGAACAAAACCGAGGGACAAACCTACTGACCTCAGTTTTCAGACAGACTGGACAGTTCGTAATCAAAATTCATATCTCCCAAACTACAGATCGTATTTTCCTGATCTCAGTGCCAAAAGAAAGCTAACGTTCCCAGGAATAAAACTCTAGAAGGGCAAAACCCAGATTCGGCCTCTACTGTAGTCTAAACAATAGATGAAAACACTAACAATTATCTGCCCAAAATTCAGAACAGTGGTAAAGAAAATATCATAACTTTCATTATACAGATCCAATGGAGATGATCTTTATCAGCTTTGAAAGATAATTTAAAGGGCTACAATAACTTATTTGGGTGGAGGTTCTTGAAATGCCTCTAACTAAATCAAAACATAGGATCAAGCCGACAGATCTTTCTCGTCAGACAGACAGAGCAGCGCGCACTAAAAAAATCATATCTCCTAAACCGTAAATCGGAATCACGTGATCTCGGTGGCTATGGAAAGCTAAGAACAATACCTACAACTTTCGAAGAGATGGACAGGACAGAAAACGAACGCATCTTACCCTAAATCGATGTACAAGTCGGTGAACAGCAAGGAGGAAGGGGGCGGCTCCAAAGGGTGGGAGGGGAGAGAAATGTGGAGTTTAGGGTTGGGGGGTGGGAACCCCCCCTCTTATGGCCAGCCACCACATGGGCCCCTCTTGGGCCGTGGCCCGAGCCCAGTTGCCGTGAAATAACAGAAAACCCCGGTGAAAAGTTGATTCTGGTTTTCGATTAGCTCCTCTTGAAACTTTTTCTAATAAGCGAATCACCTTGGTATTACATTCTACCCCATAATCAGAATTCGACCTCAATTCTAAACAACTAATACCGAGCAATTTCCAAGGAGTTGAATTCAACGGATTTAACATGTACCGAGAAACAAGCGGGTGCGGATCTTTTCGCGCATCACGAGACTCTATCTCCCAAGTAGCCTCTCTCTGGAATAGAGAAACCACAAAGCAAAGATGTGAAGCGGCGTCGATCTAACAATCAACTTGAACTTTCTAGGTACACTCATCGAAGAGGATCGAAGTAAGACCTTACTCGATGGTCAGCGTGTTTAACTTAATCTCAAACTTTGAATGGTCTGCTTGCTCTCTCGGCACCTTGACGCACCTTACGTTGCGTGCCTTGGCGTATGTACCGTGACGGTCAAGCGATAAGCCGGTTCCTAATTTCTTCTCTGCTGAGGAAATGAAGAGATTCAAGCGAAAAATAGAGAGTTCTCATCGCAACCACGCAATGTTAACTCTTCACCAAAAGGTTAAATCCCAAATGTGACTATTCATCGATAAAGCAATTCCACTTCCAATGAATCAATTTGCGAAAGAACACCACGAAAACCAAAGAAATTTGCTTGAATACTCAAATCAAATATTTCTTTTACTCATTGACTGGAAAGATTCGGTCATGCCAACACAGACCCCAACTCAAAGTCTGAAAACACTTATCAACAAAACACAAAACCCAAGCGCAAGGAAACACATCATTTTCGAAGAAACATCCTTTCTTCGCTTCTCTCTTGAGGAGTAAAACTTCTCTCAATATTGGAATTGGAATTCATCGCATACCTCAAGAGATTAAACCTCTTAATTGAACATTATCAAATTATGCTCAAAGCTGAAATACATCATCCACACCATGGTGGAGAGACTCCATTGAATTTTTCGATTGCTCTAGACATCTCGTTCTACTATTCAACCTTAATTTGATTAAAGGCACCCAAAGCGCCACAGGATAGATACCACACAATCACATTACCTCAAATTTTCAAGAACAACTCAGAAATCGTCGATCAGCATGCTAATGTCTTGCTTCAAAAGAGTCCTAGCATAAACATGTTCGGAAACTCATTTATTCCACCCTCTATACACACAATCGATCGTGACCAAGGTCTAGCATAAGCAGATGCAAGGCCCAGTTTCACTTCAAAACCTCTACAACAGATTGCTCTTATAGCGATGGTGAAATCATCGAATTAAATCTCCAACATTACCACCATTCTAACATACTCACTCATTGACATCATCGAAATCACCCACACCATCTGCAATGCTATCCAATTGTGTTACTCTAAAAATTCAATGAAGGTTTCCATACCTCAGATAATCACCAACCTTTCAATCTGAATTGAAGTTCTAGAATTTCACTATACGGTGTTAATCGGTAGTAACACTTTTAGGACTTATTTGAAGTCAAACATCTCGGGTGAATCAATTTCCCTCCAAGGGATACAGATCAAAACCATTTCACATTCTACTACTCCTCCAGATAACTTGGTAGCAAAGTATCATCGCTCTGATTACTCATCCACCACCAAGCAGTTGCCAAACTTTCACCTTGCAAACACTTCGCAACACAAAATTGTGATCCTTTCTCAAAGGAAGAGGCGAACAAAAACAAGTCCATTCATACGGAAAGCGTTGCTCACCACTGGCCAAAAAACCAAAGAAATATTACGCTAAAGGTGATCTTGAAAAGCGAAAACTAAGTTCGTGGTTGAGGAACACATTCCTCGAAGATAATAGCAAATAACAACCGATAAAAAGCGGCATTCTGATTGAAACTCGAAATCTTTTGAGTGAAAAGGGCGAAAAATTTAGGCAATGAACTCATTGAACCTAGGTGGAGTCCACAATTGAAAACATGAGCCTCACAAGAAGAGAATGTCGGATCTTCTGAGATAAGAACAACGAGCATTCAAGATCAAAGCGCTGCTCGCATCATCGAAGAACCATTATAACTCGCAACAAATCGTTTTACGTGGCAAACTTCGTTTATCATAATTATACGGGACCTTCAATAGGTCATGAACACAAAACTCGAAATTGAATCATTTGGAAACATCAAGAAAGGTGGTCAAACTTCTTCTTTCTCTAAAAGAATCAACCTTACCCTCATTCTTGATCGTGTCAATAAACCTTCTAAAGGAAACATGACAAATCGGGTCATAAAAATTTTGACATCAAATGGAATTGTAATAACAACTTGTTCTAGAAAAGAATTCAGTACGAAAACTACTAAGTTGAACAAGCGTCACACCCGACACTACAAAACTCTAGAAAGGGGTTTCGACACTTTTCTTTTCAAAGGAGGTTCTAAACTCCAACACTCCAAATATTCCAAAGAAATGAACATAGTCGAAATTTCTTCAATGAACTTTGTGAAAGGAAATTTGCATTCTCCGAACTGTCAAACGGATAACCGAGCTGCCCTTATCAACAAGAGAGATAGGGCTAACATAAAGAAAACGATCTTGTCAAGAATAACGTTCTAAGCAACAATGAGAGCTCAGCAGCCAGAAAGGCAAGAAACTTTTTTTTTTAAAAAACAAATAGGGTCTAATAGAAACCCGTAGCCCACAATCTTTGTTTGGGTGCAACCCCCGACTTAAGCATAACCAAGCACTCCAAAAGGGTTTTAACGCTTTTCTTCAGAAAAGAGATGCATCAAATTTCAACAAGCGGAGGGTTCCAAAGGAATACATTGAGCCAATGCTTTCTCATGTTAACGAACTTGCAACAAGAATTCTCATTAGGCAAACCATCAAGCGAGTAAATGAGTCGCTCTTTTCCAATGAGAAAGAAAGAACAACCATGAAAATATCAATGTTGCCAATTTACAAAGATCATTTGTAGTAAAAGCAATTCGACAATCGAAAAACAATAATATTTTGAGTACCATTAAAGGCCTATTTAAACTCGTCTACCAAAATCATGAACCCAAGAAAATTCATCAATCGCCACTTAGACAAGAATTTGTCAAATTCGAAAATCAAGGAAGAAAACGACTTACTAAAGCGGCCAAGAGAAATATGCAAGATCAATACACACTTGATAAAGAACTTGCAAAAGAAGTCTTCAATCAGAGATTCCAAATGAGCGAATGAGTTAAATTTCCCCAATAGGGTAAAACAAGTCTTTTGTGAAAAGAGAATCTTGCATTTGAACTATGCTCACGTGGAGCGAAATATCACAATAGTCGAAAGGGCAATATTTGTTTCAAAGAACGAATCGGAGAAGCTTGGAGCTTGCCTTCTTCATTAAAACCTCAATTTCAAAAGAATTCACGAAGCTGCACGGAACCACAACGAAACGGATATCGGTTCGAAAGGCAACAAGTTCATCAATGAGCTCATGCTCAATACATAACTTATGGAGCAGTAAGTTCTCTAATATCATACTACAAGCGGTGGTGTAGTGCGGCAAAACCGAGGACATCAACCACGAACTCAAGCGATCAACGCTTAGCTAGCGAAGCGCATAACTAATGCAATCAATTATGAATATATATATATATATATATATATATATATATATATATATATATATATATATATATCGGATCATCTCATGCGATCATAGAATAATTTCATAGATAGAGGTTATCATCATATCATGTATTAACACATCATAGCACAACACAATTTAACAACGACTCAATACTCGAGTCACCACAATTGAAATCACGGCAACAGTTTACCCAACCCTCCTAATGTGCACGGTGTGTCAATTTAATATGTTTGAATGAACCACGGACCTAAAGCCCGCTCATACCAATTGTAACACCACGGCTATTGAAGCCAAGATGTCATGCAAAACTATCAAACTACTAAGAATAGCATTAAAGATGGATTATCTGATTCAATCAACAATAATTTCTAAAGAATGACCATAACGATCACGATTCATGGAAAGAATGGATAAGCAGATATAATACCACGAGCAGTCAAGCAATACCAAAGTTGGATTATTACAAGTGCAAATTTATTTAACAAGTTGGCTTGGTGAAAGGTAATAATAATTATTACGATTGGATAAAAGTGAAGTGCAGATGTCTTAGAACTACCCCACCAAATCACCTTGTCTTCTCCTCAATTACCTAATTAAAACATACAAAGCAAGGGTGAGTCGAAGACTCGGCAAGTACATACAAGAATAATCAAACATAGAGTGAACAACACAATCCGGTTGAATTACGAACAAATCTTGGAACACATATATGATTGAATGGAATGAATACATGAATGGATGGAATGAAAGAATGCATTGAAGGAATGGACTAATCACGACTTATACTGGTATAGCGAGTGATACACCGTCGGTGTTCACTTAAGCCCGTGACTTCACAAATGCACGGGACCCAATCACCGTATGAAGAGCGTTTCATACGGTGTCCAAGTTGCCACATTGGAATGGTGGTCAACACTACCCACATTGGAATGGTGGGTTTTCAAATGCCCATCTTTGGAATTGATGGGTCTTTCAAATGCCCATCTTTGGAATTGATGGGACTTACCAAAGAATCCACTCATGTGGTCATAATGAATTTTATGAATGAATATGATGATTTCTCATGGTATGAATGAATAACACACATTAGTGGAAAAGACACATGGCATTCAACAACATGTGTAAACAAGTATGAGTATGCATTCCACACAACATAATATATCAAGGATGCCACACAAGTTAGTTGCATGTAATGGAATGCAACAAGCTGAAATGAATGCTAATTATTTAATCACAAGAATCATCTTCTTGAAATGAAATAAACATCGGGATGGATAGAAAAAGGCATTCACAATTTATCCCAACATCAAGCAAACAATTGGAAACATCACCAAGCGACATAGGGTACTTGCCTTCGCGATATGGCGTAATAGGAGGACACGAAGATGCCCCTCCACTCACCGCCTCACGCCTACACAAATGTATAATCGAAATAAGAATAACAAGGTATGACATTGCTACAAGAGCCCTTCCATCCCTCTATCTCTCCCACCCAAACAACGGGATCAATTTTACCAAGTTTACCCAATGACCCGATTACAGCTAAACTGGCAGCGATACTAGAAAAATCACCATTAATTATCTGTAACTCCAAAAGACCTGAAACCAGTGCTCACTGAATTTTAACAGATCAGGCTACAAAACATTAGTTGGCGGAATCCCTGATTCGGCCAAAGCAGAGGGCTAATTAACAGCTAAACACAACCCATCTACGTCTGTCGAGAATACAGATCAGAGATAAAGAAAATGGCGTAACTTTCAACCTATTGATCCAATGAGAATGATTCTTATCATCTTGGAAAGATAATTTTATGGGCTAAAATAACTTAGTGGGGTGAAGGTTCTGATTCGGCCCCTAATTTGAACAAAACCGAGGGACAAACCTACTGACCTCAGTTTTTAGACAGACTGGACAGTTCGTAATCAAAAATTCATATCTCCCAAACTACAGATCGGATTTTCCTGATCTCAGTGCCAAAAGAAAACTAACGTTCCCAGGAATAAAACTCTAGAAGGGAAAAACCCCAGATTTGGCCTCTACTGTAGTCTAAACAATAGATGAAAACACTAACAATTATCTGCCCAAAATTCAGAACAGTGGTAAAGAAAATATCATAACTTTCATTATACAGATCCAATGGAGATTATCTTTATCATCTTTGAAAGATAATTTAAAGGGCTACAATAACTTATTTGGGTGGAGGTTCTGGAAATGCCTCTAACTAAATCAAAACATAGGATCAAGCCGACAGATCTTTCTCGTCAGACAGACAGAGCAGCGCTCACGAAAAAAATCATATCTCCTAAACCGTAAGGCAGAATCACGTGATCTCGGTGGCTATGGAAAGCTAAGAACAATACCTAAAACTTTCTAAGAGATGGATAGGACAGAAAACGAACGCATCTTACCCAAAATCGATGTACAAGGCAGTGCACAGCAAGGGGCAAGGGGGGCGGCGGCTCCAAAGGGTGGGAGGGGGAGAGAAATGTGGGTTTAGGGTTTGGGGTGTGAGACCCCCTCTTATGGCCAGCCACCACATGGGCCCCTCTTGGGCGTGGCCTGAGCCAGGTGCCGTGAAATCACGAGAAAACCCCGGTGAAAAGATGATTCGGTTTTCGATTAGCTCCCTCTTCCGAAACTTTTTCTAATAAGCCGAATCACCTTCGGGGTATTACATTTTCAATCTACTATTTGTATTCAATTGCAAATGTTGAATTTCTGCAAAAGAACCACAGAAGCCATTCCTTTGGAATAAGCCATCATCTATACATTGCATTTTGTGGTATGACTTGCGAGTACGGTTGTGTACCCATCCTTGCTAATCAATCTGCGAGATCAGCTTTGCAAAAGCATGGTTTCTCGTAGATAATAAGCATACATGCGACCATTTAGAGGAAGCATCGATGACCACTATAAAGTACCTAAATGGGATGATAGAGTACATATAGGACCATAAATGTCACCCTTGCATACGGTCCAGAATGTAGGATTTCAACCTTTACTTTGGGGTATAGGGTCTAGTAATGTCCAGTTTCCGATGGCACATGTAGGACACACAAAATCTTACGGATTTAGAAAACCCTTTACATTTATATTATGTCCTAAGAATTAGTAATTATATTTCTTATCATTCTAAGACCGGGTGGCCTAATCTATCATGCCGATCTGAAAAGTTCGAGAGCTTCTAAAAGTTATTTTGAGGGACGATTGTAGGTTGCGGTGCTTTAATGTGAGTGTGGTATAGCCCGATTCAAATGAAGGAAGTCTTTCTAATACCCTTTTCCCATTTTCTTTGCACTTTGTAATGAGTAGTTATTCTTTACCATACTCTTCTTCAGTCTCTACATGGAGACTATTGGCGTGAATATCTTTAAAGCTTAAGAGAGTCCTAGTCGATTCTGGGTACAACAAGGCTTCTTCAATGACCAATGTTGTGCCCATGGGAATATGATTATGGCTCTTCCTGAGCCTATTATACAAGTATCGCTGCCTGCGATTGTCATAAGACTACTAGCATTCTTGCTAATCGACTCAAATTTTTTGTCTCTCTTAATATGGTATTTGTTGTGCTGCTATCTGCTAAGCACACTTCCTCTATAGCGCCACACCGCAGCTTACGATATATAAAGTATTTATTAATATGGGGTAGGAAACAATTGTAACACCCCAGCCCAACACTGAGCCTAGAATGCCACCACACTACTCTCTCAGGCTAATAATTATCGACACACTATAAAATTACAGCAAGAAAACAACAATAAACATATCCATGGATCACAAAAGAACAAGGATAATTATGGATCAAGCGATAATAAATAATCAATGGGAAATGTAATCAAGTAAACAATCCAGGATAGCATCAACCAATGAATCCAAATCATTGAAATAAATAATCTAGTCCAAAATATGACCTAAACTTTATTCAGTCTCTAACACGTCCAAGAGTAATCCAACATGGAACGAAAAGATTATTATGGCAAATGGTCATGTGATTGAAGTATGGATCTAATCCATGTGCTCTACTCGCTCGTTTCTGGCGTCCTCGAAGATCACCTAAAGACAACAAAAGAGCAAGGGTGAGTCCACGACTCAGCAAACACATCAATATACAACGAACAATAATAAATCAACAGCATTCAATAACTTCATTATCATCACAGGTACTTCTATTAATATTCTCATGCAGTTATCTTCTTTTTGATTCACATCCATTCATCTCATGTATCAATGCAAATCTATTCTACATGTCCACATGCACTTCTTTCGCGTATACCGGTATAGCATGAGTGAATGCTCGCGACAACATTCACTCTCAAGCCCGTTCCTCCATAAGGATCGGGGACCTCCTCCACTCCCGTGGAGTTGTGATCATTCATGATCACCTGCTCATATGCAAAGATGCTTATGTATGAAAATGTAAACTCCATCACATACATCATATCCAACTTTTCATCATGATTATCAACAAAGATATAAGCATACCATTCCATTGTTTGCAATTAAATAAAATAAAAGCACGACAATAATGGTAATAGAAGATAAAGAAAACAGTGATCAATCATTGATCGCTGTCTACCATGCACTTGCCTTTACTAGTTACGGCGCACGATTTGGCTAGAAGATGGCAACAAGTCGACGCGCCTCTCCTACATTAAATATTCAAATTTCAATACAAGCTACAGCATCATAAGAACAACAATCAATCGACATCGCTCCTACACGTCCCCAAATCTACCACGCTTCTCGATCTGCGAAAAAGTTACCCATTGCTGTCTTGGTACTAAAACGGACTTAACTTTTGACTCAAAGGTCCGATCACGACAAACCACCCTGTTCTGGATTCTTCATAAAATTATCCACATTTTCTTAGATTACGAAGACTTCTAATTAAATCATCTAACCCTCCGTTTTAGCCCAGAAAACCGATCTGTCCGCTTGAACAGCAGGTCTTACTAAATTCATAACTTTTGTTTTACCCAACCAAAATGCGAGTTCTTAGATTCTACAGAACCATTGGACAATTATCTACATCTTTCATGTAGATCAAAAACTCTAATTAGTCTATTTAATATTTTTAATCCGCAGTCTACCAAAACAGCGCGAAAGGCGACAACCACAATGACAGCAGCCTTCCGAAAATCATAACTCGAATTCTACTTGTCCGCTCGACATGAATAAATATGCTATAGAAAGATATCAAATTACCTATAAATAACTAGTAGATGATATTTCCAAAATTCGCCGTTAAGGTACCCGAATAAATCGTTCAACAGCAATGAGGCTAAACAGATCTATTAATCGTCCCTCGATTAGAAATTCTAAACCTCTCTAATTAATCTCAATTCTAATCTCTAATAAAATTAAGAAAACAGAGGAAATAAAATTACAGATCGTTACCCACAAAAATTCGGATCTCTGCTTCTTTTCTTCTAATATTTTCCTTCTAATTAATCCTCTTCTCTTTGTTGCCCAAACCCTTAACCTTCTACTAATCCTTGCTGTTTTTTCTTGGATTCCCAGTAGCAAGCAATCAGCTAGCAACACAGCTCTACATGCACCTGAGACCAAGCCTTATGCTTCCACGTCAAAATGCAATTACTAGCTAGTGCCAACTAACGACCCACATACCATGCAATGTTTGCAAGACTAAGTACCTTCTAGTGCTAGCAATTGCTTGCATGCATGGATGGCACCACGTGAGGCAAAGAGCGGGACGTGGCAAAATCCCGTGTAGCCGGCAGATGGCTCTGTTGAACCCACGCGCATCTTGGCGGACGAACAACGGATGGTCACGCTGGAAGCAACCTGAATCGTAGGGGCACACGCACAATATAGGTCGCGATGGCTCTGAGCGATGAAAGAAAATAAATCTGATGGGGGGTGGCGGCGCTAATGGCAGGTTAGGGCGGCGCACAGGTGGAGAAAAGAAAATATGGCTAGGGTTTCTAGAATTCCTACAATCTATTTATATAGCTCTTAAAAACTCTGAAATTCTATTTTTATGTACTATTTTATTTAATTACACACTGGCCCTTAAGACGTTATTATTAGTATTATTATTTTCCGAATATTACAACAATCCACGCACATAAGTAAAATACTTCAAAACATAACACAATTTGCTATTATTAATATGGGAAAAAGTCGTGCAGGACTCCTAATAAGAATTTATTTCTTTGCTCTCCTAGAACTTACAACCATTATGCAAAATCAATGTTCTATCACAACTATAAACTACAAATGACTATAAAATCTAAGTGCAATGCGTGCACTAGATCGAACCAGCGAAGTATGAAGATACTTCCACATGGATCTGCGCTACGTCCATCTGCTCTTCTTCGGCAACTACAGCTGCTGCTACTGTGATGTCCAAAGAGGGTGTGATGGGGGCTGTTATATGGTTGTCCACATCCATGGGTGTGTCCCATGATTGTGGATCATCTGTGCCTGCAATGGCAAGGTGTGCCTCATGCTATCCTTTGCCCTTCTTCTTGGCCTTGAAGGCATCGATCACGTGCTGCGACTCTTGGCAAACATGTGACCAATGACCCCAAGTGTCACATTTGTAGCAACTTTGGTCCTGCTGACCATAGGGCTTCTCGTCGCACTTCTTTTGTTCACTCTTCTGGGCTTGAACATTCTGTCTGATTTTGAGACTCATGACCTTACCCTTCTTGCCTCTCTCTTTTGAGTGAGGCTTCCTCACCTTGTAGCTGCTTGCGTTGACTTCATGGTCAACTTTTCTACTAGGCAGCTGTGAGATGTAGTTCTTTCGGAGAACGTCATCTAGAGCTTCCGCAACTTGCATGATGTCAATCAGTTCGGCGTACTCCTTGTAGCCATCCTAACGATAGTTGCGTGCAGATTGCACTATGTTTGGGTGGAAGATGGAGAGTTTTTGATCTTGATTGTCCGTGGTTACCTTGCCACGATTGAAGACTTGTACAAATTATGTGCAATACATAGTTGTACTCTCCACGATCTTGTAGTTAGCAAAGCGTAGCGATTCCAATCATACTCTACACGAGGAAGAATGGTGTACTTGACTTCTCAAACCGCTTCTTGATGTGGTCCATAAAGCTAGTGCGTTCTTTTCTACCATGTACCCATTCTTGGCGTTAGCCGAGATGGTGTCTAAGGAAATAAAGTGCTTGATCATTCTCTAGCGATTGGAGTGGCGTCCTTGAGTGCCAAGTCCAATAGCGACCTGAGCTTCTTTGCTCTAAGTATGATGTCGACATCTAATGCCCAAGTCGGATAGTTGCGACCATGTTGGGTCACTATTGAACTCCCGATTCGTAATGCTAGTCATATGCATATTCAAGCAAAAAGTACATAAGATTAATACTTGTAACTTGCAACAAATAGTTACAAAATTCTCATAATGTTCTGTATTTTTCTTTGTATTTTCATGATTTACTACTATTTTCGATGATTAAAAGTAATATAAAAATCACCGATAATAAAAAATAGTAAATCTGATACATAAATGGCATAGAAATAATAATAACAAGGTGAAATATGCTTCAAATGCAAAAATTGATTCAAAATTTGAATTCACGAGGCCCTTTTACGCTAGAATATGAATTTTCATCGAAGTACTGCAATTTCCATTGGCTAAAGCGTGAAATTTTCAATTCTAAGAAAATTTTCACGTAATTTCAGATTTTGAGGGTTTTCTGCAAAATTTTCTTTTCGAAAGAATCTTGTAATTTTCGAATCACGAGGTCCTTTTTGCATATTTTGTGATTTTCTGATTTCCCCTCCCATTTTTTCCTTTCTTTCCGGCCCGACCTTCTTTGGGCCCATGCTTCTAGCCCATTCGATCCACAAAGGGCTTGGGGATTAGTTCCCCAGTATGTTTCTCGTGGTGGCGGTGCCATGCTGCCGCGGCGGTGCGTCGCGGACACTGGCATGGATAGCGTGACGGCGGCCTCGGGCGTGGAGCTCAGGCGGCCGATCTTTGCGGTGATCGTGGCGGCGCCGAGCGGCGAGCAGGGCTGGCGGCGGCCGGCAAGCAATTAGGAGGCTCGAGCGGTGGCTCTGCGAGGTGACCAACGGTTTGCTCGTGCTCAGCGATGGCGCTTGGCGGTGCGGGCAGGCGGTGCTCGGCGGGAGGGTGGTGGTTGGCCGGCTGGCGGCCGACCTTGCTAAGCGGCGCTGGCGACGGCCGGCGGCGTGGTCATTGCTCGAGCCATCTCCCTCTCTTCCCCTTCTACTTCTAGCGGTGGTGGAGGCGGCGCCGACGGCGGCTTCAAGCCGGTCGGCGGCGCGGTGGTACTCTCCTCCCCTTCCCTTCTTTCTTGGCGTGGCGCGGCGGCGTCTTGAGCGGCGCTCGGCGGATCCACGTCGGCGGCGCTTCAAGTCGGCCGTAGGGGTTAGCGCTAGCGATGGTGGCGGTGGCTACGGGCGGTGGAGATCCCATGTGAGGTGGCACGGCGGCGGGGCCAACTACAAAGCGGCGGCGCGCATTTAGTCGGCCGTCGCCGATCGGGTTTTACTATTCATGCATAATCACTTTTTATGTGTAATCACTGTTCATGTGTAATTATTGTTCATGTGTAATTATTGTTCATGCAATAATCTACGGTGCAATCAACATCCAATCTTTCATGCAATCCACCGATCGGCATTGTGCGCAACTTCAAGTTGGTTCGCGGTAGAAAAACCAATCTAGAAAGCCAAATTTGTAGAATTGAAAGCAATCTAGAAAAGCATTCAATCTACGAGTGTCGTTCTTCGACGGTTACCTTTCGATGCGATGAGTCGATCGTCGCGATAACGTGTTGAGTAACCGTCATTGGCAAGTCGATTCGGCGATTACCTCGTAAACAATATTCGAATCGTAGAAGCGAATAAAAACACAAGAACACAACAATAAATTGAACATAGAATACGAGTGGACTTTAGGCTTTGCTTTATTGCATCTCAATAATCGTGTTACAATGGTTGGGGTCTCCCCTATATATATCCTCTCGACCACCTAGAGTATCCAATGAGCTGTCCATATATAGGCGGCTTCGAGCTGGGCCCGAGTTTCTAACATAAATTACTGGAAAATTGAGGTTGTGCTTCTAATACTAATTTATCCTGTAAGCGAGAATGCGAACTCGTGGATGCAGCTGTTGGATCTATTATGCCATGATCCAACGGATCGTATTCCTTCATAATTTGAAGGAAAAATAATTTCAGATGTCAAAGATCTACTGTATTTTCAAGAGTTGTCGCCTGAATACATTCTCATTACGAAGGGTCTAGGTAAGTTTAAATTATCCTAGGATTAGAACTCTTACGATGGTTGATTTTTTTGAGTGAGTACATGGAGGATGTACAACCCACCCATGCCACACATGCACACATGTGTGCGTCAACTACACACGCTATAAATTTTGCAGAGGCTCTAGGGCCTCACAGAGCATGAATATGCACTTTTTTACCGAACGCATACATTTATACTTTGATTAAATAAGGCACACCATGGCAAACCTAGGTGGGCGGAAACTATACCCTCGTTCCCATGAGTTAGCCACTGGTCCGTCCTTAACAATAGTTCTAATGAAATGCTACTACAATTGTAGATAACTATGTAAGATTAATTTAATCTTTTCTGGCCTATGTAATTTTATTGGATTAATTCTTAGTATAAAAGCTCTAGTATGATGGTTGCTAGATTTAATGTATTAGAATTACTGGGTTTTAAATCCTTCATGTCTCCTTTGCATGGCATAAATTGTATGTGTGTGATCACCATTCTGTACGCGTAAGAGTTGTTGCATGCAATTGCATGACAAATGCAATTAACTAATGGCATTTGCTAATGGCAGCCTTAACGGCAAGCGTCATGCAGTTGCATGCGAGTGCTCATGCGGCTCATGCGACGGCAGTTTCTTTATGCATAGCCAAGTGAGCGGGTGCTATTCACGTAGCAGAACGACGCGACTGTTCGACTTCTATATAGGATGCTCCATCATCTTTTCAGAAATAGACGGAACAAGCAACATGATAATGCATGTACACACATACATGTGAGTGCTAGTTCTTTGATCATCAAAAGAACACTGAGAAGTATAGGAAGAGACAAGAGAAAAAGCTCACTGCAACATGGATCAAGGTATGTTAATACATAATGGAGATTGAACAAAATAGTGTTGAAATTATAGTTTTATCTATCATTTGGTATCAGAGCAAGGTTATAGCAATACCTATGATTCACATTAAGGTTGAATTCTTTCTTTTGAATGTTTTGCCGTTTTAGATGTTTTCCTAAACAATCTTGTTGTTGTTATATTTTCTTTTGATCTCTGAATATAATGTTGTTGGATGGCAGTAGGGTTAATGCACCCATTATTCAATGCGTATATGTGCGACTGTTTTATACAGAAGGGTTTCATGACCCATTATACACATATGTGTACTTGTGCGCCAAATAATGTAAGGGTTATATGACCCATTATATGTATTATAGATGATCATATTTTGAGACAACATCTTGTCTTTCTTTTATCATTATTGCTATTCAATTATTTTAATGGACACAAGAAAGATCCTTTGTTTGCATGCCTTGATGTCACATGTATGATGTGCACATTGGTCTAATTATTGTAATATTGCTAGTTAAATATTTATTGAATGACAAAGCTTGTTTGTCACCAAAGTGGCCTAGTTTATAATAGTTTAAATATTTAATTATGTATGTTTGTTTTGATACTATAATAAAATGACATTTTGGATCACAAATTATTATGTTAGAAGGTCACCCAAAGGTGAGCCACTACTAATAATTAAGTAGAATAAAAGGGAATGACGACATGCTTGAGAGATATATTTGTTTATCCAAAGATGACATCTCTATTATCTTGAGTATGTTTAATCATCCATAAAATTTCATATGTATCATTATTGAATAAATGATATGTTTAAGTATCATCCAAAGATGTTCTTAAATATACAATTAAAGTTTAAATCTTTTTTTCCTCTTGCTTATTAACAAATGAGCATATTTAATGTTTGCGACCACTATTAACTTGCGCTCAAAGCGTGGCTTTGTTAAGTTCAATGGGTTGAACTATACCGAATGGGCCGAACAGATCCAGTTCCAACTGGGTGTTATGAACTTGGACTTGGCAATTGTTATGGCGCAGCAGCCTGCAACACTTACTGATAAAAGTATTGATGAAGAAAAATCTATGTATGAAGCTTGGGAAAGGTCTAATAGATTGAGTTTGAACTTAATGCAAATGATGATCGCTGAAAATGTCAAGCCATCAATGCCCAAGACTGAAAATGCAAAGGAGTTTATGTTGAAGATCAAAGAGTACTCCCAATCGAACATTGCAGATAAGTCCATTGTAGGAAGTCTTATGAGTGAGCTCACGACTAAGAAGTTTAATTGGTCGTGTCCCATTCATGATCATGTAATTAGCATGGCTAACCTTGCAGCAAAGTTAAAATCAATGGGAATGGGTGTGAGTGATTCTTTTGTAGTACAGTTTATTATGAACTCACTTCCTCCGGAGTTTGGCCAATTCCAGGTGAACTATATATAACACCATTAAAGACAAGTGGAATCTCCAGGAGATTAAGGCCATGTTGATTCAAGAGGAAGGAAGGTTAAAGAAAATGAAAGAACACTCTGTTCATTTCATGGATCATAATGGTACTAGCAGCAATAAGGGTAAACCATGGAAGGGTAAGAAGAAGGATAAGGTGGCAACAAAGGTCAAAGAAGGCCAAATCCGCAAAGACTTGAAGTGCTATTTCTGCAAGAAGACTGGTCATTTCAAGAAAGATTGCCCGAAAAGGAAGGCTTGGTTCGAAAAGAAAGGTATGAATTATATTTCTGTATGTCACGAATCTAATATTATGGAAGTTCCAAATAATACATGGTGGTTAGATTCTGGCGCTACTACTCATGTTTCGCATATTACTCAGGGATTCCTTTCGATCCAACCCATAAGAAGAAATAAAAGATTCTTGTATATGGGGAACAGAATGAAGGCACAAATTGAAGGAATTGGGACATATTGCATAATCCTGGATACAGGCTACCACCTGGATTTAGAGAAATGTCTATATGTCCCACAATGTGCTAGAAATCTAGTGTCAGTTAGTATGTTGGATACATTAAGTTTTAAGTTCGAGATTGGAAGTGGTATGTTTTCTTTATGTAAAAATAAGTATTGTTATGGATCTGGTGCTTTAATAGAAGGCTTGTATCGCTTTAATCTTAATGTTATGTTTGCCAGATCTCTGTTTTTAGTGGAACAAATTATAGGTAATAAACGTAGTATGCATAATGAACGTTCTGCTTTCTTATGGCATCAAAGACTTGGTCACATATCCAAGGAAAGGGTAATGAGGCTAGTTAAGAATGAAATTTTGCCTAAATTGGATTTTGATGATTGGGATGTATGTGTGGATTCTATCAAAGGTAAACAAACCTCACATATATCAAAATATCCAGCCACAAGGAGCAGTGAACCTTTACAACTAATACACACTGATATATGTGGTCCTTTTGATATTCCATCATGGAGTGGAGAAAAGTATTTTATCACTTTTATTGATGACTTCTCACGATATTGTTATATATACTTGTTGCATGAAAAATCTCAGTCAGTAAATGTCTTAGAGATATTCATTACTAAGGTAGAGAGGCAACATGATAAAAAAGTTAAAGCTGTGAAATCCGACAGAGGTGGTCAGTATTACGGAAAATTTAATGAAAACGGACAGTGTCCAGGTCCGTTTGCAAGGTACCTTGAAAGTAAAGGCATTTGTGCGCAATACACAATGCCAGGTACACCTCAACAAAATGGTGTGGCCGAGAGACAAAATCGTACCCTTATGGAAATGGTTAGGAGTATGCTAAGTTTTAGTTCTATACCTTTATCCTTGTGGATGCATTCATTAAAGACTGCAACATATTTACTTAACAGGGTTCCTAGTAAGTCAGTTCCTAAGACTCCTTATGAGCTATGGACAGGAAAGAAACACAGTTTAAGACATCTTCATGTTTGGGGTTGCCCAGCAGAAGTAAGGATATACAATCCACATGAAAAGAAGCTTGATGCAAGAACCATTAGTGGTAATTTCATTGGCTATTCTGATAGGTCTAAAGGATACAAATTTTATTGTCCAAACCATAGTATGAGAATAGTAGAATCTGGTAATGCTCGATTCATTGAAAATGGTCAATTTAGTGGGAGTGATAAACCACGAAATGTGGATATTAAAGAAATTTGGGAGGATCTTTTAGAAACTAATGTATCCCCTGATATTGTTCCATTTCAAGAACCGGCTAATAATATTCAACTTAGAAATAAAGTAGTTCAACAAGAAGAAACAACATTGCGTAAGTCAACTCGACAGAAAAGATCTACCATTTCAGATGACTACGTGGTTTACTCAGTTGAACAAGAATGCGACTTGAGTATTAATAAAGATCCAGTCTCATTTAAGCAAGCCATGGAATGTGATGATTCTGAAAAGTGGTTTAATGCAATGAAAGTAGAAATGAAATCGATGGATGACAATAGAGTTTGGGAATTGGTCGAATTGCCTGAAAGTGCAAAACAAGTTCTCAAAAGGCAATATTGAAAGACTTAAATCCAGACTTGTCGCTAAAGGTTACACTCAAAAGGATGGCATTGACTATAAAGAAACCTTCTCTCCTGTTTCTAAGAAGGATTCTTTAAGAATTATTTTAGCTATGGTGGCACATTTTGATTTAGAGCTTCATCAAATGGATGTAAAGACTGCCTTTTTAAATGGTGATTTAGAAGAGGAAGTTTATATGGACCAACCAGAAGGTTTCCTAACTCCAGGAAAATAGAATTTAGTGTGTAAATTAAAGAAATTGATATATGGGTTGAAACAAGCATCCTGTCAATGGTATATTAAGTTTAATAATACCATTACATCTTACGGTTTTGTAGAAAACACTGTTGATCGGTGTATATACATGAAGAACAGTGGGAGCAAATTTATTATATTAGTCTTATATGTCGATGATATTCTTCTTGCTGCTAATGATAAATCTTTGTTATATGATGTTAAGAAATATCTCTCTAAGAATTTTGAAATGAAAGATATGGGAGAGGCATCCTATGTAATTGGGATAGAAATATTCCGTGACAGGAAGCAAGGTCTATTAGGATTGTCTCAGCAAGGATATTTTAACAAAGTTTTGGAGAGATTTAGAATGGACAAGTGCTCTGCAGGATTGGTTCCAATTCAGAAAGGGGATAAATTTAGTGAATTACAGTGTCCCAAAAATGATATGGAACGAAAGGCGATGGAATCAATTCCATACGCATCAGTTGTTGGGAGTCTAATGTATGTCTCAACATGCACTCGGCCGGATATCAGTTTTGCTGTGGGAATGCTTGGTCGATATCAAAGTAATCCTGGTCTGGATCATTGGAAAGCTGCAAAGAAAATTCTTCTGTATTTACAAGGCACCAAACATTTCATGCTCACATACAGAAGGTCAAATTATCTTGAAGTATTAGGCTATTCTGATTCGGACAACGCCAGATGCATTGACTCAAGAAGATCTACGTTAGGTTATATATTTCTGATAGCTGGAGGAGCAGTTTCATGGAAGAGTGCGAAGCAGTCCGTCATTGCTACTTCCACCATGGAGGCTGAATTTGTGGCATGCTTTGAGGCCACAATTCAAGCGTTATGGTTGCGGAATTTTGTTTCAAGATTTAGCCTTATTGACACAATATCAAAGCCTCTGAAAATTTATTGTGACAACTCCGCAGCTGTTTTCTTCTCAAAGAATGACAAGTATTCGAAGGGTGCAAAACACATGGATTTGAAGTTCTTGTCTGTCAAAGAAGAAGTGCAAAAACAAAAGGTGACAATTGAGCACATAGGTACTGAATTAATGATAGCGGATCCACTGACCAAAGGTTTGCCACCCAAGATTTTTTGTGGCCATGTCAATCAAATGCGCATCATACATAAGTCCCAGTTATCTTGATATATATATGTGTGTATAAATAGTTGTTACTTATCCTGGCATTTTGAATTCAATAAAGATTGCATTTTGTGCTTCTATTATTCACATGATGGTGTATACATTATTGTTTAGTGAAATAATATAAAATTATAGGATTATGGATTCCCTTAATTAGTGATATATATTGATTTAAGTTGTTTGTGATACATGGAAGGAATCTTGTCAATATAGGCCTGAGACTGCCATGATCCCCTCAATTTAAATTAATGAAAAGAATGACTTGATAAATTTACTATATAGTGTGCACTTAAATTTATTAGTAAATTATCAAACCGTTACATAGGCCAAGTGGGAGATTGTAATATTAATTTAATCTTTTATGGCCTATGTAATGTTATTGGATTAATTCTTAGTATAATAATGTTATTGGATTAATTCTTAGTATAAAAGATATAGTATGATGGTTGCTAGATTTAATGTATTAGAATTACTGGGTTTTAAATCCTTCATGTCTCCCTTTGCATGGCATAAATTGTATGTGTGTGATCAGCATGTTGTACGCGTAAGAGTTGTTGCATGCAATTGCATGACAAATGCAATTAACTAATGGAATTTGCTAATGGCAGCCTTAACGGCAAGCGTCATGCAGTTGCATGCGAGTGCTCATGCGGCTCATGCGACGGCAGTTTTTTTTATGCATAGCCGAGTGAGCGGGTGCTATTCACGTAGCAGAACGACGCGACTGTTCGACTTCTATATATAGGATGCTCCATCATCTTTTCAGAAATAGACGGAACAAGCAACATGATAATGCATGTACACACATACACGTGAGTGCTAGTTCTTTGATCATCAAAAGAACACTGAGAAGTATAGACAGAGACAAGAGAAAAAGCTCACTGCAACATGGATCAAGGTATGTTCATACATAATGGAGATTGAACAAAACAGTGTTGAAATTATAGTTTTATCTATCAAACTAGGTATATTTACAACTCTAGTGAAATATTAACAGTATTTCAGCATTTTCCACTACATAATTCAATGTTTTTTACGTCATCTACACACACAAAAAAAAAAACATGTCTTAGTGAAGATCAAGGTTGGCATAGCTCTACA
Source organism: Hsuehochloa calcarea (assembly GCA_036346395.1). Classification (NCBI taxonomy): domain Eukaryota; kingdom Viridiplantae; phylum Streptophyta; class Magnoliopsida; order Poales; family Poaceae; genus Hsuehochloa; species Hsuehochloa calcarea. The sequence goes on along the minus strand of CM070610.1, from coordinate 51,513,949 downwards.
GAGAAGGCAGTGTTCGCTCCTACATGCTTAAACTGATATGAAGAAATAAAGGACGAACTTTAGGCAAGTATTATGTCGAACTCCTCTGGTAGGTTTATTTCGCACAAATACAAGCTGCTTCAATGCCGTCATGGGTGTCACCTCTGGTTCAGACATGGCACCCTTCCGTCACGGGTGTCACGTCTGGCCAGACATGGCACTCTTCTTTCCCAGAAAAATTCTTCAGCACCAGTTTTGAGTTTGCTTTGCCGTGTATCATTCTCCCAGTCCAGTCGTCGAGAAGTGAAGACCTGAATAGAAGTTGGAAAATACCCATGGCTAGGAGCGAACGGACCATAATAAAGATGGAGCAGGCGTAGTGGTATGGCCCAAGTAAACCAAGCGACCTCTGCGGCTCTGCTGCTTTCCCAAGCCGCAAGGAACAACGAAGCCCAGCGTAGTGCCAGCGTGGCTTCTCTTGTTCGGTTGCGGTCAGCATAGCACCCGCCACACCGAAGGTATGTGGGTTCCTAAACCTCATTAGCCTTTACTCTTTAGTGATTAGTAACTGCAGTTTGCAATTTGGAATTTTAGTTAGATTGCGATTGTGTTAGGGAGCTAATGCGCATTAGCAGTGAAAGTTCAGTTTAATCTGGTATGTCGATCTTGTGTGTGTTAATCGCCATAAGAAGTTGTCTAAAAGAATCACCTAGCTTATTATTTTATAGGGACACACACTACCAATACGAGATACATGGTCAAATCCTTGATGGTCTATCAAATCTAATTGTTCATGACCCAAATAATAGTATTTGTTACTAGTATACACCATTCACCGCCTTATGCAACATAGCATCATAGCAGGTTAATTTGTCGCAATCAGCACGCGACGTCAAATTTATCATCGTTGTTCCTACAGCATTCAAAGACAGACAATTACTTACACGGGCTTCATGGCACATTGCAAATCACACTCGTGAAATCATGACAAGCTCCATGGCACATTGTGTGACGACCCGTGCCATCATTACCTTAGATAAATGGCACCAGTCTCTGAATTATTACTTGACAAAAACCAGTTTTGTCAAATAACAAGTCACATCAGAGATCGCAGAATAGCTAATAAGTTCATTATTATTACAATATCATGCCATGCAGGGCTAAAACCTTACATAGAGCTTACCAAATTCTCCTACTTAAAACATGTTCTTCAGTACAAGCTCCATATAAACTTGCTAACTAAGACACGTGGACTACATAAATAAGACAACGACCTACTGCCCAATTCTTCTGTAGTGCACTTCCCGTTGTAGTCTTCGTCCTGTTTATGGAAACACTTAGGTCGGCTCCATCAGCAAGGAGGATTAATAGCAAGGACGAGTACTTTCATACTCAGCAATTTCATATTACAAAAGTTGAATGCATGAATAATCCTCTAATCATCATCATCACTATCATCCAAATTTTACATTTTTTTCTTTTGAAATGAAAACACTTTTACAGCATACTCACATCCACACACTTGCACTGCATCTGCCATTATCACGCCTTATCTCAGCTTGACCGCCGCTGTAGCGAAGACCTTGAGTCCGTCGAACACTCCAGTAACCGCCACTTTTCACCTCGTCACACACCGTAGCCATCGCTCTTTGAGCTGGACAAGATTGTTGCGGCATGTCCAGCCTCGAATGCCAGAGGCCAACCGCTTGTCCGGCTCTGTGCTTTTCAGCCGGAACCGGACAGAGATATTTCTGCGCTGTTGTGCGACCTGTCTCGGCGTTTTCGATGCTGACAAACTTCCGCACATGGAGCGGTTTACCGGTTCAGGATTATCGTTTTCCAAACGCGTTTTGGTTCTTTGTGATGATCGATTTCTCTGACAGACTAGCGCGTCAAGTAAACTTGTACGTATTCGATCTGGACATGGATACTAATGTACAATGCCGTGCTTCCCACGATTGTGCCAATGTGTGAATATCATTCGAATTGGAGAAATATCTAGCGAGAACCACCAATTTGGTGAAAGGGTGAGAAGCAAGTTGATTTTACCCATTGATACAGGGTCATTCGATTTTCTCGATGTAAGATCGTTTACTCACGTGCCTCTCTTAAATCGTAGTGATCTTTCGTTGGCCGTGCAAAGATTAGCACTCTATAATTCGCAAGAACACACGCGCTGAACTTCATGACCACCAAACGAAGCCCTATCGTGCGCCCAATTCCCAGCGAAAAGGTTGACAATTCTCAAATTGCAAACTCCCAATTCCTCTCATGCACATGGTCCGGCCATGCGTGAAGAGCAAGTGCAAAATCTTCAATCTGTTATTTCTAAATAAAAGTGGTCTAACCCTAAAAGAGGGTGCGAAACACAATGATATAGGGGAACCTCCCCTTGGTTTGGTCGAAGAAGGCCCAAACTCGGTCACGAATTCGGTCAAGTGACCGAATCAAAATCCTAAACTCTATTGGGTTTAAATCCAATCACTTATTGAAAATTACATAAGTTGGTTCGGGTACTGTTTACACCATGGGCCTCCATGCGGTTTGGGCTTGAGCCATGTGACATGGGCTTCCTCAACCGCATGGGCTTCTTTCTCTAAGTCTTCGGCCGTTTGGGCTTTTCCCTTTACAACCACATGGGCTGCCTTATCTCCTTCTCCTTGGCCGAAAGAAGTATCTTTCCTTGATCTCCCATGGTTCTCCTCCATTGCTTTGGCTCCGGCCTCCCTCTCTTCCCTCTCAGTTCGAAAGTTTTTACAATGTTCAAACATGAGAATACACAATGTATTTGCATGAGGTAGTATCTCATTCTCGTCAAAGTCAATAGGAAATTCTTTAAGAAACAAAAGCACCTGTTAGTGTTGAATATATAAGCATTTTTCGAATTACTTTAATCCAGAAATATACTAGATGAATCATGAATAATATTCTAGCCTTTTGCATAAGACAGATAAACATGAACACCATAGTCATACCAATTTCTAACAGAACAGAAATCAGCATTTCTATCTCAGTGTTCAAAACAATAACATAAATTAAAGATAAACAAAGTACAAGGATTAGATTGATGTACAGGCCGAGTTGAAGAACAACGGCGAGAATTGTTGGCAGATTGTCCTTCGCCATGGTGTAGTGGACGTAGTCGGGCAGTTGATGTAGATGAAGAAGAGGATCGGATGATGACGAAGCAGCAAGCAGTCGCGCGAACGCTCCCCAAAACCCTTATTCGTCCTCGCTCGTGTAACCCTTCAAGGACGGGGTTCCGGAGGCCTGCTCTCCCGGTTCGACCGTACATGAGCCTCGCCGGGATGGAGATCACCAGAGAAAGCAACAAAACGGTGGAGAAGTTTGTCCCAGTCGCGTGGAGTGAAAGTTGGAGAGGAAGAGTCTCACGAACAGTTCACTGTTCTTTTAATGGTCCACAAAAAACAGAGAGACTGGAAACGGTTGCCATCAACCAGTGCTAACAGTAGCCACTAGTAACTGAACCGTTACTGCCAGTCCATTTGTTAATACCATTACTGCGAGTTGGTGTGTTTCGATTTCCGAATAGATAAAAAGCGTCAGCAGCGCTGCCGGCGCTGCTGCGTCTGGCGATGGCCACCAGCGCAGCGCACTGCGCCTGCCTTACGCCTTTGCGCACGCACACGCGCGCCACGCACCGCACCGCGCGGCATGGCTCGGCTCGGCTCGGCTCGGCTCGACGCGGCGGCGGCGCGGCCGGCTCGGCTCGGCAGCGGCGGCGGCGGCGTGTTGACTCTCTCCAATTCCACAATGGGGTTACCACGATCCACCTTATAAAGTGGTGTAACTCTCTTAATACTCCATGTGGGACTAAGCGGTTTTAGCACGTGCACATGGGCCTTTGAGATTTTCCAGAATTAATTAGAGTTAAAATTGGGCCAAGCCGTATTAATTCCAACAATCCCCACGGATCCCAAAGGCACATGTCAAATGCCTTGATCCACGATATTTTTAATATACGGTGTTTTGATGGAGACCGGTTAAGGTTGAACATCCACCTAGAACAGTTACACTTATCCACAACGCACAATGGACTAAGCCTTGAATTGACAGTTTTGTGTGAATAGGTTTCACTTAAGTCCTTAACTGATACTAGGTGCAAGGCATCCCATGGGTTGGAGCATATAAGTCATACTCCTGGCCTATTCATGAGCTTCCTAGAGATTACCCTATCTCATAGGCGTGACTAGCGATCGGACTCATATAGGTGTGCTCTTTCAAGACTGCTCTGTAGGACAGTATGTTTGCTTAAACAAGCCACGAGAACACATTAAGATAAAAATCATCCTGCCATACAGATTTAGGAGAGAATTGCATCTTCAATGGAGTGGGTCTTAGGATGATGTGACAATTGGCAATGGTGTTTACGGTTTGTCGTTTCACGTGTTTTCGACAAAGCCATCAGGCATTCTAGATAGCGGCGGTCGGACCGGTCCTTGCAAGCGGTCCGTAGGTCCCAAATCGATCGGAGCGGCCATGTGGGTGATCGGACGGCGATGACCTAAAGTGGTCAAACAGCAGTGGGCCAAAATAGGTGTTGTAGGCAAGTGAGGGATCTCAATGCACTTGGTCTCATATTTTTGGTGTCTCTAGTAAGTTCTATTGGTTTAAAGTTTCCAGTGGGTTTTGGAATTTCAGGGCTTGAATTTGGCTAAGTCCTAGGGGCGGTCCGCCCGGCTCACGAGGAGTGGTCCGACCGACCAAAGGCGGTCCGCCGGATCACATGGAGCGGTCAAACCGGTATTAACTTGAACATCGGCCAACCGTGGCGATGTTGTTTTGTTAGGTCAAAGTCATTGGTATCGTGGCATATGGTTTGCATGATGCATGTTTTGACTAACATGGGTCAAGTTGTGAAGAACTTGTTCCCGAATCGTGTTTGCTTGTGCGTGGTTGTGCGAGGTTGCTTGGTGGTCAACGACGGTCAGCGGTGAGGAGGAGGACTAGACTTGAAGAGTTGAGGTCGAGCGATCGGCGATGCGGGTGAGTCAATGACTCAAGCGTGATACAAGATGGACAAGGGTGACCTATTGGCAAATCCATGACGCATGGTGAAGCGATTTAGGTCAAAAGATTAAAGCGGCGCGCGAGCGTGCGTGTGTGACCCGTTGTTAGTGGGCCTTAGCGGGGCCCAATTAAGTCAAACCCTAGAGTTCTAGGCCTCCACTATAAATAGGAGGAGGTGGTGGCTGCACCCCCTCTCTCGCTATTTTCACCTCTTTTGTTGTCTTCAAACCCTAATTGGCTTAGGGGGAGTTGAGGTGGAGGTTAGGGCTTTTCATGGTTTGAGGAGAATTTCGTGATCTAGGATTGACCACTGATCCATGATGGAGTGGGTGTAATCCAGCAACGATCACGTTCTTAATCTATGCAAGGTTTGCTTGAGATAAGTCTCTTTTCGTTCTTGCTTTCGATTTCGTGATTTTAGGGCTTTCTTTGATCCGCGAGTTTGTGATTGATTCTTGCACGTGAATTAGCTTGCTGTGATATGTGTGAATCTATCTACAATCATCTTGATCATCAATCACTCACGAACAAGCATTAGGATCAAGTTTTCGTTCTTGCCCGGTTTTATACCCTCTATTAATCAATTTGCAATTGCTCAGGATCTATCCAAGAATTATCATAATATTCGATTGGAATAGGTCCTCAATAGCATATAGAAGGTGTGTGCAAAGTTTCATAAAGATTGGAGTTGAGAATCAAAAGTTTCACCTAATTGCAACTTCGTCATCGGTACATTTCTTGTTTGGATACGATTGCGGAGTCGGCCGGTTAGACCGCCCGTCATCACCGGTCAGACCGATTGTGGAGCGGTCCGACCGCCAGCACAACAGCGGTCAGACCGCCCGGCAATCGGTCCAACCGATTGGGTCTAGAGGTCAGACCGCCCGTGCTTTGAGTTTTTGCAATCTTAGTTGATTTTGTGTTCTTGCTTAGGGGATTTAATTGGATTCAATACTAGTCTTCCGCTGTACTGGTATATTGATCTTCATAGCTTCATCATAGCTATTGGAGTGAAATTATGTTGAATTCATTATTTGGGAAAAAGTGAGCGTGCTCCTATTCACCCCCCCTCTAGTCGCCTTTTCGGTCCAACAAGTGGTATCAGAGCCCGGTTAGTACAATCTTGATCTTAACCGGTCACTGAACTTTGGCGTTGGATAAGTTTTCTACTAAACCGCATATCTTCGATGGGCACGACTATGCCTATTGGAATAATCGTATGCGAGTCTTTCTTGAGAGCGAGGGACAAGCTATTTGGGATGTTGTTAGAGCCCATTGTTATTCTGAAATTGCAACACACTGCTGGCGATTCTTGTGGCAAACAACAACAAAGCTAAAAATCTTTTATATGGTGCACTTGGTAGACAAGAATATGATCGCATTTGCAATCTTGCCACTGCGCATGAAATTTGGAACACTCTCGAAACATATCATGAGGTTCGTCCCAAATCAAAAGGTCGCCAAGCAGGTTTACAAGCGTGAATACAATAAATTCGAGATCGTCGAGGAGAGAGCATTGATGACATTTTCGATCGCTTTAATAAAGTAATTAATCAAATGAAAGTGTTGATATTGAATATTCTCAATCGAAAATGCCACCCATCTCTTGTTGCAATCAACACCAAGGAGTGGGAGATGAAGGCTCTTGCTATAGAGGAAAATGTTGATCTTTCAAGTCTTACTTTAGAATTGCTTTATAGTAAACTCAAGACTCATAAAATTAAAAGAGTTGATCATCCTAAGAAAGACAACATGGCATTGATAGCTGATCCTCTCAAAAGGTCTTCTGATGGTACTCTTGAATCATTTTCCGATTTGTCTTTTACTTGCTTATCTGCGATTTACGGAGGAGCTTGAAAGTATTCTGAGGCGAGTTAGCTCTCCTAGCTAAAAAATTCACACGGGCCTACAATAATGTGAGAAATAAAAAGAGAGGTGGTCCGGTGACATGCTATGAATGTGGTGAGCTCAATCATATCCGGGCAAATTGCCCCAAGCTGAAAGGTAAGAACAATCATAAGGAAGGAAAGCGAGCTTGGAAGAACCCTCCTTTCAACAAATCAAGGTATGAAGCTAATAAGCTTGTGAAGGCCGCTCACCGGGTCCTTGCCGCTTTTGAGGATCAATCCTTGAGCGATGTGGATTCCGGGAGTGAGGAGGACAAGGAGGAGAGATCCTCAAGGTAAAAAGAAAGGGAAGGCCAAAGATTTCAGGCATGTGCTTCATGGTGACAAGCGACATTGATGATGATGAGGTATCTTTTTCTTATGATGAGCTTTACGCTAAATATGATTCTATAGTTGAGCAATTGCTTAGTCAAGATGAAGCGCTAGAATTTGTCATGACAAAAATAAAAATTAGAGTCAAAGATTAACAAAGCGAAAGTAGAGCTTAAAATGCTAAGACTCTTGAACTCGATGAATGTTTATCTTGTCATGCTATGCATTGAAATTACCAAGTTACAATCTGCTCATAATATTTACGTACAACAACTTGAGAATGCTAGATCTGAACTAATGAAATTAAAAGTGCTCCTTGTGAAAAATGTTTAGAATCTAGTAAATTGATTGCTTTTGATGTGTTTGATTCTAGCCGTTGCACTTCATGTTTAGAAAAGAGCGTGAAATCAAAGATATCTTAGAAGTCGCTAGAGTCAAATATGCTAAGCTTAAGGACAATATTGAAAATACTACTTGTGCTTCTTGTTCGCTCTTAAGCTTGAAATTGCTTTGTATAAGGAGAAATCTATGGATAAAACTTGTGATGCTTGTGTTAACTTGAGAAAAGAAAATGCTTACATTCATGATACATTAGAGAAATTTTCTAAAGGTAAGAAACAATTAAACATGATTCTTGACAAGTCTAAAACTCCTTATAAGAAGCAAGGTTTAGGATTCAATTCTTTTCAAGACAATTCAAACCCAAAAGTCATTCAAGTCTTGGAAAAAGGTTTAATTGAATTCAAAACCCAACCTGCAAAAACATCTTTTAAATCTGCAGGTTTTGCCCAACCTTATATTAATTCAAATGGTGCATCCTCTAGTGGTACCAAGTATCATTGCTCTTATTGCAAGAAAAGTGGGCATTTGATTGATTTCTGTTGGCGTAGGTTGAAAAATGATAGGAAAAATCTTGATAGAATTTCATTCAGGCAACCTAGAGTTTTTATGAGACATGATAACACTAAAAGGAATAAACCTGGATTAGGATTTTTCTCACATGCTAATCATTATGTTTCTACATATCCTAATTCTCATGCTCTTCAGGTTGCCGGTCGGCCATGATGGTAGTCACCGATCAGTGGATTAGTCGTGCGGTCGACCGCTTGACTGTAGCCGTCGGACCTCCCATGGACAGTTTAATTCTCATGTTAATTTAAACATTGCTCATAACCGAATTTTAAATGAAATCAAGGATAGTACTTCTGGTTTGTGTACTCCTTTCAGACGTGTGTCTCAGTACTGGATTCCTAAATCTTGTTTATCTAACCCCAGTATTGAGACACATCGTTCTTCTGTTCCTTGATTTTCAGGATTACCGCGGAAAGGGGAAGAACACGTAGTTCGTTGACTCCGGATGTTCACGCCACATGACCGGGAATTCAAAATGGTTCACCTCTTTCTCGCGGGCAACAGGTGATGACTTCATCACCTTTGGAGATGATACACAAGGACGAATTGAAGGAACAAGATCAATTAGGGTGAACAATAAATTCATTCTAAAGGATGTCGCTCTTGTGGACAAGCTTAGGTATAATCTCCTTTACGTATCTCGACTTCTTGATGATGGCTATGAGAATTTTTTTAAGAAAAATGGTTGTCGTGTGCTTGATTCTACTGGTGAGCTTGTGTTTGGAATATCTAGAGTTGGTAGAATTTTTAGAATCTCTTCTTTGGATCTCTTAAATGTTTGCTTACATCTTCTTACGATTTGGCTTTGCACCGAAGACGTTTAGGGCACATTGGTTTTGATCATCGGCGCGAGTTAGCAACCTTGATCTCATGAGAGGTTTGCCCAAACTCAAAGTATCAAGGATCTTGTATATGCATACAGTAGGCATGGCAAACAAATTGCCGCCTCACACCCATACTGTGACTATGGTTATGGTAGCGAACAGGACGATTGCTTCATATGGATCTTGTTGGTCTGCTAGAGTCGGTCGATCGGTGGAAAATGGTATATTCTTGTCATTGTCGATGATCTTTCTATATATACTTGGGTGTTCTTTCTCTTTTCAAAAGATGAAGCTTTTGGTTATTTTCATGACCTTGTTCTTCGTTTGGCTTGAGCTTCTGGTGCTTTAAGAGCGATTAGCGATGATAATGGCACGGAGTTCAAAAATGCTTCTTTTGCTTCTTTTTGTCTTTGGCGTGGTATTGAGCATCGGTTCTCCTCTCCACACGTCCCTCAACAAAATGGCGTGGTGGAAAGGAAGAATAGGACCTTAGTCGAAATGGCTAGGGACGATGCTAGATGAGTATAGCACCAGGAGATTTTGGGCGAAGCTATTGCTCTGACTTGCCATATTGCAAATCGTGTCTTTTTGAGACCTTCTCTAGGCAAGACTCCTTATGAGCTTCGTTTTGGTAGAAAACCCTCTGTTTCGCATTTTGAGTTTTGGATCAAAATGTTTTTCTTAAAGCAGGCAACTTAGATAAATTTGAATCAAGAACTTTTGATGGGTTATTTACGGGTTATCCTGCTCATTCGAGGGTTTTAGGTTTTTATCTTGAGACTAACCTTATTGGGAGACTTGTAATGTCACTTTTGATGAGACTAGCCACAGGCTAGATCGGTTATTCTGAGATGATTCACGGTGTGAGAGAGTCTTTTGTGGAGGAAGATGAGGACGAGGTGATATCATTCCCTCATCTGCTGCTCTTGAGGCGCCCATATTGATACAAGAACACCTTTCGTCTACTTCTCCTTGGTTGAGGCTCTGCTTGCATCTTCATCATCGGCGAGTACTGCGGTCGAAAAGCGATATCTCACCCAGCGCTCCGCCGCATTCGAGCGGCATCCTCGGATCGGATAATAGGTAATCTACATGGCGAGTCACTCGCTCGGTATAATGATCCAAATCTCTACTCTCATTCGGCTTTTGTTGCTTCTTTTGAACCCCGCGATATATCACATGCTTTATCTGATTCTAGCTGGGTAAATGCCATGCATGAGGAGTTAGAGAATTTTGAAAGAAACAAAGTTTGGAACCTAGTAGAACCTCCTAGTGGTCATAATGTTATAGGAACCCGTTGGGTGTTTAAGAATAAACAAGGTGAGGATGGTTCTGTGGTTAGAAATAAGGCCAGATTGGTAGCTCGGGTTTACCAAGTTGAGGGGTTAGATTTTGATGAGACATTTGCTCTGTTGCTAGACTAGAAGTCATTCGCGTTACCTTGCATTCTTTGCATCAAAAGGTTTTAAATTATATCAGATGGATGTTAAAAGTGCCTTTTTAAATGGTTTCATAGAGGAGGAAGTTTATGTTAAGCAACCCCCTGGTTTTGAAGATCCCAAATATCCAAATCGTGTTTTCAAGCTATTTAAAGCATTGTATGGTCTTAAACAAGCCCTAGAGCACAGTATGATAGACTTAAGACCTTCTTGCTTAAAAATAATTTTGAGATGGGTAAAGTGGATAAAACTCTATTTATTCTTAAACATGACAATGACTTTCTACTTACTCAAATTTATGTGGATGATATTATTTTTGGTGGTTCTTCTAATGCTCTTGTTTCCAATTTTTCTGAGACTATGTCCAGGGAATTTGAGATGAGTATGATGGGAGAGCTTAATTACTTTTTGGGACTTCAAATCAAGCAATGCAAGGAAGGAACTTTCATCCATCAGACAAAGTACACTAAAGATCTACTCAAGCGTTTTGACATGGGTGATTTGCAAGCCAATCTCAACTCCCATGGCAACTTCAACTATTTGGATCGGATGAGGAAGGAGAAGTCGTGGATCAGCGAGTACTGCATGACATGATCGGCTCCTTCTATATCGGGCCTCGAGGCCAGGACATTCACTTCACGGTATGCCTTTGTGCAAGATTTGAGCGTCTCAGAGAACTTCCCATCGCCAAGCCGTTAAGCGCATATTCGGTATTTACACTCTACCCTCTTATATGGCATTTGGTATTCTGCTCTTGACATTGTCCATTAGGGTATTTGGATTCGATTTTGCGGTGTCGGTTAGATAGGAAGAGTACCTCGGGCTTTGTCACTTCCTAGGCACTTCTCTTGTATCTTGGTCTTCTAGGAAGCACTCTTACATTGCACAATCCACTTTGAGCGGAGTATGTAGGCTAGCGCTTCGATTCTTTGTAGCTTGATTTTGTGGATGGCGTCCACTTTGAAAGATTATGGGTTAAACTTTGCTAGTGTTCCTCTTTTCGTGATAACACTTACGCTATTAATATTGCTAAAAACCATTGCAACATTCTAGGACTAAGCACATAGACATTCGCTTTCACTTCCTTAAAGATCATGTTGAAAAAGGAGATATTGTGATGCACTTAGTAGAGTCAGAAGCTCAATTGGCGAGATATTCTCACCAAGCCTTTAGATCAAACCGGGTTTGCAACCTTGAGAAGTGAGTTAGGGTAATTTATCCCTATGGGTTGGTTTGAGGGAGTTTGATCTTTTCTAATCTTTCCTTGTTCTTTTGATCTTTTATTGTTCTTTTACGAACTTAGTGATCTTTTGAACTTTTTAGGTTTTAGGTTTTTATTGCATCTCATTGTATCATATTGCATTCATATGGAAAATACAACAAGTGGTATGAAAAATCCAAAAGATGCATTGTAATATAAGACTTTACCTTATCTTTTAAAATTGATGGAGCTTTGCCTATTACCCTTTGGAGCTTTAGTACTTCAATTCGTGCTCAATGTCATGTCCAGTTCTTTGACTTGCTAGAATTATCATGCTTTTACATGTGTAGCTAAGTCTTTGCTATATGAGCTAGAACTTTAAAAAAACAACTCGAACTAAGAAATTGTAATTTGTGGATGTTTTAGCGAGTTGCACAATTAGTGCTCCTTTGTGACATTGGCCCTGTCAGAATTGATTTGTTAGCTCTTTGATCTAAAATTGACCATTACTTGAGCTTTTGTGTTCTTGAGATTCTAAAGCGCTCATGTGAAAAATGAAAATCAAGATTGTCTTATGCTTAAATTGTGCCAAACTATTCTTACGAGGCCCTTGTCAAATGACATGAACTTGGAGATAGTTTGATGAACAGATGATCTCATGGGGAATTTGCTTGTCAAAAATGACATGAACCTCAAGATTTGTCGCCCTGGTAGAAGCTTAGAAAGTAGTTGTGGATGGCTCCTAGTCCAGGATCTTCTTTACTAAGATATATCGTTAATCAACTTTTGGTAGAAGCTTAGAAAGAGTTTGTGGATGGCTCTAGTCCGAGGATCTTCTTTACTAAGATATCCGTTAATCAACTTTGGTCGAAGCTTAGGATGAGTTTGTGGATGGCTCCTAGTCCAGGATCTTGTCACTAAGTTAGATCATTAGTCAACTTCAATATTCAATGCATATGAGAAAAATATTGACAAATGGGCGTTTACAAAAAGATTGAGCGAAATGATTCAATACGGGACTTGATTGACTCTTAATGTGGTCTTTGTTAGATTTTTGATCTCCTTTGACATTTTGACATGGCCAAATTCACCTTAGGATCTCTGTTGATGAACTTGCTGAATTTGAAGCGTTGCTTAAATTGATCAAATTTACTGCTTTACTTTTGAGCCTTTGTGCTTAGCTTTGATATATATGTCTTACCATGATCTTGCTAGCGTTGCCAGGCGTGATATGCTGTTTGAGCAATATTAGAAATACTGGCTAGCTCTTTTGGATAATCTCCAAAGCTTCTTGTAATCAAAAATTGAAAAATAAAAAAATGAAGTCACTCCATTGCACTTCATGCATACTTCTCTTTATGCTTCTTCCTTTATTCTATATTTGTTATCTCTGGATGAGAGGAAGGCGTGATTCCTTGATGAATCCATTGTCAAAGGGGGAGAAGATGTGTTAAATGAGAAGAGAAGATGTGTTAATAAGAAAGTATTTCTTTGTTGGGGGAGAAGTTTATCCAAAGAGGAGAAAGAAAGTATTTCTTTGTTGGGGAGAAGTTTATACAAAGGGGAGGCGAAAATTTGAAGATCATAGTGAGGGGGAGTTCTTGAGTTGCATTCTTATTGTCTTATTGAATATTCTGAACTTGAATTGTATTCTTTTATCCTCACAATGATCATAGGTCAATTGAACAATTGTTCTTTCATATGGACCTTATGTGAGATTTTTGACCCTTTTCTGGAAATCAAAGTTTTTATGCTTTCTTTTGCCTTGTCTCACATGCCTATACTATTACGATGCCGGCTTGGTCATTTACATTGCTTTTTCTTGCTTATGGACCAAGTTGTGCCTTTGTCTTGCTGCGAGTAAACTCGTTTTCAAACCTCTTACTTACATTTACGGATAATTGCCAATGTGTTCATCAAGGGAGATTGTGGATATCATGGGAATATGCTCGAGATCTTAGGATGATGTGACAATTGGCAATGGTGTTTACGGTTTGTCGTTTCACGTGTTTCGACAAAGCCATCGGGCATACAGACGAAGCGGTCCGCCGGTCCCAAATCGGTCGGGCCGGACATGTGGGCGGTCGGACCGCGATGACCTAAAGTGGTCAAAGCAGTGGGCCAAAAATAGGTGTTGTAGGCAAGTGAGGGATCCCAATGCACTTGGTCTCAAATTTTTGGTGTCTCGATGAAGTTCTATTGGTTTAAAGTTTCCGATGGGTTTGAATTTCGGGGCTTGAATTTGGCTAAGTCCTAGGGCGGTCCGGCCAGCTCACGAGGGAGTCCGGCCGAGCCAGAAGCGGTCCGACCGGATCACATGGGCCGGTCGGGCCGGTATTAACGAGCGTCGGCCAACCGTGGCGATGTTGTTTTGTTAGGTCAAAGTCATTGGTATCGTGGCATATGGTTTGCATGATGCATGTTTTGACTAACATGGGTCAAGTTGTGAAGAACTTATTCCGAATTCGTGTTTGCTTATGCGTGGTTGTGCGGGGTTGCTTGGTGGTCAACGACGGTCAGCGGCGAGGAGGATCGGGACTAGACTTGGAGAGTTGAGGTCGAGCGATCGGCGATGCGGGTGAGGTCAATGACTCAAGCGTGACACAAGATGGACAAGGGTGACCTATTGGTAAATCCATGGCGCATGGTGAAGCGATTTAGGTCAAAAGATTAAAGGCGGCGCTTGAAGCTGCGTGTGTGACCCGTTTGTTAGTGGGCCTTGGGAGCCCAATTAAGTCAAACCCTAGAGTTCTAGGCCTCCACTATAAATAGGAGGAGGTGGTGGTGCACCCCTCTCGCTATTTTCACCTCTTTTGTTATCTTCAAACCTAATTGGCTTAGGGGGAGTTGAGGTGGAGGCTAGGGCTTTTCATGGTTTGAGGAGAATTTCGTGATCTAGGATTGACCACTGATCCATGATGGAGTGGGTGTAATCCAGCAACGATCATGTTCTTAATCTATGCAAGGTTTGCTTGAGATAAGTCTCTTTTCGTTCTTGCTTTCGATTTAGTGATTTTAGGGCTTTCTTTGATCCGAGTTTGTGATTGATTCTTTCCGTGAATTAGCTTGCTTTGTGATATGTGTGAATCTATCTACAATCATCTTGATCATCAATCACTCACGAACAAGCATTAGGATCAAGTTTTCGTTCTTGCCCGGTTTTATACCCCCTGTTAATCAATTTGCAATTGCTCAGGATCTATTCGAAAATTATCATAATATTCGATTGGAATAGGTCCTCAATAGCATATAGAAGGTGTGTGCAAAGTTTCATAAAGATTGGAGTTGAGAATCTAATGTTTCACCTAATTGCAACTTCGTCATCGGGCTGTTTTTACTTGTTTGATTTGTTGCGAGGTCGGCCGGTCGGATAGCCCTTGTCATCACGGTCGGACCAATTGTGGAGCGGTCAGGCCGCTGACTGCAATGGTCGGACCGCGACAATCGGTCCAGCAGATTGGGCCCGGAGGTCGACACGCGTGCTTTGAGTTTTTGCAATCTTAGTTGATTTTGTGTTCTTGCTTAGGGGATTTAATTGGATTCAATACTAGTCTTCCGCTGTACTGGTATATTGATCTTCATAGATTCATCATAGCTATTGGAGTGAAATTGTGTTGAATTCATTATTTGGGAAAAAGTGAGCGTGCTCCTATTCACCCCCCCCCCTCTAGTCTCCTTTTCGGTCCAACACAAGACTTCCATGAAACAGCGCCACCTCCAAGTGTGAAGACATATCCACTTGTGGTCTTAATCTCATCAGCATCAGATATCCAGTTTGAGTCACTATAACCTTCCAGTACCCTAGGATACCAGGTATAGTAAATTCCATAGCTCATTGTACCCTTTAGATAGTGCATTACCCTCTCAAGAGCATGCCAATGATCATCTCCCGGATTGGAAACAAAACGGCTTAGTTTGCTCCTGACAAGCGAGATGTCGAGCACAGTGCGACTAGCTAAATACATGAGTGAACCAATTATCTGAGAATATCTCAATTGGTCTTTGGCTATTCTCCGATTCTTCCTAAGCAACATGCTAGGATCATAAGGTGTTGGAGAGGATTTGCAGTCGCTATAACCAAAATGACTCAGAATCTTTTCCACATAGTGGGTTTGCAACAATGTAATCCCACCATCATCACCTCTCAACAGCTTGATGTTCAAGATAACATCAGCTACTCCCAGATCTTTCATCTCAAAGTTTTGAGATAAGAAATCCTTGACCTCCTTAATCACATTAAGGTTGGTCCCAAAGATCAGTATGTCATCAACATACAGGCATAGAATGACTCCTTCGCCCCCACCATGGCGATAATACACACATCTGTCAGCTTCATTCACAATAAAGCCTGTAGATGTTAAAATTCTGTCGAACTTTTCATGCCACTGCTTAGGTGCTTGTTTAAGACCATACAAAGATTTCAACAACTTACACACCTTTCCTTCTTGACCATTTACTACAAATCCATCTGGCTGTTCTATGTAAATCTCCTCATCCAACTCTCCATTTAGGAAAGCCGTCTTAACGTCCATCTGATGAACGAGAAGACCGTGTGAGGCAGCCAGAGATAGTAGTACTCGAATAGTGGTCAATCTAGCCACAGGTAATAATTATCGAAGAAATCTTCGCCTTCCTTTTGGGTATAACCCTTGGCCACAAGCCGTGCCTTGTACTTCTTTATAGTACCATCAGGCCTAAGCTTCTTTTGAACACCCACTTACATCCTCACGGGTTTACAACCATAAGGGCCTTCGTGATCTCCCAAGTTCCATTAGAAATAATGGAATCCATTTCACTACATACTGCTTCCTTCCAGTATTCCGCATCTTGGGAAGCATATTCTTCAGAAATGGTACTTGGAGTATCATCCACAAGGTACACAATGAAATCAGGACCAAAAGACTTTGCAGTCCTTTGCCTTTTACTCTTCCTCAGAATTTCATTGTCTTCCTCCTCAGGAATTTGTTCGAATTTGCTCAAAATATTCCATTGGAATGGCAGGTTCAGGAGTTGTATCAGGCTCCTGACTCGACGAACTAGGCATATCTTTCATCGGAAAAATATCCTCAAAGAATGTAGCATCTCTGGACTCCATAATTGTACTGACATGCACGTCGGTACTCAGATTTTACCACTAGAAATCTATATCCAACACTATGGTGAGCATAGCCTAGAAAGACACAATCCACGGTTTTGGTTCAAGCTTACGCTTTTTGGGAATTGGCACATTGACTTTCGCCAAACAAGTGTAAATGCATGAAGTATGAAAGTGATAGTCTTTTCTTCTCTCATTGTTCATATGGGGTTATCTCTTTATTCTTTGCGGGAACCATGTTCAAGACATGACATGAAGTCAATATAGCCCCCACCTTTTGGAAAGACATTGTGTCTAACATAGCGTTAACCAACTCGATTAGAGTGCGGTTCTTTCTTTCAGCAATCCCGTTTGGTACGGGTGAATAGGGAGGCGTCCTCTCATGGATTATACCATGTTCCTCACGAATAAAATGAACTCATTAGAAAAGTACTCATACCCGATCGGACCTAACCCTTTTGATTTTTCTTTCAAGTTGGTTCTCGACTTACGCTTATAGATTTTAAAGTAGTGAAGTGCTTCACCTTTAGTTTTTAAAAGATACACATAGCAGAATCTAGTGGAGTCATCAATCAAAGTCATAAAATATCTATTACCACCTTTTGTCAACACACTATTCATCTCACACAGATCTGAATGTATGAGTTCTAATGGTGCCAAGTTTCTTACCTCTGCGGCCTTATGAGGCTTACGAGGTTGCTTTGATTGTACACAAACTTGACACTTAGAACCTTTGGCAAGGGTAAATTTCGGGATTAACTCTAAACTGGCTAAACGCGTCATGCAACCAAAATTTATGTGACAAAGTCGTGAATGCCAAATAGTAGTCTTATTACCACTGCAACACATGGTTCACAACACTATTACACAAATCTGAAAGAGATAGGCGGAACAAGCCTCACTTTTACATAGCCTTTAACAACAAATTGTCCACACTTGGACACAACAAATTTATTGGATTCAAACACCGGTCTAAAGCCATCTCTACAGAAGAGATCCATTGGCGAATTCTTATTTATGGATGGCACATGATGCACGTTCTTGAGTTGCACAATCTTCCCAAGTAAACTTGATTGACCGTACCAACACCATGAACAGTAGCATGTGACCCGTTCCCCATTAGAACGGCTGAATCCCGAGTGACCTGGTAAGAAGAAAACAAAGAAATATCAGCACACACATGTTTGTTAGCACCAGTGTCTATCCACCAATCGGTAGTGTCGGTGTATTAGAACCGATCTTACGTAAAGATTATTTGATTTGGGGGGTCTCCTAAAGATGAAATCACACAGAGTGGTTGACATGGGATGTTTAGATAGGTTCAGGCCTTCTCCGGAGAGAATAATAACCATAATCCTGTGTGTGTATGGTATTCTTGATGATCAAGTAAGAAGCTAAGACTATTACAGAGAATAGTACTTGTGTTTCCCCTTGACTCGCCCTATTTTTCTGTGTCCCCCTTCGTCCCTCTGATTGATGCCCTTATATAGTCGTGAAGAAGTAGCCGTTTTGTCCTGCGAAAGAGGCGCCTTAATTGAGCCAGTAATGGGCGCATGATGGCAGTAATTACCGGCGCATTGGTTTCTTCACGCCGTCTGGCAGTTACCATTCAGAGGTAATGGGGTATTTAAGCACTATTACTACGCGGAATAATAGTGCGTGTAGACCGTTCGGATTCTTTAAACGATTGGACCCACTTGCATGTAGGTTTAATTGTAAGGTGGTCGTGGTTTACCTGGTCGTAGGAGGACTTACGACCAGGTAGTAGTCGTAGAAGGTCTTACGACTACGCAGTGGTCGTAGAAGGACTTACGACCATGTAATGGTCGTAGAAAAACTTACGACCAGGTAGTAGTCGTAGAAAGACTTACGACCATGACATAGTCGTAGTAAGACTTACGACTATGGGGGTGATTGTAGAAGATCTTACAATCACTTGGTAGGCCTCTCCCTTATAAAAATAAGGGGTACTACGGAACTATGTGACATCATATTTACCCATAATAAGAATTATAGATAAAAGATAAAATGAGGATTATTAGATCCTCGTCATCTAGCCCCCCATCTTCAAGTGAAAGTAACTTACTTGGTGAAGGATTCGTAAATGGACTTACGACTATGAAAATGTCGTAGAACCATAGTCGAAGGAAAAACTCTTCGACATTTGAGTGTTACTTTGACCAGGAATTTGCTTGTCGGGAAGGTTGCTTATGATTTATCAAAAAGTCATAAAAACCCTACAAGCGTGTAGTGGTCGTAGTAGAGGCGATCGGAGAAAAACCCTTCCGATTGATACTTCCCGACCGAGAAAGATTTGGTCAAAAAGTAATTTTGCTTGGAGGTGATAAAGCGAACCTAACTTTCACGAGCAGACCGTGCGAGGAATTGCAAGCGATTTCCACGGATCATTGATGAGACGGTTCCGGCGATTGCAATCGTGAAGATTGCTTCGACTATCAAAAGTCGTAAAACCCCTACGACCGTCACGGTGGTCGTAGTAGAAATCGGAGAAAAACCCTTCCGATTGATACTTCCTTGACCGAAAGACTTGGTCAAGAAAGTAATTTAAGCAGGGGTGACAATACGCACCTAATTTTTCTCGAGCGGACCATCAGGGAATTTCAACGGCTCTCACAGACTTGTCAGATGAAGCGGTTCGGCGGTACAACCAACTCCCACGAGACCTATAGCAGAGAGCGGTTTAAAGCGGCGGAGATCGATCTTGATTATAAAAACTTACGGAGGTAGACTTGGGTTTTACCTTTTCCTCAAATCACTTCTTGTTCTTGAGCTCTTGCTTTCTCCATCCTCGACTAGGTTTCATCTTCTCGCGCCAACCCAATCAAAAACTTCTTGCTTACGGCGAAATGGCCAGCGAGTTTACGAATGGGAAGAATCGGAGATGGATGCGGCTAAGATCAAAATCTTGGTCGATCTGGGAAGATTCGAAGAAGGCTACGGTAAAGTGGATTCGGCTATCGGGCGACCTTGCCATCGGGGAAAATGGGCAAATCCCCGTCTTCCAAGCGTATTGTGAGTGCGGCCTTCGATTGCCTGCTCACCCCTTTCTTACAGTGGTACTCGAACACTTTGGGGTGGAACTGGTGAACTTAGGTCCCAATTCCATTACCATGTTGAGTGTGTTCGTGTATCTGTGCGAGGCGTACCTGGGGATTCCGGCGGATCTCGAGCTGTTCCAATATTATTATGGGATGGCTCGACAAATCGGAATCGCCGGAAGCTGCGGTCTGAAGCTCCACGACTCGAAGTCGAAGGAGTATATTCAGAGTTTCACCCGGTCTTCGTGGCCGAGCTGGAGGAAGAGGTGGTTTTATTGGAAGGTCACCTCTGAAGATAGCCTTTCTTTCGTGGGGAAGGCTGCCGAAAAGAAATCTTCCTGGGATTCAACTCCTGAAGATATCAGCCGGATTAGCCCCTATATTCAAGCCATTAAGGACTTGAAGGAAGAAGGGCTGACCGGATGGCATGTGGTGAAGGATTTCATCACCTTGAATTAGTCCCTTGAAGCGAGCATCTCCTATGTGGAGATACTCGGGAGAGAGAGACAACTAGAGACTACGACGAGGGTAAGTAGCTATCGACTTAGCTCTTGGTTTGGTCCTTTTCAACATTGTCTAATATTCTTATCATTTTACTAGGATCTTTCCACAGTGAGGTTGACTCTAGAGTCGGACTCATCTGTGAGAAGTCTCGCCACTCAAGTGGCGGTTCCTCAAATCATTGCGGCTTTGTCAGCGAGATGAAAGGATAGGCGCCTAAAGGTAATCAAAAGTTGATTCTTTCTTTAGGACTTTATAGTCGTAGAAGATACTTTCGACTAATGGTGATCGTAGAATACCTTCACGATCAAGAAAGAGTCGTAGAAAAACTTACGACTTGCCTTTGGTCGAGAAAAACTTACGTTGATTAGTGATTCTTCTTTTTCTGTTTTGCTTTGAAAGTAGGCATGGAAAATCGTCGGAGACTGACGAAGAAGTCATGCTTGATGACTATTAGTCTTTGGGTTGTTGAAAGATAAAGGCTCGGCTCCTCCCTCTAAGAGACATCGACTTGTAAAATCTGCCACAAGGGAGGAGCAAGCTCGAGCTACGGTCTTTCAACCGGACCTCCACAAAGCTGCAGCTGACTATAGCTATATCGAAGCCGAGGCGCATTATCGAAGCCAAGGAGGTTGAAGCGGTGAATCTCTTAAGCGCAAACCTCGCAAGTCTAAGGTACCCTTCTATTATGACAAGGAATCTTTCGCGATGTTTGCCACTCCTAGTTTTGTTAAGCAAGCGGAAAAGGAGAAGCGGAAAGATTTTATGTCTTTTATGAAGGGCGATCTTTGCACCGGCACAACTGCTGTGGAGGCGATCTTTATACAGAATGGTGAGGCGATCTCGGCCATCCGGAGAATCGAGAAACGAGCCACAGTTCTGTTCAAACTCTGACGAGGCGTGGTAAATGTAGTGAATAGTGTTGAACCTCGACGGGCGTGGTCGTGGAGAAGAAGAAGGTCCTCCGTTGGGAGGATTGCTCCAAAATTCTGGTTAAGACCGAGTGCGAGGTATGTGAAATGTACTAAAGTGTAAGAATGACATCTACCTTTTCTTTTCACAACTTTGATTTGCTTTTCTTTATTTTAGTCAGGCTCCTTGACGCAGGGAATGCTTAGTTGAGAAGTCCATTGCCATCCCTTGATTCTTGGAGAGGTATCAATGGAGGTGGTCGAAGCATCACCCTTGGCCCAGTGGCCGATGAAGTCGAGACTCCCAGTGATTCCCATCTCTGAAGTCGTAGCTACGACCCTTGAAGTAGCGGTATTCTTGTTGAGGTGGCCGCTCGACTCTCTGGTCGTAGAAACAATGAGGCATTTGTGGAAGCCTCTGGTCAAGGTGGTGACCAGCTTGTGCACCGATTCGAGAAGGAAATCGTAGGAGGCGTTCCTTCCCTACCCAGAGAAGTTCTGAGAACGAGGAAGAAGAAAATTTCAACTTCGTGGTGACTTCTTTGGGCTGCCTCCGTTGTAGGGTCTTACGCTTCGGATCTCGTGGCCAGAGTCCCCCATCCCAAAGATATTCCCAACATGGAGAATACCTTTGATAGCAGCGCCTCGAGAAGGTGTGGTGGGACAAAGTCGCGAGGATAGATAAGCTGAGAACCGGGACCTTGTATATTCGATGTTTGCTAGGGCGACTATGAATGTAAGTATCTTCAAAATACTTATATATGTGGCTTTCCTTCTCTTCTCCTTTGTTTTCTTTTTGAGAAAGCTTTGGAGCAAATTCTTGTTGTCGGTGAGTACCATCGACAACTTTTAGAACTAAGGCAGGAGAAAGAAATACTACGTGCGAGGAGGCGGAGATGGTAAGTCACTTATCATTCATAGTTGTTTTCGACTTAACTACTCGTATAATGTTTTACGAGAATAGTCATGGAAAAAACTCATGACAAAGTACTAGTCGTAAAAAGCTTATGACTACTTACGACCCGTTAGGCAGTGGTCGTAGAAAGACTTACAACCATATCGTGAGTCGTAGAAAAACTTACGACTAGGTCAGTGGTTGTAGAAGTACTACAACCAATCGGTGATGTTTATCTTCGTTTTACGTTCTTTGTAGGTTAAGCGGTGACATGAAGACCTTAGGCGACTCACTCGACTATGTAAAAGAGGTCGAGAAAGCTAAGGAGCAGTATTAGTCCTCTCGGATAGACTCAGAAGCCATCTCTGCATCTAAAGATTGCGGGAAAAATAAGCGATGAAGTCTTGAACTTAAAATTGCTTTTGAGTTTTAACCTTTACCCAACTCTCATTTCTTCTCCGGATAAAGAAAATGAGATCACGGAAGCTCGGACGAAATTGGAGACAAAGCTTTGGTCATTCGGAGTTTTCGCATTACCAGAATAAGGATCGGGAACTCGAGGGCTGAAAACTTGCGAGTGTGAGGTAAGCAAATCTTTACTGTTGCCCTTTAGAGCATTTTCCTTTTCTTATGCTAATTTCTTGTTGAAATTCTATTTGAGTTGAAAGCCTCGGGTGAAATCCAGAAAGACCTTGATCTACAATGAGTCCGTCAGTATTGCTAAGATGAATCGGAGGACATCAGTATGGGAGAAAAAGCATCTTTGAAACCGTTGCTTCCCATCAAGAAGAGGTCAAAGCTGGATTCTCAACTAGTAGGTAAGAGATGCTTTACCTACAATTATCTTTTGTTATTTTCCTCTAGAAGTTTATTCTTGTTTGACCTGGTTTTATTCTTTTGAAACAAGTGGTGAAAACAAGAAACCATGAGCTTCGACTTACCCAGCAGGAGATGGAGTTGATGAAGACTAGTCTTCAAGGCAACATCACACTCTGAACAATGTGCTTAGTGAGCTACATTACGAGGAAAAACTCCTCGAGAAGATACTATAGTGCTCACATAAGTACCATTGGGGAACAAGTCGAAACTTGCAGAAATGGTGACCACTCACGAAGGCTAATCAAGGTGAATCAATAAGGGAAGCGATCGAAGCCAGGGTAAGTTACGCTTTGGCGAAACTTAAAGCTCAAGACCCGCCTTAATGTGCAACCAATTGAAGCGAGTTCGATTGCTCACGAATCGAGGCAAATCGTCGATTGAGGAAATGCAATTGGTTGGCAAAAGGTGGCGGAGGAAATCTCGACTAGGCACTCCCCTTGAGTAATCTTGTAACTACTTTGTAAAGCGGACAATTTACATTGTGAGTAATATATGATCCGTCTTGTTTTACGAAAATCATCTTGTCGAGTAGTTAGTAACTCAAAAGATAATAGGCGAATGAAAGACCAAGGATTGAAGTTAAACTAATAACTTTATCCTAGGCCATCTTGTTTCACGAAAATCATCTTGTCGAGTAGTTAGTAACTCAAAAGATAATAAGCGAATGATAGACTAAGAAATGAAGTCAAATTAATAACTTTATCCTAGCCCCAGCTATTTGCTTAGCTTGTTTAGACAATCTAAGTAAATAGTGTTTGAAATGGGTTTACGAAAACAAGAGAGGTTTATTTAACTTATAGCTTTTGTTACGGTTGTCAAGCAGTTGGTCGAAAGAGTAGAAACTACTCGACACTAGGAAGTTCCTTCTAGTGGGCGGGACCACGTCGAGAGAGGAAAGGCCGACTAGGTGATGTTTCCATCTCCGTGGTTTAATCGAACCAAAAGCGACAGCAGGTTAAACAAGCGTCTTAGAGGACTTTAGTAATTCGTTAGTCCTTTTTGGTGGACTTGATAAGTCTTTTCGGTAGCAAAAGTAGGAGGCGGCGACACTAGGAAGTTCCTTCTAGTGGGCGGGACCACATGCGAGAGAGGAAAGACTTCGACTAGGTGTGTCTCTTCCTTGACCGGTTAAAACAAATCGAGTACACCAAAGGTGGTCGAATAAACATAAGAAAGTGCACTCTACTTAGAATATTTTTGAATTTCTCTGAAAAAATAAACTAAGATTGAGAGAGTTGGCTTTGAGAACATTTCGACTAGATAGAACCAGAGCTCTTTGTATTGGCGGCAAAATGAGTAGCAGTCGATGCTGGGAAATTCCTTCTAGTGGGAGAACCACATGCGAGAGGGAGAAGTTTCGACCGGATAGCGTTACTCGCTTTTAGACGGTGTAAAAAAAAGCGGGTTTTTGTATCATAGTCGAAAGATTAAAAAGCACTACTCAAAATTAAGGCAAGAGAGGTAGAAAGAACACGGACTTTTATTGCACGAGAAATTGGTCACACATAGAATTTAAATGGCGGTCGATGTTCCAAGAGTTTGAGAGAACTGTCAGTCTTCCATCGCTAGTCGTCTAAGGCCACTGCAGGTTACTTCGACCCTTTGTGTAAGGACCTTCCCATTTGGGGAAAGTTTATTCGATTAGACTTGGATTGGCGAGCCTCAATACCAAGTCACCTACGACAAGAGCTGCGAGTTGGACCTTCTGATCATAGTATCTGCGCGGGGCTTATTGGTGGCTGCGAGCGGATTAAGGCTAGGTTTCTCCTTTCTTGAGTAGGTTAATATCATCGCTCGAAGTTGTTCTGATACGAGTTGTTGAAGGTTTCAACTTCGTGTAGCGACCCATAATTTTAGCTCGGAGGAAGCATGGCTTGACTCGAACACTATAAAAATGGTGTTTCTCCTGTTGCTCATTGGTGGTCGTCTGAGCGCCCATAATACTGAAGGTAATTCTTGTACCCAAGCCCCGGCGCTTAACAAGGTGAGTCGAAGACTCGGGTTTTAATTCCTCGCATTATTTGGCCGTTTGCACGTTCGTAGCCGTTGCTTTGGGGATGTGCAGTGAAGCATAGCATAACTTGGTACCCAACTCGTCGCAAAATTCACGAAATTTTGCACTTGCGAATGTTTACCATTATGCGTAATTATCAGACTCGGAACTCCAAATCGGCTAATTCGCATCTCATCATGAACCTTTTCTTTGCTTAGTTGTTATCCCGATTCTGAGTTCAGCTTCAATCCATTTGTGAGCGTGTCAATAGCCACAAAAGGAATTTGAAACCTCCTGGAGCTTTGGGAAGCGGTCCTAGAATATCAAGACCCAGTGCACCAAAGGCCAGAAAGAGTATTATGCGTAATGCTTGAAATGGTTGGTGTATCATCTACCATGAAATTGTACTTGGACACACTTTTTAACCACCTCCTTAGCATCGTGCAAGTGTAGGCGATAAAAACCTTGTCAGCTTTACCAACCAATGTTACAGTAGGAAGCATGTGTCCCCACAGATGCCCTTTGTGTATATCGTGAAGGAGTGTTATTCCTTCGTTTTGCGGAATGCATCGCATGAGTATCCCTTGGGTTCCTCGTTTATAGAGGACTCCTTCGACCAAAGTATACATTTTGGCTTTTCGGGATAAGCGATGCGCCTCAAGATCATCTTGGTCTGGAACCCTTGCGAAGATACTCGTAGATGGGAGTCATCCGGTATCCTCGTAGTCTAATGAGGCCACCTCAATAGGAGGTGTCTACGGTTCTTCGACCGAGAGGCGGCTTTTGGAGTTGCTCAAGAAGACTCCTTTTGATGCTTGTAGATCGGGAAGAAGCCATCAGAGCAAGTTGGTGCGAGAAATTATCCTTCGAGGATGGTGTACCTCGAAACCTAAAAATGCTTTTCTAGCTTTACGTACCTCAGATAAGTGCGAGACATTGTCGAGTTAGAGCAACTGTACTCTTTCAGACTTGATTCACGACTAGTTGAGAGTCTCCTCTCACAGTAGTCGGCCGAATTGAGAGTGCTTTTCGCAGCTCGTATGCCGACTAGCAAACCTTCGTGATACGCCACGTTATTAGTGGCACGAAAGTTTAATTGTATGGCATACTTTAAGGTTTCTCGGTAGGAGATACGGGACCACCCGACCCGAGCCACTTAGAGTAAGTGACCCGTCAAAGTACATCATCCAGTGCGTGGGAATCGTCTTGGGGATCTGAGCAGGTTCGAGTTTGTCCATTCAGCGACAAAGTGCGCCAAGATCAGGGATTTTATGGCGTTCGGGACACGAAATGGAGTCGAACTCCCCAAGTTCGTGACCATTTTGCCATCGTCCATTGTTTCCTTATTATGGAGGATCGCTCCCAAAGGAAACTCGGGCAGCACTGACTATTTTGTGCGCTGAAAATAATGCCACGGTTTCCTCGAAGACATGAGGAGGGTATATAGAAGTTTTGGACACGAGGTATTGCGCTCCTTAGGCGTGTAAAACTTGTGGCGTAATAACCGGTCGTTATGCGCTTTCACGTTCTGACCCGATCTTTGCTTTCTTTGCATGTGGCGTGGCGACTAGGTAAATTAAGGTGTCTCTTACGGCTTTGGAGAAACGAGCAGGAGCACTCGAAAGGTACCTCTTGACATCCTCGAAAGCGGCGTTGCCTCGCTCGACCACTCAAAACCTTCATGTCTCTGAGAAGTTTAAAGAAAGGTAGTCCTTTTTCTCCTAGTCGTGCGATGAAGCGACTTAAAGCCGCCATGCACCAGTGAGTTTGGGACTTCCTTTTTTTGTGGTGGGGGCGCATGCGGAGGATGGCTTTTATTTTCTCAGGATTTGCTTCGATTCCTCGTTCAGATACTAGGAATCCAAGCAATTTTCTTGAAGAAATTCCGAACACACACTTCTCGGGATTAAGTTTTAAGTGGTGCTTTCTGAGGTTGTCGAATGTTTCTTGCAGGTCAGTGATATGATTAAATTTCTTAATGCTTTTGACGACTAGATCATCAACATAGGCCTCCAAATTCCGGCCTAATTGAGATGAAAAAGTCGTTTGCATTAAGCGTTGAAAAGAAGCACCGGCATTTTTTAAACCAAATGGCATTTTGACATAGCAAAAAGTACCAAATGGTGTAATAAATGCGGTCTTTTCTTCATCGTTTAAACACATATTGATCTGGTGGTATCCAGAATATGCATCTAAAAAACTTAATATTTCACAACCTGCAGTAGAATCAACCAACTGATCGATACGAGGTAAAGGAAAATCATATTTTGGACAAGCTTTATTAAGATCGGTAAAGTCTCTTTGCTCGCCATTTGCCGTTTGACTTTTTGACCATTACGAGGGTTAGCCAACCACTACGGGTGGTTGACTTCTTTTATAAAGCACCTTTAAGTAGCTTATCAATTACGATTTAATAGCATCTCGTCGATCGAGGGCAAATCTCGTAATTTTTGTTTCTGGTACTTTATCGGTAGTAAAGCTAGCACGTGCTCGATCACCTCCACAGGGACTCGGGCATGTCGGATGCTTGCCACGCAAAGACATCTGCGTTAGCTCGGAGGAAGGTAATGAGCGTCTTCCTATTTGGGGTCGGAAGTCTCCCCGTCTGAGCAGTCTTGAGGGCTCCTCTGCGTCGGAGGAACCTCTTTGACAGTCGTTCGGCTTTAGTGCGACTTTAGGCTTCAACTTGCTAGTCGAAGGTGACTTTCATCTCGAGTTGGTATTTGACCAACCATCTCGAGGATCGGCGGTCATGACTATCGCTATCTTTTGTCACATTGAATTGTGATCACTCCTTTGGGACTGGCATCTTAAGACATTGATACCCATAATGAGTAGCCATTAAGAATTTTGCCAAAGTTGGTGCGTCCAGAGTATGGCGTTATATCTTGGTATCGAAATCGACCACATCAAAGGAGACTTTCTACGTCACTGAAATTACTTGGTGAGCCAAATGTTAAGGAAGATAAACTTGGCCAATGGGTTTGGCGAAGACCGATGCGATTCCATGAAAGGAGTATCGTCTGAGCCTTACCTGTCTGGTACTTGCATCGTCGGGGCATTAGTAAATAATATGTTCAAGAGCGCCACCATCAACCAACACTCGATTGACCGAAGCGGTTGTTGATGGTGGGTTCATTCCTGTCGGATATCGACTGATCGACTCGTAGTGATCGGGCGGTCATCCTTCTCAAGAGAGATGGTAACTTCCGACCACTTGGTAATTTATTGTGAGAGGAGCATGTATGGAATTTACCTCTCGTCCGTGATTTTAAGTTGTCGTTTGGAGTCGTATCGAGATGATCCTCGTAGATGTGCTCAACGGTATGTTGCGGATCTTGGAGCAGCATCTCCTCATCATCGGCGACTTTTGGCCACTCGTATGTCCTACACCTTTCGAGTAGGGAGTGGTGCTTTCTAGTTGTAGTAGTCCTCGAGCTTTCTTTGGAAAACTTCGGCGATTCTTGAGGTCATGTCCTTCCTTTTTATGAAAAGGACACCACCTTGGTTTATCGTTCCCTACGATCGGTAGCTTACCTTTGCCTTGATCGAGTGCGACTTGGTGGTTTGGGCTCTCGATCTTTCACGGCCAAGACCTCCTTGAAACCATTTGGTTTGTGGTTTTGACTTTTATTTTCTTCTTGGACTTTTTGCTTTTTGTCCTTACCAACTTCACCTGGCTCTCGAGGAGTGTACGTTTCTCGATCGATAGTGTTGTTCCACTCGTCTGCCTCAGAAGTAGTTGCATATCGATCGGCCATCTCGAAGAGCTCGGCAACAATGTTGGGAGGATTCAAAGCAATATCCTCTGTTATCCTTCTACTACGGACTCCTTGCTTAAAGCCACGATCACGGAGAGTCGAAATTTCGGAATTGAGTTCTGAACGACTAAAGCGTTTGATGAATTGGCGTAAAGTCTCGTTGTTGTTCTGTTTTATCCGGTGCAAGTCGTCTTCCTTTCCAGGGCGATTATATGTGCCTTGGAAATTCGCCTGTAAAAGATCACAGAGGTGTTGCCAAGAGTAGATCGACTCGAGTGGTTGGTTTAACAACCACGATCGGCGGATCCTTCAAACCTGATCGGAAGGTAATTTGCCATTACATGCTCTCCTCCTCTGCTTTGCTCGGACGGTGTTGTATAGATCTGAAGAAATTCGATGGGATTTTGAGATCCATCAAATTTCTCCATGTTCCTTCAGTCGAAAATGAGGTGGCAATGAGAGCTTTCGAAGGTCGGTGAAAATGCGGCATCGGTAATCACTTCTTGCGCCTTCTTTGTAGGAAAGAAGGGTTAATGTCACCAGTGATCGTATACGACGATACCGACAGCAGTGACTTTGTCTGTTGTAGGTCTCGATTCTCTGAGGGAATACTCCTCGTACTCCACCGTTGTGAATTTCTTTGCCGAAGTGGTGAATGATCACCTCTCAGAGGGCTACTTGATCATCGGCCGATCGAAAGTATTTCTCGAATAGGGGATCGATCGCGACTTATGGCGTGTCGATTCCTCGTGAAAATATTCGATTGGTAGTGGGTGAGGAAGTCGCATTGCTACGACTACAGAATGTTGTTGACGAGTACTTCGATCTTGTCATCACGGTTCGAAGCCTTTGCGCAATCTCTTGACAAAGAGATCGTACCACAGCGTTCGAGCAAGCTCTTGATTGGGATTCTCGAGCAAGTCGTTGATGCCACAGGTTCTTGTACTTCCTCAAAGGTTTGATGTTGAATCGCCCGGCGGAGTTCTTACAGGTGCAATTTTCTTTCGTCGGATGACCTCAAAATCCTCCTCATCGGATCTTTGAGGCCTTCTCGGTGGAGTCTCGAGAATGTCGAGATTTCCCTCGCGTTCATCAGTGTTGGTTCTCTGTCACCGGTGGTGCCCTTGCCATTACCACGAGGCGCGGTGTGTGATCTTGGGGAGGTTCTTATTTGGCCTCCATGAGGTGACCTTGATTTGAGGAAGGGCGAAGACCTCCGTTGATGATTCTCACTTGCGCTCGAGGCCTCCCGGCGAGGAGTGCTCGAGAGACACCATCTGGCGACTTGGAGTAATCCCCTCGGGTAGGGAACTCGGGTTATAACATCTCCGTCCATAAATGAGATCTGCGGAGGCGGTGCGTATTGTAGGAAAAGCATGCTTGATCCCACCCTCTCTCAGAGTTACCGAGAGAGGATCACCAGATGTTGGTGGAGTCCTGGAATGGTGGCTCCCAGAACTTGTCTCACCAAGTCGGACCGCCTTAAGGGACTTGAACACTTGGAGGAAAAACTCTCGTCATGTTGTAGTCCTCCTGAGGTGCGGTTACAGTCGGATTGACCCTTGTCCTTTGAGGTGGCCTCTGTGGATGTATCGTTGTGGGGATAAGGATCCTCCTCAACTCCATTGATGGGATCGTTTCACGGAGAATGATCTCGGAGGGAACATTACCATCGTGGATGCATCACTTTTCGGCTCGTAGTCGAAGCGGCATCCATGTTGACGTCTGCGTAATCTGCCAAGTCAAACCCGGTTCTCCTCGTTCCATCCTCACTGCCATGATTGCATGAGATTTGGAAAAGAGTATGTTGACAAGAGATTGCGGAAGATCCCCACGCAGGCGCCATGTAGCCGGTGTATTAGAACCGATCTTACGTAAAGATTATTTGATTTGGGGGGTCTCTAAAGATGAAATCCATGAGTGGTTGACACGGGATGTTTAGGCAGTTTAGGCCTTCTTGGAGAGAATAATAACCTAATCACGTGTGTGTATGGTATTCTTGATGATCAAGTAAGAAGCCAAGACTATTACAGAGAATAGTACTTGTGTTTCCCCTTGACTCGCCCTATTTTTCTGTGTCCCCCTTCGTCCCTCTGATTGATGCCTTTATATAGTCGTGAAGAAGTAGCCGTTTTGTCCTGCAGAAGAGGCGCCTTAATTGAGCGATAATGGGCGCATGATGGCGATAATTACCGCGCATTGGTTTCTTCACGCCGTCTGGTAGTTACCATTCAGAGGTAATGGGGTATTTAAGCACTATTACTACGCGGAATAATAGTGCGTGTAGACCGTTCGGATTCTTTAAATGATTGGACCCACTTGCATGTAGGTTTAATTGTAAGGTGGTCGTGGTTTACCTGGTCGTAGGAGGACTTACGACCAGGTAGTAGTCGTAGAAGGTCTTACGACTCTGCGATTGGTAAGTAGAAGGACTTACGACCATGTAATGGTCGTAGAAAACTTACGACCAGGTAGTAGTCGTAGAAAGACTTACGACCATGACATAGTCGTAGTAAGACTTACGACTATGGGGGTGATTGTAGAAGATCTTACAATCACTTGGTAGGCCTCTCCCTTATAAAAATAAGGGTTACTTCTGGAGACTATGTGACATCATATTTACCCATAATAAGAATTATAGATAAAAGATAAAATGAGGATTATTAGATCCTCGTCAGGTAGTTTGACATGCGGAAAGAACAATAGGTAAATTACCATACCCTGATGTTCCCATCTCAGTGGTACCAACAACAATATTAGTAAACTTGGAATTCCGCCCTTGCTGATTCTTCCCACCTTTGCGTTGGCTGCAATCCTTGGCCCAATGACCAGATTCGCCACACACAAAGCAAAGACCATCCTTTGTATTCTTCTTCTTCTTCTTGAAACTAGTTGTTTGTGCGGTCTTGTTCTTGCCTTTGAACTTCTGAGCTTGGTCATTCTTTTTCTGCACCACATTGGCACTAGAATGTCCCTCATTACCTTCAGTGTGTGTATCTTTTGCTCTCACTTTCTCTTCAACATCAAGAGACCCAGTGAGATTTTCAACAGAAAACTCTTGTCTCTTGTGTTTCAGAGTAGTAGCAAAATTCCTCCAAGAAGGAGGAAGCTTGGCAATAATGCCCCCCGCAACAAACTTGTTCGGTAATACACACTTGAAGTGCTCAAGTTCTGTGACCATGGATTGTATCTCATAAGCCTGTTCAACTACAGAACGACCATCAACCATTCTGTAATCATGATACTGCTCCATGAGATGCAATTCACTGCCTGCATCCGAGACCCCAAACTTCAAGAATCGCTTCCTTTTATCTCGTTTAGAATTGTCTCATTCTTGCCTTTAGAAGGCGGAGTTTATGGGATTTCTAACAACATTTTATGACAGAATTGGTGCTGATCAAGTGATACTCCCTCCCTTCTTTTTATTTGACATTTTTGTCTTTTACAATATCAAGTTGCGACTTTGATCGTTACTTTTATAACTTTATATTGAGATATACTAATAAAATTATAATATTTTAAAAGCATTTTCTGATAAATCTAATAATATAGTTTCCATATAGCCGGTCTAAATAGTTTTAAGTTGACATATTGGAGGAGATTCTAGAACTTCAAAAAGGAAGTTTTACCTAGTCAGTTCCAAAGTAACCTCTATCTGGAATCGAAGTATATAAGCCAACATGATTTTCACATGATGTTGTTTAGGTATACCTTATTGCTCAATCTCTAGGGTAGTCCCAGCTTTTCGTCCATTTACTAGTGAGTTTACATGATTTTCGTCCGACGCGGTACCGGACGAACAGCGAACTCAGACGCTGCACACTGTACTCGTATGTCCACGTGAAGAAACAACTCATCCCCAAAACACGAGCGCCCAGTAGCGGCTCTCGACACCGTTCACGGAGGGCCGAAAGCCGGCAAGGGAGCAACCATTACAAGTTCCAAACAATCATTGGACGCATGAACGCAGCCCGTCCGCATATGGAACGCCGTCTTTTGGCGAGCCCCAACGGAATTCGGCCGGGTTGGCACGAGCAACTTTGAATTTGATAATGATAAGTTATTTTTATTTGTGTAGTATGTCTAACTGTTTTAGGAACATACAAGTGTTGTAATTAGGTATTGATATACAAAAGTTGTAAACATTTCTCATGTAATTGTAGTAAACTAGTCATGATCATAGGCTATTCTCTTATAGTTCAGAATTATATCACTTATCATATCGATCTTATTATGTTTTTCTATTATGCGATAAAAAGTATTTTTGTCCTTTTTTGATTATAAGTAACTAGTAAACCATATAAAATTACAAAAACTTATAGTATATATGTTAAATATGTGTATTTTATAATTCCTTAGAATCGCGATTTTACGATTCGATACTACTGGAGGTAAATCGATCCAACTTAGAATCTCGACTCCGACTACCTTGCTCGGGAGGGGATTACTTTTGAAATTTCGATGTCAAGAAAGCTATTTTTGGAATTAATGTTGCCCAAATTTAAAAAAATTTATCAAGAAACAACTCAATCCCAAAACACGAGCGCCCAGTAGCTAGCGGCTCGCGACACCGTTTACGGAGGGCCGAAAGCCGGCAAGGGGGCAACCATTACAAGTTCAAAACAATCATTGTACGCCCGTCCGCGTATGGAACGCCGTCTTTTGGCAGGGAGCCCAACGGCATTTGGCCGGGCTCGGCACGAGGCCGTCCTGGGGTTACTGACCTGACTATTTGGATGGGCTGAAAAGGCACAAACAGAAACCAATGATTCACCAATAATGGTGGCGCCGTGCCAGAGAACGTCCAGAGAGAAAACTCGGCTCGGCGGAGCTCGAAAGGGTCATCACAACTACTGGGTGTGTTTCAGAAATAAATTACTGCACAAGTAGAGGGATTGTGTTTCTGGTGCTAATGTATTTCTGTAAGCGAGAATGCGAACTCGTGGATGCATACATTGGATCTATTATACCATGATCAAATGGACCATATTCGTTCATAATTTGAAGGGAAAAATCATTTAAGGATTTCGAATTCTGCTGTAATTTTAAGAGCTGTCGCTTGAATATATTATCATTACGAAAGTCTACATACGTTTAAATCATCCTGATTAGCAATCTCGATATATTTTCTTAGGATCATCATTGCAATAGTTCAAATTAATTACTACTACAACTGTAGATAACTAGATAAATTTATAGGTCTCAAGTGATTTTTTTACAGCACAGTTCTATTTCAGCATTTTTCACTACATACTGCAATGTTTTACGTGAGCTTCACTAACATGTCTTGGTGAAGTATCTTTTTTTGTTTAAGGATCAAGGTTGGCATAATTCTACAGAGAACGCAGTGTCTGACTCCGATATGCTTAAGCTGTTATGCAAAAACAAAGGATGGACTTGAGGCCAAGTAGTCTGTCTAATTGGTCGCACAGGTCTGTTTCGCACGAAGACCGCTGCTTCAGTGCCGTCACCGGCGGCACGTCTGGTCGGACAGGACACCCTTGAATCCAAGAAAATTCATGCGGGCTTGCAGCCCGCGTCTCAAACTCTCAGCCGGCTGCGACCGCACGAGACGAACGGACCAAATAATGATGGGCCAGACATAGTGGCAGGGCCGATAAAATAGCAACACCCCAAAATACCAAATTAGCCCGGAAGTACCGGAACCCGATGATGTGTGCCACTTCCCGCGCTCCGGGGGCACGGAACGGGTCTATGCAGCGCGGCAGGTCGGACGGGTGCGGAAGGACATGGGCCCGGATGGCGCGGCAGGGAGGATGCCCACATGTGCATTGCTTTTTTTGATTCACGTTGCACGAGCAACAAAAAATAATCAGTCAGCCACTGGAGAGAGAATTTTTTGAAATTAATGAGCCATCCACTGGAGGGAGAAAGCGACAATCGCGGCCGGGTTCTGAACTTGGGTGGTGTGGGAGCTGCCCCTTGCCGCGCTCCGGCGGCGTGGAAGCAGCCCAGCCTTTCCGCGAAAAGTGCCACGCGCTCGTCCGGCTTCTGCACTGCTCACCGTCGTTCCGCGCCCCCTGAGCGCGTGAAACGTCAGACGTCGTCATCCCGTACCTACGTGCTCGGGAGAGAGTTGTTTTTGGAATTTCGATGTTAAGAAGGTTATTTTTGTAATTAATGTAGCAGGACATCCCAAATTAAAAAAAAAAAAATCTCAAGAAACAACTCACCCCTAAAACACGAGCGCCCAGTAGCGGCTCGCGACACCGTTCACGGGCCTCCGCCCTCCGGGCCGAAAGCCGGCAAGGGAGCAACCATACAAGTTCAAAACAATCATTGTACGCATGAACGCAGCCCGTTCGCGTATGGAACGCCGTCTTTTGTCAAATTGGCAGGGCGCCCAACGGCATTTGGCTGGGCTCTGCACGAGGCCGTGATCGATCGATCCATGTGCGGCTGTTTGGATGGGTTCAAAGGCTCAAACGGAAACCAAATGATTCACCAATAATGGTGGTGCCGTGCCAGAGATCGTCCAGAGAGACAACTCGGCTCGGCGGAGCTCGAAAGGTTCATCACAACCACTGGGTGTGCTTCAGAAATAAATTACTGTACAAGAATAGGGATTGCGTTTCTGGTGCTAATGTATTTCTATAAGCGAGAATGCGAACTCGTGGATGCATACATTGGATCTATTATACCATGATCAAATGGACCATATTCGTTCATAATTTGAAGGGAAAAATCATTTCAGGATTTCGAATTCTGCTGTAATTTTAAGAGCTGTCGCTTGAATATATTGTCATTACGAAGGTCTACATACGTTTAAATCATCCTGATTAGCAATCTCGATATATTTTGTTAGGATCATCATTGCAATAGCTCAAATGAATTACTACTTCAACTGTAGATAACTAGATAAATTTATAGGTCTCAAGTGATTTTTTTACAGCACAGTACTATTTCAGCATTTTCACTACATGCTGCAATGTTTTATGAGCTTTACTAACATGTCTTGGTGAAGTATCTTTTTTGTTTAAGGCTCGGAGGATCAAGGTTGGCATAATTCTACAGAGAACGCAGTATCGACTCCTATATGCTTAAGCTGTTATGCAAAAACAAAGGATGAACTTGAGGCCAAACCACTGGAGAGAATTTTTTTGAAATTAATGAGCCCGCCACTAGACAGAGAAAGCGACATTCGCGGCAGGGTTCTGCATTCGGATGGCATGGGAGCTGCCTGCCCCTTGCCGCGCTCCGGTGGCCCGGAAGCAGCCTAGCCTTGCCGCGGAAAGCGTCGTGCGCCCAGCTTTCCGCGCTCGTCCGGCTTCCGCACTACTCATCGGCTGTCGACGATCAAATCGCCGATCTTATAAACATATAAAACATAGAGGAAGATGGTGTGTATCTCCTGGAAGAGAATGTCGGATCTCATCACCAACTGATCGGTTTCTGACCTGAATGAGAAAAGGCTTAGAGCACGGAGAAGATTGGGCTACTACGATAGAAGTCGATTTCTTGGAGATTAGCTATCGGGGAGCATTCTCCAAGTGGTGAAGACAGAGAAATTCCGGTTTTCCTCGCATATATTGAATGCGGCTTTAGGCTTCCAGTTCACTCATTTCTTTCTCAAGTTTTGGAGTACTATAAAGTTGAACTAGTTAATCTGGCCCCCAATGCCATCGCAAACCTCAGTATCTTCGTCTACCTCTGCGAAGCATACTTGGGGATTTCAGCAACCCTAGATCTTTTCAAGTACTACTACAGGATGGCGAATACGAAGAACATGCCCGGTACACCTGGAGAGTGTACCTTGCGCCTCCATGACGGAAAAGTTGATGAGTGCATTCCCATGTACTCAAAATCTTCATGGTCGTCATGGAAGAAAAGCTGGTTCTATATGAAGATCACGCAGACAGACAGCCTCTACTACAGTGGTAGAAAGACGGTCGAGAATCCGCGATGGCGCTCCTCCTCAAAGGAGGAAAAAGTAGGGAGATGGGTTGAAGCCATCCATCTCCTTAATGTCAGGGGTTTAACCTCCTGGCATGTGGTGAGAAAGTTTTCCATGAGCCAGATTAGTCCCTTGAAGGCTAGAGCTCATGCGATGCTCTGGTATATTGGTCGTGATGATGCAACTAAGGACTCCAGAGAGGGTAAATTCCAAGGGATTCCGACCAGCTTGCTTTACTAGTTGATTACTTTCATAATCCTAAAATCTTTCATTTATTATTGCAGCCTTATCTCTTGATGAGATCAGAAGTCGGATCAAGATGATCTGCGCTGTAGAGCCTAGCGAAAAGGCCAATTTTCCTCTGATCTTAGCGGTCGTTACCGCAGAAAAGAGGACTGAAAGACTTTTGGTAAGAATATCAACTGCTTTTCATCTTTCTAACATTTTTCGATCGGTTTTACCTAAAATCATCTTTGATATGTAGTCGGTTGGGTTGAGGATCAACGAGGCCACTGAAACTTGTTAGCCGATTGACGATCCGACCATTCCTATGATCACTCAAGATAGTGGTCTCATAGAGGTAGGTAACCGAAAGAAAATGTTTATTGTTAGATGAAGCATGTTCATCACTGACTAACTTTATTTGTTGATCTAAGCGGTGTCGTTGAGTCCCATACATTTGCTCAAGACTTGCCGATTCTTTGTTGAAGCAACTATTTTGAGACCAACAAATCTACACCCTCTGATCCAACGATAAGGAACGTTATTCTTGACCAGGTGGTCGAGAATATTACCGATCCCTTGTTGGAAAATGTAAAGGGTACAACCAACCCTACCAGTTCCAAGCTGGTGAAATCGGTTGAAAAGAAGAGAAAGGTGAGCGCTACTGATTTTAAACCAGCGCGCTTCAAGGTCAAGACCAAAAAATCGACTAGGTATGTACAAATGAAGTAGTCATATGAGTATATACCTAAAATGTCATTGATGAACTTGAACTACTAAACTTTCTTTATTTATTTTGTGCAGATCTTCTGGTGTTCCAGTCGTTTCCAACCAGAATATACCAGAACATCGAGTGGTCGAGGAAGCCTCCGACCAGAACTTCCTCAGGTTATAGTCCCTGAGGAGTAAGTGGTCGGGAAAGCCCCCGAGCAGGCTTCAGTGCCGGAACTTGTTCTGGATCTTATGGTGATCATAACTCCGTTGGCGGAGGTAAAAATCCTAAAGATCCTCAACAGGTTCCGACTTCTATAAGTAATTCTTTCCAGCCTAACAAGTTCCCTTTTTCCCCTCGATTTATCGAGGATAAGGAGCTTGACGATGCTTGGGGAAAAATATCGGACCGTCAAGCCAGGACGAGTTCAGATAAAAATTTTGCCGAATACAATGATGTGGCAATTCGGGTAAGTATCTACAAATATTTCCCTAATTTCTCTTAAAGTTTATAAGAGACTTAAAGAAGAATGCTATCTATGTAGCACATAGTCGAGAACTTTGCTATGGTCGAAGGACTGACCTAGCGAATAAAAACCCTAGAGCAAAAACACTCCAAATTAGAAAGTAAGAACTTTCTACTTAATTTGTTTTTTTCTTCGTAACTCTATTTTTCTCCTAGTAATTATTCTCTTTTATCATACTTGATAGATTTGGAGAAAATAAAAGAAGAAGTCGAGGCTAAAGAAGCCAACATAACAAAGCTTGAAGAAGAATGCCAAGCGAAAGACCGGTCGATCGCATTCATGACGACCAAGCACAAAGAAGTTTTGGAAACTTGCGAAAAGAAGATAGAAGGTAACTAGTCGTAAAATTGACTTAGTATCTCTTCTAATCATTCTTACTTAATACTTGTTTCGCTCATGCAAAACAAAATCAAGCACTGACCAGAGCAAAAAAAGGCTCTGAAATTTGAGCAAGACAAGGAGGCAGCTCTTGTGCATAATCTTGATGAAAAGATTACTTCACTTAATAAAATAATCTTCGATATGGGATCGGGATCGAGCTTGCCAACCTTGAGAGATCCAACAGAGGAGATGAACTATTTGGGCCAACTTCTGGAGGATCTCAATAGCTTGCTCAAAACTACTAGAGAAATTAAGCACAGTCAATGAAAGAATCTATAGCTAGTAGAGTTAGTTTTGCTTTGGCAAAACTAAAGGCTTCCGACCCCTCTACTAATCTTCAAGCTGTTGAAGAGGATTTCAACTGCTTGCCTAAAGAGGCGACCAAGTTTCTCAAGAAAGTAAGACCTCTTGGAGACAAGGATGCAGAATAAATGGAGGTCGGATCTCCATTAAGCAGTGATTAGTTGGATGATCTCTAGTAGTAGAGAATTGAAATACAAGAATTATGAAAATGTAAAACTGACCTTTCTTTCATCAATGAAATCTTTTGTTTATCCGATTGACTTATGAAATATTCATATATTACCTAGCCCCCGACTGTTTTATAGTAGAAGAACTTTACTATATAAGCAGTTGGCTAAGAATATGAACTTAAGTCTCAACCATTGTTTGAAAGTATATACTGATTGTTTGTGGTAAACTGATCGTAGTAATACTAGAAAACCTTTTTTTGGTTGGAACCAGTATCTGATTTCGACTAGTTGTAAATATGTTTATCATAATCAAAGTACCTACTAAAACAATATATGGTCGGAAGAAAAAGACTTTCTTTGATGAGAAAGAAATAATGCAGAAAAGAGAGTATGCAATGAACGATAAGTGGTTTTATTTATATGTAGTACTCAACACTAGTCAGAAGGACTGCTAAGAAACGAAGATATAAAATATATTTCTGTCGTGCTCATGCTCTAGTCAAGCCCAGCAGCGGATCGTAAGAAATGGACCGTTGCTAGGAAGCTCCTTCCTGTGGGCAGGACCACGTGCGAAGAAGGAGAGACTTCGACTAGAAGGTTTTCTGTGTCCCGACCAGTAGCCAAACAAGAGTAGAACAGAATTTGGAAATGAATGAATATAATCTTCATAATCTTAAGCACATGAATCGCTAGATGACGAGTTAGGTATAGATATATAAACAACATCACTAAATCGTGAGAAATTAAAGGAATGATTAATCTTTTAGAATTATAGAAATGAAAGAAAGTTTAAACAAAGAACTTACGTAATTGATCAATGTTCCAAGAATTAGACAAAACACTTCCATCGGACATGGCTAATCGTGCGGGCACGGTGCGGTGACTTCGACCATAGTGTATGGACCTTCCAGCTTGGGAGAAAGCTTGTTGTGATTTGCTTGGTTACGAATTTTTACGAGAACGGATCACCTCTGACTAAGGCGCAGGTTGTACCTCACGGTGTGGTATCTTCACATGGCTTGTTGATAAATTGCCGATCATATAAAGGCTTGGTTTAAATCGTTCTTCAAGGAAATTGATATCATCAAGTCGTCGTCCATCTTGATCATTTGCATTGAAACAATCGGTTCGGCGAGCCGATGATGAGGCATCCTACAACACCTTCTTCTCCTCCACCTAATGCTCATGATATCGTCTCGAGTTAAGCGGGACCAATAACAAAACGCGTGCCAAGAAACTACAATCTCGGTGAACTTGCTCCTTAATGAATATGTCATTGATTTTAATGAGAATTTTATACTACCTAAAAACAATGTTTTACTTGTGCTCAGGTTTGAAGAGTCAGCAATTAATGGAGATATGGATATGCGGTTGTCATCCAAGGAAGCACAAGTCCACAGCATGAACAGCGATTGACCCATGAATAGTGCCATGCATGAACAATACCGTGAACAGTGCCATGCTACAATACTATGAACAAATGTCGAGCTACAGTACCCGTGACACAGTGCCCCTGTGCTACAATACCCGTCCCATGAACAGTGTTGTGCTACAGTACCCCCCCTCCCCCCAGCCCATGAATAGTACACGCGTGTGAATAGTACCACATGGAAAATTTAGTGCTGGATAGTCTTAGGTCGAGACTATATATTGAGGGGTAGACCCCCATTGTAAAGCAGACCACGTTTATGGATAAGAATAGAACACAAGTTATTGCTTGTTCTTTCATAAGAGAGTTCACGCGAGGACTTCTGAGAGAGAATTAGGCGATCAATTGTTCATTCTACTTTTTAAGATCAAGTTTGCTTTTCCACTAGGAATTGAGGGCTTGGCGATCTCTGCTCGTGGTCTAGCGGCGATCAACCAG
The DNA here is from genome assembly GCA_036346395.1 of Hsuehochloa calcarea. Lineage (NCBI taxonomy): Eukaryota > Viridiplantae > Streptophyta > Magnoliopsida > Poales > Poaceae > Hsuehochloa > Hsuehochloa calcarea. The sequence goes on along the minus strand of CM070610.1, from coordinate 51,473,154 downwards.
GTGCGTGTTGGCGAATATCCATAGAGCTGCAAGTCTGTGCACTGGCGCGTGGTGTACAGCTGAGTGTTATTCATCATCAAGCGTTATTTATTCACGGTTCTACTCGAGAAGATCGGGCCACCCCGTACATCTTGTTATCAGATTCCAGGCCACTCGATAGAGTCTCTTTTTCCCTACATTTGATGAATTATTTTTACATCCTATACACCAAAAAGCCACAAAAATATCATCTTTTGCCATAGTTTAATTCAGCATTTTTTAGTGCGTTTTGTTAGGTCTTAATCCACTCGTTCATAGTGTTTAGTTGTTGGCCGTGTTCCGTTCGCGTCTCTTTTTGTTTTCCCTTCCACAAATTTTTGTGTTCGTACTTGATTCCAGCTTTGTGCAACTAAATATTACTTATATCTAGTGGATTGCACGTTGTTTTATTCATGAACCCTTGATCCGTTCGCGAACCTATCGTACCTATTGAGACTAGTTTGTTGTTGTGCTCGAGGACCGCTCTTAGGATTTTGAGGCGCCAAGTTTTTGCGTCTGATCTTGTTAGCATAACTTCTTTGTTAGTAGTTGGCCGTGAAAAGCGAACAAAAAGGGTTGATCGATTAGCGGCGTAGTAAGTGAAAAAGAAGAGAGCAAAAAAGAAGCAGAGAAAAAAAGCGAGAAGGCAAACTTTTGGCTATAGTTTTCAATCCTTTTATTGGAGCAGTTTATATAGTTGTATCATTCTTTGTTCGCGTACCATAATTTTGAGCAATCTTGTGCCCTCATATACAACTTTTGAGCACTAGCTAGCGTCTCTCCTTGAGCTATAAATGTCTGACGTTAAGCCTCCATACATAAGTGTTCATGGTATCGCTCATTCCTTTGATTGCAATAGTCCCATTATCATTGTGTGTGTGTTGTTGTCTACTCTTCACTTATATTTATCGATTGGCAATTAGGCATCGTGAGTCTCGTTTGGATTGCTACCTAGCTTGACAATCTTTAAATTCTGAATTTGTTAGGTTGTTTCCTCACCTAGCTCCACCAAAAACATCTGTGTCATGTATTGACTATCGTTCTTGATATTCGCTCGCACAATCTTGGTTGGTCGTTTGCTGCTACCAGCGTAAGTTTTGCTGCTCTTAATTTACTTCGGAACGGTACAACTTGCTTTGTTTCAGAACAATAGTTGAGAGATTCCCACTTATTTTCCACATATATTATCGCTTGATATTTTTGCTACGTAAACATGTCGAGGCGAAGCGAGACAAGTATCTGGGCGGCAATCTTCGCGTCCGGTCACCAAGATGCACTACCATACACTTCGTGCCACGCTCGGGGCGAGTTCGGTGAGGTTGACAGTCTTGGCGACCTTGGCGTGTCCAAACCAACGGGCGGCAGGGGCAATTTCGAAGCTATCCGTGGTATCGGCGACAACCATAAGGTACTTCTTGACCCTATTGCCAAGCTCACGCCGATGCGGTTGGGTACGCGTGGCGGCGGGGAGTTTACACCTCCGTCACGAGCCCGCATAGCGAGGCGGATGTAGAGTGCCGCTGAGCGACAATGCGAGGATGATCACGCCTCGACAACTCGGCGAGCAGGTGTGTGTTCGTGGCGGCACAACAACATCATGCTATTCTTGAGGTCATGGCGCGTCCCCTACACAAGAAGCGCGGCCGTGGCAGCAATGCGAGAGGCGGCGCCCACTGGCGCCAATGATGGCATCCACGATGGCCCTTATGGAGCGCGCGTATCGGCGCCTATGGGGTGCCTACTATGGCACCCATGGAGGAAGCGTGGCAACGCCACACAGCGATGACGGCGATGAGTCGTGTTTGATGACTATTTGCTTGTGTCGTCCACATAATCGGTATGCACGCAATGCGTCGGCGCGATGAGGATGCCGATGATCGGTTGCAAAACCCAAGTTCACGATGTCATCCTTTGAGGGTACAACGAGGGTAGAGGTTTATCTTGCATGGGAGTTGAAAGTTGATAAGTTGTTCGCATAAACGCTATTACGATCGGTATAAGTTGGATCTTGTCGTTCTTTGCTTTGAGCGGATATCTTTGCTATATGGTGGGGCGCTGTGTGCACAGGCGTATGGAATGACACGAGCCCGTGTTTTTACATGGGACAAGCTGAAACAACAGATCTTGTGGCGCTTAGTACCTACATTACAAGCGCTTCATTGCATGAGAAGGCGATTGGGTTGCGGCGAGGGTTGAAATCGGTTGATGAGTATTATAAAGAGATAGAAGCGATTATCATACATCTTGATGTGCGTGAGAATGAGAACAAGCGATGGCTCATTTTCTTGTCGGGATGAATTATGCTATTGGCGGATCCTTAATCATCATCAATACAACAACATGGTTGAGTTGATGCATCAAGCACGTGGTGGCGAGTCATTGAAGATGCTAAGTATGCGGCGCGTTAACGTTATTCGTGAGTACAACACCTCCGTACAACACAGGACGGCCGAGGCAAGCCCGCTCCATCGAGGGCAATTCGCGGTCTTGATTCGGCCTGAAGGAAGGCGAGATATGCCCCGCCACGGTAGCGCCAACCACCGCTCCGGCTACTAGTGCGGCATCCTCGATGGGTTCTACAGTACATTCATGTGATCGACATGCTACAAGTGCAAGGGAGTTGGTCATTTTGAAAGATTGCCCAAATAATAAAGTTATGATATTTCTTGATGATGAGTATATTTGACTAGTGATGAGGAGAATACTACTCCATTTGCTAATTTTGCAAATGATCCTCTGAGGATGAGAGATTGGGTATGTGAGGCGGGATTGCGGATGGACAACATATGCTAGTGTGCACACTTCATGTACTTAGCGTGTCACAAAGTCAGTCTTCCGCACAGTGGTGCAATTTATTTCAGTCATGGGCGACAGTTGGTGGTAAAGTGTGCAAAATTAGAGTTGATGGAGGAAGTTGTCATAATATGGCGGCAAGGAGATGTGCACAAAATTGGGCTTAAAATATTTACGCATCCTCATCCTTATCATGTGCAGTAGTTGAGCGATGTGGGCTAGGTGAAAGTCAGTCATATGGTGCAGGTGCACTTTAAGATTGGCAAATATGAGGATACCATTGTGTGCGATGTGGTGCCCATGTCAGTTTGTCACTTGTTGTTGGGGCGCCCATGGCAATTTGATCGCCATGTTTATCAAGATGGGCATACAAACTGCTATAAGTTTAAGTGGAGCGGCAAAGATGTGATTTTGTATCCACTTACACCAGCGGATATAGTCAATCTTGATAAGAAGAAAGTCGAGGTGAAAATTGAGAGTACACCAAATAGAGAGATTCCACCTTCGGTAAGTGAGAGCCACAAGCCAAAATTGGCGATAAAAAGAAAAGTGAGAGAGAAAACAGTTTAGTAATGTTAGCCACCAAATCAGAGATGAGAGCTTTTTGTGAGAATCCCAATTTGGTGCACTTTGTACTCCTGTACAAAGATGTTTTGCTTTATACTAACGACTTAACGTCTCTTCCAAGTGGTGTCTCTCATGTTTTGCAGGAATTTAGCGACGTTTTTACGGAGGAGGTGCCGTGGTTTACTACCAATCGTGGGATAGACCATAAAATTAATTTGATTAGGGAGGCGCTCTTAGGCAGACCACCATACCTCACCAACCCAGAAACAAGGGAAATTCAGAACCAAGTACAAGAGCTTCTCGACAAAGGGTATGTCTGCAGCTTAAACCCTTGTCTTTGTTCTGTTATTTTAGTTCCTAAGAAAGATGGTACTTGGAGCATGTACATAGATTGTAGAGATTAATAATATCACTATTCGATATCGTCATCCTATACCTCGCTTAGATGATATGTTAGGCAATTGACACTACTACAAAAACAAGCAATAGAAGGCGCCTCATCATAGGCGGTTCCTTGGGAACAAATGCGTGATAATACCATTATCCTGAGCGGTTCTTTATCTGAGCAAATGCATGCGAAATATCCTGAGCAGTTCGTATAAAAGCAAATGCGTGATTCTATTATCCTGACGATTCTTTACAAGAACAAATGCAGTGATAAACATGCTATCCTGAGCAGTTCTTGTAAGAACCGTCGGTGATATACTACCACTATAAATAGATGCTCGGCAGGCCCCTGCCCATTCCATTTGGCGCCACCACCTGCTGCTGCTGCTGCCTCCTCCCCATTGGCCACCTGCTGCTGCCCACCTCCCCGTTCGCCACCTGCTGCTGCGCCTCCTTCCATACATTCTTTGCCCATTCCGTTTTGGTATCACACTGCCTCCTCCCCATTGCGGCACCTCTGCGCCTCCTCCCACATTCGCCACCTTGGAGAGAAGGGTAACGATCTGTAACCCTTTATTTTGCTCTAGACTAATCAATAATGTGTTTTATCATTATGAAGGGTACTTGCGGTTTATTAATATAATTTAACACTAATTAATTTATTCGTGCGTATCGTGTATATGGACGAAACTTGATGTACATTGAGAACAGTGTGAGTGAAGAGTATATTAATGGCGTGTTTGCTTTTAGAAGAGCACGTAGAAGCGGGATATGTTGAAGAAGGGACAAAATTTATGTAATGTCCATGCATTGATTGTGGTAATATGAAAATGTTTCACAACCCTAGCGGATCGAAGCTCATTATCTGAAGGGTTTCAAAAGGATATACATGTTGGAGCGATCACGGTGAAGAGCGATTATCTGGAAGTCGATGTGTGACATTACGAGAAGTCAACGATATCTGGGGTATGGAATGTGCTTTTGATGAGGATAGGCGCATGATGACAATCTGGATCGGATGCTACTGCGATGCGAAGGAACTACGGTGAGAGAGTTTTGTAAATTCGAGGGCTTAATGGAGGACTTGAGAAACCTTTGTTCCACGACTACAAGCGAGAATACACTAGGTTGTCAGCAGTGCTTGAGCTGCTGAAATTGAAGGCAAGCAATGGTTGGTCCGACAAAAGTTTCTGGCGTTGTTAGGTCTCTTAGCTAACATCCTTCTTGAGGGAAGCGTGTTGCCCGGCCACGACCTACCAAGCTAAGAAGGTTCTTTGTCCATTGGGAATGGAAGTAGAAAGAATACATGCATGTCCGAGCGATTGTATCCTCTACTGTAAAGAGTATGCGGACATGCATGTATGTCCCGTGTGCAAAGCATCCGATACAAGCGTAAGAATCTGCTAAAAGCGAAGCAAGGACCTATTGCTAAGATGTTGTGGTATATGCAGTGATCCCACGTTTGAAGCGTTTATTTGCGAACGAAAGGAGGCAAGATTGATGCGTTGGCACTCGGAGGCGTAAGAAAGATAGGAAGCTCGGACACCTGCTGATTACGCCCGATGGAGAAACTTGATCGGACTTGAAGAGTTCGGTGCGGGCGAGGAACATAACGTTAGGGTTAGTCTGACGGAATGAATCATTTGGTAACATGAAGCGTGACATAGCACTGGTCAGTGAATCTATGTATGTACAACCTTCCTCCTTTGCGTGTATGAAGCGAAATACATTTTGATGTCACTACTTATCCAAGGGTCAAAGCAACACAGGAGCGATATTGATGTGTACCTAGCACCATTCTTTGGAAGATCTTGTGACACTTTGGAGCGAAGGGGTACAAGTATGGGATGCGTACAAGCGAGAGAACTTCACTTTCTGGCGCCATGTTATTCTACACCATCAATGATTTTCACGCCCTTGGTAACTGTCGGGGTTCGATACAAAAGGAGCCAAAGCACATCATGCTTTGCTAGTTGATGCAGGAGTGTATGGATGAAGAACTTCGCGTAAAACTATGTATATGCATCACCGTAGGTTCCTTCCTAGGATTCACCCATCTAAGATGAAGAAACAATTCAACAAAAATAAGGAGGACGGATCGGCTCTAAGGGCTTTTAGAGGGAAAGAGGTCTATGATATAGTTAAGGATATCGATGTTGTGCTTGGAAAGGGACGTAAATTAAGGACCCCTCAGAAAAACATTTAGAAGAAGCGGTTAATTTTTTGGGACTTGCCTTATTGGGAGCACTTAGAAGTTTGCCACTGCATCGACGTCATGCACGTGGAGAAGAATGTATGTGATAGCTTGATTGGTCTCTTACTGAACATTAGTGACAAAACAAAAGACGGTGTTAACGCACGTTGTGACTTGGTTGATATGAACATAAGAATCGAGTTAGCATCGAAAGAGACCGATAAAGGACGAACGTACCTTCCCCCAGCTTGCTACACTTTGTCCAAGGCCGAGATAAATAAACTGTGTCAAAGCTTGCATGGTGTGAAAGTTCCGTCCGGTTACTTCGCCAATATTAAGAAACTTGTTTCCGTGAAAGATTTAAAATTAGTTGGTATGAAGTCTCATGATTGTCATGTGCTGATGATACAAATGCTTCCTGTTGCAATTAGGAGTATCTTGCCGAACAAGGTCAAGTGGCAATCTTTAGGTGTGTTATTTCTTTAACTCAATTGCTCGAAGGTCATCGATCCCGAAGGACTCGGCGTTACGCAAGCCAGAGGTGGTGGCGACTCCATGTCATCTTGAGATGTATTTCCTTCGTCATTTTTGATATCGTGGTCCATCTCATTGTTCACCTTGTGAAAGAGATAAAGATATGTGGCCTGTGTTCCTCGTCATATGTACCCTTCGAGAGATACATGGAATTCTAAAGTCCTCGCGGAATCGATCTCGGACGGAGGCGGCATCATCGAAGGTTATGCAGCGAAGCGGTCATTGAGTTCTACATCGACTACATGGCTCGGTGGAACCGATAGGTGTGCCTCTATCTAAATCACGAGGGAGGCGGGCGATATCGGGACCATCGGAAGAAAGCAATCACTCCGATCTAGATACATATCGCGAGCCAATTTGAGGTCTTGCAACACATGACCCAAGTATCCCGTACAATGGCGAGCACAAAGACATGATGCGCCTACGAAATCGGACGGTCGGAGGTTTGATAACGAGAGAAACAACCGTCGGTTCAGCGAATGGTTAAAGATGCGATTCAGGGAGGTCAACAAGTGATGAAACTTTGCAATGGTTGGCCAAAGGGCCAAAATTTACAATTGTGATATGGCAAGGATCGACATAAATGGGTACACATTTTATCGGCTGACTCGGGATAGGAAGAGCCTGATCCAAAGCAGTGGTGTCGCATAGATGCATTTCACGAGGGTTCAATCTTGCGGGGCACGTGGGTTGAACTTCGTACTATGGGTTCGTAGAGGAGATTTGTGAGCTCGACTATATACTTTTCAAGATCCCCTGTTTGATGTCATTGGGTTAAACTTCGCGAGGCGTGAAGGTCGACAAATGCTGCGTGACTCTTGGACCTCAAGCGTGTCGGATACAGGGCGAACCATTACGTACTCGCTAAGCAAGTTATTCAATTTTTTTTATGTAACGGACCCAGCAAATAAGAACCACCACGTAGTTCTTCATGGGAAAAGAAGGATTGTCGGAGTTGAGAATGTCGTGGATGAGGAAGAGTACAATCAATTTGACGAGTTGCCTTCTTTGGAGGCGGCATCGGTGGAGGAAGAACCCGTGAGAAGCTAGCTATATCTGCGTCGATCATCATGAAGGACTATATTTCAATTAAGCATGTATTCCATTGTAATTTGATGTTAACATGGAAACGCGTCACGTGTTATGGACTTGTTCTTCCATTGTAATGTGATGTCAATGTGGAATTGTCATGTGTTATGGACTTTGTCATCTCTAATGTTGATGTTAATGCGGACTTGTTAGAGTTATCAACTTGTTGAGAATATCATCTTTGAAACCCCTTGTTGGAAATGCACACAAATGGGCAAATGTGTTTTGTCATTTAAGCAAAGTTAAAAGTGCATTGTACGTGGCTGGCGATGCGGCCGGTACTAAATCGGTCGAGGCGCCATGTGTTGGTTGTCAAACCGGCCACCCTTAATGATCGGCGATTTGGCGGTCGGGCCGGCAATTAGTTAGTGGTCCATTTGTGCACATCACGAGCGGTTCTTTAATGGGCAAATGCGCGATTCTCACATCCTGAGCGGTTCCTTTAAGTAGCAGTCTATGATGTTAGGGTTATCACGAGATGGTTACTTAATGTAACAAATGCGTGATAACTACATCCTGAGCGGTTCCATTAAGAAGCGTGCGTGATGTTAGAGTTATCCTGACGGTTATTTAATAGAGCGAATGCGTGATAACTCATCACGACGATTCTATTAAAGAACCGTGCGTGATGTTAGTCTATATAAGTGGTTAGCTCGAATCGTTGTGCACTTGCCTAGTTCTTAACACTTGTCCTAATTCTTCCCAGAATCACCGCGCCGCCTCCACGTTCGGTGCCACCCAACGCCGCCTCCCGTTCAAGCGCCACCGCGCCGCCTCGCTCGATCGGCGCCACCAGCGCCGCCTCCACATTTCGGTGCCACCAGCGCTGCGATGAGGACATCGACCCTAAGGATACAACCCTTTGCTTCAACTTTCTTTGCTGCATCCTCTACTTCCTTTACTTCACCAACATCTTCTCCAATTGGACTTTCGGCTAATTCAATGCCATATTACCCAATTAGATCGAGCTACGTCTACATGCCATGGTGCTACGTCTACATACCATGGTACTATGTGTACATGCCATGGTGCTACTACATGTGCCAGCGGGAGTTCAAAATTTGGATACATTTTGGTCGAGATCAGTTCGGAATCAACTGGCGGCACCAACTTAAAACAGATATAACTTTTGCAAGCGGAGTCGATTCGGGTGTTCTTGGGCTTGTTGGAAAGCTAACGCGATATCTTTCCAACGGATACAGGCTCACCTCAAATTCCTTCTATATACTTCGGAATCGTCAAAAGAAGGTGCTATGTCACTAATTTGGGCGATTTGGGCCTTGTAATCGTCGGAATTGGCCCATATGCATGGCCCACACAGGGGGTGTGATTACTGTTCATATGAACAGTAATTCATGCCTTTAGTCTCACCCCTCTATTTCTTTTAGATTTGTGGCTCCTCATCCCCTATTTAAGGAGGGCCTTGCCCTCTAGTTTCCTTGGATTTTGTTTAGTTAAAAGTTAGCCTTGTTGCAACCGTGTATTGGCTTGTGTCGACTAGACCAACCATAATACCGCTTTTAAATCCCAATTTTAATATTTCAATCTTTATTTGCAATTTCAGATTGCTTTATCTTGTTCTTGCGTGCTTCTTGGTGTATGTAGGAATCGACCTTCGTGGTCAGTCAGCGGGTATTAGTGCATGGTTGATAACGACTTGTCGATCGATTCGGCGATGCGTGGTTTTGAGCCTTGCGTGTTCATAGCGAGGATCGTCGAGTTGGCGGCGCCTCACGGACTTATCGTTCTCATCGAAAGATCGGGCCAACAAATCAAACCTTAGGGTTCATCAAGTGGTATCGAGCTCTGTTCTTGGTGAGAGTTTCTGTTTTCTAGTAGTAGATTCGTTTTCATACCTAGAGTCGAGAAAATTGCCCAAAAAAATCGCATCTATCATCCATCACAAGGCCCTTTGAGCCTTTGCAATTTTTTCTTTTGGTTTGCTTGTTGAATATTTAGTTGTATTATCGTGTCTAGTTCTTGATCTTTAGTTCTAGTTATTGTCTAGTTGGTCGTTGTCTAGATTGCTTCTCGTGTTTTCCTTTGCGTCGCAATCGTTCTTTTAGGGTTCTTAGTTTTGCATCTAAAGCAGAAAATTCGTGGGTTAGAACTCCTCTAATCTGCACCAAAAAAAGAGAATACTTTGCTATATTAGTGACTTGTGGAAAACCCTAAAGCGGCAAAAAAATAGAAGGAGAAAGAGGCGCCACACAAAACAAAAATTGGCGTGGTAGAAAAAAAAAAGAAAAAGAAGAAAAAAAAAAAACAATCTTACACCAAAATCAGTGAAAACTGGTGGAGCCCTTCTACATATAGCCACAAACTTGCACAAAAATTTCAGCAAGATTAGCCCACGGAATCAAAAGATATAGCAATTTAAAGATTGAAACCGAGTCGGTTTCGGTCAAAATCTGATTCCGTTTCAGAGACCTTGATAAAACAGGCATAACTTTTGCATATGGTGTCCGATTTGGACGTTCTTGGACTCGTTGGAAAGCTAACAACAGTCGCATACTTTCCACATAATGCACTAGTCTCCCTCCAGAGAACCCAAAATCGGTCATTTTCGGCTCGAATTCGCGTCACAAGTTTTTGTTTCGGTTTTGCCGTTTCTTTTAGTCTTCCCATCAGAATTTGGGGTCATCTCAACTTTAAAGTTGTAGATCTCATCGAAACCTTTCAAGCAGTATATATAAGCCATATAAAACTTTGCTTTTCATCTCTTGAGACTAACTATTGTTTTGCTTAAACTAAAGGGTTGTTTCTGCTGCACGTTATTACATTTTTGTGCTCTACATCGTGTGAACAATCTTGTGCCCTACAAAGAAGTTTGAGTAGTTGGTTAGCGTCTCTCCAGCACTTGTTGTGAGGTTTTCCATTGCTTACATCAAGTCACATTTATCTTTACGTGCGTGCGTACATACACATCTCTTAGTGGGTCTTTGATTAGCTAAACTTTGATTAGACTAGGATCGGCACTTGTGACTAGTACTTTGAGCCTTTTCAATTTTGCATCTTGAATTGAATAATTGCTATTCCTTGCTACATACTAGCCCTCAGAGCTCCACTTCCTACTAACTCGGCGGTCTTAGTTCCTCATGTCGTTGGGTGATCGCAGAGAGAGTATCATGAACCGACCACGGTTGTACCACTTCCTTCTGCATTGGTAAGAACTTGTAAGAACTAGGTATAAACTTGAGTGTGAGTGACTTGATTGAGCCTCGGAACCTTGTAGTTGATAGGGACATATACACGTGATTTGTTCTTTGCTTTGATACTAACAATGGCGGGTTCATCGTCACAAGGGAGCATAGCGAGCACAACAATGAGGAAGATGCACGCTCGGTCCTCGCACAAAAGAAATCATCGGCGCTTTTCTGCATCTTTGGATCAACATTCGAGGCGTATGGAGTTGATTCTAGATCGCACCAGCGCGAACTTCTGCGTTGGCTACGTGTGGAAGCGACTAGAAACTCCACCTTCATTGCCGCCCGCTAGCATCGGCATTGCACATGGCTGCGCGTAACCCATCCGTTGCTCGCTCATGGGCGATGAGGTAGAAGATGAAGCGAACCCATATGTTCGCGTCACGAGGTCGATGGTGATTTCAATCCCATTAATGATCGTGATCACCGACAACAACGCTTCAATCGACAAGGTATGCGAAGAGAGCCACCACGTGAGTGCGTGACCATAATGATTCACTTGGTAAAATTAAATTCACTATACCTCCTTTTCTTTGGTAAATATGATCCGATGCTTATCTCATATGGGAGTTAGTTGTGGACCAAAAATTTGCATGCCATGAATTTCGACAATAAAAGGTTAGAGTGCTACTAGTGAGTTCCTGATTTTGCATCTATTTGGTGGAGTGAATATGGTGCGTACTCATCGGGACATACCTAGAACATGGAATGCTTTGAAAAGAGCAATGAGGCGTAGGTTTGTACCTTCATATTATTCACGTGATTTGTAATAAACTACAGCGCTTAAGGCAGGGTAGTAGTTACGTGAAGACTATTATCAAGAATTGCAAAGCTGACATTGCGTTGTGGTTTAGAAAAGCGAGGATGCTAAGATGGCTAGATTTTTGGGAGGGTTAAACCGTGAAATTCGGGACATTTTAGACTATAAAGAATATGATTCTATCAACCGTTTATTCCATATTGCTTGCAAAGGCGAGAGAGAAGTCGAGAGTCGACAATCTCGCTCGGGGGCAATATTGGAGGAACTTTTGGGTCGACCAAGCGACAACATCACATGGCATCCTCCTCCACTTACGACCGTGCACCCCATTCTTTGCTTCAACTCATATACATATCCACGATGCAAGCAAACCCAAAAAGTACAAGCCCTTACAAAAGTGCTTCTTTTGTTGCTTCTCTGAGCGATCTAGAGATGTGCAATGTCACCGTTGCAAAGGATTTGGGCACTTGATGCGCGATTGCCCAAGTCGTGACTTTGCTTATCAAGGACAATGGTGAGTACACTTGATTAGCGATATTGAGGAAGAACATGTGTTGGTTGCAACTAACAATCTTTGGTGATGGCGAGGAAGAACATATAAACCATGAGGCGTCGACATGTACCAAAGCCTAGTTGTTCGTGTGTGCTAAGTGCTCAAATAGAACTTCTTGAACAAAATCAGCATACATTTTGTTTCAATCCAAGTTAGTCATCAAGGAGCGTTCATGTAGAGTCATCATTGATGGCGGGAGTTGCAACAACCTTGCTAGCATAGACATGGTCGAGAAGCTTGGCTTGACCACAACACAACACCCTCATCCTTACTACATCCAATGGCTGAATTCTTGTGGTAAATTGAAGGTAACTAAGCTTGCGCGTACACTTTTCTATTGGATCATATCATGATTATGTTGATTGTGATGTCGTACCTATGCAAGCATGCTCATTATTATTAGGTAGACATTGGCAATATGATAGATATCTTGAACATCATGGTAGATCTAATCATTATACTTTCACATATAAAGAAAAGAAAATCACTCTGCTTCCAATGTCTCCTATTTGCTATATTAAAGGATGAATTAGAAAGAAGCTGCGAGAACAAGTAAGGAGAAGACACAAGTTGATCAAAGATTATAGCTCCAAGTGAAATTAAATTGAAAGCTCCTATTATGTTAGCTACAAAAATTGATTCCATTGATATGGAAAAACATGAATCTAAATGTCATACTATGATTTGTAAAGAAACTCCGTGTCCATTAGAAGAAGTGCATGTTTCTTTGCCTCCTGTTGCTACTAACCTTTTGCAGGAGAGTGATGACTTCGAGAAAACAAATGAGTCGAGGACAACTCAAATTCAAGAAAGGGAGAATGATGAGGACATCGACCCTAAGGATACAACCACTGCTTCAACCTGCTGCACTGCATCCTCTACTTCCTTTACTTCACCAACATCTTCTCTAATTGGACTTTCGGCTAATTCAATGCCATATTACCCAATTAGATCGAGCTACGTCTACATGCTATGGTGCTACGTCTACATACCATGGTACTATGTGTACATGCCATGGTGCTACTACATGTGCCAGCGAGGAGTTCAAAGTGGATACATTTTGGTCGGATCAGTTCGGAATCAGCTGGCAGCACCAACTTAAAACAGATATAACTTTTGCAAACGGAGTCCGATTCGGGTGTTCTTGGGCTTGTTGGAAAGCTAACGACGATATCTTTCCAACGGATACAGCCTCACCTCCAAATTCCTTCTATATACTTCGGAATCGTCAAAAGAAGGTGCTATGTCACTAATTTAGGCCGATTTGGGCCTTGTAATCGTACCGGAATTGGCCCATATGCCGCCGGCCCACCTAGGGGTGTGATTACTGTTCATATGAACAGTAATTCGTGCCTTTAGTCCCACCCCTCTATTTCTTTTAGATTTGTGGCTCCTCATCCCCTATTTTAGGAGGACGCACCCCCTCTAGTTTCCTTGGATTTTGTTTAGTTAAAAGTTAGCCTTGTTGCAACTTCCTGTATTGGCTTGTGTCGACTAGACCAACCATAATACCGCTTTTCGAAATCCCAATTTTAATATTTCAATCTTTATTTGCAATTTCAGATTGCTTTATCTTGTTCTTGCGTGCTTCTTGATGTATCACGGGAATCGACCTTCGTGGTCAGTCAGCGGGTATTCGTGCATGGTTGATAACGACTTGTCGATCGATTCGCGATTGCGTGGTTTTGAGCCTTGCGTGTTCATAGCGAGGATCGTCGAGTTGGCGGCGCCTCTCGGACTTATCGTTCTCATCGAAGATCGGGCCAACAAATCAAACCTTAGGGTTCATCGGTGCCTCCTCGATCCGGCGCCACCAGCGCCGCCTCCCGATCCGGTGCCACCCAGCGCGCCTCCCCCTTCGGCGCCACCTCCACGATCGATGCCACCTAAGGTTCATCTCTCCTTGCAATGTAGTGTCTGGTATGTAGTAGGGGCCAAGGGTCCCTATTTGTATTGTCTTTTGATTTGTGGTCGGCGGGCTGCTTGGTTTATAGCCCTAATGAACTAAGCCAAAATTTGGCAAATTGGGTGTTGTTTGGATTGGGCTAAGCCAAAGCTGAAAACTAGTGTAAAAAGTTGCAAACAGAGAGAGGGTTTGTATTGCCAAGTAGCTAGGTTTTAAGCGCTAGTTGTTGTACTAGATGAGATGGTAACTAACATGACATGAGCACATAATATATTCAAGGTCTCGACTTCACATTGACCTAGCGGCTCTAAGAAAGTGTGGTGATATCTCGATTTTCATGTTAGCTAGCAACGCATGCTATGGATGTGAAATAGACACTGACATTAGACTTGTAAAGGTGAATATTTCATATATTAAAGCAAGCAAGCAAGCAACTTAATTCATTTTCTCTTTGAGTGAGGACTAACCATTCTCTGGTCGCGACCATCGGCCATGCCTTCTATGCTTGCACTCTTGTACCTCTTGATTAGCTCTTCCATAGTTTTGTTGATCCAGCAAAATTAATTAACACAATTGAACACTTATCAGAGCTCAAAGTTTCACAGCGAGGATGAAGCAAAGAGGCTCCTTGTTGTACACTTGTACCACTGTGGTGGCGAGTCGTAGAGCTTGCCGTGGGCGAAGAAGATGATGATGCCGACATCGGCGTCGCGAATCTGAGAGCTCCAGGCCTTCTTGAGCGGCCGTGTGGCGCTTGCGAGAAGGTGACTGCGGTGGGCGGGGTTCTCGATGTGGCGGAGCTGCACCTTGCCTCTCGCCATGGATGGATGTCCTTCTCCTTCTCCTTCTCCTTCTCCTTCTCCTTCTTCTTCCTCCTCGTGCCTGCCTGTACACAACCTCCCACTAGTTTGGACTAGCTTCGAGGTTGCTAGCCTAATTAAAACAGGATGCTCACTTGGTGTCATGTCAGTAACCCCTCTTTCTCTCTCCCCTCTCTCTTTTGTTGGACAAAGCATCTTTGCCCAACAATTAGCAACGCCAAAGGATTCTTCGGCATTTTAAACCCCTCTCTTCTCAGTGCTCTCAAAAGATTTTCTATCTCTATCATCCCCTGTAAGTTTTTCTTAACCTTTGGATTGCCACGTGTGACATTGGAGTTCGTTGGAGTTACTAAATTTTTTGTTGATATTACCAAATATTGGTAGCAAACCAAATGATAGCTTTATACAAGGAGCAGCGCCACAACGACTCACGGGATCGATTTCGATGCGCGCTACAACACAATAATCATATATCATACTCAGTAATATTGCGTCTCGGTATTGTACATATATATGTAATTCTATTTTTGCGATCTTTGCTAGCAAAAGCGAGATCACCTATCGCATTATCGTATGCCATCATATGTAGCTATTGATTGCTTCTAGGGCCTTACGATCCCGAGTTTGTCAATCTCGTAATAATTATTTCCTAATTATAAATTTAAATATATATATGCTTACTACTTTACTCACCTTTAGCGGCGAGCTTGAACATAGAGTTAAATGCACTCGAGATGGACGGGTCACGCCGCGTTCGAGGAGCTCTGCGGCTTCATCAAAGCGGATATAGTTAACACCAGGAGAGTTTCACACCGTCAACACGATGAGCGATCTGAAACAATTGATTCAATATTGTAATTCACTTTGGTGGTTGTAATTCAATTTGTAACTCTAGCGACAATACTTGAAACATTCTTTTGTAATTGATTTTGAGTTAAATGATCACTTTGAGTTGTCAACAATTATTTGTAATATGTTTACCTTGTTAGTTTTGAGAGGCCATGGCTAGCAATTCTGAGGCTAGTGAAAATCGATAAAAATTAGTTAGGTCGGCGAGATATCACGAGACGGTTCAAACCAAGAACCGTATGTGATATGATAATATCCTGAGCGGTTCTTGGTTGGAACAAATGCAGCGATTCTATAATATCACGACGGTTTGTTATCTTTTTTGTGATATGATAGTATCCTGAGCGGTTCTTGGTTGGGCAAATGCGCGATTATAATATCACGAGCGGTTTGTTAATACAGCGTCGGTGATATGCGATTTATCACGAGATGGTTGTATTAACAAGCATGCGTGATACTACGAATCCTGAGCGATTTCAACCAGAGCGAAATGCGTGATACTAAAATATCCGACGGTTCTTGGTTGGAACCGTGCGTGATAAGACTTATCCTGAGCGGTTTTGTTAAAAACCGTGCGTAATAACTACCTATTATCACGAGACATAAAATTTGAGACGGTTCAAAAGCGATGCATAATGGCTATACGAACCGTGCATGATGAGCTTTTACGTATTAGTGTGAGTGGTCTTTGTTATTTTCTCTAAAATTGATCTGCGTAGTGGGTATCATCAAATTAGGATGAAAGAAGGGGATGAGTGGAAAGCGCTTTTCAAATAAAATTTGGTTTGTATGAGTGGTTAGTCATGCCTTTTAGGTTAACTAATGCACCTAGTACATTCATGAGATTGATGAATCATGTTTTGCGGCATTTCATTGGGAAATTTATGGTTGTGTATTTTGATGATATCTTGATTTACACCATAATGAATCTAATCATATTGACCACATTAGACAAATGTTACAAGTTTCTGCGATGCTAGGTTATTTGGGAACTTAGCGAAGTGCACTTTTGCAAAGATCGTGTAATATTTTTGTGCTATGTGGTTTGACCTGAGGAGTAGAGGTAGATGAGTCTAAAATTGAAGCAATTAAAAATTAGCCTACACCTATGAATGTTAGTCAAATTAGGAGCTTTCATGGACTCGCTGGTTTTTATCGGCGTTTCGTTAAGGATTTTAGCACCATCGCTTCCCCACTAAATGAATTAACAAAAAAGGTGTTGAGTTTACATGGGGGGTGGCACAGCAAGCTGCATTTGATGAATTGAAAAAGTGTTTAACTGGGGCACCATTACTTGTTTTACCCGATTTCACTAAGAATTTTGAAATTGAATATGATGCTAGTGGAATTGGTATTGGCGGTGTTTTGATGCAAGAGGGTAGACCGGTTGCTTATTTTAGCAAGAAACTCAAAGGTGCACAATTGAATTATCCGGTCTATGATAAGGAGCTGTATGCTTTAGTCCGAGTTTTAGAAGTTTGACAACATTATTTATGACCTAAGGAATTCATTATACATTCGATCATGAGGCATTAAAATATTTGCAAGGCCAAGCTAAAATTGAGCAAATCGACATACTAAGTGGGTAGAATTTATCAGTCGTTTCCTTACATTGTGAAATATAAGAAGGGAAAGGAAAGCGTGGTTCTTGATGCTCTTTCTAGGAAAAGTGTGCTTTTAAATCGCTTAGATGTGCAAGTTCTGGTTTAGAGAGTTTGCGTGATTTATATGCTAATGACCATGATTTAGCTTCACCTTATGCGCTTTGCAAAGATGGGAAAGGTGGGACAAATTTCACATTCATGTTGGATTTTTATTTCGTACTAACAAACTATGCGTTCCAGAATCGTCTGTGCGTTTGTTATTATTGCAGAAATCTCATGCCGGTGGATTGATGGGACATTTTGGATGTGAAAAGGCGATGTCTATCTTTGAGTGATCACTTTTATTGGCCTAAGATGATGCGTGATGTGGACAAGTATGTACAGCGGTGCATAACTTGTCTGGCGAAATCGAAATTGCATCCACATGGTTTGTATACTCCTCTTCCAATTCCTAATGCACCATGGGAAGATATTAGTATGGATTTTGTTTTAGGTTTGCATAGGGTGAGAGGGGAGAGATTACATTTTTGTCGTTGTGGATCGATTTTCAAAGATGTCACATTTTATTGCACGCCACAAGAGCGGCGATCGTCATGCGTTCTTGATTATTTTTCGGGAGATAGTGCGGTTGCATGGCGTACAGGACCATTGTCTCGGATCGCGACATCAAATTTATGAGTTATTTACGGAAGACACTTTGGGGAAGCTAGGGACAAGGTTGTTATTCAACACAACTTGTCATCCCCAAGCGATGGTCAAACAAAGGTGGTGAAGCGCACACTTTCGATCTTTGCTAAGGACCATGATCAAGAAAAATATCCGAGTGGGAGGATTGTTTGCCACATGTGGGTTAAGCCTACAACAGAGCCGTCCACTCTACTACCTGATGTGCCCATTTGAGGTAGTGTATGGTTTCAAGCCTACTCGCCACTTGATTTGCTACGCTTCCAAGTCAATCACGAACAAATATGGAGTGGTCAAAGAGAAGTGAATATGCGAAGAAATTGCACATCAAGGTGAAAGAAGAAATTGGCGTAAGGCGAAGTACTATCTTGACAAAGCGAACAAGAAAAGGAAGAAGATGATTTTTGACCGAGGCGATTTAGTTTGGTTACACTAGCGCAAGGATTGCTTTCGGATCGATGAAAATCAAAGTTCTTTGCGACAAGGAGGCGGACCTTTCAAAGTGCTTGAGTGGATTAACGATAATGCGTACAAAATCGAGCTTCAGGAGATGACTATGGCGTGAGCTCGACATTCAACGTTACTGATTTATCGCCGTTCTTCGGTACTTATGATCTAGCGTCGAGGACGACACATTTTCAAGAGGGGAGGATGATGAGGGCATCCTACAACACCTTCTTCTCCTCCACCTAATGCTCATGATATCGCCTCGAGTTAAGCGGGACCAATAACAAACACGTGCCAGAAACTACAATCTCGGGTGAACTTGCTCCTTAATGAATATGTCATTGATTTTAATGAGAATTTTATACTACCTAAAAACAATATTTTGCTTGTGCTCAGGTTTGAAGAGTCAGCGATGGTTGGAGATCAAGGATATGCGGCTGTCATCCAAGGAAGCACAATTCCACGGCATGAACAGCGATCGGCCCATGAATAGTGTCATACATGAGCGATTGCCATGCTCTGATGCTTGTGAACAAATGTCATGCTCTGATGCAGTGACACAATGCCCCGTGCTCTGATGCGGTCCATGAACATTATCGTGCTCTGATGCGGCCCATGAACAATATCGTGTGTGAATAGTACTACATGGAAAATTTAGTCTTTGAATAGTCTTAGGTCGAGACTATATATTGAGGTAGACCCCCATTCTAAAGCAGACCACGTTTATGTATAAGAATAGAACACAAGTTATTGCTTGTTCTTTCATAACATAGTTCATGCGAGGACTTCTAAGAGAGCATTAGTCGATCAATTGTTAGATTACGCTTTTAAGGTCAAGTTTGCTTTTCGCTTGGAATTGAGGGCTTGGCGATCTCCACCGTGGTCTAGCGGCGATCAACCAGTGCGTGTTGGCGAATATCCATAGAGCTGCAAGTCCGTGCCTTTGGCGCGTTGTGTCTGGTGGCGTTAGTCGTCATCAAGCGCTATTTATCCACGGTTCTACTCGAGAAGATCGGGCCACCCCGTATCAGCCAAGTTTTAGTTCTAGAGGAAGTATGGCTTGAGCACCATAAACCAAGAAGAATGGTGTTTCACCGGTCGCCACGATTGATCGTGGTTCAAGCGGCCGTCGAAAGAAGGATGTTCTTGAACCCAAGCTCTGACCGTTTATTAAGCGGTGAATACTCGGTGTTTGATCCCTACATTATGCTACCATTGGCACGCTCAAGCTGCTCCATTGCTATGTGGGTGAGCAACAAAAGCAAAATGGACTTTGATACCAAGTTCAGCGAGTGCAAATTCTGCTTGAAAACTAGGTACCATTGTCTGTGATTATACGATTGGCTACGCCAAATCGTGTGATCACATTTCTTGTGAGAAATATCTTAGCAGCCTCAGTTGTTGTTTTAACAAGCGGCTCGGTCTCGATCCATTTGTAAACATGTCAATCATGATGAAAAGGAATTGAAGCCCGGTGCTCTTGGGAAAAGTCCTAGAATGTCTAGTCCCGGGATGCAAAAGGCCAAGAAAGAGAATTGTTTGCAAAGTTTGTGCGGTTTATGTACTTATCGGCTATAAGCCGACATTATGCGCGCCGTCACGAGCTCTTTTGCATCATGAAGGAAGTTGGCGATAGTATCTTTGCACGAAGGCTTTACCAACCAATGTTCGTAGGAATGATGTGCTCCACGGCTTCTCCAAAATTTCGATTAGCAACTTAATGCCATCAATTGAGATATGCATCTCATCAACACTCTGTGAGATCCTCATTTATATAAGAATGCGTTCAATGAGAGTGTATATGATTTGGCTTTTGAGCTATCGATCGGCCTCTACATCATCTTCGGACATCTTTGAAGATAATTGTAGATCGATGTCATCCAATCTCTACCCTGATCGTCGCCGATCTATGGAGCATCTATGTTATCATAATCAATTTGTATGACCTGATGTGAAACATTGATATTCTCGGAATGCTTTCGACTCTAGGGGTGAATTGAGTTGCTCGAGAAAAACTCGAGTAGAGCGGTTGACTGGTGGAGCAATCCATGCCAAGCGGTATGCGAAAGTTTTCCTTTCTAGGAATATATTGGATCTAAAAACTGAAGAAGTACTTTTCGAGTTTCCGTTCATCCACTAGATAAGATGTCATCTTGGTACTTGAGTATTGATAAATTTCCCCACTTGATTCGCTACTAGTTGAGAATCGCCTTTCACTAGTAATTTGCGAATCCCAAGCGAACGAGCTCCTCGATGTCCTACCAGTAAACCTTCATATTCTGCTACATTGTTTGTAGTAGAAAAATTGAACTGGATGGCGTACTTCATGTGTTCACCAGTAGGGAATATCAAGATGACTCCAGCCCCCGATTCTTTGAGCGTCAAGGAACCGTCAAAGTACATTGTCCACTCATTGTGGTGTTCGTACTCGAGTTCTTGCTTTGGTTCAGGGTTTGTTCATTCGGCAGTGAATTCTTCTATTATTTGGGACTTTATTGCTATTCGTGAGATGAAATGGAGGTCGAACGTCCCTAGTTCAAGCGCCCATTTGCTATTCGTCTTGGCGATTCCCTATTTCCAAGGACTTGACCAAGGGGATATCTGGTAGGTACGACCACTTTGTGGGCCTGAAAGTAATGCCTTAGTTTCCTTGAAGCCATAAGGAGACTATATAGCAGCTTTTGTGCCTGTGGGCATCTTTCCTTTGGTCCATGTAAGACTTAACTTCGTAATATCTTGGTTGTTGAATGTTTTCACGTTCTACAACGATGCATGTGTGACGACTTGTAGTGTTGCGACCACGTAAATCAACAATGGTTCTTAGGTCTTGTAGAGACTAAGACCGGGTACTAAATAAGGTACTCTTTAAGTTTTCAAATGCATCGTTTGCTTCCTTAGTCCACTCAAAACTTCCATGCTTCCAAAGAAGTTTAAAAAAGGTAATCCTTTCACCTAACAGTGCTGTAAACGACTTAGCTGCGCCATACAACGAGGTTAGTTTTGGACTTCTTTCTTCGTGGTGGGCGCATCTTGTCAATGGCGGATATTTTCACAAGATTTGCTTGATACCTCTAGCGAAACTAGGAAGCGAGAAGTTTTCAGTGAAACTCAAACACACATTTTCAGTTTAACTTGAGGTTGTGCTTTCTCAAGTTATTGAAAGTTTCTTGTAGCTCGAGAATGTGATGCTTGTGTTGATGCTCTTCACTACGGATCATCAACATAGACTTCTAGAATTCGACCTATCTGTGGACTAAAGGTTTTATGTATTAACCTTTGAAAAGTTGCACCAGTATTTTTGAGATCAAAAGGCATCTTAACATAGCAGTAAGTGCCATATGGGGTGATGAAGAAAGTTTTCTACTCATCTTCCTTACTTATATTAATCTGGTGGTACCCTAAATACGCATCTAAAAAACTTAATAACTCACACCCGGAAGTGGAGTCTACAAGTTGGTCAATGAGGGGAAGGGGCAAATCATCCTTCGGACAAGCTTTATAAAGATATGCGAAGTCAATACACATTCGCCATTTCCATTACTCTTTCTAACCATTCTGAGGGTTAGCGAGCCACTCGGGGTGATTAACTTCACAAATAAACCCGACCTTGAGGACTTGTCAATCTCCGACTCGATTGCTTCCTTAGATCAAGTGCAAAACACCTTAGCTTCCGCTTGTTGGATTTTATCGGACTAGAGAGTTAGCTTTGTGCTCGATCACCTCCTAGGGACTCGGGCATGTCGGACACACCGGTAGTGCGTCTCTACCTTTGTCACAACAAAATGTGAAGAAATATAAATACCAGGTGCTAATAAACATTTATTGTTAAACATTTTTATAATCTAGTATGATTACTTCAATTTGTAAGATACTGGTCATTGACTCTTGTATGGGCCACACATGGTGTGACAATCTGTACTCAGCAAGATATTTTCGTTTCCATAGGCCTATTAAAGAAGAAATATGATAATGATGCTACAGAAGCCTTAATATGATTATTTGAACAAGCACGACATGAAGTTAGTAGAGCCAACCATAAACATGCACGCGCCTTGGTGCGTGCAGACAAACAATACGTGATTGTGTTGAGGAGAAAGCAAATTCTAGACACAACATATACTGATAGAGTACGTGGACCTAAGCATAGCAGCAACAATGTCTGCCGTACTTATTATCAAGCAGAAATTAGTAAACAATTTAACATCTATTGCCTATTCTACAAGCGGACCAGGATGCACAGAATTTCTAGCTGCAATTATGGACCATACAGCGGGCTAGCTACAAATGTACATCCAGAAGGTGGCACTATCTAGCATCTTAAAAAATATGTAATCACGTGGACAATGCACTAATCTAGGGTTGAACTGATGATAAATATAGACGGACTATTTCTAGACTTAACAAAGATGACTACATTATAGATGCTAAAGAGTACAAAGTCTAGCTACTAGGCTGCAAGCAAATTTCAATTTATAGCAGGTTAATAGACAACGAAGATATTTCGTTGAAGACCTAGTGAGATGGGGCAAAATGAGAATGAACAAGTAGTAAATGACAATCTAGTAGAAACAAATACATACATGGGTTGTAGTCCACTGAAGAGGAACACCCTGACATTAAATTTCCTTAAACAGTGATCGTTGACTCCCTCCTCCGATCTTCCCTAGCATTAGCAAAGCTCCCGATCAACAATGACAAAAAAACATCACTATACTGGTCTTAAGAAATATCTGCTACACAAAGTGCTAATCTTGCTAAAAGATGCACATTACAATTAGTTCATGAGAAAATGCACAAAGATATGCAAGCTTTTCAAGCTACACATAACATAGTAGTAGCAAAATAACACAATGGTTGAAAAGCACAAAATAGATCAAATAATGATTAGCGGAACACGTGAGCCAGCTTGAAAATTAGTAACATAGCAAACATTCTGTTGATTGTTGACCACCCTATTATGATTCTTTACCTCTAATCGGTATAGAATATCTGGGCACATTTAGAAATTACCTTAATGTTGTCGGTGACATTTCACCATCAAGGAAAATTTTCCTAGCATCTTTATGTTAGAGATATATTAGAGATAAGTACTAGAGATATGTTAGAGATAGATTCTATCTCTCTAACATATCCTTATCTCTATCTTGTACTCCTATATATATCATGTAACATCCCAAAATTGAGCTTTAAAATCTTTTAAATATTGGTAGCAAGAGAATTTACCATTTGGATTATTTGAATATTAATTTAAAAAGCTTAATATGGACTTTAAGGACAAATTGATTTAATGTGCTTAATCCCAACATCAACAATTGTCAAAACTATTTTATTTAGATTCTATATGCTTGGATATATTTTCTGAGCGAGCAAAGAGTTATCTTGATAATAAATGTCGTGACCTCGACATTGAACGGAGGATTTTGTGTATCTGCGAGTTACTCCGCTCGGAGGTGTTAAGAGATTCCACACCAAAGGAAGCTTGCTCCAAGGTATGTGGGCCCATTTAAGGTTTTGGAGCAGCCGTGGAGAAGTTGCGTGCAGATTGGAGTTACTGCGATCGTTAGCGAGTGCATGATGTCTTTCATGTCTCTCGGTGAAGAAGTGTCTTCGTGTGCGGAAGAAGCGGACCCGTTGGAGTCAATTGAGCGAAGGAAGATCTCACATACAAAGAGCTGCTGTCGATTATTTTAGATGTCATGAGCGCCGCACGAAGCAAGACCGTTCGTTTACGCAAAGTCGATTGGAGTAACCACTCGGAAGGAGAAACAGCGTGGGAGCGTGAAGAAGAGTTAAGCGAGTTCCTAGCCTTTTCTCTAGCTAATAGGAATCTCGGGGGCGAGATTCGTTTAAGGGGAGGTTTGTAACATCCCAAAATTGAGCTTTAAAAATCTTTTAAATATTGGTAGCAAGAGAATTTACCATTTGGATTATTTGAATATTAATTTAAAAAGCTTAATATGGACTTTAAGGACAAATTGATTTAATGTGCTTAATCCCAACATCAACAATTGTCAAAACTATTTTATTTAGATTCTATATGCTTGGATATATTTTACAAATTTTACGGAATTTTTCCAAAGTCATTTGCTATTTTCTAATTGCTATTTGCATTTTGGATTTATTTAAAAGAAAAATCATATGAAAATCCTTGAACGATCTTTGGGCGAAGCCCAACACTATTCAATCGGCCCAACTCCATGACCCATTCCGCTTGTGGCGGCTGGATCTCGCGGCGTGTCCCCTTGCGCGATCGCGCTTCTCGCTTCGCGTCCCCTCGCTTCGCTCCCGGCCCTTGGATCCGTCGTCCGGTTGCCACTTGCCGCGTCGCGCCTCGCCTTCTCTCTCGTCGTGTGGGCCCTAGAGTCGTCGTCTCAGACCACGGTCTCCTTCCTCGCGTGGCTCGCGGCCGTGTCGCCATTAGAGCTTCTAGAAGCTCGCGCGCGTCCGTTCGCTAACTAAAACCCGGTTCCTAACCAAACTTCCGCTTATCCGTCCTTGCAGACTCGTTCAAATTCAAACTTGAATCCGTTTCTATCCCGTTTCCTCGCGCTCGTTTGAGGCGGTTTGATCTCCGCCTTGACCACGTCACCTCGAGGCCGCCCCACACCTATAAGTAGGTCCCAGAGAATCGCCGCGACCCTCTCTCAAAACCCTCACCCAATTGCCTCCCAAGCCCTTGTAGCGCGCGTAATTGTTAAATCAAGGTTCTCGGCGTGTGTAAATGCCATCGAATTACCACCGCCGTCGCCGAATCGGCCGTCGTCATTGCTTCCATGGGCTCGGTGTCGCTCGAGCCACCTCGGTAGCGCTTTCGTCATTGGAACCCCATTCTTGCGTCGTCAGACAAAAGCGTGATCTCGCCTCGCTTCTTCTCCGCGCCGGTCGCCGCGCCACATTCAATTGCCGGTAAGGTCGGCACTAGGTCTTAATAAGCGCAAGGAGTGCTCTGGTACCCTTGGTCGCCGGCGACTAGCCGCCGATCGCCGGTGATACCCTTGGTCCCCAGTGCGCCGTCGGCCATGACTTCGTCGGCGCGCGTCGACCTCTCGCGCCTCTCGCCGCCTCTCGTGTTGCAGCGCGTGGCGCCCGAATCGGCACCAGGCGTGCTGCGTGGTCGACTCACCGCGCCCGGCTTTGCCTCGGCTCGGTGGACCCGATCCGCGTGGTAGAAGAGGTGACGATGGGTCCCGCAGCCGATTTTCTTTTAATTTTAATTCTTTTCCGAAATTCTCGGTGGCGCAAGCATTGCGCAATAATTCGATTTTCCTTTATAAAATTAATTCGGAAATTCGAGAAAATCCAATTTAGGGTTTAATTGATTTTCCAATCTTCCAAAGCCCATATCTTTTGCATCAAAGTCCAATTGAGCCCATTCAAATTTGTAAATTCATATAAAATTAAGATCTATTTAATGGTGAATTTTATTTGATTTTTGGAGTTTGTTTTGCCTCTGTTATTTATTTATTTTGTTTCTTTTGTCTCGTTTACGAGTAGGCGTCGATACTTGGGAATTTTGCGGAAGAAGGAGCACCTCAAGACCAAGACCAATATCTAGATCTATTCCAAGGCAAGTTATACCTTTGATCATTTTGAACCAGTTTTCAAAATACTTTGTTTCAATGTATTGCATTCTATTTCAAGTATTTATTTAAATGCTTTTGGGTGTAGTTATTAATCCAAATTGTTATGCCACCTTGTCTATTGTATGCCATGATCTTTTGTCACCCTAGGTTGATTAATTATTAGTTGGTATTATTGTAGCACCAGCGTGGGTTGGTTAGATCGATTAGGCCTTAGCCATGCCACGAGTCATCATTTCATGTGAGAGTTGCAATTATAAATTTGACTAAGTGATTATGGGCGTGTGATGAATCTGTGTGTCTTTGTGTCTTTGTTACTCGTTGATGGCATGTGTTGCACTTAATCAGAGGTGGGAAAAGATTTAGGCCGAGGCAAGTGGTGGATTCTGTGTAAATGGTGGGCGTGTGCTTATTAAACTTTGTGATTTGGGTTAAAGCGGAAGTCTTGCCTTAGTCAATTAAGGACTTAACTTTGTGCGCCATTGAGCTGGGCCTTCTTGTGCGACCACATGCCTAGTATGGGTGGGCTGACTTAGTAAGTTATGGAGTCTTGACATTGACAACACGAGGTTGTATTTAAGGCATGTGTGATGAAATTTGGAGGTGTGATATGTCACATCGCGGACGATTCATTGCATCCTGTCCAATGGTGTGTGTCGTTCCAAGAGTTGTGTGTACAAATTGAATGGCGATAAAGCACACGAGTGTCATTGTTTGAGATGAAGTCTCGAAAGGTTTTGTTGTGATCAACTCTGATCCGGTTGATTTCATCGTGTGGGTAAAGTGTACAACCTCTGAGTGTTTAAACCAATCTATTGAATAGCCGCGTCCTCGGTTATGGACATGCTCGGGAATTTCACACGAGGGTAGATTTTCATAAAACAATTGGGAAGAATTCATTTGTGTGAGATAACTTGTTCATTGTGTGAAAGAACTTGATTAGGCTGTGTGTCCTTTGTGAAATCAATTGTTAACTTATTATTGTCTATTTGTTTTGAATTATGCTTTCAATTTATTATTTGTATTCAATTGCAAATGTTGCATTTACGCAAAACAACCACGAAGCCATTCCTTTGGAATAAGTCATCATCTATAAATTGCATTACGTGGTATGACTTGCGAGTGCGGTGTGTACTCACTCTTGCTAAACAAATCAACGAAGTGGAGGTAAATGCTTTGCTTTTGAAGAGAATTCTCGAAGGTTGGCGTTGGGTCTTGATCGATCGGTTGCACGTGGTAAATTGATCGAACCACGGAGTTTATTTCGTTTCAGCTGCGGTTTATTTCTTTATTATCGACCTTGCATGGCTTAATAAATGTAAAACTTCGACCGTAAGGTCCCAACGATTATTTGTTATTTAAAGGTACTCGTTTATTCTTATATTCGTTGTATGGATGTGATATTTCATTAATGTTGACCTTTGTAATGCGCTAGCGTGATCTGGACTAGTCACGAGAATACGGAGGGTCAGTTGCATATTTGGGTCCGACATATCACCCTTTAGGCTTCTCTTCTATACACACAACCAATTCATAACACTTTATTCCCAGTGTAAGCAAGAACCTACAAAGTCATAGAACTGGAATGTACAAAATAAATAGACATAACCACACTAAATCAAAGTAAACTTGCGGCATTCTATTTCTATGTAGGCTGGAACCTACAATGCTATTGCATCGCCTTGCATTTGAGGGGTGTTAGAGATATATTAGAGATAAGGTACTAGAGATATGTTAGAGATAGATTCTATCTCTAACATATCCTTATCTCTATCTTGTACTCCTATATATATCACCCTTTAGGCTTCTCTTCTATACACACAACCAATTCATAACATGGTATCGAGCAAGGTTTCTGGGTCTCTTGTGGCCATGCCGCCTAGCTTCATTGCCGCTCAGGGAGGAGCAATCTCCACTCCGGGGTGGCCTCCTTTATTTGCTTCGCCGCGCATCCTCTGCTCCCTGCTCATCTGCCTCCTCTCTGAAGAGATCGAAGGCGAGGGGGAGGTTGCCCGTGTCATGGCCGCCAACTGCACCGCTGTGGAGGCCGACCTCCACCTTAATCCGGCCGGCTTCTCCCAGTACACCCTCGTTGCCGTTCTTTGCTCGACTCGAGCTCACGCGCCACTCGCGCCGTCCGCCTCGTCGCTGGCCTTCGCCCGCCGTCGTCGTCGCCGATCATCTGCGGCGGCCGCGGCTTCGGTGCCATCGCCGCTTCGTCTCGAGGCTTAGCCGCGCGACTTCCCCTCCGGTGCATCGCGGCTTCCTCCTCCAGTGCGTTAGCGTCGCCTCGTCCACCTCAAGCACTAACCGTCGCCGGATCTGCGACCTTGGCTCTCGGCTTGGCTCCCCGACACGTGACTCCGTCTACCGGCTTCGCCGCCGTTGCCGCCTTGAGCCGGACATTCTTGCTCGGTCTGCCGTCACGGTTGGCCGTCATTGCCTTTTCTTCCGGAAGTGCCACCGGTCCTTGGTGGCGCCGCCGTCGCCATCGCTCCGTCGCCCGATCGCTCGGGTCTCCCGACTCGGCGCCTCCGTCTCCACTCCGCGGGGCCCACTACAAGGCCGATCGTCGCCGGGGCCTTTGTCGAGGCCATGCTTGCTCCATCCCTCACCGCCGTCGCCCTTCGCCGCTTGTCGTGGCAGTTGCTCGATCGCCGCCCGCCCATTGCTGCAGTGGGCGGAGGAGGAACCTAGTTCCTCTCTCCGTCGAACCCGGTTTTATTTGGGCGGCGAATCGGCGGTCCTTTAAAGCTGTTAGGTCTACATCTTGGCGCCTCGTTCATTTGCTCCTCCATTGGATCGACACAGCCTTCTCGGATTGTGCCGCCTCGGCTGGATTCGCCATGGCCTCCATCACCGTCGCCTAGATCCGGCGGGATCCTTCGCTCGACCGGCGTCGCCTCCTCGCTTGACGACGGCCTTGCGAGCTTGTTTTGACCAAGAGTTGTTTACGGCGAGAGTGCTTGGTTCGGACTACGTGCTTATCTTGCTACTATTACGCTCTTGCTAGTATTTTACGCTTTATGTCGTTGCTTCATTGCGTCCATCAAGTCCGTAGCACTCAATCTTTGAGTTCGTCTTAGCCATGCGAGCCCACAAATTTATTGTCGATCATGGAAGCATATGAATTGCCTTATGCATGGCGGCCGCGCTCCGCTGCTATTTTCTTGAGCCGCTGCGGATCCGCCGCTCCAAGCGTTCAAGGCCGCGCGCTTCTTCCACTGCGCCTCATTGCGCTTCTTGTGCATGCGCGCTCTTCTTACGCTGCGCTTCTTGTGCATTGCGTTGCGCTTCTTTTGCTTTGTGCATTCGTTGCACTTCTTGTGCACTCTGTGCTTGCCGTCTTGGGCTACGATCTGCGCCGCCATGCTTCCACCAATTCCTATTCGACTTGATTTGTGACTCTCTCTACATTTGTTGGTTTCATCATCTTCTTAAATCGTGTTGCCGCATGATCGACTTAGCTCCTGCACCTTGTGCCTTATGAGTGTCATATGACACGGATGGGAGAAGATCTTTTGATACTCGACATATTTTTCAAGAGCTGCATGCTCTGACGACATTATGAAGACTTCGGATTTTGGATTTTTATATTTTAGTGTCAACCCTTTCCAAATGCAATGCTATTGCATCGCCTTGCATTTGAGGGGGTGTTAGAGATATATTAGAGATAAGGTACTAGAGATATGTTAGAGATAGATTCTATCTCTAACATATCCTATCTCTATCTTGTACTCTATATATATAGCCCTTTAGGCTTCTCTTCTATACACACAACCAATTCATAACACTTTATTCCCGATGTAAGCAAGAACCTACAAAGTCATAGAACTGGAATGTACAAAATAAATAGACATAACCACACTAAATCAAAGTAAACTTGCGGCATTCTATTTCTATGTAAGAAACCAATCGGCAAACAAACATGACGAAAAACAGAAGGCATTGATGTGTTCTCTTTTCCAGTAATACCAAAATAGTTGTCAAATGGTTCACCAATTTTCTCATTGTCTCAATCCACAAAGACAAATAAAAGCTGCAATTGAGTCACACACCTCATCAGTGCTTAGTAAGACAAACGAACACAACAAGATGACTAATGAGCTGGCTAAAAAAGATTGAGTTCATGGAACAAGAAAAGAAAGAAGTTAATCAAACATTGGATGGATCAATAGAAAGAATTACCTTTCCCTTCAATGATTTTGTTGCTTCCTTAAAGATGGGCAGAAATTTCGAAGGCTCGTTTGCAACAACAAATAGTATAATCTGATTTTCAAAATAGAACACAGTAGCTTAGGAGAATAGTTGTTTTCTCTGGCAACATTAAAATTACACAAGACACACAACCCCAAAAAAAGGGCAAGCACTCTACGGACCTGCAATTTTTTCAGCCGAGATCGTGTTGAACTTAGGAATAGGCCATGTTGTTCCATTAAAACAGATAGAACATTCTCATCACTCACTATGGTTGGAGTTTCAGCAGCTTGATTGCTTCCTCTCTACCCAAAAAATTATATATATATATATATATATATATATAGGTGTTACAAAAACTAATTCTCCACGTGAAAAGAAGAGATGGACAAACATTCAATTGAGTGAATTCTATTATCACTTTCCAGGAATAAGCTGTAGTGCCAAAACAAGGTAAGATCCTCAACTCTTCATTTTAACAAGTATTGGTCTATCCAAGGTGCTCTGAATGATGCAAATGTTATATATGTTATATATCCAAGGTCCTCAACTCTTCATTTTAACAGGTGATTTGACAAGGTTATATATGCTAAAAAATGCACATAAGTGATGAACTCACTGTATTTTTCAAAGATGCCTATAAGTTTTTTCTTCTTCTTCTATGAGTTGAGATGTACAATGATCAAACATATAATTGGAGATAAGCGATAACCTAGAACAAATACAATTGTAGCTTTGTTGTCACCCAGCATGTTGTCTTTGACCTCTTGCATGAAGGCACAGATTTCACCCATAAGATGAGTCATAGATTATGAATGGCGGAAGTTATATGACATAACATATACTTAATGACCAAAAGAGGAGTCATGAGTTGTAATTGAAGGAGTAGAAATTATGTTCGTACTAATAAGGAGGACATTTCAATGATCACACACGACAACAAAGAACCTATCTATTGTAGTGTAAGTAGCGATTTTGAAATTTAGAGATAAAAATGTAAAGGATAAGTATTAGCGACTTCTAAGAAGGCACTTTGTAGCAAATGTCGAGATGAGACCAATTTCTCCACATCTAATCCACGGTGCCTGTACAGATAATCAATTGGTCAGAAGGAAGAATTATGCTTCAACTCCTTTGTGTACCCAATGTACATACCTTTCATGATCTATGATAAGCAGAGGATTACCGTTACGAAATAAAAATAATAATGGGACTATCAAGAGGACAGAAATGCAGTGTGCAAAATGGGTCGAATACAAATGGGGAGCGAGAGAGAGAGAGAGGTCGGCGATTCAACACGACATCGATGGTTTGGATGGCGAGTAGAGCTCACGCTGGTGGTAATGGCAGACTTACCAGAACAAAATTTTGCAACCAAAATAGCCACCCATCACCGGTAGGACAACATATCTCACTTGATATTCGAACTCCCGACTCAAGCCGCACGAGGCACCACCACCCTCGGTTCCGGCCCCGGTGCCGTCGTCTTTCCCCACGAAGAGCATCTAGGCATATGCACGAATGCAGGTGGAAGCCGCCCGAAGGTGGAAATCTGGACACGGTGGCCACTAGGGAGGCAGGTTGTCTCAATGTTTCCGTTTGGGTGAGAGGGAGAGGAGAGGAAGGAGGAGGTGGTGAGCATACAGAATCAAATCGAAAAAATCACAACAAAGCGGTGAAAATCCATCACGGGGCTACTCGGACCTCGTCGTGGCCTGACCCCCAACAAGCTGGAGGCCACAGGCTGCGCCCACGATTCCCCACCGCCATTAGCACCCAGATCCGTCACGGCCAATTTGGAAAGGGGCCTCCATGCCGATGCGTTGCGGCGGCAGCGTGGCGGGGCGTGAAGTGGCCGAGGAAGCGGAGGTCCAAGGCTACCACCGCTAGGGAAGGCGGGTTGGGCCGGCGGCATCCTTCCTCATCGCCGCGCTCAGAGAAGGTTGCAAGCTCGAAGGAGGAGGATGGGGGCGTCGTGTGAGTGGTTGAGAATTGAGACGGACGTGGGGTGGGCGTTTACGTTGAGGTGGGACAATTCCTACGGGAGTAAACTCCAAATTATATTAGTAAAGACATTGGGTTCCTACGGAACATAGGATTTCACGGTCTCATGCCCTCACACCACATATTTCAAATCAATCGACCCTCCCTTACTTGAACAAGTGGATCCCAACCCGCGTGTGGAAATGCGAATAGTACTTGGGTGATAGCCCAAAGTTCGGTCCTTAATGATCCGGACAAGTCTTTCCACGATACTCGATTCTAGTGCGATAGCACTCTCACTACTAGCCACTTGTCGGATATAAATCCATTTTAAAATAATAAAATTTAGACTCAAAAAACAGATTTCAAGATTAGGACCAAAATCATAAATATAAAGTGTTCAATATCTCCCACGATTGTGAGATAACCTCGTCAACCGAACTACGCATCTTGACTTGCATGGCTAAGCATTTATATAAGCGGATAATTAATATCACAAGACAAATAACGTAGGCATAGTTGTAAGGAGTATTCAAGGATAACTTGCAAGAATTATGACATAGCTAACTAGATTCACAAAATATCCATACTCAAAATTAGCATGCAAGCAAGTAATATTTGCATTTCAAAATAACTAAAGTAGAAAATTCAGGATCAACATGTATGCAAAAATAAATGTAAAATTGATGCTTACACCTTTCTAATATGCCAATTGTTTACTCTCGGATGGATAATCATTAGCCTCGGATTATAAAGAAAACACATCATCAAATAAACAGAAAAGCGAGAAAATTCAAAATACTTCAAAATTCATGAGAACATCACTTTAGAGAGGATGATTTAATATGAATTTTGGTGAAAATTTAATTCATTTGGTGTTCATTTCGTTCTTCTATAAATTTTTCAAGGTCAAAGTTATTAGTGTTGAAATATTTTAAATATAAAAATTTTCTATATGGGTAACATGTTCAAAACCTATTCCAAATTGAAGTACAGCAAAAATGAAAACTAACAAAATTGATTTTACTCAATTTCAAGTTAAAATGAATTACTTATGAATTTTTGAAGTTTATACCATTTTTAGTGTAAAAGTCATTCATTAAGGAATTTCCAAATGTATTTAAAACTTTTTGTACTCAGCTGAATCTAGCCTCTATCACTTACATGTGGGACCCATTGCATAGTGTTTTTCTTTTTTTATTTTAATTTCAGAATAAGCCTACTGACATGTGGGGTCCACATGTCAGAGTCTAGGCTCACAGAATAGTGCTTGGACCGGAAGTTCACGCACTCGATCCATGGTCCGCGGTCCGAATCACTATGCACTTAATTATGCGGGCCCACATGTCCAATTATTAAAACCTCCTTGATTTACATTCAAGGTCCCACCGTCGGTGTCTGATATAGAGATTAGCTCACATAATGACTAATTACTAATCCGTAGCCAGATTTGAATTAATGAAGGAGCTGCGGTGTTGTCGGGAGTTTTGACAGCGAGTAGCCCATTCCTATGAGCTTGCTGACGGCTCGCCCGTGATGTGGGCCATGGCCTTGAACTAAAGGTGGAAATGGGTTCCTAATAACTGCGGTCCTCTAGATGGCGGGAACATTATCGACGGTGAACCCTAGCGGTGAACCCTAGCGGCCGTCACGATGGTGAGGTGCAGCGGTTCTTCTATGGTGAAAGTGTCTAGCACAATTTGGTTGCGCTTGAGCAAATAAGCGCCAAAGCATTATTGGGTCACGAGGAACCTACAAGAGCAAAAGGAGGCGGAGGAAACACGGTGGTGGCCACAAGCGAAAGCCAAGCGGCGGTGATGAGATCGGCGTCGACACACCAACTGAGGAAGGAACATGGAAATGGATGATCGGGATAGCTTACATAGACCCAATAGATGGTGTTCACGAGAGGAATTAAAGAAAAATGGGCGTGCGGAGATGAAGGCGAAGGTGAGGCTTAGTAGTAGTTAAAGAAAATTCAAAATCCACGAACTCCTGTGGATGATTGTTAAAATTAGTGAGGAAACACTTAGCATACCCTAGAACATGTCTTGGCGCACATGGAAGAGGAGGATCTCATGAGACGAGGATAGAGCGGTAGTGGCGTTCAAAGCGTGCTCTGTTGTAGCAGGATGTAATACTCAGACTTACTTTGAGAGAGAGAGAGAGAAAGCAATTGAATTAGAAAGCATTTGAAGTTTTTAAAGGCGTTTTCATTTTTAGGAACCGGGCCTTGGGCTGCGGCCTCTGACCTTGGCCCAAGAAGCCGCCGAGAAGGGGAGAGCAGCCAAACCCTAACCCATCACCCCCATGCGCCACTCTCTCCTCTCCTGTTTTTTAGCGCCACCCCCTCCTCCCTCTCAAGCCGCCGCCTCTGCGGCACCCTCCTTGCAATCTTCATCAGTTCATCGATCGGAGTATCAAGCGACATCCGATCGGCCTCAAATTTAGTCGGTGTGTTCTTTCCTTGTTTATCTTTGATTTTTATGGTTGGATTGAAGATTAGTTGAGAGGATCATCTGTTTTGATAGGGTGTTTTCTGCTTTGGGACTCTGCAGCTTTAACTCAAAGCGATTTTGGTAGATCATTTGTTTGAGTAGTTAAACTATCACGGATTAGACTCCAAATTTTACAACTTGTATATATCTAGTGTAAATTTACTCTTACCAATTTTCATACAATAATTATCAGTGGTTTGTGAGATATGAGTTAATAACCGAAGGGTACAGACTGTAGTTTCAGGTAGCGAGATCAGTTTTGTTTAGCTTGTTGCTCATCGGTTTTGGGTAAGATCGTCGTTTTCTGATCGACCACCTCTTAAAAGTTGTAGCCCTATTTGTTAGCTTTCTTTAGGTACCACGATCACCCGATATGGAGTTCTGATTAGAACTTATGGCAGTTTTCATGCATTGTCCGGGAGAGCTAACGAGATCTAACAGTTTTCTTGCATGGCGTAAAAATATTTAGATATCGACTCGGTTAGGACACCCAACAGAAAACTTGTGGGAAATTCCGTAAGCTTTCCAAGTTGATAAATAACACAATTTTAGAGTTGGCAATCAATAGTTATGGAATTTTTACCGCCTTTGTTCTCATTGTCGATTGAAGGGATAGAAAAATTCACCTAAATATAAAATTAGTAGGATGCCGAATCGGGGACTTGCCCAACTAGATTATTGTAGCTGGTTTTGTCATGATTCCGAGATTCCAAGATCACCCGTTCGAGTTGCGTAGTAAAAGTTATGTTATTTTTAGCTTGCTGTCCGTAGTCCTTTACGCTGGAAGCTGTCGGAAGGTGGAGCAAAACACGTATTGAACCCTAGGTCTTGAGGAGTTGGGTTAAGGCATAAGCGAGTCCACTTTTCAGCGTATTTACTATTAGCGCTATTCTTGTATAGGGCGGAGTCCCATAGTAGAGGCACCATCTTTGCTTCTTGCGTCGTAGCGGAAAAAAGGCAAGTACAATTTTAGTGCGATATTGTGTGTTGGGCAATATGGTTGATTTGATGTGTGCTTAATATGATTGTGCGTGATGAAAGTGTTTATTTCACATTGTTTATATGATGATCGATAATTGATAATTCTTATGAGAACATATTGTGAATTGTCCATGTCATTTCATATCAATCATGCATGTTGGTATGAGATACCCACGGGAGTGGGCATTGAGATCCCCATATTTAAGATATGGGCAATGGGTCCCCATCTAAAAAGGATGGGCAATGGGTCCCCGCATTTGATAATGCGGGCATGAGTGAACACCGAGCCAGGTGTACCACTCATAATCTGGTATATGCAAAGAGGAAAGAAAAGTGCATTTGAGCAATTTGCATAGCATGAGCATATGAAATGTTTATTGTTGAGAATTGTGGATGGATGATGATGGTTCTGATTGTTTATGTTATTGTCTTGCTAAATGTACTTTGTTGAGTCTTGGACTCACTCTTCTTTATTGTGTTTTTAGGTACCCCGTTTGTGGACAGCATGCATGGGAGGTAGTAGATTTATGCTTGGATGCACATTGGCACGAACCAATTCTCCGTTGAATAAACAATTTGAATGATAGTTTAGAATCTGAGTAAACCGCTTAAGGTTTCTTATATTTATGCTTTATGTGTTTGGATAATTGTTTATTCCTATTGTTAGCTGTGCAAACCCTCGGTATGGTTAGTTATTCAAAGGAGAACATGCCGAAAGTTAACAAAATATCTTAGTTTAATTTGTAATTTTGGTTAGTGTGGTAGCATTCTAGGCTCAGGTGGGTCCGGGGTGTTACAGTTGGTATCAGAGCAGGCTTCAGGTCCGTGGTAGCTAGAAAGAAATTAATTAAATTGACACATTGTGCACAATAGGATGGGAATGGGCAAAGCATTGCATTTACATTTACGATATATTGTATTGATGATTCTTGGTATGAATTTAGCATGATTGCTAATTAATTGATTATCTTGGGTTATGTGTAAGGATGGCTAATGTTGAGAGGTTGAGATCGTGGTTGTGGCCAGGCTTTACCGAGTTACACAATCGTTAGTAGTAAGAGAATAGTAAAGTGGTTACCTCAGATATCTTAGTACAAGCGTTGAAAGTGATTTTCTTTAGAAAAGTTGTTCTCTTTCTTGAATTTGAATTTGGTCAACTCTTGTCCAATTGTGGCTGATAAATTTATCTTGGGTTCTTAGTTCAATTGCGGTTGGTGTTTGCTTTGAGAAAGGTTGATGTGTTTACGTTGGCCTAACTTGTCTCTTAAAGCAATTATTATTTTCCCAATTGTTGAGTTATTCTTGCGACTGGTAAAGTTGGTTAATTGTCAGGCTTCACTTTTATATTGGAGTTTTGTTTTTTTCTCTTATGGGAAAGCATGACCCATTTATTTCACTTGATGATTTGGATAATTAAAATATGCTTTTGCAAGTCTTTTAGTATGTGGAAGCTTTGACTCAATATAACTCTTTTGGGTATTCTGAGCGTTGAAGTTGAATGGTTCTCTTTTATGAAAGAAAATGTTAAACCCTTTAGCGTTGTTTTCTCGTGGTTAAGTGATAGGTTACAATCAAAGAAATTAATTGATATGATATGTGTTATCAAGATGGAGTGCAGTTGTGGTGCATAATAAATCCTAACGAGTATCATTGGAAGTGAAATCAGATAAGTCGATGTTGTCCTCTAGTAGTTCTTGATGAGCTGTGATTATGAGTATGACTATACTTGGTTGGAATCAATAGAGTTATTAAAAATGTGGAGCATTGACGAAATGGTTTATCGTTAGAATTGTGTAGTTTGCTAAACTTGTTGAGTTATTTGGTCTCGATAGGCTAATCTAAGCTGTAGAATGAGAAACATAAGGATTTATTCAACTATTGTCTCGATAGATAATTATATGGAATTTTCTTTGATTGGCTATTTGATGATCTTATTTATCTGGGAAATACAATAGAGAAATGACCATAAATTCATCCATGATTGAATAACCATCAATGGTTTATGATAACCTCTAGGTTGGAATTAGTGTGAGCATTCCTAATAGGTGAAGGGTTGACATTTGAAAGCGATTTATTCACATGTGTTTTATGAGGATGAATTGTGGCTGCATACCCTTGAAAAAAAGGGTTTGCTTTGATAGTGTGGTTTGTGTATCAGATAATCTCTAGAACAAGTTGACCGCTGGGGTCTTATTGAGATAGCAGAAGTATTATGGAATAATCTATTGTGTTTCTTTTGGAAGGGTTTATGATAGGATTCAATAGGTGACCTGTGTTTGCATAGTGGTGAAATCGTCGGATAATGGTATGCCTTTGAGGAACGAGTTTTGGTATAACCTTTTAAAAATTGTGCAGTAGATTCCCCCTAAAATAA
Organism: Hsuehochloa calcarea; assembly: GCA_036346395.1. Taxonomy (NCBI): domain Eukaryota; kingdom Viridiplantae; phylum Streptophyta; class Magnoliopsida; order Poales; family Poaceae; genus Hsuehochloa; species Hsuehochloa calcarea. The sequence goes on along the minus strand of CM070610.1, from coordinate 51,435,129 downwards.
AGTGGTTGTTGCAGTGAGATTATAAGATTTTAGTATACTCTCAATTTGAGGATGAGATGATAAAGTGGTATATACCAATTTGGTGAACTTTTGGGGCATTATAAAATAATAGTTTACGATACGGGATCACGTTAAGAGTGTGTTATTCTAAATGTTGGTTTCTGCATGTTGTCGGAGAGGCGGCGAGAATGGAAGATTGTCTTGTCTAGTCATTATGAATTATTTAGAAGCCATATCGAAAGGTCACCCAAAATAAATATTTTAGATAATTCAGTAATATTTCTAGGTTGATAAAGAACACAATTTTTAGAGTTGGAAATCAAAAGTTATGGAATTTTTCCGCGCTCTTTCGCTAAGCTGTCGGTTGCAAAGACAAAATTTTACTGAATATAAGAATTAGTAGGAGGTGAGTCGGGGACTTTCCCAAATAGATTATTGTAGCTGGTTTTGTTGTGATTAGAGTACAATATCACCCGTTCGAGTTTTGTAGTAAAAGTTATGTTATTGTTAGTCTTTCTTTGTCCGTAGTCCTTTACGCTGGGTATCGGAAGGTGGAGCAAAACACGTATTTCAACCCTAGGTCTTGAGGAGTTAGGTTAAGGGCGTAAAGCGAGTCCACTTTTCACGTATATCTTTATTACGCTATTCTTGTGTAGGAGGCGGAGTCGAGTCAGGTACCATCCTTGCTTCTTGTATGTATGAAAAAAGGCAAGTACAATTTTAGGGCGATATTGTGTTTTGGGCAATATGGTTGATTTGATGTGTGCTTAATATGATTATGCATGATGAAAGTGTTTATTTCACATTGTTTATATGATGATCGATAATTGATAATTCTTATGAGAACATATTGTGGATTGTCCATGTCATTTCATATCAATCATGCATGTTGGCATGAAATACCTGAGGAGTGGGCATTGAGATCCCCATATTTAAGATATGGGCAATGGGTCCCCATCCGAAAAGGATGGACAATGGGTCCCGCATTTGATAATGCGGGCATGAGTGAACACCAACCAGATGCAACACTCCATAATAGCGGTATATGCAAAGAGGAAAGAAATGTGCATTTGAGCAATTTGCATAGCATGAGCATATGAAATGTTTATTGTTGAGAATTATGGATGGATAATGATGGTTACAGTTGTTTATATTATTGTCTAGCTAAATGTACTTTGCTGAGTCTTAGACTCACTCTTGCTTTATTCTTGTGTTTTTAGGTACCCGTTTGTGGATAGCATGCATGGGAGGAGTAGATTTATGCTTGGATGCACATTGGCACGAACCAATTCTTCATTGAATAAACAATTTGAATGATAGTTTAGAATCTGAGTAAACTGCTTAAGGTTTCTTATATTTATGCTTTATGCGTTTGGATAATTGTTTATCCCTATTGTTAGCTGTGCAAACCCTCGGTATGGTTAGTTATTTAAAGGAGAACCTGCTGAAAGTTAGTAAAATATCTTAGTTTAATTTATAATTTTGTTAGTGTGGTAGCATTCTAGGCTCGGTGGAGTGCAGGGTGTTACAAAGGACAAGCCCGCGTTTCCACCAATTCACTACAAAGCAAGGGCTTAGCTTAGAGCGATGGAAGCGACATAGAAGAAGAATGCAAGAACCAAAGAAAGTACCCCAGTAAAAGAAAAGAAATCGCCCGACTTATGCAGGCGGTGAGAGGAGAGAGTTGGGTTTTGAGGGGCTTCCACAACAGAGGGTTCAACGGAGTCAACACGTGGTGCCTTGGGATTAGGCGGCGGCGGTGGTGGCAGGATGGCGTGAGTTTGCATGCAGGGAGGAGCGAGGAGGCAGCACCAGCTCGCGCTATGCGCTGGCACTCGTTCGGCGGTGCGGGGAAGACGACCCTGACAGGTCGGTTCCGCCCATCAGCGGCTGCGTGAAGCGGCACGAGCCGGGTTCTAGTGTAGCGGAGCAGTCGGCTGTGAGCGAAGCGGCGCGGTCCAATCAAGACGATAGGGCTCGGTCGCTACAGTGCAAATGATTTAGTTCAGGTTGGATTAGTTGACTTAGTTTAAATTGAAATTCTTCACTTTGACCGACACTCTAAAAATAGCAAATAAATTTAGAAAAATCTAAATTTTTCATAGGGGTTTTTGGGACAGAATAGAACTCATATAAATTTTCTAAAACTATTCCTCATGATTTATTCACTTATTTAATATTCATTTTCAATAGATATTTATGGATTGTGTTTGGATTTTTCTCATGGTTAAATTGAATTCCAGAAATTGGAGAAATTTATATTTATTTATGATAATTATTCTAGTATTTGAATAAATTATTTTCCAGAGATCATCACAACATTTGTTTTATTTCTTTTGGAACTTTGGTTCAAGTTTGATGTTTATTCTTAATTTGAAAATTTTCAAATGCATAATTTATGCACATGCTCCTGAAATGATATGAAATGCTTATGATATGCATCTAAATCCCATTAATAAAAATAGGGCTGTGACAGAACTGTCCTATAAAAAAAGAAGGCACTGTCAATTTTCATTGAGTTCACTTTTTGTCAATCAAGTTTTCACTTTTCACCATGATGGGTTATGGTCTTTCAGACCTGAAATATTATCACCACATATCACCATGATTTTCTGATTGATAATTTCTTAGTGATCGCGGCACATTTTTTTTTTCTGCAATTGAGACTTATAAAACAGACATACAACAAAAGTATACAATGTCGCACTGTTGTCCAGATATATGTACATATCATTTAAGAAAAACAAAAGGATGTTATGTTGTTTATGTTTACTTGTGTTATACTGAACCCGCAAAATTTGTCGCTTCTTTATGCCACCAGCAACCCTGTTCTCTTCTATGTCTGGGAGGAAGTTGGGGAGGCTGATATTTATTCTTGCTTTGTAGGTTCCTTAAAGTCAGACTGATAGAGATGTTATAAAGTTGACATGAACCCTAGCTGATATTTATTCTTGCTTTGCAAGGATGGAAGGTGGAGGATGGCAAGGGGCTGTACAGTTTGCTAAGCAAGATTATGTTGGCAGAGCTGTGTGCACATGGAGATTTTCATGCTGGGTTGGGGATTTTTAGGGAAAGCTTCAGGAGGCACAAGGTGCCAGATTTCAGGACAATGAAAAGGATTTGTCAAGGGATTGGCAAAAGGAGGCAAGATGGCTGATACGACGGAGGTTGTTGCTGAGGTGAAGAAGTTCCCAGAGAATTTGCTGTCCGTTTGGAAGAAGCTCGAGAAGGAACTTGGGTTGAACTCAGATAGCAGAGACGCGACTCAAGCAGAAAGCAGACTGCAAGTCTGAAGAACCTCTTGCTGAGGGTTTTCTACTAGAGAAGCGCATTTTTTTTTTCGAGAACACGCAAAAGACTCGCGTGCCACAGCCGGCGAAGGGGGGTATTATCACATGTACCACGATCAAATAGGACATTTTTTTATTAATTTGTCGGTTTAATGTATCACATGCTAGATAAGCTTGTTTATGAACCAACTTAAGGAAATGCTTGATATGAAGATCATATAATGACAGTATGCACGAACCACCTGAGGAGATGACAACATGCGGATCAACTTGTGAAGGTGATCCCCTCGACAACAAGCTTCTTCATCGTTGTCTCCGTGTCAAACTCCCTCCGGATGCAGCTCCTCAGCTCATGAGTATTCATCGCATCGAGCACCTCCGTCCGGACCACCTTGTATGGCATCTTGATAGGTCCAGCCCATCGGGTCCGTCCCATACGAGACCGTCGCCATAAAACACTAGTAAGTCTTGCATGTTCGAAATTGCTTAAAGCCATGACAACCCAATTTACTATACACAATATAACAAACATGATGCACTCGTAGTCTATATTTAGCTACAGCGTAACCAAAATTAATTAATTAATAGTATGTAATTAAGCCTAATTAATTAGGATTATTTCATTATGGTTAAATAATTAGGTCTATTTTGATTACGTCTAACTAACGATGACTAATTAATTACGGTTAATTAATTAGGATAAATAAATTGTGACTAATTACTAACAACTAATTAATTGCCACTACATAATTAGTTCTAGTTAATTAGTAATATTTAATTAAGCCTAATTAATTATTATTATTAAGGGTAGTAGTATAATAGTCATGTAAGTGCTAGGGGTAGTTATGTTATTGTATTCTAGTATAAGGTTTCTCTTGTACACTATATATTGCTCTATGGGCTCTTGCAATAGAACTAAGAATTCAGGCATCATTCCTCTCTTCTCTTTCAAAATCTAACATGGTATCAGAGCCTAGATACAAACTCTAGTCTCTATCCTCTTTTGTCGCTGCCCGGGGAGGAGCAATCTCCATTCTTAGGGGCAAACACCTCTGAACTCTTACTCGTAGTTTACTCCGAGTAGCAGCATCAAGTCTTCTTCTTTGCCTCATCGTAAACTTAATGTTCATCTTTGATCCACTGATTGTGCGCCTCTTACTGATCCCACTCGATATCGTCATCTTGTTGGGAGTCTTGTTTATCACAGGTGTCACTCGTCACGATATTTCGTACCACATGCATATCTTGAGTTAGTTTGTTTCTATTTCCACTCGGCTCCACTATAGTCATCTTCTTCGTGTTCTATGATATCTTCGTGGAACCATCACTCGTCGTTGTTTTCCTTTGTTCGACTTTTTTACGACTTGGACATATTCGATGCTACTTAGGCTAGTGCTCACTCGATCGCGGTCCCTTTACGCTTATTGTGTTTTTCTTGGTGGTTCTCTTATTGCTTGGAAGACTAAGCGGACATCAATTTCTCGTTAAATCTTGAAGCGAGTTGCGAGCTATGGCTTTGTTGACTGCGGAGGTTACTTGGTTCGGTGGTTACTTGAGGATTTTGGTGTTTCTATTTCAGCACTCACTCCTCTTTCGTCGGCAGCGATTACAAGGGCTATTAGCATTGCTACCAATCCGATAAAGCATGAGCTTACAAAGCATATTGGTGTTGATGCTTCCTACCGCGGACCAGTGCAGGATCGATTGTTGCTCTTGATGCGTGCCTTGAACTTTAGTTGGCGATTTATTCACAAAGCGCGGACTAGAGCTCGCACAGATTCTATCTCTCAAACTTAATGTTGTTGATCCACCATAAGTTTGAGGAAGTGTGTTACATGTGTATTGTATAAGGGTCTCTTTGTATATTTACCACCCTTGTACCTTGTATATATATGGAACCAATGGTCTTATATTGAATACAAGAGCTATTCATAACAATAACTTCCTAACACTACGGTTAGCTTACTGTTAAGACAGATGTGATTACCGCTAATTATCGATTACTGTTATTTAGTTTAGTCTAATTGTTCTCACATCAAGATCAAAAACCTTCACGGCCACATCTGCTTTAGATTCCTTTAAATTTCCTCTGTAAACTGACCCATAGCTCCCACTCCCAATCAGGTTAGATGCTGAGAAGTTTCTTGTGGCTGGAGCTAAGTTTTTATAAGAAACTTTCGGAAAATTCTCACCAATAAGAGACAAGGGTACATGTGTTCTTCTTGACGTCTTCTTCAAAAGGAGTAAAAGTGTTAGACCTTGTGGTTAAGTCGAATATATTTTAGCTGATGAATAATTGACAATGTTATTTATAGATATTATTTGAGGTGTGTCGTGGTGTGTGGACTTATGTCGGTCAAGTTGGGAAGAACTTGTGCCGGAAAAATATGTTGTTTTGGTCTTTGCATGTGCAGGGTAACTCGGAGGTGATCGTGGTCTACGGCGGTGACCGGGAGATGGCTTGGTGCGAAGCCATGGTCAGAGTCGAGTGTCTTTGGAGGAGGCGGTCGAGCTCGAGTTGGAGCACATGGAGACTAAAGATGGATGATGCGTGTTGGAGCTACGGAGGTGCGGTCCGGAGGCTACAACACGTGATATAATTTTAGGGTGTCTAAAATTAGATATTTTTTATAATCAAATGTTTATGTGCAAATACCAGAAGACCTGTCAGGAGTTTTTAGGGTGTGTAAGACAAACCGGAATCCGGATTGGAGTTGGTGTCGTTTACGTGACGGACATGTTATCCTGTTTTGTAATTACTGGCCGTAGCAGATTATATATTCTGAAGGGGATGGCAGCCTAGTGTGCCCCCGTTGTTCGGCTTTTGAAGACAGATCTATTATTGTTGCTTCCGTCAATGGCGATTGCACAGGCTGCTGTATGTGCGCAGAGATAGGATGCGCGACAGCCTTGTGTTTTTGAGTTCACGAGGAGAGAGGGGCAGCCATAGGTGTAGCCAGAAAAGTAGAAAATAAAGGGGAGCTCAGTTTTTGGTGTTGGTGGCCAGAGAAGATTAGCAGGGAGCAGGGCGTCGCGACAGAGAAGAAAAAGGAGGTGAGAGTGGAACCGAGGGTCGGCTGCCAAAAGGAGGTAGGAAAATAGGCTTTCGGGTTTGGGGTTGGCGCAGAGAAAAGAAGCTAGGAGCGGCGACAGGCTGCCGTTTCGGTGCTGCTAGTAATTGGATTATTAATATGTTAATTAGCTTTTTGTTTGCATGCTGCAGGTAGTTGCATACTTGACATTAGCGCTCACGTTTTTCAAGAATCATCATTACTGGTTTTCAGTTTGCAAGCATATACATGCACAGCGAAAAGAAAAACAAATACAAATTAGTAGTACTGTAGATTGATAACAATATTTCTTTTCTATTTCTTTTTGTATTTTTGATGTGTTGGCAGGTTCGATGAACAGGGAAAATTAGGATCACAAACAAAAGGATTAGGTCATATATTACAATCATTCATCCCCCTCTGATTGTCATTAACGATCCTGCAAGTGGTATCAGAGCGAGGTTAGTATGGCGTAAGAGAGGTATGTGAATCGTCCCCCATGTTAGATGGTACTGATTTTGCTTTTGGAAGAATCGTATGCAAGCATATATTGAGGCTCAAGGTAGTGATGTGTGGAATAAGGTTTCTAGTCCTTATGAGGTTCCAGTTACTGTTACTAATCTAAATAAAACTGATGTTGATTTAAATATTCAAGCTCGTAACTTGTTATTTCAAGGGATCACTCGCAAAGAATTTGATCGTGTAGCTCATATTAATTCTGCCCACCTAATATGGAAAACTCTTTGTGATTATTATAAAGGAACCACTAAAATTAAGAAAGTGCGTAAAAATCTTTATCAAAAAGAATATTACGATTTTGCTATGAAGCACGGTGAAACTATTGATGATCTTTTGCTCGTTTTGAAAAAATATTGAGTAATTTGCGTGGTGTTAATGTTGTTCCTTCTGATGAAGATAATGCAACTAAAATTTTGAGATCTTTAGGTTCTGAGTGGTTGATGGTAGTCACAACTATAAATCAAACTGTCGATCTAGATACTTTAACCATGGATGATCTTTTCTCTAGATTGAAAACTTATGAGATGGAAGCTTTGCCATCTAAGGCGATAAATCTTCATCTTTAGCACTTGTGACTAACCCCATGTAGGCTACTTCATGAGTCCTTTTCTTGTGTGCCTTTGTCTTCTTTTTGGAGGAGCAGTTGAGCGACTTCACGAAGAGGATTTAGTGTTGATTTCCTCACGGGCATACAAAGCTCTCAACAATATGAGGATGAAGAAGCGAGGTGGCTTGTCAAGATCAATCAAGTGCTATGAGTGTGGCGAGCAGTCACATTAAGGTGGATTATCCCAAGCTCGAGGGAAGGTGATCAAGGAAGACAAAATTATCGCCGTCGGCCATCCAAGAACAACAACCCTAGGGGTGACAATTTTAAATCGCAAGTTTGCGAAAAAGATCATATTGGCTATCGGCGCCTTGAATTGAGTGATGTGGAATATGAGAGTTGTGATGACATCGACAATGATGATGATTCTAAAGGTAAAAGAAGAACGATGATTTCACGGGTATGTGCTTCATGGCAAGCAACGACAACGACGACGACAATGACGACAGTGATCCCGATGTGGTAAGACCTTCATATGATGAGCTAGAAGATGGTTTGATTAAACTTGCTATTGAATTAAAAAAGATAAAAAAAAGCGAAAGAAAATAATTGTCTCGTTGAAAGTTTAACTTCGAAATTGATAGACTTGGAGCTTCTATTCACGATGATGAATCTTGTGAGCCTTGTCGAGTTTTACGAGAGCTGCTAGAACAATTAATGCATCAACCTCGGTTCAACTTAGGGATGTAACATGAAACTTGATGATTTAATGTTGGCGCATGACTCTTGTGATGAAAAGTTAAAACTTACAAATGATGAAATTGAAAAGCTTAAGTTTGGTTCTTCTACATGTTTAGAGTCAAGTATTTCAAGCGCACAAACTAAAACTTACTCTAATTGTAGAATATTAGAAGCTAGACTTAATTCATCTCGAAAACAATTCAACAAATGCTTTATCATGAGATATCATCTTGTTCTAAGCGTCCTAAACTCACCATATAAATAGAAGCTTTGACTAGACAACTTAATAATTTTGCTAAAAAGAAAAGATTGGCTCAATCTAGTGCTTCTAAGAATCTTGTGAATGAATCAGTTAAATGCACAACTTGTTCCACTTTAGCTAAAGAAAATGAGTACCTTAAGAACACCTTAAAGAAATTTTTCTTTTGGCAAGGAAATTTTGAATATGATTCTAGACAAGTCAAAGCGAGTGTCAAAATCTGGTCTAGGATTTAATCTTTAATTATGCTAAGAACAATCTACCTAAGGTAGTTACGGTCATTGGAAATGAGCAAATTGAAACAAAAAGTGAGCCTCACAAAACTGTGTTTAATTCTTCTGGTTTTGTGCAAAGTTCTTCTGCTAATGTTGTAGGTGCTAGTTCACCATCTCAAAGGAATTCTAATTATGTTAAATTTTATTGCACCTATTGTGGTAGAGATGGGCACTTGCATGAATTTTGCTTTAGACGTATTAAGAAAGAGAAAAACAAAAGATTGAATACCTTAAGACAAAAACGTGCAACCTCTTTTGTTGTCCCTATAACTAATGAGAAAGCTAGGTTTTTAGATGACTTTCATGATGGCTTTATATCTGCTTCATGTACTGGTTTGGAATTTAATTCACATAATTAGCGTTCTAATCACGCACGCTGCGTGGTTACGGTTCTAGTTTTGTTCTTTGTTCCTCCATATCGTGTATCTCAGTACTGGATTCCTAGATCTTATTTGCAAAGTCAGTTGGGTGTGTTGCATCCTATGGGCTTATTCTGAGGGGGAGCTTGTAGTTTAAAATATCAGAAGCTTTGTTTATTATACTTGTCAAACAAATAATCAAGTACAAGCCATTAAAATCATCTGAGATGTAGAGTTCTCTTTATCATATTTACTTATGTGCTGTGTAGCTTTGCTCATGACTAGTTATAAATATTTTTATCATATTTGAACTAAAATATGACATGACATTATACTTTGACTAGATTGATTATAGTTAGTACCTTGCGATGTTCATCGAAAAGGATTAGCTTGATTGTGAGTCTTATTTTAAATCTTGACTATGAAGCTCGTATGTTTCTTATTGCAACCCTGTTATGCTCACTCAATTTGGCATGTTATCAAAAATAATTTTTTTTTTGAAAAGATGTATGCTTCAAGCATGCCATACATATTGATGTATACAAATCAAGAAAAAAGAGAGCATAAAATGTGCTCAAATGACAAGAAGTATGCTTCAAGCATACCAAAATTGAAAAGAAGTATGCTCCAAGCATGCCACCATTGAAAAGAAGTGTGCTTCAAGCATGCCACATGCTTAAGATTTGAGGGTGGAGCAATAGGTTGTTATAAGAGACTGCTAGCTCATTTAGATTTAAGGTTTGCTTCACTTTTAGGCCTTAACGTTTCAATGTGATATCTTATTGTGCTCTTTATAATCGTCATGTCATTGTTGATATGCTCGTCATTAATTTAATTTGATTATCATTCTAAAATGCTTGTTTTGACTTTACTATATGGTATATGACTTTATATGATTCAGATAGCTATACTAAAAAGGATGACTTGGTTAATTTAATAAATCAATGCGAAGTGACTTGGATAATCTACAGAGCATCTTGATTTTTACTCTCCTTGCTCCTTTGTTTTAGAATTACTTTTTCTCTTAAGTTTTTGATGATTACAATGTCAAAGGGGAGAAAAGAGAGAAATTAATTTTTTTTAGCTCCTTGTGTTGAGGGGGAGTTTTTCAGCTATGGTTTTGAACTATTTTGCTTTGCAATTTTGAAACTTTATTTTGGAAAAAAAATTTCTCTTTTTAAAATTCAACTCTCGATTTTGAAGTATTGTCAATGTATTCATCAAAGGGGAGATTGTTAGACCTTGTGGCTAAGTCTAATATATTTTAGCTGATGAATAATTGACAATGTTATTTATAGATATTATTTGAGGCGTGTCGTGGTGTGTGGACTTATGTCGGTTAAGTTGGGAAGAACTTGTGCCGGAAAAATATATTGTTTTGGTCTTTGCATGTGCAGGGTAACTCGGAGGTGATTCCTCCGAGTTAGATTCCTTTAACTTTCCTCTGTAAACCAACCCATAGCTCCCTCTCCCAATCAGGTTAGATGCTGAGAAGTTTCTTGTGGTTGGAGCTAAGTTTCTATAAGAAACTTTCGGAAAATTCTCACCAATAAGAGACAAGGGTACATGTGTTCTTCTTGACGTCTTCTTCAAAAGGAGTAAAAGGTATACCAACAATACGAGTGACATGAAACCAAATATTGGAATCAATATTTTAATCAAATTGGACCGTCTTTCTATTCTCCGAGAAACAGCTGGGCATGAGGGCATATGGAGCTTCATCGCTCCTCCAGAGTCCCCTATTACCATGGAGAGAAATAGTCGTAGCATTTTCAAATACTCCATTTCTTAGTATTTCTCCCTGAAGATCATTGTATGAAAGGTCAGAGCTCAAGGGATGGTGCCCGACAGGTTGTTATTGGAAAGATCTATCCCGGTCAAGCCCTTTATTTTGCCTAAAGTAACTGGAATGTTTCCTGTAAGAAAATTTTGGTCCATTTGAATTGTTACTAACTTTTGACATTGGCCCAAAGCATCAGGAATCTCCCCAGTGAGCTTGTTTGATGAAAGATGTAGTTCGATGAGTTGTTCAAGATTACCAACCTCTACAGGTATGCTACCTTGAAGGTTATTGTAGCCAAGGTTCAACACCTCAAGTTGAGACAAATGTCCGATCTGGGTGGCACGAGGCCTTGAATTTATTTTTTGTAGAAAGAGCAATGTCAACTGACTAAGATTTCCAATGGAGGCGGAATTGGCCCGATGAATTTGTTCTCATTGAGCCATAGAGCTCCTAGGTTTTCAGCTTTCCAACCCATTCTCCAATTTCACCACTAAAGCTATTTGTACCGAGCCCTAGTTTGTTTAAGTTAGAAAAGTTCCCTATACTTGGGGGGACTATCCCTGATAAGTTGTTTCCGCCCAATACTAATATTTTAAGAGTGATGGATATATTACTAATGGAATGTGGTATAGATCCCTGCAGATTATTTTCATAGAGTGAGACTGTATTTAAAGATCTACAGTTTCTTAACTCATATAAGAATTCCCAGCCTTGGTTGTCCCTTGCTTCAAGCTGGTTTTGATCAAGGATTAGAACAGACAACATTGAAAGCTTTCCCAAAGAAGTAGGAATTTGCCCAGTGAAATTATTTGTTGACAAATCTACTGCCCCGAGCTCTGAAGCATTGCCTAGGGAAGCTGGGATGTGATCTTCAAACTTGTTAGAATACAAAGCTAGAACTTGGAGTTTAGGGAGGGCATCGCCAAAGTTCGGTGGCATCGTTGCCTAGCATATTCAACTCCAAACTTAGCATATTGAGAAGAGACGGGTTTAGGGCTGTGGGATTTCACTGATAGCATATTGTCACCTAGAAGAAGATATGTCGGTTGGCAATTGCCAAAGCCCGTCGAAATTCTTCCTTGAATCGATTGTGTTTAAGCCTCAACACGTTTAATTGGGTGAGGTTTCCAGCGGTTCTTGGGATGATGCCGGTGAGATTATTCGCCAAGGTTCAAATATTCTAGATTGGTAAGGAGTCTATTTTAGAAGCAATTGCACGTGTGAGAGTTACGAGATAGGTCTATGTTCCGTAGGTTGGAACAATTTGTGAGTCGTCGGAATAGTCCCCTCTAGTGAGTTGTCATTCGTGTAAAGGGTGTCCAGTTGCTTTAGGTGGTTAAGGAGAGGCGGCGGAGAAGCGATTTGAGGACAAGTCAAGGAAACTAAGAAGCGTGAGGTTTGCAAGGGAGGAGGTGATTTACTGCCAAGCTTTGGCTGTGAGATTAAGCCCGAGATGCGCCACGGCCGTGTTGGTGTGCATGTGAGGCCCTCCACCTCTGATGAGTGAATCTGGTATTCCACGAGCTCAAGACTCCTCTTGGATCATCGGTTATGCCCTTCTTGAAATCGGCGGTGAGTGCGGATCTATGTTGTTCTCGTGAACTGTTGAGCACTGAATGTTACCAACTCCATAACACAGCAGCAATAATACTAACAATATAAACATGGTGAGTTCCGCGGGTTGCTTGGCGCACATGAGGCACTTGTCACCTGCAAAATATAAAGTATAAACTTGGTGGCACATGTTGAGTATAGTGACATATAGTGCTTGCGTATCCTAAGACTTGATGAGGTGTGCTACAATGATTCCTATATAAATCCTAATAGAATTAGAATTCCAACTTCCCTTTAGAGGAAAACTAGGGAGCACTGTATAAAGCTACGAGGGGTGCTCATAGAGAACACATGCCACAAACAACTTATCCAAAGCAAAAGATACACCAAGCGATTAGATGCTAGATTATTCTTTAGCACTAGATTCTTGTATAGAGCAAGGTGCGATGGTCCTAAAAGGTTCGAGGGATTGTGAAAGAGTGACAATCCTTGTACTCTTTTGAGATCATGTTTCACAAATTTGCGGTCAATTTGGGTCAATTTGGCCAAATATTCTCTCTAGTCGTGATTGTTGTGCCGCCGTTATTATGGTTCTCTCTATGCTATTTATCTACTTCGTTCTTGATACTGTGCACTCTCATACCGTATCTCATAAATTTTGATCCGATCCGGGGTATACTACGCATACGCAGAGGTATCAAAGTGTAACAAATGGTATCAAAGCCAATGCCAGATTAATATGATTTGTGAGAAGATCGGCAAAGCATTAGGTGGCACAAAATCAAGATCGATGTCGGCGTGGAATCAAATAGATAAATTTCATGGCGAGAAATTTCGATGTGTGGCAATGTATGGTAAATGATGTCCTTGTCGAACAAGGGGTTAATTGATACTTTTGAAGGGGACAAATCGGAAAAGACGCCTGATGAAGACTGAAAGGTGATGGAGCGGAAAGCTGTCAGTACAATCCGTCTATGTACCTTCGATGAGGCAAAGTACTCGGTGATCAAATAGAGATTTGCTGAAGAAATTGTATATGACGAAATCGCTGACAAACCGGGGGGTGTTGAAGCGGCAACTGTATAGGTTGCGCATAGAGGAAGGCACACAGTTCATTGACTACCTCAATGTCTTCAACAAGTTTATCACACAACTTATTAGTGTGGATGAGAAAATTGAGGAGAACGACAAGGTTATTATATTGTTGTCATCTCTACCACCATGATGAGAGCAATTGGTGATGAATATTCTCATCGAGAAAAAACACTTTCAACTTCAATGAAGCAGTTGCAAATCTATTGGAGGCAGGGTCCTTGAAGAAGTCATCGGATTCTTCATCCCCGGGTGATCAAACATTAGCTGTCGTAGGTGTTGCAGGCAAAAGCAAAAATTATAGGAGCAAGGGCACATATGTATGCTATCTGTGTGATCAGAAAGGTCATATGATAGAGGACGGTCCAAACTTAAAGCAAATGAGAGGTGAATGCCCAAAGATAGTAGCAAAGGATGATTCGAACATACTATTCATCAGTTAATCAAACGCTTCTCATGGGTAGATATTAGATTAAGATTGTTGCTTCCATATATGTTCATCGATGGAGATGTTTGATGAAGGATCTCTCGCTTAGCGGATGGGCTATTCACTTAGTGAATTGCAAGGAATATAAAATTACGAGGTGGAAGCGGTTACATTGGAGATGTATGATGGAGCACATCGCTTTGATGAGAGTTCGGTATGTTCTCGACTTAAAAAAGAATCTAATGTCTGTGAGGTCGCTTGAACTCAAATGTTATGAGGTATCACTTCGAGGTGGAGTAATGTGAATTACTTGCAAAGCCACGTAGTCATAAAAAGTATGTGGGGCAATGGAGAATACCGATTAATGGGTAATCATAAGGGAAGAGCAACAAATATGAGGTTTGGTAAAAATCACGGTTAGAAGGAAGCATTGTCGTCAATAGTACGCACTTAGATCTCATCTGTAGATTACGTCTTGACTGCAAAGATGGTTGCAAATTCTAGCGGTCCACAGGCGAATGTGTGTCTTCTTTGTTGGGAGAAGGAAGATGTGGTAGGACCAACCACGCGGTACCAACAAATAGGAGGATCTTGAAGGCAGTACAAACATATGGTATGGAGGGTTGTAGGAACAGGAAGTGTGACTAATCAAACTACACAACAAAAGAGCTCTCAGGTGGATGGTTCAGGCGGGCTAGCCCGAACACCAATACACATATTGCGGTGATGTGCATGATCCCCTTTGGTGAGGGCACTCCCAAAGGTGGGAGGAAAAAACAAAGAAATGTGGGTCCAACCTAGAGCGAATTCTTGGAAGAGCACAGTGACTTCAAAGGATAAGAGTTAAGGTGAAAATTATTAAGTATGGTGACTCATATCCTAACCTAACATGACTTAGAGATGTGTGCTACAAGTATTTATATATGCATCTTAATAGGATTAGGATTCCGACTAGTCTTTGAAGGAGAATTAGGGGCACTATATAAAACCACAAGGGGTGCTCATATAGAACACAATTCACAAGCCAACTCATCCAAAATAAAAGGCATACGAGAATTAGATGTTAGGTTATTCTTTAGCACTAGATTCTTGCATAAGGATCCAAGAGTCCTAAAAGGTTCGAGATGATTGTGAGAGAGCAACAATCATTTGTACTCTTTGATGTCATGTACTTAATTCTGGCCGGCTTGGCCAAATATTTCTCTCTCGTCGTGATTGTTTCGGCGCGTTATTACGGTTCTCCCTCGAGATTCATCTACTTCATTCTTAATACTGTGCGTACTCGTACTGTATCTCATAAATTCTAATCTAATCTGAGAGCTGTTGCGTATAAAGAGATGTATCAAGTGTAACAGCACATTATGTACTTCATATTCACTAGGGGAACTACGTTGCACCATGCTCTAACCGGCTACGAACAAGCTTACAATTCTAATTGAATTAGTTCGCATTCCGTGCGAATGCATGTGTGCTTATCCATGAGTAGTAGTGAGTTATTTATATCAGATAGGCTAAACTTTGTCAAATGTTCACACCACTCACAAGCCTAACAGCAAGTAACAAGACAAATGATTACTACACTAAAGGAGTAGAGAACAGGGCACCTCTGCTCGGCCGGAGCGCAGAAAACAGCAGCCTTTTCTTGGTTTGGCCGGGTGGTGTGTGAACTGTGATTTTGAGCTGGATGCTCGGCTGGCTCAGGACCCAGGGGGTTTAAAAACACCTTTACAGCATCCTCACGTCCACACACTTGCATCTGCCATTATCACGCCTTATCTCAGCTTGACCGCCGTTGCAGCGAAGACCATGAGTCCGTCAAACATTCCAGTAACTACCCCTTTTCACCTCGTCACCCACCGCAGCCGTCGCTGTTTGAGCTGGACAAGATTGTTGCGGCATGTCCAGCCTCGAATCTCATAAGCCCTACCGCTTGTCTAACTATATACTTTTCATACATGATCAGGTGAATGTTAATATAAACTACATTTTGGATTCTTGTGATTTGGTCGTGCCCTTACCTCTTCTTTTTTGATTGGACTTAGGTGTCTCAGTGTGGAACAAGAAGAAGGACTATATGCTACCAGTATGACTTACGTAAAAACAAAGGAGTTCACTACCTCGTGACAGATCGCCGCTTTCCAATGGCAAGGCGCACCAACCTGTCACGTTTCACTATACGTAACCTATATTGATGGAAAAATAATCAAATCTATTTTCACCTCCAACAAACGGCTCGTCATTTGGACTTTCGAGGAGAGAGTTATTGCTGTTTTACTAAAGACTGCGTAAAAATTAAGTAGATGCGCGAGAATTAGAAGACTCCTTGAATACTTCAATCAGTTGGCCTTCCACCTTCCAATGTGGTGACTTATCTTTATACCCAGTTAGGATGGTTGTTCCTAATATATATACCCATCTACCCCCATTCGTAGAGGTACTTTTGAGTTTTCAACAAATCGATATATGAAAATTGCAGCAAGACTGCTCAGTGTCTTGCTCCTTTACTCTTGTGAGTTCTCTTGGATTTGCAAGAATATTCCTCTGGGATCCCCTAATTCGTGCTCTACGCTTCCGAACGTTTTGTGTGGATTAGTTCCGGATTGTGGTTATGTAATTATTAGGATAGCGGGTCGGAGTCCAGAAGGCTTCGGATCGTCTCTTCCCAACGCTTGGTTGCATCCAACCTTAGCAGGTTAAAACTAGTTACTCTTTTTCGTTGCTCACAACTAATTATCTCCACTGTCCACAGCAAAATTCAATTTATTCTTCAACCTATGCCGTGAAGAACGGTCAACCTATGCCGTGAAGATCGGTCACGCAGCAGAGATCTTTCTGCGTGCGACCTGTCCTGGCGGTTTCGATGCTGACAAACTTCCGCACATGGAGCGGTTTACCGGTTCAAGATTCTCGTTTTCCATTCGCGGTTTGGTTCTTTGTGATAATCGCACTTCCAGAATGAAATGTGTGGAAATGGTTCGTTTCTTGGTTTTCTTGGACAGAGAAGCGGGTCAAGTTAACCTGCACTTATTTGATCTGGACAGGTATACCAATTTTCATCAATTATTCAAATTTAGTGGAAACTAAAGACTGATTAAGCATCTATTCGATATTCTTAATCGAAATACCTAAATTGACATTATATATTATATAAACCATATCCTAAATGTTACATCAGTAAGAAAATCAACTTGACAAGGAGGAATTATGCATTTGATAGGAATTCAACTACTGTTACCCACAAATATAGTAATTTTAGTCAAACATACATGGATGCATAAAACATTTTGCAAAATAAAGTAAAATAATTTAAATAATAGGATCAACACGATCAAAAGAGGTACTTGGTGGATCGGTAGCTCTGAGTATGAGGATGATGGATCGATCTATAGGTTCGTTCGAGCTTTTGACATTTATTGAAAAGAGTAGAAAACAAATCACAAATAGTAAAGTAAATTCAACAGGAACAAAATCTAAATATTTTTGCTTGTTCAGACAGATCATGATTTAAAATAAATTTAGAAAAAGAATCATCCAATTTAGAGTTCACGTGCAGAAATTATTATCGTTTGAATTTGGTTCAGATTAAAAAATCCCGAAAATAAGAAAAGGGTGACGTCAAAAGCACATTTTCTGAAATATACACTTTTCAACAGAGAGCGTATTTCTTTTGAACGAAAGCGGCTTTTCTATTTTTATATTTTTAATCATTTTCTTACACGTGGACCCTACATGTCAGTCTCTTATGTTTTTAATTCATGATTTTATTTAAGAGAACGAGTGATGGTCCCACGTATCAGTGACTCAGGAGATATTAACTAAGCAATTAACCCTAATGCGATTTTACATCGGGGTTAACCCATTGACAGTTGGGGTCCTCTTGTTTGTCTCTGAAGCTTTTGAACACATTTTATTTATGAAAACAGTGAGTGGATCTCGCATGTTAGTGACTCATTTACTAAAACACAATTAAATTAGATTTTTTATTATCTCTTTGACCGGTCCCACATGTAAGTGACTAGTTACACTTAACCACTGTCATTAGCGCTAAACAAATCCTAAACACCAATGGGCCCACTGTCAGAGAGAGAAAGAGAGGAGAGCAGTGCACAATGTACCTTGCCGACTGCGAGCAGCACAACAGCATGGCTCGGGGATGAACAAAATGGATTCATGGTGTGATGATGGTTCTACCGGGTGGTGGCGGCGAGGCAATGGGCGGCCAGAGTGTCGCCAGCGACGACCTCCAGAGACGGTGCAGAATAAGGTCACGACGATTTTATGGCGGGCGAAGCAAAGTAAGAGATGGTGCGCATGGACTCTAGAGGGCTATTGCGATGCTACTAGCGGTGACACGGAGACCAATGGTCACCGAAACGGTGGCGACAACACTTTTCGCGGCAGCACCATGATTGGCTACGAGAAACTTCATGCTACACTAGCTAATCATCCATCCTAACAGGCGTATTAGTTCTAGGGGATTACTAAAAGCTCACCAAGGGCGTTAACTACGTCGGAGGATGGCTGGAGAGCTTGGAGCAGCGAAGGCGGTGGCTTCATGGTGAAGTTGCTCTACAGCAGTGGAGAAGTTACAAGGAGCCACGCGTTAGCTCACGGGTGTGCTAACGATGGTGAAGGAAGAAGGAATTAGCCAGGGACTCATCGCGATGGCGACAAATAGCAAAATTGTCTGCGGCGGTCGAAATTGGGGAAGAAGCGCGGTTGCTTGGATCCTCTGTGAGATGGGCATCAAGGGAATAGCGTCAGTAGGGTATAGAACGCGTTGAGACACGGTTCGATCATGTTCAAGCTCACCAGAATGTCGGGAACATAAAGTCTTGGATCGGTATGGTAGGAGGTGAAGAACATGACGGTGCTTGACATCATAAGGCTCTAGGGGCTACATCAAGCAAGGAGATAGCATGAGTGAAGTATAATGTGCACGATGACATGGGTGGTGAGGTTAGAGAAGCTCACTAGAGGCAATGGTGGTTGGGACCGCGCTCACCAACATCGAAGATGACGCACTCGTTTGCGGCGATCCAGAGAGCAAGAAGCTCAGAGGTTGCATGAGATGGAACGAGGAGCAAGCTGGAGAGTAAGTGAAGCGCATGGGTGCTTAAGTATGGTGGAGAAATGCACGAGATGAGCACTCTAGCATCTCCGCCCATTCGAGAAAAGGCGGCGATAGGAGGGTGGTCAGCGTGGGCAAGGTGACCACGACTAGGGATGAAAATGGATCGAGAATTTCCGGCCGTCCGGACGGAAGCAGTTCAGATTGTCTCGGTCGGATTTTCTCGGATAATTTTCGGATCGGAAAATTCTGATTTTTTTGTCGAAAACAGAAATGAATACGGTAGGCATGCTATCCGGCGAATACAGATATGAATAAGAATTATCCGGATAAGACCAAGTCCGGATATCCAGAATTCAACCCAAAAGAAGAGGATTTCGGCCCAAAAGTGAAAATGAGATTTTAATTGATTTCCAAATTTCAAAAAATGAAACAAATCAAATAGCTTTTCAGAAAATAGCAAATAGAGTTTAAAAAAAATCTAGAAAAAAATCACAAAAAAATCTTTAATTATTTTAAACTTAATAAAATTAATTCCAACTTAAAGTTGGTTTTTATTTTTGCACATAAATTATTTTTAAATTTCTGAAAATAGGAAAAACATTTTTAAAATGCAGACAATTCAAGAAATTAATTATTTTTTTCATTTTCACTTTAAATCCAATAAAATCCCAGAAATCTCAATAAATTTTATTTTTGTCATTGAAAACTAGGAAATTAAATAATTGGCTTTATTTTATTATTATTTTCTTTTTAGCCAAGAAAACTCTTTTACATATCAGAAAATCCAATAAAATAATAACTTTATTAACTTTATCTTTGGTAACATACTTTGGGATGTTACAGTTATTTGTGTATAGATTAACCATCCAGCCTGTTCAATGTTAGTGTGAACTAAGTTTTATGTATGTGATGAACTAAGTGTGAATGTATGATGACTTGTGACTTTATGAGTTATAACTTATGAGCCAAATATGGTAAACTAAGTGTTATGTTTGTGATGAACTAGTTAATGCAGCTTGCTATTGCCAATGTTATGTGTGGTTGCTGAAAATATGAACAATTCATTAATGTTTGCATCAAATAAACTAGTTATGTGTTTTCGTTAATTTCTGGCATACAATTTAAGGGGTTTTCATGTTCCAAAAAATATTCACGACCGTAATCGTTTCAATTCGTATTAAGCCGTATTCGATATTATTCCTATCTGTATGTGTATTCGAAGTATTCGTATCCGTACCCGAAAAAATATGAAAACCAAAAATGGCAGAGCCATTATCCGTCCGTATCTGATCCGTTTTCACCCCTACACACGACGCAATGCAGAGACGACGGGAGAAGGTGAGCTCGAAATCGGTGGGCGGTCGTGCATCTGATGGTCGCGCACACTAACGAAGACCTCTGGTGGTAGGGCAAGGGTGTTAGGGAGAAACGGCGAGGGGCGGTGCGTCGTGTTGGGCTTCACCCATTAAAGCGACGGGAAAAGAAATTGATTTGAAAATTTCTAAAAACACATACATGGTCCCTCCATATCTTACATTCGGTGAAGCGAGCACGAGTCACGACACACTAACGAATACCTCTGGTGGTAGGGCCAGGTGTCGAGAGAGCGAGGGCGAGGGCGAGGTGTGCCGTGTTGGGCTTTCAGCCCATTAAGGCGACAGGAAAACAAAATTGATTTGAAAATTTCTAAAAACACATACATGGTCCCTCTCATATCTTACATGTAGGCTAAGTGCTAGTTATCTACATGTACATATGCACAAATGATCAGTCCATCTTCTTTTATTCCTAAGAAGTAGCCAGTAGCGGTAGCCTTTTGTACTTTTGCTCATCTCTCACAATCCTAAATACTGAGGGCGTGAGAAGAGAAGCACCTTAAGGTAGCACAACCCCCTGTTATTCTCTCTCCCTTTTTTTGGCATTTCTTCTCGCAAAAACTATCCAAACCAACGATAAACTCAAGTCTTGAAGAGTGGGTTGTGATAATTTCAGTGCAATGTAAACACTAAAATATATTAGTTTCACTTTTATTTTGTGTTCAGTCTCACACAAGTGCTTAACATCAAAGTAATATCATTAGGTAGATGAATGTCAAATAATATATTGCTACATTAGGTATTTAGAACTCTAGCTTGAAACAAATGAAAATACTGACTTTTTTGGAAGTGTCTCCTCGGGTCAGTTAGTTAGCACCACAGGTTTTCCCCAACTTTCCCTTCTTCGTCTCTAGTGGAGAAGAATTTGTCCACCCAGTCGTCCTCCCCAATTTCGGTCACCGTCTTTATCGTTGATTCCCGACCGCTAGAGTGAGTTTTCGTCCTCATCTTCTTGCGCAGTGTGACCGCCTTGACTTCCTCTTCCTCACGCTCGCCTCCTATGTGCTTGTTTCCTTACAGAGAAGAAGGAACGTCATCGTCGCCCACGGAGCTAGCCAAAGCACGCCGAGTCATCGCCGCCTCCTTCCACCTTGTTCGGTGAGCTTGTCTCCGTTGTCTCACACATCTTGGTTGTGCCGACCTCCTCTCTCTAATGTACACGCTCTTCTTCATTGTCGTGCAACAGAGTCATCAGAACACCCTTCGTGCCTATCGTCGGCTCAGAGCACACAACCCCGCCACCGCACTTGATCTCCTTCCTCGCTTGGTTTCGGGTGAGATCTCTCGTTCTCATAGGTTTTCTTAGCCTCGTTGGTATTTTATCTGGGCTAAACATGCCCACGATAAAGCATTGTATGGTAGTAACTAGTAAGGGCATCTCCAATAGTTAGAGGTAACATTGTCTGTAACATATACTAGAGACAACATCTCCAATATATAGTCTTTGGCACACTCTTCAATTTTTATATTTTATAATTTTTCTTTGAAATGGATCAACATATCAACTATAGTAGATTAATGTATCATACCTTGTTTGCATGCATGGACGGTCTCTTTAGAAAGAGCGACATGTGCACTCTATCCTCCCCTCTCTCCTCCATGTATGATTTTGTTGACATGATATAATTAAGAGACGTTAAATAAATACACTATTGGAGATATCTAACAGGGCTTCTCCTAAAAGCGCCTCAACAAACCCTAGCCACCGGGCAGAACCGCCTTTGCTCCTAAGTTCAGCTCTTTTTTGTCTTTTTCAATGGTAAAGAGTTGCCATAGGAATATGCTATGTCTTCAATAGTGTATAGAATCAAGCGACACAGAGAATAATGTATCAGACAAAGTAAGCAACGCAAGCATACGATTTGTTAGAAGAAATGCGTCATGTACCAGGTCCTGCTGGTGACGTAGATGCTTTGCTGCCTCTTCCTTTTGTATCTTATTCTGTTTCCTCTCTAGGACGATGGCCCTTTTCTCTTGACAGACAAGCACATGCTTCTCTTCAGCCCTGGCTTTCTGCTCCTCCAGCTCGTCATACTCCCTCCTGAGCCCATTAGAACCGAAGATTTAGTCCAGGAGCGGTGAGCTCCATGGGGGGTTCTTGGAGGCAATGGATTCTACATCGCAGTGCACTGCAAATGCCGATGTCGTGTCCGCAGAAGAATGTGACTTTGTAATTAAGGATGAATTGGACAATGCACTTGCTAATTGGGATGAATACCCAATCCCCCACATTCAAAAGGGCCTTAAGGACGAGAAATTAAAGAGAGGGAAAGGTTGATGGAGGCCACCTGGAAGACGAACAACTTGCAGACATTGACAAGGGATCTGAGCTTGCCGTTGTAGTCGTCCCAGATGACGAATCGGCCGAGGCAACAGGGGCGGTGGTGGCGGCACAGAAGACCTTAGAGGCCACCGCCCACTGAATTCGCCAGAGTGAGAACGCTGCCGCCGGCCACCGGTCCTCCATTTGCAGATCGCAGCAACCGCCGCCTCGCAGGTTGTGCGCATCCTCTCCTGCAAATCGATGCCGGTGCTTCGTTTCATTCAGCATATCGCCGCCACCTCTTCAGCAGCCCCATGTGAGGGCCCGACGGCGGTGAGGCTCCGTGAGGAATAGGCGAACCGGGAGAAGGAGTGGTGGCGGCGTCGGCGCGGACAAGGCACCGCGATCCACCTGCCTGCGGGCGGCACGGGATCGTGGGGAGCGGGAGGAGGCGGCGGGCCACCGCGAGGGTGGAGGGAGACAACGGCGGCGGCGGCGCCCTTGACATCTTCCACGTCAAAAGAAATCGACAATAAATATGTTCCCCTTGACATCTTCTCAAGGAGTATATAAAGTGGAGCAACAAATAATTGACATGGAGCCAAATATTGGAATCGATATTCTAAACAAGTAGCAACAATAATGCAAGGCCCCAATTTCTAATGAGTGAAACTGCAGTAGCATTTTGGAATACTCCATTTATTGGTACTTGTCCTTCGAGAATTGAGATTGTTGTACGATAAGTCCAACGGGCTGAGAAATTGAAGATCATCTAAACTGTAGGAATGGTGCCTCACAAATTGTTATGGGAAAGGTTGAGGATGCTCAAGCTCTTCAGGTTGCCCAATGATATCGGAAGGTTTCCAGTGAGAAGGTTCTGGTCCATCCGGATTATTTACATTATGAATATTTTGTGTATATTGAAGAGTTTGAATGGACAATATATATAATGATGTAAGAGGTATATCTGCTATCTGAGATAAGGTAAATACAAAAGATGATAAGAAAATACAAAAGAGTCCCTATTCTAACTCCTATTCTAACACCCCTCTCAAATGCCAGGTGTATACATTAGCATTGTATTTGGAAAGGGCTGATGCTAACATATGGAAAACCTAAAGTCCGAGTCTTGATAATATCGTCGTAGCATGCAGATTTTGAAAAATATGTCAAATATCAAAAGATTTCCTCACATCCGGGGTCGTGCAATAGCCCATAAAGCACAAGGTGTAGGGGCTGAAAAAGTCGACCACAGCAACACGACGAAGAAGATGATGAAACCGATATGAATAGAGAGAGTTGTCAAATCAAGCCGAATAAGAATAGATAGAAACATGGCAGCGCAGATCGAAACCCAAGACGGCGGTGACGCAGTGCACAAGAATCGCAACAAAGACGCAGTGCACAAGAAGCGCAACGGTCTTAAAAGCTCGAGGCGGCCACGGTAAACCCTAACCCTAACCTTTACTCTGATACCATATTATGAATATTTTGTGTATATTGAAGAGCCCCAATGGGCAATACATATAGGAGTACAAGATGTGTATGTTATATACAGATAAAGCAATGCAAAAGATAGATAATAAAATACAAAAGAGTTTATATTCTAACTCCTATTCTAACCGTTTTTAGCTCTTACATTGCCCCAAACTATCATGAATTTCCCCAGTTAGCCTGTTTGATGAAAGATGTAATTCTGTGAGCTGTTGAAGCTTAGCAAACTCTAGTGGTATTTATTGGCCCTTCTAAATCGTTATAGGTCATTGTTGTGATGCCGAAGGCCTCGTTAGGTATGCTACCGAGAAGATTGTTGTAGATAAGGTCCAACTTCAAAAGTTGTGAAGGCTTGCCAAGCTAGATGGTATGAAACCATTGAATTTATTTTTCGGTAGGAGGAGTGATGCCAACTATGTAGGATTGCAATTTAGGGTGGAATTGTCCCAATGAAGGTATTCGCTTGGAGATATAGACGTTGTAGCTTGATAAGTTTCCCAATCCACTCTTCAATTGTACCAGTAAGATTGTTTTCATCTAGTGCCAGAAAAACTAAACTAAAAAGGTTCCCTATGCTCGGTGGAACTATACCAGATAGTTTGTTTCCGCCCAACAACAAGATGTAATCGAATTTGGTATGACTCCCTGTAGCTGATTATCAGCTAGTGATAGCACTTGTAGACCACTGTAGTTTCACTACTACAAAACAGACCATAAAAGATGTCCTATCTAGAACCGTCTGTGATGAGAACCGTCTGTGCGTCTGTGATACTTCACAGACGGTTCTAATCACGAACTGTCTGTGATACTGATAATATCACAAACAGTTCGTGGTTAGAACAGTCTGTGATTTTAGGGTTTTACCATGGTTTGGAATTTTTCTTACTCTACTCTCTGATTTTACCATGGCAACCAATACTGTGTGGTAGGGTTTGGGCACCAATGCTCTGCGTGGTAGGGTTTGGGTAGCTAATTCTCTAGTGGTAGGATTTGGGCAACCAATTCTCTGTAGTGGTAGGGTTTGGGCGACCAATGCTCTGCCAGTGGTTTAGGGTTTGGGCGACCAATGCTCGTCGTGGTAGGGTTTGGGCATCCAATGCTCTGCATGTAGCGTTTGGGCGACCAATCCTCTGCCGTGACAGTTAATCCACGCCACGGCACATAATCCTCTCTGTGGTAGCCAATACTCGCCCATCAATTATGTGCAGTGGCGAGAGATTGTTTGCGCGGCGATGGATTAGGTGCATGCAGGATTGTGCCTAAACCCTACCACGGCAGAGCATTGGCGCCTAAACCCTAAACCACTACATTGACGCCCAAACTCTAAACTACCGGCGGAGTATTGGCTGCTAAACCCTACAACTGGCAGAGAATTGGCTACCCAAACCCTACCACGGCAGATAATTGGCTACCCAAACCCTACCACACAGAGGATTGGCTCGCCTAAACCCTACCACAGCGATGGATTGGCCGCCATGGTAAAATCAAAGAGAAATCACAGACGGTTTTATAAAGCGTGATGAGTCTCTCATCACAGACGCGGTTCGTATTAAGAACCGTGCGTGATGAGAGCTATCACGAGCAGTAACTCGTCTATGATATGTCATCACGAGCGGTTTTTTGTATAAAATCGTCTGTAATACTTGGCGGAAAACAAAATTTGCATTTAATGGCGCGGGCTGCCGAAAATCTTTCTATATTAAACAGAGTCCTTCATCTCCTCCTTTGCCATCTCCATCTCCTCCTCTGCTATTTCTCCTCTGCCATCTCCGTTTCGCCCTAACCTTGCGCTCCAGCCTCCCCCGAGCTCGTCGCCCTCGGCCTCCTCCACCTCGCGCCCGTCTCGTCGTCGTCGGCCTCCCACGACCTCGTCACCCCCAGCCTCCCACGACCTCGTCACCCCCGGGCTCCTCTGCTTCGTCACCCCAGTACTCCCACAGTTCGTGCGTCCGCGGCCTCCTCCACCTCGCCCCGGTCTCATCGTCGCCGCCCTCCCATGACCTTGCACCCCAGCCTCCCATGACCCCAGTCTCTCTACTCCCCCTTTTGCTCTATGATGTGGATTACTACTGTGATGTGTTAGTGCTCTATGAATGGATTGAGTTGATGCTACTATGATGTGGGTGATGCATGTCGTGTTGTTTTTAGTGTTCTGTGGATGGATTGAGTTGATGCTACTGTGATGCTGTGGCTATTGTGGGAAAGCTAGCGAAAAGTTCAATCCGAAAATCCATAGCAGATTCATTCGGGAGGCTCGGGAGGCTCGAGACGAAGTGAAAATCCGTTTTGGTTTTTTTTTTTTGCCATAGAAAATCATCACGAGATATCACAGACGGTTCGTGAATAGAACCGTCTGTGAAAATAGACTATCACAGATGGTTCTATTCACGAACCGTCTGTGATGACCTCGTGTCATCACAGACACAAAAATTCAGACGGTTCAAAAACCGTCTGTGATGATGGTTTAGAACCGTCTATGATGAGCTTTTGTGTAGTAGTGTTTCCCAACGCATGCAAGAATTCCAGCTCTCGTTGTCACTTGTTTCAAGTGAGTTCATCTCAAGGTTTAGATAAGATAACCTTAGGGCATCTCCAATAGTATATTTATTATCATCTCTTAGTTATGTCACGTCAATAAAATTATAGAGAAAGGACGGAGAGAAAGCACGGGTCGGCTCTTCCTGAAGATATAATACATTAATATACTCTAGTTGACATGTAAACCGTTTCAAAGAAAAATTATAAAATATAAATATTAGAGAGTGTGCTGGAGACTATCTATTGAAAATATTATCTCTAAAGATGATATAATATATATTAGATACAAGATTATGTTTAACTATTTGAGATACCCTTAAAAACTTTCCAAACGAGCTAGGGATTTGGCCAGTGAAATTGTTGGAATGTAAAACTACTGCTTCTAGCATTGAAGCATGCCTAGGGAGCTGGGATGTGACCTTCAAGCATGTTGGTACTCAAGTACAGTATTTTGAGATTAGGGAGGTGATCACCCATGTTACTCGGTAGACTCTTACCTAGCGCATTTGCACACAATTCTAGTACTTGAAGAGTGGGCAAATTAAAAAGGCTTTCTGGGATCCTACCTAATAGCTTGTTTCCCCCTAGGAGCAGCCACCAAATATTTGAAAATTGGCCAAGTTCATCTGGAATGCTTCCTTCAAGTTGATTTGTTATGAGATAGATCTGTTCTAAATGGGTGATGTTTCCCAGGGTTGGCGGGATGGTCCCGGTAAGATTATTCTGGGAAAGGTTCATATAATCTAGATTCGTAAGAAAACCTATTTCCCGAGGAATTGAACCCTCTAGAAAAATTTGTGTAAAGGAATAATTCATTTAGAGCGTCTATGTTTTGGGTGACTAATTTTTATTTATTTATCAGTTACTTTTCTTAGTTGTTTGATTTCAATTCAATGGATACCACAAGTTTCTGTGTTGCGATAAAAAAAAATTAAATTAGACAAAAGTAAATCTAGATGAACTCTACAACTAACAAAAATAAATACACAAATAAATAGAACTAAAAGTTACAGTAGAGCTGTACGCTAAAATTGCATATCACTTGTGACTGTAATTTTAGGTTTGATACTGTGCAATTGTAGGTGACTGGTGGATAAAAAAATTCCAGGCAACTGAAAATTAGCAAACCTGTAATTCATTTATGTTGGAACAATTTGTGTGGAATCATTCCATCCAATGAACTGGTGCTCAGATTAAGGACTTGAAGTTTGTGGAGATTGTTCAGAGGTATCAGACCAGACCAGAGAAGTGATTACTGGACGGGTCTAGTGTACGAGGGAAAGTCAGGTTTCCAACAGAGGCGGCAATGGGTCCTGACAAGCCTTGGCCGGCGAGGTTGAGCGCCATGACTCGCCCGGGGTGCCTCAGGCTGCATGTGAGCCCTTCCACTGGCAAAAAGGGGTGTTTTTGTTCCAATAACTCAAGAGACATCCCTTGGATCGTCGTTGATGGCCTGCTTAAAATCGAGCAACGAGAGCATATCCGTGCTGTTTTCAGGGACCGTTGCACAATGGATGTCGCCAACTCCGTAGAACAGTAGGAGCAGCGCCAGTAATATAAGCATGTTGTGTTTTCACAGGTTGCCTGACACACGTGAGGTACTTGTTATCTGCAAAACACAAAAAGAGAACATATGGATTCAATTGAACAGTATTAACCATTGAGCTACGTACCATATAGTTCCCATCTCCGTTTTCTTAAAGCGTGCATGATTCACGTCTAAACTTAACTTTAAGCCTCATATGTCTGCATTCAATTGAACACAATACTAACCATTGAGCTATCATATGTAGTTTGTTATGAACATCTGGTTTTGATTTAAGCCTCGTATGTCTACACGAGACAAACTTGACAAATAAGAAATAAAGGCACACAAAGCGTACGAAGTATACTAATGAAAAGAAGAAATCGGTGAACCTCTCTCTACTTGGAGCCTTGGACCGAAGCAACACTGCAAGATTTTTTTCTGATTGATTTTGCTGGATACGAGTATTAGTTGAACCATGTATGTACTTGACTCAGGCCCCAGCCCCCAGGGCCCAAGGGTTTATAAAAAGTTTTACAGCAGGTTAAATCCACACGGAACGTTCTCAAATTCTCACGCCTACATATCTCTCCGTACCTGACAGTGTTCGCAGAAGAGATGAACAGAGGAGACATCGACTCTACAGCCTACAGGAGCTAGTTTTGTCGTATCCGGTGCTATTTCTTTCTCTTACTACTACTGCTGTCCGAGCTAGCTGGCCGGACTAAGCTGTTCTGGCATGTAGAACTCAAACATGCAAAGATCGCGGCATGTTTGGCAGGCTCCGCGCGACCAAAGCAACAGTCTCCACTTCAGGCGTCTTCGGCCACGGTAACTTTCTTGATGTTCAGGAGTTTTTTTAGAGCATGATGTTCAGGAGTTGGAACTGGTGGTTCAGCTGTTCATCCATTCCAGTGCCCAGAGCCCATGCGGCCGGCCTATTTCAGCTCGCGGCCCAGGATTTGGAACTGGTGGTTCAGCTGTTCATCCATTCCGATACCCCAACAGCAAAATTCCGGTGCCCAGAGCCCATGCGGCCGGCCAACGCCCGCACGACACGAACGAGCTCATGTCGTGTTTCATCGCGCAGTTGCGGATAGCACCCGGCCACTCCGCGCGTGCAGGCCCGGCGGCGCACGTCGTCGCTTGTGGGACGGCGGATTGGGACGGCGCACGGCGTGGCGCAGCACGCGACGGACCAGCAGGCACACCAAAAGGTACGCGCGCGACGCTTCCTAAATCTCACTAGTCCTTACTCTGATGACCAGTCACTGCACTGACTGCAGTATGGATTTTGGATTGCGGAGACGATTTTAGTTAGGTTGAAAGTGTGCCACGGAGCTAATGTAGGTTAGGACTTGAAAGTTCGGACTGATGTTCCGCGTAACCTGATATGTGTATCGTGTGTCGTATGCGTTAGGTTGAAGTGTTGCATGATTATAGCCTTGCATTCTTCTTGGAGATGACGATCGATGATATGTAACATCTGGTCTGGATAGTTCCTTCCACATAGTTGACAATGATGTGTTCATTCTCAAACATAGAATCCATTGGTCTTTTGCCTATCAGCGTCTCTAGAAACTACTATTCCAAAACTGTAAACATCCTCGCAGGTTGATGCATGAACACTTCGAGCATACTCTGAAAAGGAGATAAAATGGCACTGATTATACTATTTAAAGTTTAAATATTAGTGTACATAACAGACTGCCTTACACAAATACAAGATGTGATAATGAAACTATACCTAGAGCGATATATCCTATAGTTCCCTTCACACTGATTGAACTATTTGGACCTGAATGTCCAACTGATGTTGACCTATTATCAAGAACGAGACTTGCAATGCCAAAGTCACCCAGATGGGCATTCATATCATCATCAAAAAGGATATTAGTGCGCTTCAGATCATAATGGATAATAGGCCTTCCACAGTCATGGTGTAAATAGGCCAATGCATCGGCTAGCTATCCTTATTCTCTGAGCTAAGCCCAAATGTCTCGAAGCTACACCAGCAAGTCTGTGATGTAACCAAGTGTCCAAATTCCCGTTATGCGTGAACTCATAATTAGAGCTTTGAAATCATTACCTCTATTGTCTATTGTCGAACATGCAGTTAGGATTGGAAGAAGGTTTCCATGTCCAATGCTTCTCAAAACCTCACATTCTGATACAAAACTTTTGTCTGCACATCTCATCTCAAGGTCAAAAACTTTAATAGACACTGGTATTTTAGCTTGACTAAACTTACCTCTGTATACTGAACCGTGGCTTCCTCTCCCAATTAGGTTGGACTCGGAGAAGTTCCTTGTAGCTCGAGCTAAATCCTTGGAGGAAACTCTAGGGAAATGCTTGCCGAAAGAAAGCAACGATTAGTATGTTCTTCTTGACGTCTTTTTCCCTAGGATTACAGCGTAAATCAACATTATGAGTGACATGAAGCCAAGTATTGGAATCAATAATGTAACAGCCGTTTTCAGTTTGTCAACAGTAATTTCAGTTTGTCAAACTTATTTCAAAAGATCATTTTCAAATTTCGGTTTCTTTTTCAAATCTCCAAATCCCTCAAGCTTCTTGGGCTTGGCCCTTTCTTCCCAAAGAGGCTTGGCCCTTTTCCTCGCCCTTCTTGGCCCAGCCATCCTAGCCTGTGCACCCAAAGCCCAGAGGCGTGCTCGAGCGCCTCGTGCGCCTGGCCAAGAAGACTGCCACGCGCCACGCTCCGCAGCGCGCTGCGACGCCTCACCGCTCGCCGCCCGCCTTTGTCCCGTCCGCCGAGCCACTCTCACCTACTCTCCCTCTGCGTCAACGACGCGTCAGAGCATGCTGCACAAGACCTGCGTTCTCGTCAGATCGCCCGGCAGGTTATGGTCAGCCGCACCGAGCCCCGCTCTATGCGTCGCGCTGTTCCATCCTAGCTTCACTTGCCCCGCCTCCTGGTTTTCGCCATGACGCCTGCCTCCCCTTTCTCCCCGCCTCGCTCGCCTCCGGCCACGTTGTTGCGCCATGCCGCCTCGAGACCTTGCGCCTCAGCCAACGGCTCCTTCTCCTCTCCTCCCCACCTATAAGAAGCCCCAAGCATCCTCTTGCTCCTCCCTCCTCACCCCTTCTCTCGATGAGTTTCCCCAAGAACGCCTAAGCTCCCAGAGAGCCCCCAACCGACGCCACGCCCTAGTGACCCCACCGCCACGCCACCACCGCCATCACGCTGCCTGTGCCACAAGGAAGCTTTCCCAAGTCATTTTGCTTTTGGTCCACCAGAGCACTGGATTTCGCTTTATTCTCGCCTCGTCGCGACCTTCTTGCCCCGTTTTTGATCTCCTGCCACCTCCGCCCCTTCCTTGGCTTGGCAAGCCCTTTGTTCCCCCTAGCCGGTGCTCTCACCCTTTTTCTAGGAGCTCGCCGGAATTCCTCAATTGGCATTTTGCCTTCGCCACACTGGCCGCTTCGGCGATCCTCCTACGCCACCGCCACCACTAGCACCACTACCGAGAGCAACCCATTTGTACCTTTACCCATGCCGCGCCCTCCTCCGCCAAAGAATGAGCCCAAGCCACGAGCCACACCGTGGCCTTCCTCTACTATCCGAAACCGCATAAGCATCGTTCATCGCCAATTAATCCGCCCTAAATATTTGTCTTAAGGAAAAGCCATCATTAGCTGAGTTTAATGGCGGTTTAATGATGCATTTAATCATCATGTGAGTGAGGTCGAGAATAGTAATGACCGCATAAATTAAACCCGCTTCAAAATGATTGACAAGTGGGCTTGGTGCACAGTATGGACCCGTGGACCATGCACAGTGCATGTTGACCTCCGGTCCATGCATTGCTCATGTGAACCCGACCCACTGTTCACTGGGACCCGCATGTCAGAGATATAAGTCTCTCTCCTCTTTTTATTTTCCCAATTGAATTCAAACTCAAACTTCAGAAGTTTTGTTTTCCTTCATTATAACTTCGATTTAAGTGAAATGTATTTCTAAATCTGTCTAAATTCAAGATCTTGCTGATGGCAGTGGTCTAATTTAATTTGGAGTTCATTTTCTATTTTTTGTGTATTTGTTTGTTCTATTTGCTTGTTTGTTCCTTTTTCCGACACGTTCGTCCGAATAGAGTTCGGAGAAACGGGAGACCTCCAATTCGACCAAGCACAAGACTACCAAGACTCTCTTACCTTCCATCCAAGCGAGTCAATACTTTGATCATTTTGAGCCTACATTTTATGCAAATTATATTCTTTTAAAATAGCAAATTGCATGCTTAATTCGTTATGCAAATGTATATCAAATTCTTAAGAGTTAGTTACATACCTACTTGGTAATTATCTATTAATATATCATCATTGACAACTTGAATTCCTTAATCCTTGTCACCCTAGATATTAAATGGTAACTTGCTAGTTATAAGGTCGCATTTAAGCGCTATGTTAGTCTTGCTTAAGTATCGGGTATTAAATGTCCTAATCATTATTTTTAATCATGAAAGTGGTTTTGGACACCATTGTGGGTAAATGACTAGAATGTTGAGATAATGTATTTTGCTCCCTAAAACCCTATTAATTTACCACATCCGCGAATGGTATGATGGATGGTATGTTGGTGGGTACTAATACAACCCAAGGAATGTTGGTATGTGGTTGATATATGGAATGAACCGCCTGAGATAATCATAAGGATTTAATCTAGTGATGACCTCCCATTGTAAAATAAGTATAACCACAAGTCCGTAAAGTACAACCCGACTAAATAATTTGTATCCATCATTACGGGTTGCACTGTAGAAGACCATAACGCCGTAAGCCTTCATGGTCGCGGGTTAGGTGGACCGCCACACATCCGTGTGGGCGTAAGTCGTGAATGCGCAAGAGGGGACCTGGGTAAGGGTTAACGTAGGTGTGGGAACATAACCCTTCTTAGGTAAAACCTTACCGGGTGTAACAAGTACTAAGAAATGCATTGTAAATATCTTGTGATGATCTCTCCTTGATCCATATTTCTAAGGAAACGTGTGCACATATCAAGATGATTATCTCTTGTGGGTAAAGTGTACAGTCTCTACAGAGAAATAAATTATTCGAACAGCCGTGCCTACGGTCAAAGGCGGACATGGGAACTTACTAGAGTTAGTTCTATTTATAAAACTTTGTGGGTGATGAGAACATGACCCTATGGATACAACCATATTTGCTATGCTCATTGTTCCAATTAAAAGAGCTCGTACACTTCACTTAGATTATCAGGTGAGCTCGTTTTTAGGAGTACCTTTATATTACATGAACTATATGAAATTGCCTAATAAATGTGTTGTTATTTTCTGGAATAAAAGATAGAGAGTGGTTGATTTGCAAGAGTTCGAGCTGGACCTATTTTGGAATCTAATTCGGCCTCCGGAGACAATACCGACTTCAAACATGCATAACTTTCACACACATAGTCCGTTGGAGGTCCACGAGCACTTGATGGAAAGATTATCTCGTCATCTTTTCGGATCCAGCCCCACCTCCAAATTCATTTTGTGCAGGTTGGAATCTCCAAAATAATCTGGCATTGTGACAGCCCAACAGGCTTGTAGTAAAAAGGCCATAATTTTACAAACGAAGTCCGATTCAGGTGTTCTTGGGCTTGTTGGAAAGCCTATTCCGAGAGCTTTCTAATGGATCTGGCCTTACCTCTAAATTCTTTCTGTGGACTTCGGAATCATCAAAAGAAGATACTATATCACCTATTTGGGCCAATTTGGGCCTTGTAATCGCATTCTAATTGGACCATACGCTAGCGGCCACCTTATGGAGCCCATATGCTCACATGAACAGACCACGTCCATGAATAGTGCATAAATAGTCCCACCCCTATTTTGTTAGCTATGTGCGGCTTCCCTTCCCTATATAAGGAGGTCGCACTCTCTAGTTTTCTCGAATTTCGTTGAGTTAAGGTTTAACCCCTGGCAAACTGCTTCTTCAGCCAGTGCCTGACGACCACCGTTAAGAGAGCCTTCTAATCCCACCTTATCATATTTCATAAATATTTGCAATACATCGATTGTGTTTTATCCTGTTCTTGCGTGTTCTTCGATTGCATGCAGGAATAGACCTTCGTGGTCAGGTTGATCGTGCTTCCAGCAGATCAATAACATCTTGGAGTTGGTTCAACGATTGCTAAGGCGCAAGCGTCGTCGTACGGTTGTAGTCGGATCGCGAGAGTCACCTCCACCAAATCGATAGTTATCAATCTCATCGAAAGATTGGGCACCCGCCTTCATCAAGTGGTATCGAGCTGCTGATCGGTGAGATTCCTTGCATGCATGCTACAAAATCACCAGTTGTTTTACCTATCATGCACGCTACAAAATCAGCCACTATTTTGAAGTTTCGGAAAGAAGCAAGAATCAAAAGTGAAAGCCCTAATTAGTTGGTTTTGGTTGTTCAAGAGGAAAAAAAATATAAAAAAAGAGGAGAAAA
Source organism: Hsuehochloa calcarea (assembly GCA_036346395.1). NCBI lineage: Eukaryota > Viridiplantae > Streptophyta > Magnoliopsida > Poales > Poaceae > Hsuehochloa > Hsuehochloa calcarea. The sequence goes on along the minus strand of CM070610.1, from coordinate 51,400,507 downwards.
AAAGAGAGGAGAAAAAAAAAGAAGAGTGTCCACCTTTCCAAAAATTGAAAAGCATGTAAAACTTTCGCCAAAACCAGTGAAAATTGGTGGAGTCCTTCTAAATATAGTCACAAGCTTGCACAAAATTTTTTAGCAAGTTTGGTCAAAGGAATCAAAAGATATAGCAGTTTCGAGTTTGAAACCGAGTCGGTTTCGAGTCCGAGTATGTTTCCGCCTCCGAGACACCTTCAAGAAATGGACATAACTTTTGCATAAAGTGTCCGCTTTGGACGTTCTTATACTCATTGGAAATTTAACGACGAGATGCATCGCTTCGACTAAAGACACTTGTCACCCTCCAGGACCAAAAATCGCCATCTTCACTCAATTTGCGCCGCAAGTTTTCGCTTCGCTTTTGCCATTTCTTTCAGTCTTCCTTCGAATTTGGGCTTTGCATCAATCGCAGTTGTAGATATCGTCGAAACCTTTCAAACGAGTATATATAATCCATATAAAAAATCATCTTTTGAGACTAGATGTTGTTTATCGCTTAAACTAGAACGCTGCTTAAATTGCACGTTAATCCGATTTTTGTGCTCTACTGTGAACAATCTTGTACCCCTACAAATAAGTTTGGGTAGTTGGCTAGCATCTCTTCTAGCACTTGGTGTGAGAATTTTTGCTTACATCAAGTAACATTGATCTTTGAGTGTGTGTTCATACACCTCTCTTGATAGGCTTTGATTAGCTAGCCCTTTCTAGGCTAGGATCAGAATATTAACTAGTACTTTGAGCAATTTTTCAACTTGTATTTGTTGAATTGATTGTTGATAATCCTTGCCAGGATATTTGAGCCCTCCAAGCTACACATCTTCTACACCGTATAGGCTGACCTTCACCTGGCAATCGTTCCATCCAACCTTCGGAGATACGTTGACACCGCCGTTGCCGATCACCCCGTTGCTTGGTAAGAATTGGTAATAATTCGATAGAAGGCTTGAGTGTGAGCGACTTTTGAACCACCACATCCTAGTAGTTGCTAGGGACATATGCTTGGTTTCTACTAACCATGACAGGTTCAAGATCGCATAGTCGGATGTTTTGTGAGATCAACAACACCATTGACTCATCTCCTGTGCCTGAACGAGGTAAATTTAAGTATGCATTTCCATCCTTTGCTGGTAATTTTGACCCTAATGCCTATGTTGACTAGGAAATAGCATTAGACAAAGAATTTGAATATTATGATTGGTCTGATAGGCAAAAGATTAGAGCTGCCACTAGCGCTTTTATTGAGTATGCAATACTTTGGTGGAAGTATTTAAATAGACATGGAAAAGTGCATCAAACTTGAAATGCATTAAAGAAACTTTTGAGAGATGAATTCGCTCCTAAATATCATGCCGATTATTTACTAGCTAAATTACAACATTTAAATCAAGGTAGTAGAACTGTAAGGGAATACTATCATGAATTGAAAACTCGTTTGTTGCGTTGTGGTTTAGAGGAACATGCTGAAGCTACAGAAAATAGATTCTTAAGTGGGCTTAATCAAGAAATTCATGACCTTCTTATTCATAAAGAATATAATTCTCTCTCTCATTTATTTATTCTTGCTTGTAAGGTTGAAAGTCATATTGAGAAGGAATTAATAATACTTGATGATAGAAATCATGAGAGCAAGCATGTGTTTGTGTCTTTTTCTATGACTAACAACTTGCAGGAAGTTGTGAACCACGCCGAAGAGAAGAATGAGCTGATTGAACCATCGACTCCATTGTTTGAGAAGGAAGATGAGGAGATGGATGCACCTACATCATTTGAGGAGAGCCAAAAAGGTAAAGACCATGGTGCTATCATCACACACGGTGAGTATGTTTGTGAAGAACTACAACTGTCCACTGTTAATGCTATTTTAGAGCAAAAATTAGTGGAAAATAATTCAGATATGCACGCGTTTCACATAGAGAATTTAGACTGCATTGATTTTAGTGCACCATGTGATAAACTTGTTGATTTACCTGTTGACTTGAGTGCACCATGTGATAAACTTGTTGATTTACCTGTTGAATTGAGTGCACCATGTGATAACATAATTGAATTGCCTACTGTTTTGAGCGATTCATGTGATAAATCAATCACATATAGTGATACTGTAGAATTGGTTAGACATAAAGAAGTTTTGACTAGAATTTATCCTACTGATTCTTTATGTTACATTATGTTGGAGCCACCTATGAAATTGTCACATGCTATGGAGAAAGTTTGTGAAATCGCATGTACAATCTCCTTGTCTAGTGCGTACACCCTTGGATATAAGTTTAATTTGATTGGAGATTATGGTATGGACAATCAATTTCTTGTATATCGAATATGCATAACTTGTGATCACATAGATGAATTGAAGCTTACAGTTTTGAATAACAATTCTTGTGTACCGAATCTTGTTCACTATGAGAGAAAAATAAACTTTAGTGATCATCCAATGCCTATGTGTTCATCTCTTATTGCACCATCTAGTATTGACAATCTGCATCATGATGTTGAAGTATGGAAGAACTTTCAAATCTTTTCACCCTTACTAGATGAATTTGCTAACACTCAATTGAGATCTGATTATATAGATGAACTTTGTTTGATTCCAAAGGTTGTAGATTTGCTCATATGTGCTACCACTACAAGTTTACAACTTCAGATATTTGAATTGAATAAATGCTTCACTTACATTTGCAAAACTAGTTGCAATAATTGCTTTGTGAGAAATTTTGTTTTATGATAACATATATTATTATTCTTAGGCTAATAATACAATAAGCTTTTATGAACGCTGTTTTAAAATAATAATTGTGCAACAACGAAGAACCGTTAAAACATATGACATATACATATACCATGCATACACCTTGGCTTCTTTGTTACCCTATTTTCAGCTTATCAAAAGCCGAGGACGGCTTTGTTTTCAAGAAGGGGAGGATGATGAGAACATGACCCCTATGGATACAACCATATTAGCTATGCTCGTTCTTCCAATTAAAAGAGTTCGTACACTTCACTTAGATTATCGTGTGAGCTCGCTTTTAGGAGTACCTTTATATATACATGAACTGTATGATATTGCTTAATAAATGTGTTGTTATTTTCAGGAATAAAAGACAGAGAGTGGTTGATTTGCAAGAGTTTGAGCTGGACCTATTTTGGAATCTAATTCGACTACTGAGACAATACCGACTTCAAACATGCATAACTTTCACATACACAATCCGTTGGAGGTCCACGAGCACTTGATGGAAAGATTATCGCGTTATATTTCCAATGGATATAGCTCACCTCCATATTCATTTTGTGCAGGTCGGAATCTCTAAAACAATCTGTATCATGACACCCAACAGTGCTGTGAGTGAAAAGGCCATAACTTTTGCAAATGGAGTCCGATTCAGTGTTCTTGGGCTTGTTGGAAAGCTTATTCCGAGAGATTTCTATTGGATCTAGCCTCACCTCCAAATTATTTCTGTGGACTTCAGAATCATCAAAATAAGATGCTATATCACCTATTTGGGCCAATTTGGGCCTTGTAATCGCACTGATTTGGACCATACGCTAGCGGCCACCTTATGGAGCCCATACTGTTCATGTGAGCAAGATTACATCCATGAATAGTATATGAATAGTCCCACCCCTATTTTGTTAGCTATGTGCGGCTTCCCTTCCCTATATAAGGAGGTTGCACCTCTTGTAATACCCCAAAAGAAAATCAAGTGCATTAGAAGAAGTTTCAAGAAGGAGTTAATGGGAGAATCAATCGCTTTTTCTTCGTGGGTTTTCTCGTGTTTTTCAGCAACCTGGACTCTGGCCTCACCCTGGTGGCCCATGAGGGTGCTGGCCAAAGGGGGTATCTCTCCCCTAAACCCTAAACCCCTTCCCTTCCCTTTTTCCCTCCCCAAGCCCCACCCTCCTCCCCTCTCCAACCGGCCGCCACCTCCTCCCTGCAGTGCAGCGCTTTTGTTCGTCATATTTGAGTAAGTTCTGTACGTTTGCTGATCTTCTCACCTCTTAGAAAGTTGTAGCCCTTGGTCTTAGCTTTCTTTTGGCATCAAGATCATATGATTTGGAGTTACGGTTTAGGAGATATGGTAGTTTTACCGCGACTGTCCAGGAGAGCTGACGTGATTTAGCAGATTTTCTTGTCGGGCCATTATGATTTACTTAGACGCCGAATCTGGTATTTTCATCTTCTAGAGTTTTGTTCCTGATGTCGTTATCTTTCTTTTGGCACCGAGATCACTTGATTCCACCTTACGGTTTAGGAGATATGAATTTTTAATCGCGTGCTGTCCTGTCTGCCTGAGAATTTGGAACTGTCGGTTTGCCCCTCGGTTTTGATCTAGTTAGAGTCAGATTCAGAACTTCCACCCAACTAGGTTTTTGTAGCCCTTGAAATTATCTTTCCGAATTGATAAAGATCATCTCAATTGGATCTGTATATTAAAAGTTATGCCATTTTCTTTACCACTGTTCTGAAATCTGGGCAGATATCTGTTAGTGTTTTCAACTGTTATTTAGTCCACTGTTTTTGCCGAATCAAAGGATTCCACCAACTAGAGTTTCGTAGCCTGTTACGTTAAGAGTATTTCAGCACTGGTTTCAAGTCATTCGGAGTTATAGATATTTAATTATGATTTTTCTCGTACTGCTGATCAGAAGGGCCGATATTGGCTAATTACTTAATTCGTCATTTTGAGTTTTTGGTTATGTTGATTAGATAGAGGGTTATGGTAAAACACTTGTAGCCACGTCATATCTTATTATTCTTATTTCAATAAATATTTGTGTAGGCGGTGGGGTGGGAGTGGAGAATTCCGTCGTTGCCTCCTAACTCGCACAAACACGGAAGGCAAGTACATGGTAGAGTGGTGAACAATGGGTTGTTCACCATGATCATTGTTATTACTTATCATGCTATTTATTATGCTTTCGCTCAGCTTATTCTTATACATGATATTGATGACCTTGAGTGAATGAGATTATGATATTGAGATTATGATATTGAGATAATGAGGAGGAGATATTGAGTTAATGAGATGGACTATGTTGATGAATAAATAAAGATGTCGATCATTTACATTCATCATGACAGGGGTTGCATGAGCAGTCGGTGAGAAAGTCATGTAACTATTCGTGAGGTCGGTGAGAAAGATACATGACTAGTCCGGAGAGCTCTAGATAAAATCCTACTTTGGTGGGGACTTCACGGAGTGAAGGATAGAGTGTGTCATCGACGGTGAACACTCCGCTATACCCAGATCACCGATGAGATGCATATGAGCATGAGCATGTTGGTGCATTCGCATATCTAAGTAAATTGTTAAATTGTGCAACTTTACCTATATGGAATATGGCTTGTTTGTTTGAGAATGACAATGGCATTAACTAAATGGATGATGCTGATAACTTTGATTTTGGTTAATAACTATTGTTTATGGCTTTATTATGTATTTGCTGAGTCTTGACTCATTCTTGCTCTATTGTTGTTTTTAGGTGACCAAGGATGACGCTTTTACTCGGAAGGGCTAGCGACTTGGAATCATGCACTTCACCCAATTATTTGATTCATTGGACATGAGAAACTTTTAGAATAACATGAATATTTATATCTAGGACATGATGGTATTGAATAACCATAGATACTTGGTTTATGTTAATCTTGGTTTATTATTTTGCTATGCTCCTAGGTCTAATTTATTTATGATTGTCATAGTGTTATGCTTGTGTTAATGCGACCCGTGGATGGGTTTTAATGTTGTTATGCTTGCTGAAATTTCACAGTGTGTTGATGTATAATAGATGATAAGAGTAGTTTGGTGGCATTCCGTGCTCAGGTTAATGGGTGTTACAGCTTGGTATCGAGTGGGCTTGTGTCCGTAGAATAGATTAATAACTTTGTTAACCTAAAATTGCTAAAACTTGTTTTAGGACTTGTAAAATAAACCAAAATTTGATAATGGTTAATTAACTTAAAATTTTGACACACGGTGTACATGAGGATGGGAACGGATGAGTATCGCATTTACGCCTGCTATGTTGTATTGATGATTTATGTTATGAATTGGTTCGACTACTTATGATTTGATTATGTGATTGCTATGGGTCGGATAGTCGAGAGGTAGAGATTATGGTTGTGGCCATAGGCATGGCCAAGATATATCATCGCTTGTTGTATGATAGTGGTGAAGTATTTACATCGTAACTTAGTTACATGTGTTGAGGATATGTTTCTTTAGAAAAGTTATTTTCTTCCTTGAGTTTGAATTTGATTATTCTGTTATAGTTGCGGTTGATGAATTTTCTTGGTTAGTATTTACAATGCAGTTGATGTATTTTCATTGGTCTTTGTTGGTTCTATTAAGTTATTTTTGTTTTCCGATCGTTGATCTGTTGTTGTTTCTTGTGAATGTCGTTAATTTGCAAGGTTGATATTTTCACGAGAGATCCGCCTTTCTTGTTGGGAAAATGACTCATTTGTTATCTTGGTATTTTGGATAACAAAAGTTTTCTTTTCAAGTCCTTTAACATGTGGAAACTTTGACCCAATGTATTTCTTTTGGGTATTTTGAGTATTGAAGTTGAATGCTTCTCTTATAAAAGAAAATATTAAAACCCTTTAGCAATGTCTTGTTGTGGTTAAGTTAAAGGTTGTAATTAAATAAATTAATGGATATGGTATGGGTTATCAAGTTGGGTCAGAGTGTGGTGTATAATCAATCTTAACCAAGAACCTTGGAAGGAAAGTTGATTAACTTGATGGTGTCATGTGGTAGTTCTTGATGAACTATGATTAATAGTATGTCTATACCTAATTGGATTAAAAGGAGTTATTAAGAATTGTAGAACATTGATGACTGGTATGATCATTAAAATTATTTAGTTTTGCTAAACTTGTTGGATTAGTTGGTCTCAAAGGATTAATCTTACTGTGGGAAGGAAAAGTTAGGAGATGCTAGATTATTACCATAGTGGATATTAATCTTGGAGTTATCTTATCTGTAGATACTAGATGATTTTATATTATGGAAGGAGTTTCTAGATAGTTATTTTAACTAGAATAATTGGACGAATTTGTTGCAGAGTTGTTGAGACTTTTGATCGATAGAAGGCTATGATTTTGGAAGTTTTGTCTGGATTTTGCAATCAAATATGAATATGAGGATGGACAGTTGAACATGTATTTGTGATTGTTCATGTGATTTGAAAAGGAAAGTAGGTAGCATCTAGATTTCTTGATGAAGCCAGTTGATAGCAACGGTGGTTGGAGTGCAACAATTGTGTGTTGACGTTTGGTGTTGAGCATCTATAAGAGTTGAACTGTGGATTTAATTGGTGGCCTATGCTTTCATGATAGTGGAATTGTCGACGATAGCATGTCCATAATGAAAGGGTTTTGGTATAACATTTTGATTTGTGTAGTAGATCTCTGCTAAAATAAAGTTGTTGTTGTAGTAGTTTGTAAGCTTTTGGTGGACTCTCGATTTGAGGACGAGATGATAAAGTAGTATGAAATAATTTGGTGAGTTTTTAGAGAGTCAGCATAATGGAAGGTTAGACTATGATGAATTTTCGTTAATGTGTATTATTCTCGATGTTAGTAAGATTATCGCAATAGATTGGTAGTGTGTTGTCGATTCTTATAAAAAGAAGATAATTTGATCATCACCGTGGTATCGCCAAATGAAAATTTTCAAGTTTTGCATACGTGATCTTTTGTAGTTCATGGTTTATGTAGTAGCCGGGATTGGATTGAGCAAGTGGCTTGTTGAAAAGCTTTATTGGTTCTTAAGTGATTCATGTGATTTGGTCTTACAACTTTTCTTGTTTGAGTGGGCAACGTGACGTTATAATAAAAAAAAAAGAATTACTTTCTTTGTTAAAGAAAGAGTGAAGTAGAAGTATTCGAGATCGAAGTCAAGTTTTGTAACTCGCAGTTTACTTGAAGTGTGCCTAAACTTTCTATTTTTGCCCCATAGGAGTTTCTCGATTTTCAAAGGTGGTGCTTTGTTTTATTTGAGATTTCATATTCTCTTTTTGTGGGACTTGTGCCTCAATTGTGGTCTCCGCTTTTGCTTTTCCGAGATCCTTGTTATTTGTCTATTTCTCCCGGTCTTATGTTTGTTGCGAAAAGAAAATATTTTTTCCTGGGTGCTGAAAAAAAAATTATTTGCCACTTCATCAATTTATTTTACAAAACCTTATGGGGTATACAGTGGCATCCGGTTAGTAGTGGTCAAGTATATGTTGATGTGAGACCTGATGTTGTAATTTATTTCAAGAGCATTGGAGGAAGAATTGATTTTGTGATATAAATCTTGTAGAGAATTGGATCCAAAAGGAATGATGGTCGTTGAGGTAAAATTGATTATGTTGTTACAACTAGTAAAACCAATAGTGAATTGTAATTCAAGCACCCTTGTTCATGTCGGTGGAATATTGAAATATTCAAAAGTTTGGAACTTGGTCAATTAGTTAGAGTCTTGCGAATGTGTATGTTGCGGTCGTGTGGGTGAAATGGAATAGTATGGTTTAGTGGGTTCAATTTTGGTGAAGCTAATCACATTAGGCAGTTACTTGATTAGTGAGGAATGTTGATATTAATGATTGAGGATATTGTTTGGATTCCAGGAATTTTAGTTATCCGATCAAAGAATTTCCTATCAAGTATACCGGAGTTCATTGTAAGAGTCTTAGAGATTGAATCTGGGCTTTACATTTTTATGCTAGACCTTTGGTCACACAATGAGTGTGTGTAAAGAAAGTGGAATAACAGAGTTTCCTGAGCAGTGGAATGATCATTGATAGAACCTTTCTGATGTAGTACATGAGCGTGTGTACTAAAGATTCTGAGTTGTTCTTGAAAATTAGAGGTAATGTGATTGTGTGGGATCTATTTTGTAGCGCTTTGGGTGCCTTCAATCAAATTAATGTTGATTAGTAGAATGAGATGCCTAGACTAATTGGAGGATTCAATGGAGCCTCTTCACAATGGTGTTAATGATGTATTTCAGTTTGAGCATAATTTGAGGATGTTCAATTAAAAGGTTTAAGCACATGTGGTATGCGATCAATTTGAATTCCAAGGTTCGAGAAGTTTTACTCCTAAAGAGAAACCGAGGAAAAGGATGTTTCTGCTAGTGAAGTTGCTTTTCCGATTTCGCTTGAGTTATGTGTTGTTGATCGTTGTTTTCCGTAACTGAGTTGGCGTTGTGTTGGCATGTCTCGATTCATTTTAATTCGCATAAACCAAAAGAAGTATTTGATTTGGGCATTCGAGTGGTTTCTTCTTTGACCGTCGTGGTGTTCATTCAGAACCGCCTATTTAGAAAATGGATTTATTTTCGTGTTGAAATGTCAAATTTTGGGATTTAACCTTTTGGTGGAGAGTTAGCACTGCGTAGATGCGATGAGGACTCTCTAGTTCCAGCTGGATTCTCTTGGTTTTCAAAATTTCAGAAATTTGAAAGTTGGCTTATCGCGCTGACCGCCTCGGTCCTTATGCGGCACGATCGCTTGGTGTGCTCGAGTGTTAAGTGAGTAATCGAGCAATTCCAAGCTTGGGATATCGTTATTTCATTCCAGCTGCGCTTTTCGAAGATCGGTGAGTAGATTCGGTCGAACTCGCTTAAGGGGGTAGAATGTAATACCCCAAAAGAAAATCGCACAGATTAGAAGAAGTTTCGTAAGAAGGAGCTAATGGGAGAATCAATCGCTTTTTCTTCGGGGGTTTCTGTGTTTTTCAGCACCTCGACTCGGCCTCACCTGTGGTGGCCCATGAGGGGCTGGCCAAAGGGGGTATCTCTCCCCAAACCCTAAAACCCCTTCCCTTCCCCTTTCTCCTCCTGCCGCCACCCCTCCTCCCCCTCTCCAACCGCCGCCACCCTCCTCCCTGTAGTGCAGCGCTTTGTTCGTCAGATTTGGGTAAGTTCTGTACGTTTTCTGATCTTCTCACCTCTTAGAAAGTTGTAGCCCTTGGTCTTAGCTTTCTGGCACCAAGATCATATGATTTGGAGTTACGGTTTAGGAGATATGGTAGTTTTACCGCGACTGTCCAGGAGAGCTGACGTGATTTGGCAGATTTTCTTGTCGGGCCATTATGATTTACTTAGAGGCCGAATCTGGTATTTTCGTCTTCTAGAGTTTTGTTCCTGATGTCGTTATCTTTCTTTGGCACCGAGATCACTTGATTCCACCTTACGGTTTAGGAGATATGAATTTTAATCGCGTGCTGTCCTGTCTGCCTGAGAATTTGGAACTGTCGGTTTGCCCCTCGGTTTTGATCTAGTTAGAGTCAGATTCAGAACTTCCACCCAACTAGGTTTTTGTAGCCCTTGAAATTATCTTTCCGAATTGATAAAGATCATCTCAATTGGATCTGTAGATTAAAAGTTATGCCATTTTCTTTACCACTGTTCTGAAATCTGGGCAGATATCTGTTAGTGTTTTCAACTGTTGTTTAGGCCACTGTTTTTGCCGAATCAAAGGATTCCACCAACTAGAGTTTCGTAGCCTGTTACGTTAAGAGTATTTCAGCACTGGTTTCAAGTCATTCGGAGTTATAGATATTTAATTATGATTTTTCTCGTACTGCTGATCAGAAGGGCCGATATTGGCTAATTACTTAATTCGTCATTTTGAGTTTTTGGTTATGTTGATTAGATAGAGGGTTATGGTAAAACGCTTGTAGCCACGTCATATCTTATTATTCTTATTTCAATAAATATTTGTGTAGGCGGTAAGGTGGGGAGTGGAGAATTCGTCGTTGCCTCCTAACTCGTCACAAACATGGAAGGCAAGTACATGGTAGAGTGGTGAACAATGGGTTGTTCACCATGATCATTGTTATTACTTATCATGCTATTTATTATGCTTTCGTTCAGCTTATTCTTATACATGATATTGATGACCTTGAGTGAATGAGATTATGATATTGAGATTATGATATTGAGATAATGAGGAGGAGATATTGAGTTAATGAGATAGACTATGTTGATGAATAAATAAAGATGTCGATCATTTACATTCATCATGACAGGGGTTGCATGAGCAGTCGGTGAGAAAGTCATGTAACTATTCCGTGAGGTCGGTGAGAAAGATACATGACTAGTCCGAGAGCTCTAGATAAAATCCTACTTTGGTGGGGACTTCACGGAGTGAAGGATAGAGTGTGTCATCGACGGTGAACACTCCGCTATACCCCAGATCACCGATGAGATGCATATGAGCATGAGCATGTTGGTGCATTCGCATATCTAAGTAAATTGTTAAATTGTGCAACTTTACCTATATGGAATATGGCTTGTTTGTTTGAGAATGACAATGGCATTAACTAAATGGATGATGCCGATAACTTTGATTTTGGTTAATAAACTATTGTTTATGGCTTTATTATGTATTTGCCGAGTCTTGGACTCATTCTTGCTCTATTGTTGTTTTTAGGTGACCAAAGGATGACGCTTTTACTTTGAAGGGCTAGCGACTTGGAATCATGCACTTCACCCAATTATTTGATTCATTGGACATGAGAAACTTTAGAATAACATGAATATTTATATCTAGGACATGATGGTATTGAATAACCATAGATACTTGGTTTATGTTAATCTTGGTTTATTATTTTGCTATGCTCCTAGGTCTAATTTATTTATGATTGTCATAGTGTTATGCTTGTGTTAATGCGAATTCGTGGATGGGTTTTAATGTTGTTATGCTTGCTGAAATTTCACAAAGGTGTTGATGTATAATAGATGATAAGAGTAGTTTGGTGGCATTCCAGCTCAAGGTTGGGTGGGGTGTTACACCTCTAGTTTTCTCGGATTTTGTTGAGTTAAGGTTTAGCTCGTGTGCAAACTTCTGTTCTTCAGTTGTGTCGGACGACCACCTATTAAGACAAATTTTCTAATCCCACCTTATCATATTTCATAAATATTTGCAATACATCGTATTGTATTTTATCTTGTTCTTGCGTACTTCGATTGCATGCAGGAATAGACCTTCGTGGTCAGGTTGATCATGCTTCCAGCATGTCAATAACATCTTGGAGTTGGTTCAACAATTGCTAAGGCGCAAGCGTCGTCGTACGGTTGTAGTCGGATCGCGAGAGTCACCTCCACCAAATCGATAGTTATCAATCTCATCGAAAGATCGGGCACTCACCTTCATCAGTGGGTGGATGAATAATGTGTCGTGCTCACCTAGCCCATAATTTGATTTTTCCCGTGTCACCGCACTCAAGGATGTTAATAAGTGGAGGTGACTCTAATAAAAAAAATAGGCATAAGGTGGAGGTAACCTTCGCCGTTATAAATATTACACAATATCTTTTTTAATAAAATGAGATTTGGTTAAATTGCTAAGTCATATAAATTTCTAAATATTGTAATTAAAAATGTTGCTTTTAGAAAATAAAATAATCCGAGCCATCCTTGCATGTATATTATTGCATTCTGTATGTTGGCTCGCAAGAACGACTGTTTGTGCCCATCCTCGCTCTTTCCCCCAAACCTCAGAAGCAGAAAATCATAGACACTACGCCTACTATGAGTATCCAGTAGTTGATGACAAGGAAATGATGAAGAGTAGTTAGTTCTATTAATCTAGGTCTTGGCTCATTCTAGCCTGGCCACGCCGACATTTACGTACATCCAATATTATCCAATTATTTGGGTAATATCGACATACACGGATACACCAAATCCGCTTGCCTATGGAAAGATGTGCTCTCACCCTTTGTTTCCCTATCGCCCGCTTTTATGTAATGTAATCATTTGGCCTTGTTCGGTCCGATTGTAAAACTCGACCTGATGCGGTCTATGTGACTGATGTTTGTAATATAATGTTTGGTTTGGTTTATGTCATGTATGAAATGATTCAGTGGATGTATTCTCGCTAGCGTTATCGTTGTTCAGGAGTTTGGAGGATAAACTCGCTTTGCAAATTGTCGTTCAAGCTACGGACTAGCCTTGGCCGGTGTAACATCCTCGATTTTGGGTTTGTATTTCAAATGTATAAAAATGAGAAGAATTTAAAACTTTTATGTATCATGTTGTCATTTTATTTTTCCGAAATTCTTTCAAAGGTTTTGTGAATTTTGAAAACCTAATGCAAGAATTACTAGAAAATAATCCTTTAAGACTTTTGAAACAAATATTGTGAAAAGTCTATGCAATAATTTTCCTGCTCGATCATCTCAATGACGCTTTGAAAAAAATTATAATTTTTTTTGTATATATTTACTATTTTCAACTGGCCAGTCAAACCTGGAAATCCAAAGTCAAATATTTCAAACAGAGACTTGAAAGAATTTTCTAGAAAAATTAGTTCCATGAAAAACAATGGAAAAATTACAAAAGGTTTTACATAGAGCCAGTAATCTCCCATAAAATTTTCACAATTTTTGGTGTCTATCTTCCCTATCTATAATTTCGTGTTCTCTCTCACCCTTGTTATCATAAATCAGATTGCATTGTTCCTCCGACCTCGACCGGACCTGACCTCTGGTCCGACCGGGCCCGACCCGACGTGGTCAAACCCAACCATTGCCAAGATTTCTTCTCCACGCTAACGCCGCCTCACACCACTTTACAGGCGCCAGAGTCTGGCCTCCGTGCAAGCAAGCGCTCGAGCCGTCCCCAGTTTTCAAGCACGAGCCCACCATTTCTTTCCTCGTTCTACATCGGCCGCACTCGCCCATGCCCCGGTCACCTCTCCCACCTGCCCTGACACTCACGACCGCCCGTGCACCGAGTGCACTATCGCTGAGAGCTTCTCCTCGCGCTCTCTATCGGCCCAGCTATAAAAGTCCTCCTCATCTCCTTTTTCCCACCCCAGACAACCTTCCCTACCTCCCATTTCTTCCATCGAGCCCTGGCGCAATTGGAGCTCGAGCTCTAAAGCTCACCAACAAGACCGCCACTTCATCGCGAACCAAAGGCCGCCTCTCTAGATTACGCTCGAGCATCACCTTCAATTCCCTAACCCAATTTTGCATTTCATGCACAGGTTCACCGGATTGAGTTCTCTTCTTCTACCGCAAATGCCTTCATTGTCCCCAACTCCAGTGAGGTGCCACATTCTCAAATCCCTTGCTCTGGCTCGATCCTCTGACCCCACTGGAGTTTCCCACACCTTCATTTCCTTTCCTCTTTGCTCAGGTGAAGCTCCCTCGCTGAAGTGTCGCCACCGCATCAGTCTTCGTCACGGACCCTCTCCAGCCTAGCTCGGCTCCCTCTCCTTCCGGTATGTTCCTAGAACTCGTAGCCGCCAGCACACATGCTAGCTAGTTAGAAGCATTGCCGAGCCGACGGCCATCACATCAGAACTCCACTCGCTCCTTCCGTCACACCGCTGTATCACCGCCTCGCAATGTCCACCCTAAGGTGCGCAATAGCCCTAGGATCCCATTTTTGCCTTTGGTCCGCACCTCCATGGCCTCCTTCGTTGGCAAGACACTGGCGGCTAATCACCACGGGAGGGCACTCTATTGTCGGACACCGAACATTATCAGAGATCATTAGATTTTAATCACCGCCATAAGCTCGAGTTATCGTGCAGACCGATATTAATTACCGATCGCTTACTAACGAATCTGGTCAAGTTAATAGTAAAGCGGAACCGGATTTCTATTTTCTATTAGTGATCGACGAGTAGGCCCGGTTTACACAAGAAACATCGGTGGTCCGAGACCTCTGCAATCGCTCGTGAACTTGTGGTGCACGACTATGCGATAGACCGTATCTATGACACGTGGGACCCGCTTGTCAAGAGCTATTTTTCTTTAGGATTTTAAATAGAAAAGAAAATAAAATGGTAGGACCCATCTGTCGCTGATCGTGGCTAGGTAAGCTTCAGATAAAAAGTATTTAATGATTTTATATTTCCAAATAAATTAATTACGTACTGAAAATTGCTTAAACTTCAAAATTGAATAAATAATTCATTTTAACTCTAAATTTGATAATTCAAATTTTGTTGGTTTCCTTTTTAAATGTACTTTTATATAAAATTGGTTTGAACCATGATTCTATTCGAGAAAATATTGTTAGGAAAATTACTTTCGGTTTATTATTATTTTTGTACTAAAAATTCTTTTTAAACTTCAAAAAATGCATAAGTAATTCTTTGTAACTCCAAATGGAGTGAAATCAACTTTAATATATAATAGGTTTTACGTATGTTTCTATCACTAAAAGATTTGGTTTTTAAATTAATTAACTTTCAAAATTCATTTTAACTTCAAATGAAGTGAATCACTTTTTATTATTTTTTAGAATGTCATGCTCTGTCTGCCATTAAATTTTCATATTCAACAACTCTCTGGAAATTTTCGCATGAACAGTAACAAAAAGTTCCATTTATTGATTTTCTTTCCGATCACTTTTGTTTAGGCTATAACTTTTGCATGCAACATCCAAATCAAATGATTTTTTCTAAATTTATTTAAAATCATGTTCTACCTTATGTGTAAATTTCATGATTTTTGGATGATTTTGAATTTTTAAGTTTATTTGGTGTTATTCATTCTTATTGTTCTTTTTTATTCTTTCGATAGGTTTCGACGATTCTATTATATACTTAGAGTGATCCTTTGCAAGAAGTTGAATATCTCCAAAGAAGGCAAGGAACCCCCGATCATATTGATCCTATTATGTTTGATTACAAATATCTTGTTTGCAAATGTGCGATACATGTTGTGTGAATGTTTAATCCGAATAGATGCATGAGTCAGAGGTAAATATTTACCATAGCTAATGAGCCTAGGTTAGATTATTGCTAATGATTTGGAGATTGATGGATGGACTCTAGTTATGTATATGTATAGTATAAGTGTAACACCGTTACCCAAAATAGGCTCAATGCCCAGCCCACCGTGGCGCGGACCGGCCCACACATAGCACCCCACTTACACTTTCGCATCGCCTGTAAAAGGGTTAACCTGAGGTGCTACATTTGGATCCAACAGCATTATATACTACTACAACTCACTTGAGACAAGCTATGTGGGACTAATACCACCACACAACTCCTCATAATACATGGGCCACGCCACGAAAGCAGCCGGGTATTACAATACGAGTCGGTTTGCTTAAAAATACTTAGAACAGTAGCATGGGGATCATCGCTTGGATGGTCGTTGTATCAACACTTTAAATACTCGAGTCAGGGTGCTCATGAATGTATTGTATTTGGAAAATTAAAACTGAAAATAAAACGATTTGGACTCGCAATTGGTTGTTGGTGTGATTATTGGGTGTGGCTCGTGCCCGAGTCAACAAGGACCGAATTACTTGTGCCATCGATCTAAGCACTTTATGGCATCCACGTGAGGGCATATGGGAACCCTCTTAACTTAGTACTTTCATGTGTTAGCTCCGAGTCGCAGGAGGTTGTTGTGTGTCGTGTTAAAAATATTCTATGTGTGTTGGGTGTGCTGGGGTGGATTCCTGTCTAGGTTCTCTACACTGAGGGGCATCTGTAGTTGTCCTAGGTTTTACCTCGAGGGGTAGTTTACCTAGGTTTTACCTATGACTTCGACACAACGTATGCTTTCTATCCATACATGCGACTGTAGTTAATGCATTATATTGGAAAACGCCCCGTAGGACTTAGCTCTACCCAGCATACATTCTAAGTGTGCTATGTTGTGGTGGTGTTGGAAAGTCACTTCTAGGATATTAATTATGTTTATAAATGTTGTCTCACTGTTATTTAAACATTTAAAAATAGATTTGACAAATTGTTTTACAATCTATTACTCTATTGCAAAGAAAACTGCTTTATGTTGAAAATTGCTTACTGCAGTAGCCTTTCCTTTTATATAGGAATGCATCTATATTTTTTTTGCTTGTAGGACTTGCGAGTACAACTTTGTATTCAACCCGGTTTCTGCAATTTCAAAGGAGGTTGATCCCCAAGGGATCAACTATTGTGACACCGACTTCATGCAGGACGACTAGCTTAGTGGGTTTTCAGTCAGTTGTCTTGTGGGTAAGGGCAGCCGGTTGGCTTTTGTTTTATCACCATCTTATGAATTTTGCTTCCGCTGCAACTTTAGTTATTTATCTTGTCATTTGGCCGGTCGTCCCTATTTGTGTAATATGAACTTCGAATATATTTTGTCTTGTAAATTATAAAGACTCGATATTGTAATAACTTGTGTATGGAATTGATGCTTTAAATTTTATAAAGGTGTATGTATACCACTCCTAGGAGGTATACAATACATCGAGAGCGGGATGTTTGATTTGTAATGCTAGAACCAATCGGATGGTTAAGGATTACATGTTAAATACCACGGGTTCTCATAGTCGGGCGGTTTGACCGGCCATGGGTGGCGGTCAGAGCGGCGGTGCAATGTTTGGGGGAATAGGACACCAAACACTTATGTGAGAGTGTTTAGGGATGTGTTTGCACCAGGTGCTATTGAAAATGAAGACTGATGCGAACTAGATAGAGTTTTGCTTAAAAGTCCGTAGAGAGATATTTTCTCGAATTAGGAAGCTGCCTCGATTGACTATTGGTTTACGGTCAAAACGGCGGCGGTCTAACCGGTCCCTTATTACCGTGGAGTGTGGTAAACGGCCTTGGGTAGGTGGTCCGACCGCCAAGTGCTAGCGGTCTGACCGGCCAAGGGATGACAGTCTGATCAGCCATAGTGAGTTCAGGCATAGTGAGTTGTGCCAATTTTGGGAATTGACCTAGGGCATGAAAATGTTGCATATGTGTTGCATAGTGCATATTTGGATTAATGCGTCTGTTATGAAAACGTGCCCAAAAATAGTTGCTTAGTCTATTATTGTGTAGGTGGTTTGGAGTCAACTATAGTCAATGGCGAGGAGTACCATGACTTGGTTAGGGGAACCAAGGTTTAGAACGGTCATAAATGTCGGGTGAGATGATTGGATTCAAGTAAGATGCAAGATGGACAAGAACCATGGAAGGCAAAGTTTGAGTAAAGACCTTATAAGGTAAAATGATGCTTCCCGGAGCAAAGCTTTGAAGGTATGTGTTCTTGACTTATCAATTATGTCGATTGATGATTTTGTATGTCATGCGGTGCTACGTGATAGTTTGTTTGTTGGTGTTGGTTGTAGGATTACGGAGCTACATCATGGTGAGGTGGAAGGGATTGGGACTAAGCTAGGGAGCTAAGGTCCGTAATGATCAAGGTGTCGCCGAAGATGACCGATGCTACCGGTGTGGTTACAAGGCGAGAAGATGAGGAACCGGAGTGGAGCTCCTGTGATGGACATAACAGCAACAAAGAAGGCGATCGACTAAGCTTATGGAGGAGTTGATGTCCAAAACGGTTAAGGAAGACGGTGTGGTCATGGTGCATTGTAAGGCATGTGGTGCGCCAAGTGACTTAGGCCCGCTTGGTGCGAGGATGGTTCGATGGGATTCGGACACGTGAGAGGCTTGGCGGAAGTCATTGAGGCCACATGGATGATGGCGAAGCATGAACGATGCTTCATGTGAAGGAATCAAGAAAGGTTGGTATTGAGACATTTTGTAAATTGCCCAATACCATAAAAGTATGGTGTACGAAACCACGGCGGTGGGCTAAGTGGATCAGTCAAGGATACTCCATGGAGAACAAGGCATGATGGATTTGGCCAATTGAGCTAAAGATGAAGATGGCACTATGAGAAGTGTGCATGAGTGAGAGACTTGTTTATGTGTAGGCTTAACAAGTGCCTCAGTAGATTTCTCTCTTAGTCCTAACCTCCACTATATAAGAGTTGGTGCAGGATTTACACAACTAAGCCAAGGAACCCTAATGTGAAAATTTAGGGAAAGTGGAGAGAGGAGGAGGCTATGGTTTGATAGATGTATTGAGATAGATGAGAGCACTTGCGTGTGTGTTGCCCTAGTAGCTTTGTCCTCCCAAGGGAGTGGTTGTAAACATTGATCTCCAAGGAGAAATCAAATATCCAAATCCATCCAAATCTTTCTCTCCTATGCTCAAGTGTTGATTTCTTGATTTGGCTTGGTTTTTGGTGTTCCTTCCTCACCTCTTGATCGTGCTTTGTACCTAGGACGTGTAAGTAATGGATATATCTTTTGGAGACCAGATCTCATCCATCTAGGCAATTCCTATTCCAAGTTCTTGAGTTTGTCAGGTTTTTGTGAAAGAAATGGTGATTTTGGGGATTTTGCTCTTAAGAGCTTTTGGCTTGATTCTTGTTGTGGTTGAGGGTGCTATGATGTGGGAAACCACCCTTAGACATCTTAGATTGATTCCTCTTACGAGCTCCTCTCAATCCTTATTTTAGTGCAACCTTCACTCAAATAGAAAAAGGTTGGAACTTTGGCATTGATCTTCAAGATCTTTGATTAGAATAGGTTCCTGACATCATAGAGAATGTGTGTTTCAAATTTCATGAAGTTTAGAGTTTTGG
The DNA here is from genome assembly GCA_036346395.1 of Hsuehochloa calcarea. Classification (NCBI taxonomy): domain Eukaryota; kingdom Viridiplantae; phylum Streptophyta; class Magnoliopsida; order Poales; family Poaceae; genus Hsuehochloa; species Hsuehochloa calcarea. The sequence goes on along the minus strand of CM070610.1, from coordinate 51,381,086 downwards.
ATCAATTTGTGATTTTGAAAGCGTGCTAAAATTCAGCTTTTGTGTCGATTGTATTGTTCATCTTTGCCGCACTGCCATCGCTCATCCAAATTAATCGGTCCAAGGGGATTTGGCAGTCTTGATCCTCTTGTTACTTTGTTCTTGTTTGAATGATTCTTTTATCTTATTAGCTCTAAATAGCTATTAGAGTGAAGAGTGTTGATTCCTCCTTGACGAAAGTTTGAAAAGGAGGCCGTTGTTTGTTCAAGGCCTATTCAACCCCTTCTAGCCGCTTTCTCGGTCTAACAGATTATCGATAGCGCCTATTCAACCCCTTCCGTCGCCTCCTCGGTCCAATAGATTATCGATAGTGATAGAAATTTTAGGAAGAACAGTTTGTCAACACACATATAAGAATTCAGATATTAGGCTATCCCTTGCTTCAAGCTTGTTTGTGTAAAGGTTTAGAATGGAAAGGCCGGAAAGCTTTCCAAAAGAATTAGGAACTTGCCTGGTGAAATCGTTAGATGATAAATCTGGGGTGGCTAGAATACGTCCTTCAAATATTCTACTCTCTCCGTTGGGAAATATAGGGTGTATTTTGACTTTGCATAAGGGTTAAGGAGGTGGTGAAATCAAGAAAGGTGTGTGAGAAAATGACTTAGATACGTTTCATAATTTTCTTGAAAAGTGATAATACTTTATGTAGGTGGTAATGAATAAATGCATATGATAGAAAACAAATGTGGGCATGCGAGGAAAAGCATCATTAAATCTACATCAAGCATTATATATCAACAATATTTTCAAACTATAGACCTTGTATTTCTCGACGGTGGGGCATCACCCAAGGTGAGTGCTGTGAGATTTGGAAGAAGTTTGCCAATGTTAGGTGACAATGCGTTACCTAGCATATTGGATTCCAAGCTTAGAATTTGGAGAGAAGACAGATTAAACACAGCCTGTGGAATTCCACCAGGTAACCTGTTTTGACCAAGGACCAAGTCAGTTATATTCGGCAATTGCCCCAATCTCACCGGGGATGCTTCCCTCTAGTTGATCATTCCCAAGGCATATATATACTAGATATGAAAGTGAGCCTATGTTTGGAGGAATTGTGCCCACTAGTAAGTTCGCAGAGAAGTCGCTCAAGTTGGAGCAGTTCGTAAGTGCATCCGGAATGACCCCAGTCAAATGGTTGTTGCTCTGATAAAGGATCTGCAGTTGTTGGAGACGGTTAAGGATAGGTAAGGGGACAACGAAGCTATTATAGGAGAGGTCAAGCTTGTACATGAACGGGAGGTTAAGTTTCCAAGAGAGGAGCTGATTTGACCTGCCAGGGTTTGGCCGGTGACGTCCAAGTGCTCAAGGCTCCATTTGGATCACTGTTGATGCCCTGCTCGAATTCGAGCAGCGAGTTCAGATCTGTTCTCATGAACTGTTGAGCAATGGACGTTGCCAGCTCTATAGCGCAGCAGCAGCAATGGCAACAGTATAAGTGTAGCAAGTTTCGCGGGCTGTGGCATACATCCGCTACCTGCAAAAGATATAAACATTCATCTGAACTAATGCCCATCTGTGTAAGTGTGTAACTACAGTTGGTTCTATACTCTTCTTTATCACTAGTCATTACACCCAAGTAACACTACATATGAGAACTTGGCAGCAAGAAACAAAACACAAAATATGTACGTACGGCATACTACTTTTAAGTGAAGAAATTCGAACCTCTGCTTGGAGCGAAAACACGGCAGTCTTTTCTTTCTTATGATTTGCTTCCTGAGACGACAAGTATTAGTTGCATGTACTTGGCTTCGGTCCCAGGTTCCAGGGTGAAACGGTTCTACGGCAGCGTATACATCCACACACTTCGTTTCATCGTTTCTCATGCCGACATACCTTGCCGTAGCTTGACTGCTTGAACAGAACAGAACAGAACAGAACAGGGAGACATCGACTGCACTACAAGAGCAAACTTTGTCGTCTTCAGTGATATTCCTCTTACCGCCGTTGCTGTCTTGGACTCTGAGCTAGCACGCTGGGCTACATTACTCCGGAGCATAGAATTCAAAACCTGCGTGCAATGATGCAAAATTGCCGGATAGTACATGCCATGCGGGCGCCGGAAGTCAAGCTGTAGGTGTCGATCGCGTCTAGAGCTTGCACCGGCGGCCAGCACGAAAAGGGCCAGCACAAGTCTTAGGTCTAAACGCGGCGTTTTTAGCGGGCACCGCGGGACCATCGCTACTTCCGGGCCGGGCAGGATTGCAACCGTACAAGATCACTTCCACAAGACTCGGGACGGCTGCGTCTATATGCCGCGCGGCAAAAAAAAAACGAGCGCGGCACACCCCCTCCGGGCCAGTCCACGACAAGTAGCCTCAATTGCGCAGCACTGCAGTAGCAGTCCACGTCATCGCACGAAGTTCGAATTACCTTTTTTTTTTTTGCAATCTGAAACTTCGAATAGTCGTATCTTTTAAACCGAGCAATCGAATATGCGATCCGTTTCAACCGGTTCCTTACACCGAGATCTTAAAAAAATGGAACTCACCTACATTTACTTAGATTAACTAAATAATATTATTAGACGTATGTTCTACAGATAAAACAAAATATTCCACGTATTACTTCTTAATGTTCTATGGGTTCATGAACGATGTTCCAGCGTACATCTTTTCAATTGGCTAAAGGGAAAGAATCGGACGAGTGTTGGATGTGCTGTTAGAATTGGACCCACAAGTGTAAAGGTATATTCATTTTTTTTAAAATTCCAAAGCATTCATGGTTTAGTTTCGTGCTACTTGACCAAGTGGTAGGAGAGTAATTTATAACATGGAGTCATTACCACCCACAGAAACATACGACACATGGTATAAAGTGATATGAGGAGGACTATAGCTAAAATCACACACACGCACGCATACACGCATACGCGATATTCGTGTGACTTGTGACGCGATCGCGGAACGTGTCGTGAACCTAGCTCACATTTCCTTTGCTAACCGTGCATTTCTCTCTCCCATTTGATACTAGTCAAACTACATTGTTCGGAAGACCAGTGTGGTCGTTGGAAGACCGGTGTGATCACTAGTTAGATCTGTAGACCAAAGTATAGTCAAAAGCTGATAAACATTGCTTAATTATCATTAATTGGTTTTTCAATTAGCACTTACATGTGGTTCATTATGTGCTTTATTATATAGTTACTAGGAAGTAATTGTCTCGACCTTAAAAGGATTTAAAGACGTCCAGACCTAAGACCAATTGATTCACTTCTATTTTTTCTTCTTCCTCTCTATTCTACTGTATTGGTGTGTTTTGTTGTCGAACCAAGTCATCCTTTCTCCTCGGCATGCATCGAGAAAGAGGGTGGGCAGATATCTCCGAACCATTACCGTAAAGAGTATCTACATGAGTGGGCAATAAGATTTTTGAGCAGTGTAACTGCGCGACCGCTCGCTTCACTACTTCATCGTTCTACACTGCATCGAGTCTACGCTGCTTCCCATTTTCCATTAAGCCCGACTGCAAGTTGGTTGTGCGACCAAACTACTATGTTACAATCCTATTATTGTGTATATTTAGAAGTACAATGAGTTGTCTGCTATTAATATTGCTTTATACATCTCTAGTTATTTGTAATCTTTGCCTCGTAATAAAATCTAGAATTAAAATATTGTCCATATTTCCAACATGTTCCGGTAAGTAAAATGAAATGTTTCACGCATTTGGTTTTATTGTTCCAAGACTTTATCGATGATGTTGCACGCATTTGATTTCGATGTTCCAACAACTTATCGATGATATTCTACACATTAAGTTCTATATTCCACGCTTAGTTTCAACGCTCCAATGAATCAACGATGTCCCAATGGTAGGGCAACATGAATTGAACAAGTTTGACATCGACTCCAAATTTACGCTAGCTTAGTCGCCACGGCCTCGAGTTGGTCCACGAGTTTGGTGTGTGTCACGAGGTGGACCAGATGGGCCGAGGTGGGCGGCGCGATGCTAGGATTTCCGTGGGACTTAGGTGTGTTTGGTTCTGTGAATCATGGCATACATGTACAGGATGGTCCCGAAATGCTCTCGTCATTGTTTGGTTGAGTGAATCGAACCAACTCATCCCGAATGGGGTCATCAGATTCTAATAATATTCTCCAAATATGTTGTAAATCAATAGTTCAATAAAATGAGTGAACCATGTGGTCTAGGGACAAGCGTGTCCCATCTGTTTCCCCATCTCCCTATGTGTATACATCATTGACCACTAGGGTCATGTCAATTAGTGGATAATTAAAATAAATAATTTAATTCAATACTCTTATTGTAATTAAGGTAAATTTAATAATCGTGTTAATATTTCAATAATTAATCGCACTAATACTCCTCTATGTATACAACTCATTCAACTTCATCGCTCAAACCAAACACCATCTTAAACCATCCGGTACCATCACATTCATGCAACCAAATAAAATCTTGAAATATATTATCTCACTAACCAAACAAACAAGTTATACCATACCATCCAGGATCATCACATCCATCTTGTACCATCCAATTTCATTCACTCTGATTCACCCAACCAAAACACACCATTAGTGAGGGCGAGGATGCGGGTTCTCAGTTGGAAAAAAAGAGGAGTGAAGCTGAAAGCTAATAGGCTTTCTTATATTTGGGCCAATTCCAGGCTTATTTTCTAGATGATCTGGTTAGAGGTCGAATTTCAAGAGCACAACATAAAACTGCCTTCGGGAATGACAGAATGATATCGCCTGAATTAGGATGCACCGTCAACATTTGAATGACGGGGCGCTGCTAGACCCTATAGGCCAGTTTTGGTGCACGGGTGGCGGGTGGAATGGCATTTGATCAAAACCAAGCCCAAATGAAGCCTAGGCCTATATAGATCAGGGGGGGAAATCTCATATGCTTGGTGGGTGGTCTGCTATGGAAAGCAAGCCGAATAACGCAGTACGGAATAGCCTACTCTCACTTCGAGTTTTTGGTGCAAATAGCACCCTTGGAAACCTTATTTGCGGAAATAGCTTCTTTTATGCAGAATTTGCAAAATTGGCACCACATCCGCACTGTCACCGGCCGGAATCACGGTCGTCACGCATGTGGCTAAAAACGGCCCGTGGCCAGCCAGTTTTTTGCCACATAACCCACGTCCGACTCGTGGCCGGCTAGACACCCTCCATGGTAGCCACGTTCGACCCGTGGCCGGCCGGACGTGTCGCCCACCCGACCACCAAAGGCACCCATCCCCACTCCATGCACCCATCCCTTGTACCTCTAATCATCACGCCCATCGATCCTTGTCCATGCATGCGTGACCTTGTTTGGCCCGTGGCCAGCCAGACTAAGCACATTTCCTCCCTCCTCGCAGCTATAAATTCCAGACCCTTGCACTCACTCATCGCTCATCCCAGACTCTCACAATCGTGTTTTTAGGGGTGTATAGTTTGGAGCAGTTGTTACTACCGTATCACTTTGAACAGCTCTCTTGCAAGGCGGGTAATTTTTTGTCCACTACAGTTGTCATTATCATCGTTGCCATAGTTAATTAGTCTTACTTAGCTAGTCGCAATTAATGTAGCTTGTATTCTTACTTAGCTAGTCGCAATTAGTTAGGCATCATTAATCTAGCGCAAATTAAATTATCATAATTAATTTAGTTATAATTAATAAGTCGTAATTAATAAATCATCTTTGTTTGAGTCGTGGTTTATCATCACTAATTACACTAGTAATGGATAACTCATAAGTATTTTCGGAACAAGTATTCAATTGTTTGCTAATTAATTTGTGGTAACTACATACCATACTTGTTATATCATCCGTTGTCGTGGCTTTAGGTAATTTTGAACATGCAAAACTTGGTAGTGATAATTATTGATTTCACCTTACGTTCTGCAAACATCATTCAATCTTTCAGCCAGTCTAATAGAACAGGGCTTCCTTCGAGATTGGCCGATGCCGCGGGCAGTCAAGAGACAAGGGGAAGGGACCAATGCGCCGCCAAGACTAATTTCCATCCTCCTTTTTTTTGTTAAATAGGATATTTTTTTGTTAATTTATCAGTTTAATATTGATTATATTCTTTATCATAAGATTACATGTTAGATAAGCTTGTCTATGAACTAATTGTGAGAAATGTGTGGCATGCGTCATATAACAACATATCATAGCCTTCAAAACGCATTACCCAGCCGGAGGCTACGATACAATATTATATGATTTGCATGCCAAGCATTTATCTCAGTTGGTTCATCTACAAGCTTATCTAGCATGTGGTACAATACAGTATTAAAGAATATCATCCATGTCGAAAAGTTCAGCGGTTGTTCGTGGAGGATTCATGGCAATGTTCTCCGTAAACCGCCGATTCCTCAAACCTGACTTGAAAACTTGAATCACAGAAGACTCTGCGATCTCTGGTATTGAGTTACAAACCTGGCTAAACCTCTTGATATATTGACGAAGAGTCTCTTTCAGGTTTTGCCGGATCCGATGGAGGTCATCGTCCTTTCTAGGGCAATCGTACGTACCCTGGAAATTTACAATCAAAAGATCGTAGAGTTGTTCCCAAGTGTAGATTGATCCGACCGGATGGTTGAGCAACCAAGAATGGGCAGATCCCTCCAGTACCGTAGGTAAGTAGTTAGCCATTACATTTTCATCACCGTCACCGCCTCGATGGCGGTGGTATAAATCGAGAAATTCTAACGTTCGGGACCCATTGAACTTATCCATGTTGGCTTGGTCGAAACTCATTAGGCCAACGCGCAGCCTTTGAGCCTCATGGAGAAAGCTCGGCACCGTGGATCGACTCATAGCGCCTTCTTTGAAAAGGTGTCGATTGTGATCGGCCGGAGACCGTTTCTCATATTAGAATACCGGGCTACGTGTTCCGATCTGATCGTGGGTGTTAGGATGACGCTTTGATCACCGCCACCCCAAATGATGTCGAGATCATCGAGGCTGCTTAATAAATCTCTCGACGAGGGAAAGTGTGGTTGTTTGAATAACCTCCTTCATTCATGACTCGCTGGTCGAAATCGCCGAGGAGGTCTTTGTATTGATCGATTTCCAACATAACCATGCCGCCTCTCATCGAGGGAGGAACGTTGGGACGAAGTCATTGTTTGACTTTGTGATGTCCTATGTTCCCGATATGCTTCCGCATGTTGCACAAACCGCTGAAGGATTTTTGATACTGCTCCACCAATTAGACAAAACTCGAGCTCCTACCGAGCAGGTTAGTGTTATTTAAAATATTCTCAATATTCTGCAGTTTTGTACTCATATCAAGGTCCCAGAGGATTCATTGAGGTTGTTGGCATTCAGAGATCCGAACCTTCTTTGACCTTGCGCCCGCCCCATCTCGACCCATCATCCTTGGCGGCGTAACCAGTGACTTAACCGATGGACGCCCATCAATTCTGCCTCTCGTTAATTAGTGCTTGATTGCCGCACCATTTCCATCAAGATGTTGTGGTGAGGCAATGTGTGCGGACCGCATACCGGCACACGATCAAGATTTCGATAGCATTGACCTCGTGTTTCCAAGAAGAATCCTTCGAAGAGCTTCCATCAGAATCAACTGGAGAACTTTTCAGGCTTCTATCGTAGACTTCCACGATGGAGACCAATGAGATAAGCACCTCCTAGGATCTTCGTGGCGAACTCACCGATCCGTGGATTGTCGATCATATGTCGAGCCTTATTGTTCCCACTCGCCCATAACCGTGAGGATTTCATCGATATTGTTACAGATGTCGCTGGCTCCTCAATTTTCCGTGGTTGCTGGTGAGTACCGCACCATGATTTGTATCGAGAATGTATTGATTCTCGGATTGCAAGGTCGGTTTTATCACCTTTTTCGCTTGAGGAAGGACCGGCTTGGAGAGATTTTCAGACGCCCGAGCTGGTCGGAGTGACTGTCCCTGAAGCACCACTTGTCGAGTGGTGCATCCGCATCCATCCGCCGACTTCGTTGTCGCCGCCGACCGCAAACCGGCGGATGAGGAATATGATGACGCCAGCTTTCTTGCATGGCCCGAATACAAAGCTTCCATGTCGAGATTGAGTAGTCATCCAAATCGAACCGCCTCCTCGCCCCAAGTTATCGCCATAGCCGCATGAACGATTATGAAGGATGGGCGAGGATTTGATGAGCGAAGAACTTCTTCATGAGAATTGCGCCTTCTTCCCCACTTGACGGCGCCAAATTGCCGATGATCATATCACCGAACTTATGAATATATAAAAAACAGAGGAAAAATAGCACGTATCTCCTGGAAAGGAATGAGGCTGCCCTTTATTGCTATGAACTGACTATTACAAGGAGTGTCTGTAATCTGAACAAAGAGGCTAATCCTAATAACACTAGAGCGTAATGCCTACTATAGTGTTGTAAACTAATCGAATGGCGGTCTTCTGAAGTGCCTTCCAATCGATCTCTCCTCTGATCCCCCCTCTCCACCTTCCGCGATCCTCCTTATGTTGTTGATGAAGTGTTGGCAGTAATCCCTTGGAGAGACGCATGTTGGAAAGTGATGCGTCTGGTCGGAGAGAGGCGTTAGTTGACAATGTATCAACTGCTGTGCGGTTATATGTCAGTAAGTTATTTAACCGTACTCAAGTGTCTTAGAGTTATGTAACGTCGCGTGGTATGGAACATACAACACATGATCCATTCGCACACAGTAAAGGATATACCGACTCGCACCCGCATACCGCTTCAAAGCCTTATGAGCATCCAATGAGCTTGCGTCACTCGCCCAATTGAAGTGAGAGATAAAATAGATTCAAGAACGAAGAGCACAAATATCACCAATGAAATGACCGGAGGTTGGAAGTGTCTCACGGTGTCATCATGCCGCGAAGCGTTGCCCAGGTTCATCGAACGAGTGGCCGAGGCTCTCCTGGTGTGTCACGTGCTCCAGACGCTCTGGCAGAGGACGGATGAGTCTAGTGCGCGACCGTAGTACGTACCACTGCATGTACTTATCGTATGTCCATACGCCAGACGGTTGTCGCCCAAAGAAGATCTCGACGCACCGCTCCGCCCAAGCCGTAATCCACTCATGCCGGAGTGCTTGCTCGTCTCAACATGTCGGCCCGACTCGATTGGTCGCATTCAAAGGATTAATGTTAGAATAGAGGATATAGGTATGAAGTGTAAACATTACTCAGACAGTGGTTGGACTCATAAGTGGATGACTTGTCGCAACATCCCGTCAGCCGGAGGGGGCATGACTCGTACAAATTAAACTATCAGACACGATCAGCGGGCGCGTAAGGCTCCACCATATGTGGAAAGACCAGGTGACATGTTGTCACTCATAGTCCGACGTCGTACGTGCATTACAAGGACAACCCATGTGGTGCTACCAAGCCCATGAAGTCTGGGGTCCATGGAGCCGAGATGATATCGTTGTTGCAGCGATGACTCAACTCGCTTGTGGAACAATGAGTAGCACCTCCTTGGTCTGTCCTTCGCCAGTAGAAGCACGCATCTATCCACCGGTAGCTCATGGTGGGCCTGTCTATCGGGTCCTGCAACTCAGGGTACGGGTGCAATGCTCTATAGAAGAACGAACGTCCAACAGGGAAGTGCTCCCAACTCCACAGTTGCAGGAGAAAGTAGCAACAGTCAAGGCTGGGTTTGACACCAGTGTCGCGCCTCAAAGCGTCACACAATCCCCTGTATGTAGCGCAAAGGACGACTAATCCCCAGCTGAACTGAGGCATCGCCCTAGCCTCCACATTAGTCAAATACTCGGTGATGCAGATGAAGCTGGGGTACATCCAATTGCCCTATGATGTGGGAAACATGACCGAACCAAAGAGATATAGAAGGTAAGCAACGAAGTGCGTCCAAACAACCTCGCCGGGTGCATCCTTCGCATCGGTTGAAAAGCCTCAGCCAAGTCTAAGGGACGCCACTGCACCGCCCCATGACAGTATGTTGAACTCGTTTCTATCTTGGTCTTCCAAATTACCAAGAGACGACTCGGAACAAGTGGCTCACCTCAAACCGGGAAACCGGTCAGGAATGAGATGTTCCGCAGGGTGACCATCATGTCACCTCACCGAAAGTGGGTTCCAGAAACTCCGGTAGAGGCATGGCTTGCAAGACATGGAAGAGACAGACTATTAGTGGAAAAATTGATGATGACGATAGATTGCTAGAAATTATAAATTACGCATAAATACAGAGAACGTGTTACGAATGGCATCTACATTAGTCACAATCAATTAATTACGATGACCAAAATAGCATCAAATAATTACGCCAAATTTATTAGCACTAATTAAGGCCGTAAAATTAATCGCATCTTACAAAATTGACTAAATTATTTACGACTAATTAATGATTGCAAATGTATTAAGATTAATTCCAACTAACTATTTCAGACTAATTATTTGAGTAAAACAATAAACTTACGGCTAATAAATTAAGTAAGTGTAATTTCGCTACGACTAATTTACTAACCACAAAATTGAAAAATTAATAACGTACGAGGAGAAACTAACTCATTGATATGATCTAATGATGGCAAGAATAATACTTAAGCGCCTCAAGAATGTAAACCAAATGAATGAGAAAGCGAGAGTGCAAATCAAATCGTATTCGTGTGTGATTAAATGCTAGCATGAGAGGAATCGATTCTTCCTCGGCTTAAAATCATCCATGCATGCATATGGACAGGAGGTGATGGAGGTGACGCGAGGATCTGGATGGGGAGTGTGGGTGGTCGTGGAGCGGCGGTCTGACGGACATGGCCGACGGGGTGCGCCTATGTAACACCCATTTTTGTAAAAAATCAAGAAAAATCGCTCAATTTCAAAACTCCCAAAATATAATCCTCAATTTCAAAACCCAAAATTTGAGTTGGAACCCTACTGGCTTGGCCTGCTCGCCCGACCAAGCCCCGCCCGCCCGCCTCTGCTTCTTCCACTCACCTTGCCTTCTCCGTTGCCTCGCCGTGTCCTTCCCGACCCAAGACCGCCCACGCTAACGCTGCTGCCAGTAGCCGACGCCAGGCCACCCGCCTCGCCTGGGCTCAAGGCCGCAACACGCTGCCGCCCCATCGCCACGCCGTCTGCTCTTCTCCCCGAGGCCACCTCCTCCGCTTTTTCTCCCCGCCACTATTTAAGCCACCCCGCCTTCATCTCCTCCGCTCGCTTTTCATCTTCGCCTAGCCGCTTCCTCCCGCACTCTCCGGCCGCAGCTCGCCAACGTCAGTAGCCTCAGCCTCCACCTCCGCCTGCCTCGAGCCACCGCCTATTTCTCTCTCTCTCCGCCGCCGCCACCATGCGCCTCCCCCGCTTCCGCTTCGCTTCTCTCCCCTGCTTTCCTCGCTTTCGCTTCTCCTCAAGAAGAGAAGACGAGGCGACGCTGCTCAACCGAACTGCCGCCGCTTTATCATCATAGGCGACGCTGACGAGTGGGCCCCACCCACAACGCTTGTCAGGCGATCGACAAGGGGCCCACTTGTCATTGAGACACGGCCTCAAGGTCTGCAGGTGGACTCGGTCCACGACCGCTATGCGCACCGTGGACACGTGTCGGCTCAGAGAATTTCTAGATTTTCTGTTTTTCTGTTTAATTAAAAATTCATTTTAAAGTTTCGAAAATTCATATCTTTTTCATTATAGCTCCAAAAATTTTGAAACTTGTGTCCAAAAATTTGTAATTTCAAAACTTATATTATGGTACTGGTTTGATTTATTTTTGAATTCATTAATTATGGATGTTGTATTTATTTGCCTTGTTTGCTTGTCGTTTATTTCCTGCATGACGCCCAAGTAGAGTACGAAGAAGCTTGACCTCAACTTCACCACGCCAAGGATACCTAGATTCTTCAACCTTTGACCTGTGAGTCAACACTTTGACCATTTTGAACCTACATTTTATGCAAATTATGTTCTTTTAAAATAGCAAAAAATAGCAAATTGCATACTTTAATTTTTACGCAAATGTATGTTAAATGGTCCTAAGTTAGCTAAATGCCAGCTTGATTGTTAAGTAATTATTATACCTTATCCTTGATAATTGAATTCTCTGATCCTTATCACCATAGTAATTATATGGTAACTTACTAGTTATAGTCCTGTATCAGTGACATGTTAGCCTTACTTGAGTACCAGATGCTAATCACCCCAATCACCATCCTTTAAGTATAAAGATTGTGTTGGGCGCTTCTGTAAATGACCTAAATGGTTGAGTTAATTTATTTTACACTTCTCTAAAACCCTAAACTTGCTAATACCACATCCGCGATGGTAAGAGTGGTGGGTGCCGCTGCACGAGAGTGGTTGGTATGTGGTATGAACCGCCTGATGGATTAAGGACTTAATCTTGTCATGACCTTCCGTGTAAAACAAGTACAACCACAAGTCTGCAAAGTACAACTTGACTTAGTAAAATTATCAAACTCTGAATGCCATCTCGCATGGTGGGAGAGAGGGAATGTGCAAGTGGCAGGATGCGTTCCGGCTTGAAAGGGACACCGAGGAAAGGTGAAGTTTGTCAGTCGCTGAGGGGTAGGTTGACTCCACGTTCATCTACTCCAGTCGCTGAGGTGAACATCTCGCACAACGTATGGGTGTAACCCCATATGGGTGAGATGACTAAGGCAAGGTAGTTCGAAGGTTACCGTGACGATTGCTCAACTACATGACTACTAATCATGTGGGTAACGAGTATGATTGTCTCTTGGTACAAAGGTACAAACTCTTCAGAGTCAAAATTGTTTAAACAGCCGCGCCTATGGTCATAGGCGGACATGTGAACTTAACTTGAGGTAGTTCTATTTCAAAAATCTTGGTGGGTGGAGTGAAAACCAGGTCTGCTCATCTAGCCTGAGGTTTGATGTTTTTCCTTAGATCATGGTATCCAGTGTGGTTAATGTATGGAGGTAGCTCCAATCAAATTAAGCATTTGTAGAGTCTCCGATGGAGGGAATATCTACTGTTATTTAATATTGCAATTACCTTCTTTAATAAAATGCACTTTGTTTAAAATACTAAGTCACATAGATTTGTAATTATGATATTTACAAATATTGCTTTATGCAAATAAAAGAACTCGAGCCATCCTTATTTAGCCTTGCATGTATATTATTGCATCTGTGTGTTGGCTCACGAGCACGATTGTTGTGCTCACCTCGCTTTTTCCCCAAACCCCGTAATCCGCCGAAAGGTGACGATTACGCTGCATTCACGAGGAGAAAGGATTCACGGTCAATATCAGGCCGGAGTAGTTAGTTTCAGAGGTCGTGGCTCGCCATACCCTAGTTGGTTCACGGTATTTAGTATAGCCAATATTCTCCAAGCCCTTGGATAATATCGGCAGTACATTGTGGTGCCGCCGCTTGCTGCCTACGGGAGTCGTGTTGCCCCTTTTGCTTCAAATAGCTTGTATCTCAATTTCATATAATGAACTTATTTGGCCCGGTTGGTCCACTTTTGTAAACTCGACCGATGTGATCTATTTAACTCGTGGTTGTAATATTATGTTTGGAAGGTTCGCGATGTATGAAATGATCCAGCCGATGCTGAATCGCGCGCTACCCATCGATCTGCAGAAGAATAGCGCTAATCACAGAGGATTCTGGATTAAAAAAAATCCAGATCCGACAATCTAGCCGGCCACGAGTCGGACGTCACTGACATGGAGGGCGTCCGGCTGACCACGGGCCAGACGTGGATGATGTGGCGAAAAACCGGCTGGCCACGGCCGGATGAGCCAAGTTTGGCTGGTCACGGGCCGTTTTTAGCCATGTGGTGCGATGACAGCGAGTCCAGCCAGTGGTAGTGCGGATCTGATGATAATTTTGCAAATTCCGCACGTGAGGCACTATTTCCGCAAATAAGGTTTTCACCGGTGCTATTTGCGCCAAAAGTTCCTCTCACTTACATACGCACGGGCATAGTGCATAGGTTTGCTTTTCTTAGGTTTCTTGTGGACTTAACGAACGAAGCATTGGTTCAGAAATCACGAGCAAAGCTATTGTATTCTAAGAAGCGCAGTTGAATGAACAGCTTTATAAATGTAAGGATGGTGTCGCCTCTAATTTGACTGTTATTAACAAACAGAGATTTGGCCCAAATGCGATTTAAAAAGAGAACAAACTGTTTATGAAAAAGGAGGAACCAACATATGAGACTGAAAACAAACAGCCATGTAAAGTTAATGAAAGATGCAGGGGCAATGATCTAAAAATAAATTCGCTTCAAATTCTACTTATTTTTCGTCTGAGATAAACTAAAGTGTTTTCCTAATCAAAACGCGTACCAAATGATACCCAAATCCATCTCCACGTGAGAACACCTTCCACATCGCGTGCTATTGATTACTCGGTGACTCGACAAGAGAGATTATCGGAATAGAAAAGGTAAAGTAATTCTGGACGGAACAACTTTGATTAGGCCTGCATATCTGACGTTAGCTGCAACACCGACATTAGAGAAAGCACAAATACTTTTCTCAGGATTTGGTATTTCACGTTCTCACGTGTCCTCTGCTTTACCATCCACCCGTTTGTTATTCGTACCTCCTAACAAACCACAGAACAGCTTAGTGAGAACAGAATCAAAGCGTAACTGTGTACAAAGAAAAGCAAGTTTTTATATAGTTATAAGCCCGCATGCTATAAACAAAAAATTATTTTTAAAGATAATACGTTGTTACGGTTCACCAATCTTTCTAGATCATTCATGTTAAAACTTTAAGGGTTTAGTGCTTACATGTGAGTTAATCCGAACTGGCCGGTGATGGTTAATCCGACGAACTTGATTGATTGGCAGTAATATTTAACCGCCACCAATTCCTTCTTTTAAGCAGTAGAGATGAGTGTGATTTTTTTTTTTTACTTTTCCGCTGAAAAGAAGTAACTAAATTCCGTCAGTCACCCATATTGCTGGAAACCAGTTTTGAAAAATATTTAAGCTTCACTGCGAATTCTGACATTGTTTATGCTCCATTGCGCATACGTCATAATCAAATAAACAAGTTGGTAGGATGAACAAAAGGTTTTAATATATACCATGAGCCCGTATGATTCATGCATGATATTTTTCTGTAATACATGTGCAAATGATTATAGTGTCTCCAAATTTATCTTGAAATAAGAGAAGTGGGTGAAAGCTACGTGTTGCGATCTTCCGTCGGTCAACTAGATCATTTTGTTTTTCGTAGTGATTAGGAAAGTGATAGTAACTGATCAACCACTGTTAATTACCACAAATCACATGGCCATATGGGAGCATACCATTTCTTTTTCAGCAACGCTACCGGATGACGATATACGTAAAAGGTAAACACGGCTACAATTCACTAGATGATGATGAATAATGGAGGACGATTAGTCGTTTTTTGTAAACATTTTATAACAACCCTTTTTTTAACGACCCTTTAGCATGCATAGTTTTTCCCCCAATTTTTCTTTACACCCAAAATAATACAAAATGGCTCATAAATCTAACTGCATAGAACAATTAGCACATGGATTTACCTAATTATTGCCGGGAACGGGCTAAAAATTAACCAAACGGGCTAAAAACTGATGAAACATTGCTTCTTTTTTTTTGACATAGAAGTACGATTCACATATCGCGTCAGAAACCAAACGCATACCTTGCGGCTTGCGAGGCTGCAGCCGTTGTACCCGTGGCAGATAACCCATCCACGGAATCACCCAAATGCATGCCGCTTTCGCGCAAATTTTAAAGCGCTTCCAGCTCCAACCGCCCGTTGTCTGCCTCTTCCGTTGAGGCGGTCAGCACTCCTCCCCCCGCCGGCCTTCCTAGACCCTCCACCAAACCCCCACGAGATCAATTCTAACAACGCACCGAAAAGAATCAATCCAACACGCACCCCCCAAACCCCAGAGGGCGCCAATGCCCATGCCCATGTCCATGTCCGACTCGCTGGCGCACATCCGACTCCCCGGTGAGTGACAGCAGCAACCTGCAAGAACGCGCGTATGGCGCTATGGCTCGCTGCTCCTCCGTGGTCCTCCCGGTCGGCGCCGTGCTTGCCGTCGTCCTGTTCGTGTACCGCCGGCGAAGCTTACCGCGTAACGCGCCGCCGGAGCTACGGAAGCAGCTGCTGATGTTGCTGGATGGGACGCGTCGGCGAGCCCGGGCTGGCCAAGCTCAACATAAGGTACCACGCCACCAGCGGCCGCGCGGGCCCCGGTTCCAGCAGTTGCACCACCACCACCATGTTCACGTCGACGTGCGGCACCGAGGCCGGGCGGCGGCGCGCAGCAGGGGCCGTTCATGGGGCGACCACCCGCTGCTGGTGACGGAGGCGGCGGAGAACGGTGGGCGCAGTTCGTGTTCGCGGTGGCGCCGCCGCGGGCGAGGTCAGCGTCGTCGTCGACGCTGTGGGGCTCTGCCCGGTCTGCGACCCGGAGCAGCCGCGATATGGCGGAGGCCGCGGAGGTGCCGGCAGGGTCGTCGGAGCGGATGCAGGCGGTGCGGCTCAACCCGGCGCCCGCGTCCGCCGCCGCTGCCTCCAGCAAGAAGTGGCTCCCGGGAAGCATCCCGAGCCCCCTCCGCAGCGACCAGGACGCCGGAAATACCAACGCCCTGTGCCTTGCCAGGATGAGCCTGCCGCTGCCCGGGCCGCCGCTCGCCGGCACGCCGTTCCCGCAGGACGCCTACTTCGAGATCACCATCATATACCTGAACACGCGGCGGCCGGAGTGGTTGGCGTCGAGGGCGAGCAGGCGCGGGAAAGACTGCTCCAGCGAGAGCGACCGCGTCAAGCTCGTCAGTTTTGCACCGGACACCAAGAACACAAACCAAGAAACCAGAGCCACGAAAGACGATCACCAAGACAAACAGAGGCACTTGGTCATGTCTCTGGCCCGCCGCCGCGTCCGCCGCCCCACTACGGCCGTCGTTGGCCGGAACGTACGCGTCGTCCATCGGCTTCCACTCCAACGGCGCGGTCTACCTCGGCGGTAATAATTAAGCACACTCTGCTTCGATCCAGAGTTCTTGCGTTGCGACCGTGCAAATCATGATCTGAAGAGTTCATGGATTTTTTTTTCAGGGATGAAGCTGGTGTACGAGTCGGAGAAGTCATCGTGGGCGGGGTGGACAAGGTGGTCGGCTGTGGCTTCGAGCCGGCGAAGCGGAAGGTGTTCTTCACGGTGGACGGGCAGCTCGTCCACGCGGTGAGCTGCAACGCGGACGCCTTCTCCAGCCCGCTGTACCCGGTCGTGGCCTCCAGCTTCGACGTGATGGCGCTGGTCAACCTCGGCAGGGCAAGTTCCGGTACGCGCCTGCTAACGCGCGGCGCACGGCCAACCTGTGCTTCGTGCGCGCGGCGTCGACGGGCGACGGCCGGAGCGGGTCGATGGGCCTCGACTTCGACGACAGCGGCGACCTCTTCTCCATGGGCCGGGTGGACTCCGGTTGGCCGAAGCCTCCTGATGAGCAAGAGCAAGAAGGAGAACGGCGGCAGCTCGACGGGCGGCGACCTGGAGGCCGAGTCCGACCTCTTCGAGATCTCGTTGCGAGGCTGAGACGGAGAGCGACAGGTGGCCCATTTGTCAAACAGTAATTAGCCATAGTAATGGCGAATGGTCATGTCGATACTGACACGTGCTTAGGAGTAAGACACCGCGGCTGTTGTTGTATCATCCCACTGTCGCTATCTAGATGTGAAAAGTGTTAGTACTAATACCAGGTTAAAAGGATCCATCTTATGTAATGAGTTTCTGATTCGTTCTCTCCTTTTCACTTTTGTGCTTTTAACAACAATTTGGAATGTAGAGGATGAAAGGTGCGGGAAAACACGTACAATTGGAAAGATAAATTTCTATTTGATAGTATTGACACACATTTGTATGGCTGACAATGATCTCTTTGTAGTACTCGACCAGAGATTGCAAAATGCATGGCACCTTTTCACCTTTGTTATTGGTCACTTATTGTTTGCATTATTAACTAACATGAACCCTAGATCAATTAGAGAACACCTAACCCAAAACTTTAGTGCGGAATCATTACATACCGTTAGATGAGGATGCCATCGAGTGGAGCTTCGGTTGGTGTCGGTGCGGATCTGAGCACCGTGGCTTAGGTCTGAGTCACGGAGTCGAAGTAAGCGGCGATGATCAAGCGTCGCGGCCGATCCAATGACCGGCTTCGGTCCGTCCAAGAATGTTAGTAGTTGAGACGACGGCGTCACGGTGATGCCGACGGGTCTGGCCTTCGTTCCCCTCAGTGCTCGTCAGCGATCGGGCTTGTGCGGGACGTTCTTAGGTTTTCAATACTTAAGCAAAACCCAGCCGTATCCCTTATTTTATATAGCGCTAGAGGAGACCGACCAAACCAAATCATGGAAACGCCTTTATCAGTGGCGCGAGCGAGACGTGGTCTCCCCGAATCTAAGTTGTTAGCCGAGATCAATTCTAACATTCTCCCTTTGATCGTCAGTTAACATCATAAGTCCATCCTCAAATGAAAAAGTGTACTAAGGTAATGTGTCGCATGACCAATGAAGTGCCATACAACCTCGCACCTATAGTATACTATCTCATTTTAAAATGGATATTCATAATACTTAATGGGAGTTGGTTTATTTTAAGGTCCTTTATCCGTAATCGAGGCTTTCCAATAAACCCATGCCTAACATGATCACGTAAATATATTGGGTGGTAAGCCTTAGTAAGCGGATCCGCAAGCATTGACTTAGTACTAATATGCTTGATACTAATGGTTTGATCCTCGATTCTATCTTTCACAACATGATACTTAATGTCAATGTGTTTGGCAAACCACTTGACTTGTTGTTACTCGTGATAAAAGATCATGGGTTCGTTATCGCAAGATAAGGTGAGCGGTTTAGAAATGTCACAACCACTCTAAGGCCTTAATAAAATTCTAAGCCATACAAATTTCGCCCAAAGAGCCTCATAACATGCCACAAACTCAGCTTGCATCGTTGAAGATGCCGTAAGGGTTTGTTTGGAGCTTTTCCACGAGATAGCTCCTCCAACGAGTGTGAAGATATAACCCGACGTGATTTCTTAGTATCAACACATCCCGCAAAATCAATCAATAACCAACAACTTCAAGGTTATCAAGATGTTTATATGTGAGCATGAGATGCTTAGTAGCTTGCATATAACGCAAGACTTTCTTAACGGCTTTCCAAAGGGTCCGCCCGGATTTGACCGATATCTCGCCAAGCATTCCTACATAAAAGCTAAGTCGTATGCAGCTACTTGAGCATACATAATGCTTCCGATACCAAGCGTAAGGAATACTTTCATCCGATCGCTTATATTGGTTCCTTGGACATTGAAATGTCCCAAACTTATCGCCTTAACGATAGGAGCAGTGAGCGAGCATTTATGCATATTGTATCTCTTTAGTACTGTCAATGTATGCCTTTTGAGATAAACTTAATACTCCTTTGGACCCGCCCCTGAATTTCAATGCCAAGAACGTAAGAGGCATCACCGAGATCCTTCATATCAAAATTGGATGAGAGAAATCTTTGGTTTCAAATAGCATATCCTTATCGCTAGCCAATAAGATATCATCCACATAAAGCACTAAGATAGTGAATTTACTCCCTTGAACTTAACATATATGCAGCTATCAACTTCATTTTCCTTAAATCCAAAATTCCTTATAACTTTATCAAATTTGAGGTACCACCGCCGATGCTTGTTTTAAGCCATAAATAGATTTCTTAAGTCGACATCCCATGTGCTCTTTGCCTTCCACGACAAAACCTTCCGGCTGAGTCATGTAAACATTTTCTTGCAAATCGCCATTAAGGAATGCCGCCTTAACATCCATCCGATGTAGCTCTAAATCATAATGAGCTATAAGCGCCATAACGATTCAAACTAATCCTTAGTTGAGACAGAGAAAAGTGTCATTATAATCAATCCTCTTTGTGAGAAGCCTTTGCTACGAGTCTTGCTTTGAACCTTCGATATTTCCCTTAGAGTCATGCTTAGTTTTGTAGACCCATTTACGTTTCATCGCTTTGACTCCGTGAATTTCTACTAAGTCTCATACATCATTAGTGCTCATAGACTTTAGTTCATCCTTCATGGCATCAAACCATTTAGAGAATATTCACTCATTATTGCTTTCTTATAAGAGGTGGATCATCTACCTTCCCTATATCATTAATATCCTCATTCATGTAAACAACATAATCATTTGGGATGGCGATCTTCTCTCCTACGTGATCTTCTAATAGGTTCAAAGAACTATTGCAGAGGTCACCGAGGCGCAGGAGACTACCGAGGCTCATCATTAGGTATGACATTAGGAATTTCAGAGACCCCAACAAAGGGTGCATCAACAGATTTGGCATCGAGGTGCAACCACCAAGTGCAGGAATAAAATCTCTCGGGATAAGCGGTGAAGGAACGAAACCCGCTTCTCTTCAAAATCAATTTTCCTAGGCTCCGTGTCCTCATTATTTTCTAAGAACACAAGATGTCTTGTTTCTACAAACTTAGTTGTTCTATCAGACAATAAAATCGATACCCTTTAGATCTTTCAGTACCCTATAAAATGGCAACTTCATCGCCTTAGGGTCTAATTTTCCAATATGTGGATTAAATATCTTAGCTTCAAAGACAACAACCCCATACTCTTAAATATTTCAAACTCGGTTTCTCCCACCATAATTCATAAGGTGTCTTAGGTAATGATTTATCGGGAACCCTATTAAGAATATGTGTCATTGCCTTTAGTGCCTCCATCCATAAACCTGTGATAAACTAGAGTAGCTACATGTCTGCACTATATCCATAAGTGTACGGTTATGGCCTCTCACCTACCCCATTTTGGCCGAGGTTCACCGTGTAGAATATTGGGCAACAATGTCATTTTCCTAAAGGAACTTAGCGAAGGGCCAGAATTTGGCCATAAGGGCATGTCTCCCATAATATTCTCCCCACGGTCCGATCTTACCACTTTGATTCTTAGGTTGTGCTGATTTTCAACTTCAAATTTTAAATATCTTAAATTTATCAAGTGACTCTTGATCGGTCCTTAATGGGAAAAATATAACCATAACGGAGAAATCATCGCTGAATGTAATGAAAGAATCAAACCATCCACCGATGTCACAGAAAAGGACCACAAATATCAAGATGAATTAACTCTAATAGTCCCGAAATGTGAGTTACTCACTTCTTTATTTTCTTTACGATTTTCCTTTAATGCAATCAATGCAAGGGTCCGAGTCGAGAAATCTAATGGTTGGAGAATCTCTTCCTTAATGAGACGCCCATTCTCCCCTTCAAATGTGGCCTAAACGACAAAGGCTACGCTCAAGAAGTCTCATTATACTTTTTACGATAGTATCACTCACATTCAAAGAAAACGGTGATTCATTAAGGAAAGCATATAAAGCTTGTCTTGTCTAACAAAGAAGACCAACATTATTTGAATTAAATGTGATAACACACTTATTGTTACCAAAATTACATTTGAATCCATCATCGTCCAATAAAGATATCAAATTAAATTCTCCTAATGGAAGGAACAAAACTACATTATTAAGACGGTGTGAAGCCGCTTATCTAAGACTAAGGAAACAGAACCAACCGATTCCACTTCGCTTCTTTTCCATCCGCGACTCTAAGACTTCACTCCCCTTTCTTAGTGTTCTCACGTGATGGAATCCTCAGAAGAGTTGGTAACGCGTACGCTTGCACCTCGAGTCAATCCACCAAGATTTAAGGGAAAAATTAGTATAAAGGGTTTCATCAACAAAAGTTATAGAATCATTACCCTTCTTAGCGAGCCACTTTAGGAAACCAACACAATCCTTCCGAAATGTTCCGCTTCTTGCGTAGTGACATGCATTCCCACTTGGTGCTTTAGGTATAACATTGGGCTTAGGTGTATTTTGCACCTTAGGCCCCGATTTATCTCAATTAGGAGAGTAGTGCCTTTTCTTGGATTTGAAGTCCCTCGAGAACTTCCTTTTGCTAGGACCGCCAACTTGATTCACTAAATCTTTCTTTTCGCCCTAATCCTTTCTTCCTCCCGACACACATGGCGTATAAGATCGCCATGCTCCATTTATCTTTCCGAGTATTATAGTTTATCTTAAAAGCGCAGTATTCGTAGGAAGAGAAGTCATTATGAAGTGAACTAGGAAACCATCGATATTTCCATGTCCATGCCCTTGAGTTTTCCAAATTATATCACCATCATCATGATGTGCTCTCTATACCGTTGGACCCCATACTTAGTGGATAGAAGCCTCGATTAATGTAATCGCATAAACCTTAGTGGAGCCTTTGAATTTCTCCTCATCATCGCCGTATACTTTTAGCATTTTCGTATCTGAATTGCTCCCGATTCCGATCGAGATAGAAGTCTTCATAATCATTAGTGATAGACTGCTAGACCGCTCCCATTTTTCAAAGATTATTATCATATATTTTCTTTTTCTCATCGTGAACTGGCCCTCACCAATGGTGGAGAACGGAGCAGCACTCTTAGTGCATAATCAAGGTCTAATACTCCAAGGACAATCAAATTCTTTCTTTCCAAGCGGAAGTTGTTCTCGTAAGTCGCTCAATGTTGTCAATTGTAGCGACAATATTTGAAGCATTCATGGTCGAACATTAAAATACAGGAAAAATTAGAAATAGTATAAAAGTATTGCATGCAATTAACCCTACGCTGGTCTCGATCAATAACATGCAAAATTACGCTTCTAATTTATATCACCATGTAGCGTAAATAAAAGAACTATAACAATTAATGGCTACACATGACTACAAACAACGTTGGTCAAGATGTAATCACGTATTCATAATGCCGTAATAAATTATAAAATTCTCTAATTAAAATATCTCGTTGGTTCAATTTTAATCGAGATAATTATCACAGCTTACATGAGAGATTAACATTAATCAAAAACATGCACAAGATTAAATAAAAATAACCACAAATTCATACCGAAAATTGATCAATTATCATTAATAAAACAAAGGCACAATAAATAAAAAATAATCATAAAACTTAATCATAAAAACAATTTTGTAAAGGAAAGCACTGCATCGGATGCATAAATACTGCTCTACCATGTCCTGTCCCACGCCGATTCTACCCACGCGCCACCGCCCGAGATAAAAACCTCAAACATTGGTGACCGTGGATCTTAATGAACGCCGAGATATTCGCGCATCGCACTTCCGCCGATCGAGCGACGCGATCCGGCTTGATCTAATCAAACGGCCGTGAGCGAAAACCGCGGATATAAAACCGCTAAAAACGCCAAACCCTAACCTAACCATTTCTTCCCGATCTCAAAACTCCAAGGCAATGCTGGCCGCTGAGGCGCTGCTGGCAGGAGCGCCTTTCGTTACCCGACGCCGATGGCGCAAAGAAGAGTGAGTGTTGAGCGGAGACGGCGCAAAGGCGGCAAGATTGATGCGGCGCTAGGCTTCCTCGGCGCATGGCGACTCAAGGTCGCGCCAACGCCGAGCGAGAGCGGTTGGGCGCCTGCACCGAGGAAACTCCAGATCCAAAACGCGTAAGTATTCCGCCGCCTAATGTCTCCGATCCGAGTTTGAAGGTTTGGGGTTCTTCGGTTCGACTAGGTTTGATCCTCCTTCTACTTGCTGCCGAGCCACAACCATTAGATCCGGACGAAAAAGAGACTCGGTTGGGCTAATCGGGTTCAAAAAAGATCTAGGAAAAAGCTCTGATACCAATGTTTGCATTATTAACTAACATGAACCCTAGATCAATTAGAGAACACCTAACCCAAAACTTTAGTGCGGAATCATTACATACCGTTAGATGAGGATGCCATCTGTGGAGGTTATTGTAGTTGCAAGAACAAAGCAACCATATTACACCCAATCACCAGCGAGTTACCTCTCGTCTCCCTCCCGCCCTGACCCAAGCAAACGCAACGCTACCCCGCGCCGCCACCTCGATGTACGGTCTTCCTCCGGCGCATCTCCTTAAAATAAGAAAAGGAAGGGGAGTATTTGGCTGAGCGTCCGCTCAGCGGCGGCGCTCGCCGGGGAGACGAGGAAGATGGCGCCCAGAAGCATGAAAAATTCGAATAATTTGTAAAAAATATTCACGCAACAGATGTATAGTACTTCTGAACAGGTAATGAAATGTGTTGAAAACTTGAAGACGTCATGCGTGATTTTGCAACAAAGGCGGGACAGATGTGATTAATTGCACAAAGGATAATTATGCCAAGAAAAGAATTTGAATTTGATAAGCTGCAGCTCAAGCAAGCAGTAGCCTGAACGGGACCGCGAAGCAACCTTTGATGATAAGGAGAACCGTATGGGAGCCCCAGTCCCCTTCAAACCAAACCAAACCCAACGGAAAGCATCTGAACCATTTTACAAGTTGCCATTTGGCTACTCCATTGCACAAGATTTTCAAGAAAGCCTACAAAGATAAGATAGCATAATCAACACTGCCGAATAACGCTATCCAGCAAAAAGTACAGGACTGAGAGGTACAGAACTGTCGTAGCAAAAAAAAAAAGGGCTAAACACTAAGAAAACCCTCCGGTAGGATCCTCGTGAAAAAGAACCAGTTGTTAGGAAAAGAGATGTGTACCGATTATCTAAAATCCAAATCTTATCCCCCTTACATGAGGGGGCAAACCCTTATTTATAGCCTCCTAAAACAGGGTACTTACATTACTATACTAACCTTACAGAGGTACTATACGCGTAGGGGCTGCAGGAACTTTCCCCCTCTACGTGTAGGCTTCGGCCCATGGTGGTTTCCCCCGAGCCCGTTCACCTGACCGTGCACCTGTCCACCGGCTCCGGCGTGCTTCACCTTCAGCTTCTCCTGAGCACGCCAAAGAGGTGCCCTGCCTCCCGAGAAGCGGCGGCCACATGCCCCTCCCGGCCTCCGAGGTGGTCTTGGGAGCCTGATGCCTTGGGCCTTACGGCCCCGAGGACCATTCCCTGACGGCTTTGACCTTCTCCCCGAGGTGGGCCCGAGGGCCTGGCCGCCCGAGATCAAGCGGTGCCCCGGGACACTTTGAACGACTTAACCTTCCCGAGGTGATCCCGAGGACCTACTACTTTGGGCCTCTCGGATTTCGAGGACCTTCGGTCTCCGGTCCTCCCGAGCATCCTCGGCGGACTTCGGCACTTTCTGGGGGCTTCCGTGCTCGTCGGTTGTAGGGTTTGTCCGGGGCTTGGTTGGGTTATTGGGACCGTGGGGCCGCCTATACGACAAATCCTCGCGTCGAGGTCCCGCTCATTAAGGCTCAAATCGGCTGCCTTTTCTCGGCGGGTCCAAGCACATCGCCTTCGACCGGGTGAAGCATTTTTCGCCGCTTCTCACGCTGTTGCTCCTTGGTTCGCTCTTGTTTTAGTGGAACCACTTGTGCTTCTGCTTGCCGAAAACCCCAAGCCACCTTCAACTCGTTCGCCAGCAGCCTTGATGACGCTCGCTAGGTTTCATGTTCGACGGTTTGTTCCGACGTCAGGCAGATAATGTAAGGTAACCGTGTTCTTCGTTATGGCACACATGTCAATGGATAATTGGTGTGTGGCTCTTCATTTTCCGCGCTTTGTCGCTTCATGGGCCTAGCGCGGTTATAAATACGGGTGGACCGCCTCGCATTTGCCTCCATCCTAAAAACGCTTAGCTTTCCTTATTCTTGTGTGCTCCTCCTTCGAGTGTATTCGGCTCCCGTCTTCAGCGGGTCTTGATGACGAAGCGCTCTCGAGATGGTTGAGGGTCTGTGGTCCACACCGATGAGCTTGGTCGCTCGTCGGTGACTCCGCAAGTCCCCGCAGACCTCGGATGAGGACAAGATAACCGACCTTTCGCTGGTGTGAGCCCTGGTTCGAGACAGCTGCCATAGCCCCGGAGGACGAGGCCGCTTGTGTTTGTTGCTTTTTTATGTCGGACTTCTTGCCTTTGTGTGGAGCCACCGCCCGCGCTCTTCAAATATATCGGGTGGAATTGGTACAAACCGACGCCTAACTCGATCATGAAACTCGCCGGTTGTTCGAGTGGGTGATGCGGCCACCGAGCGAAGGGGAGGGTCGCCTCTTCACAGATCTTCACGACCGGGCAAGGTCACCAAGAAGAAGGACACCGTGAGACACTTAATTTTGGGAGCGTTAATTTTCACCAAGGCACCTTGGGTACCGCCATTCCCACGCCTCAAATAGATGGGAGACAGACCGACATGGAGGTGGTTTTACCACAAGTCCCCGCTTGCTGACGCCTACGGCCCACCGGAGGGCCTATCCAAATTTCATCCCTTGTCCGAGATCGAGCCGACGCCGAGGGAGGAGACACTTTTGCGCTTGTCACGATCAGGACGCGAGGCTCTCCACGAGGGATCTTTGTCGAGGAATTCTGTGTGTTTTGGTTGTGGCCGTTTGTGCGGGGATGGAATGTTAAACTTGGCACGGCTGGCGGTGATGTCCTTCATTCGATCCGCTTCGATGGCGAGGATGGTAAGTATGGCCGCTTCACTCGTCTAGTCGTATGCATGCCAACCACCCGTTATTCATATAAATATTTCTTCTGTTAAGGGGGTCGCGCAGTGCTACCCATCGACGCAGGTCAGGCGGGTGGCGAGCAGCCTCGGCCCCTATACAGGGGAGGACATGAAGCGGGGCTCGGGGTGTAGGAGCCTCGCTTGAATCGTATGCATTTGGACCCGGCTATCCGCCTGGTGGAGCGACCCAACCCTGACGAGGGGAGGAAGAAGAAACACTGGGTGCTGGAGGAGCTGAACGCCGTGGGGCCGATCGGCGTGATGCCCTTGTAGTGTGCTGGAGCTGCGGGTGCTGGAGGCTCTCATTACGCGAGGGTGGATTCGTCGATACGCCCTCCGAAGGCGGCTCATGGTCCCGCAGGGCGAGTCGATCATGTGAGCTCGACGGGCTCTTCCTGGGCGCGAGTACCTTCTCGGTGTTCGCTACCATAGGCACCGGGCTAGGGTGGCTGCCCCATTTCAAGGTGGCGAGCCTAGCCCTCGAGGAGCCCTCTGCTGGGACTCTTTCGAACATGCACGGTCGGGAGTCCAAGGATACTCTGGTGAGGGATCCCATCTCCACTCAGGATGCGATTGGTAGGTTCTTGTTGCATTTCTTCTGGTTGTTGCTGCCGTACTGACTCTTTTTTTTAGCGGTGAGCGACGGGAATGGCGAGGATGGTGGTTCTAACGCTGGGGGATCGGAAGGTGACTCTGACGACGGTGGGGTTGGCGAGAGCTCCAGCGTCAGGGGATTTGGGGAGGAGGTGGCTCTACTGGCCGGGCGCCCAGGTCGCCACTACGGTGGATCTTGGTCCATTGTGCACCAACAACTTCCGTGTTAGTCCCGTGCGGCTGCTAGTGTGGAGGAGGTGGCTCGCCACGCCTGCTGCTTGGTGGAGCGGCTCTTCGAAAGCATGCCTACTTATCGGATGTTCAGATCAATCGAGGCAAACGCCGCTAGGGTAAGTTTGGATGATATTTTCCTCATTCACTCATTAATATATATATATAATTTGGTTGAGGAAGGTGCACTTCGCATAGACCCTGATGCTATCCCGCGCGCTCGAGGGGGATATTTGTCGCGGCTATGCAGAGATTCAAGAGAAGGTCAACTCGGAGCATGCGTGAAATGAGTTGCTTTGCTCGGAGCACCTGGATCTCGTTGAAAGGGCAAAGGGGCTGGAGGCACGGGTTGCTAAACTGGAGAAAGAGCGCCACGACCTTCGCGAGGAGGTGCAGACGCTTCAAAGCACGCGTAAGGATCTCGAGGCGAAGATCGAGGTGGAGCGTCAGTTCTCTGAGACGGTGTCGCACATTACCTGGGATGCCATGGAATCGCTGGAAAACATTGTGCCCGAGCTCGGAATCGTGCTGTCACCTCGGAAGCATACCCCTATGTAGGTTGACCGACGCCGACCGCCTCCCGCATGCCGGGAGATCTACCGCCGCCGCGAGCTCGCGCACCATTGCGCGAAGGTGGCTTGGACGGCAGCCTTCGTGTCACTGCAGAGGGCTGGATGTGGAAATGTTGATGCCCTCAGCGCGCGCTCCTTGCCCGTGGCCCCGCTCCGAGATTGTCCGCCGAGCATCATACAGGCGGAAGGCAACCAAGGCCTTCGCCAAGCCTTCGGTGCATCATGGCCGTGAGGCGCGATGGACTCCCTTTGCCGTGTGGCCGAGCAGTATACGACAGCAAGGTTATGGATGCGAATGAAGGCGCCATGAAGCGGGGCACCACCGGTGACAAGGTTGCGCGATTCGCTTATACACTCGCGCCACGAGGGTCGCGATGTGCACCGACCATAGGCTATGCGCTGTGTCTGCTTATACACTCGCGCCACGGAGGGTCTGCAGTGCACCGGCCATAGGCCACACATGGTGTCTCAGATAATTTGATAAGTCGGTGCCAAACGCCATTACATTACACATACAAGCTCATACTGCATAAAACCGGTGGGGAGCAATCGTCCGGTGCAAATTTGTTTACATATCCCTACGAATAAAATTTTGGAGGCTCTTGCCATTCCATGTATGATCTAGTTGTCGACCTTCGGTGTTAAGTATGTAGTAGGAGCCCGCCTTGTGCTTCGAGTGATGATGTAGGGCCCTTCCCATTTGGACTCTAGCTTCCTAGCACCGTGGTGTTCGCCGCCGCCGAGTACCATATCACTTGGTGTTAAGGTGCGGATTCGACCTTCCCGTCAGATACCAAGGGTTACGAGTAGGCTTACGATAGCACAAAACAAAATTTTACCGCGCAACCATGGAACCTCCGCAAGTAATAGATCACGAGATTACCATAGACGCCGACTCGTGAGCGTAAGTAGAGTCGGTGTAGCGAATATATGCGGTCGTAGTCGTGACGCTGCAAGGCGATCGCCTCCGAGTAGTCGTATTGCGCAAGGCCTCGCTTCCTCCGAGTAGTCGAACTCGCCGTAAGTTCTCCTCCCCGCCCGTGATCGCCACGAAGTTACGGATCGCCCTAACGCCGATGCCGCAACAAAGACCTCCGAGGTATCCACACATACGGGTTGGAACACCGCTACCGGTGTGCTAGCACCGCAACGTGGTTGAGGATGGCGTGGCTATTAGGTTTCGGAGTTCTTCCAAAACCGTGCTTCACCCTATGCCACCGCTCTCTTTATATAGGCATCCATGATGGGTCTCTTACCGAGGCCCATTAGGAACTTATATCCTATAATGACCTGATCACCATCCAAATCAAATCCTCAAATTTCTTAAGTGTGTGACCCACTGTGTTCTTGTGCGATTGGTTGTGACTCTGAAACTCTTTTCCGACCACTAGTCGTCCGCGTACCTAGTAGCACGTGAACGATTCCTAAGTACACAAAGAATATATCTGATTAACCTTAACGTAATATGATCTATGATCGTCCTCATCACTTACGATCGCTCAGATCTCTCCATACGACTCAGCCTCAGGATTACGCTCGACTAGTCTACCACCGTATCAGATCTCCATACCACCAAACCAGAATCGATCGAACTAAGTGACCTACTCATGCATTCTCCCTTTGCCTCACGATGTCTAGTTGAACTCTGTGAGATATGGTGTCATCCATAGACTGCTCAATACTTTCGATCGAAAGTGTTTGATAACATCATGCGGTCGATACTTCGACCACTAGTGGCATGGCCATGCACTTTCTTTATCCGATCACCACGAGGGGCCCAGAGACATCTCTCCTGTTATGTTAGGAGGGGCAAGTCCCATCTCGACTAGTCACATTCCTCCGTATGTTTCATAGCATACCCGAAAGCTACCTTTATAACTACCCAATTACGGAGTAGCGTTTGGCAACCCCTAAGAGTGCTATTACACATGTAGGAAACCATGCTGATCTCAGGTCTAAGGATTATACATCATCATTACTTGAGACCAACTAATGACACAAAGATTCATAATAATCTCAATAGTATCTCAATGATGGGTCTATCCAGCTCCATGTTCTCCAACATGTGCTCACATTACTGATTCGATATCTCTATATCTATGACCGGTGAAACATGACCATCAATCAATACATGTGTCGGTCGAGAGTCACTGCTTGTTCCGACCAAGGACATTTGACTAGGATAAATTTAGAATGATATCATATAAGTTAATGAGTTTCACCAACAAGTCACATACTCATTGATCTATAACTGATGATTCATTCAAGGAACATGATAACATATTATCCAATATCATGAACATAAGGAAATACAATCATCTTTATGATTGCCTCTAGGGCATATTTCCAACAATACCTTCACACCCTTTGATGCATTTCGCCATTGTTGAAATGGCCTAAACTCGTGCTCCTCCAGAGGTCTAGCGACGTGTTGCGTCCATGTGGCTCCCACTTTTGTTGCTAGAAGGATCGGCTGTGAACTCGCTTCGGGTCATTGCTTCATCTCCGAATAGGAGTTTAAACAGGGAGAAGCCTGTGGCCCTTGTCGGTGATGTGCGGAGTGCCATAAAGCCTTCTCGAGCTCGCCGGGCCAGAGCTCCTTCTCAAGCCCACGAGGTGCTTGGTTAGTCCTACCAAGAAAGTTGTCATATTCGCGCCGACCGCCTGCTCGACTTGGGGTGGCCGGCTGTTTAAACATATTGTGGTGCCGATGTTATGATGAATGTTCGAAAGCCGCAGATCAAGTTGGTGCCATTATCGGTGACGATGTATGGGGTACCCCATATCGGGCACACGATATTCTTCCATGCGGCCTTGCGCCGCCACGGCCATGATTTTGGCGACTGGCTCAGCCTCCGCCCATCTAGAGAAGTACTCGATGACGACGAAGGCGAAGCGGAGGTTGCCCTTGGCTGCTGGGAACGGGCCGATGATGTCGAGTCCCTAGCGGGCGAAGGGCCATACCGGGGTGAGTGGTTGCAACGAGATAACTAGTGCTTTGCATTGTGGCTAGCCCATTGTAGTATGTAGGCTGCTCATATCAGGCGGGCAGCCCCGTGCTTCCGGCAACCCATGGTGCTTTCGATGTCATGAGAGCGTGCCCAGATTTTGTATAGCACTTCGTGGGGGCTCGTCCGAGCCGGGCTATTTTGGCAGTCTATATGCACTCGCTGTCGCTTTGAATTATGTTTTGATTGTAATGTCGTGGAAATACTTTGCTTCGCCGAACCATCGCTAGGTATCCGACATCTCTCGATCCTCGTCGTGAATGATTTGTCAAGTGGCTTGCAACGAGGCTGAGTCGCTTACTATTATGCGCTCGCGCCTAGTGCTTTTGCCTTTTGCGCACTCCAGCAGAGTGTCTCATACTCATAGGCATTATTGGTTGTTGGGAAGTTGAGGTGTGCGCATGGGATACACTTCGCCATCCGTGCGTACTCAAGATGGCCGAAGGCTGGCCCCGCCGTGGCACCATGACCGTTAGTGTATATTATCCCTGGTGCTTCGATCTCACTTGGTGCATAGTCCTGTGCTTGCAGGGTCCATTCGGCGATGAAGTCGGCCAAGGCCTACGACTTGATTGTTTTGTGTGCGGTGAAGGTGATATCGAAGGACGCCAGCTCGGCCGCCCACTTGCCTACGTGTCCCAAGGCGCCCTTATTCCACAAAGATAAGCGCCAAGTGTAGGACGTGGGGATTATGATGGCGCAGCCGTGAGTAGTGCTCGGGTTTGCGTGAGGCCATGAGGAGGGCGTGACGCCAACGTCTCTAGCTCGATGTATCGAGCTCTGGCCCCTTGGAGGGCTTCCGAGACATAATACATCGGGCTCTATCCGTTGTCTTCTTAGACGAGGACTATGCTGATAGCGAAGGAGAAAGCTGTGAGGTACAGCATGAGATTCGCGCCTTGCTTCAGGCTTGTTAGGCTTGGCAGTTGAGTGAGGTATTGCTTGAGTTCTACGAATGCGCACTGCACTCTTCGATCCATCTGAATGGCTCTGCTCATCAGATTGTCTTGAAGAACGGTAAGGCCTGCTCCG
This sequence comes from Hsuehochloa calcarea, assembly GCA_036346395.1. Lineage (NCBI taxonomy): Eukaryota > Viridiplantae > Streptophyta > Magnoliopsida > Poales > Poaceae > Hsuehochloa > Hsuehochloa calcarea. The sequence continues at coordinate 51,349,122 of CM070610.1, read as the reverse complement.
TCGAGTGGGACAGAACTCGCCGAGGGTCGCGAGGCGCCCGCCGCCTTTTGTACTTCCAGCGCTATGGGCGGGTGTCATCTCCTGAATGGCTTTTATTTTTTCTGGGTTGGCCTCGATGCCTCTCTCGAATATGAGAAAACCCAGGAGTTTGCCATCATTGACACCGAAGGTGCATTTGTCCGGTTTAGCTTGATTCCTTTGCTCGCAAGTTGGTAAATGTTTCCTCGAAGTCCGCTGCAGGTGCGAGGCACCGAGTCTACTTTTGACCAAGATGTTGTCCACGAGTCTTCTATGTTGCGGCCGAGCTTATCGGCGAGGACTTTATCGATGAGTCAGTGAATGTGGTGTCCGTGATTCTTGAGGCCAAGGGCATACAGTGTAGCAAGAAGTGCCGAGGGTGTGATGAATGCCATTTTGAGTTCATCTTCCTTGCCATAAAAATTTGATGGTGGCGAGGGGCGCCGAAGAAGCTCATTAGCTCACGCCCCAAAGTGACATCTACGAGCCGATCGACACGGGTAGAGGAAAATCATCCTTCTGGCGATGCCTTGTTGAGGTTGGTGAAGTTGACGACATTCGCTAATTGCCTAAGCTCTTTGTTTGAGGATAGGATTGGCAAGCCACTGAGTGTTTGATCTCGCGATCACTCCCGCCGTGAGCTTGGCGATCTCCTTCTTGGTCGCTTCTAATAGCTCCACCAATATGTGGCACAACTTTGCTTCTTGGTGACGATTGCTTTCGCACGGCGAGGCTGGTGCCGATAGTCTCTCGCAACTCGAGGGATATCCTCAAGGCCCCAGCGAAGACATCCGCGATGCCATGAGCACCGGAGAATGGCATCACATGTCGGGCTGGAGCTCGGCCGAGGGCCACCGCCCTCCGGTATCACGGCTGGGTGACTTGCAAGAGTTGCCCTTCCGCTTGGCCTTTGGTGCCCACTTTGCCAAGGTGCCGCCGACCGAGAAGTGGCCTCACCAATCAGGTGTACGTGTCGGGCCAACGACAATGCCTCCAGCTCTGTTTAACTTGCCAAGTCCGAATCTCCTCGATCAGAACTATTCCTTAAGGTGCGGGATTTTCATGCATAGGTAGTTATGGTGTGCTATAGAACCGGAAGGAGTTCACAGGGCTCGCCTAGGATGGCATTGTATTGGTATGGCATCCGGACGATGTCAAATGTGATGATTTCGTTCGGAAGCAAAGTCATCGCGAATGTGATGGCTCGATTGATCCGACCTGCAGCCGCCATCGATCTACCCCGAATCCTACCATGGGGATGCCCGGTGACAAAGCATCCTCGGGATCATCATTTTGTAAAAGGCCTCCGCTAACAACAAGTCAGCGGAGCTTCCTCCGTCTACGAGGACGCGTCGGACGTCGAAATCCACATTGTTGGCCGAGATGACGAGGAGGTCCTGGTGCGGAAAGTAGACACCCCGAGTGTCCTCTGGTCCAAGGTGATGGGAATCTCGACGAGCGAGGTGGGTCGGAGGCCCTATATGTTGCGACACGATGGATTTGGGGGCGATACACACCATTGTCTTTTGATGATATGTCGATGATGATCCTCCGTGATCATGTTTGTGATCATTTGACGGTGTTCGCTGAGCACCCTATGCGGGCCTAGGTGGGGGGCAGCAAACTAGTTGCTTAGGCCCTTCCTCGCCTTCGCTCTCACCGCTGTCGGCCCGGCTCATGTAATCTTGCATGGCCGTGTTCGCATGCAATCCGCTGGTCGTGAGAGCCCTCCCCTGCAGGTGTCAGCGTAACAAAGATGTCCCACCAAAGCCGCCCAAGTGTTGAGGCACTCTGGTTGTGGGACTCACATTGCAGTCGCAAAGAGCGGGCACCCCAAGACTGCTGTGTATGGGGCCTTCCGCCATTGCGCTCGCGTCTCCCGGCTATTGCACCCACTCGCCTCCTCGCTCGCTTCCTTCCGGATTGTCCCCGCCCATGTGGTATACGCCCGCTCTTTCGTGGTAATCGTTACGTTATTGATTGGCCGCAGCTTCATTGCAGCTTGTTGTGGGTTCCTTCGCGGTAGCCCGCTAGTGTGACGCCACGGACGGGTTTGAGCCTCGCCACGGGCGCCGTCCTCCTCCACCCGCGGCATTCTTCCATCCCGTCAAGAGCTCCGCTATGAGCAAATGGGCTTGTAGGCCGCCTTTCGCTAAGGGGCCTTTTTGGAGTCCGTAGGTCGTCAGATTTATGATGGTAGTTTTGTTCACTTGGCATTTTACCTCCACAAATCTTTTGAAAAATCATGAGGGACTAGGTCAGCTCGCTATATCGCTAATAGATGTCCCGCATCCTTGGTTCCACGTAGTTCCTCAGAAATTGTTGCACACCGCCCCACAACTGCTTCACGCCAGATACGGAGTGAGGTGGGATGGTGAAGAATCGTCAACGCCACACCTTTAAGGGCCGTGGTGATGCTTTTGCTTTTGTGGTGTCACCCCGCAATTTCGATGGCCGCTTCATAGACGTGAAGGAATTTCGAGGTCCGCACCCTCAAGGGCCTAACCTCTGCATCTTGAAGCCTTGGGTCCAGCGGATTGTTTCCAAATTTCAAAGGCTCAAGGGGAATTGGGATCCCCAACCACTACCGCCAAATTAATGGTGGGTGGTGCCCGGCGAGTAGCTCCTTCTGGCTTCAGTTGTGTAAGGCCGACCGAGCCGCATGGGCCCGCCCCGGCGCACGGAGGTCGAGCATCTCTTGGCGAGATCCGCCATTTCTCGATGGAGTGTTTCGCACTCTCTCTCGCACGCCACCGCCTTCTAAGGAGTCGGCACGCCGGCGCCAGCCGCGGCCGCCCCCAATGATGTTTCCGCATGGAATTGTTAGTTTTTCTTCCAGGGTCTCGGATGCTGGCCGCCGCTTCTGAGGTCTTGGTTTGCTTAGCCCTCTGGCGCTGGTGTTGCCGATGCCGCGGCATGCTTCTGGCCAGGACACTTTGGGCGCAGCCTTTCCTAGGGGCCATTCTATCGCTTCGAGTCGAAATGTGCTTGACTTTCCTGCCGATCCCCACAGATGGCACCAACCTGCCGAGCCAAAAAAGAGGGCTAAACAAGAAGAGAGGGGGACCCTAGTGTACTCGAGAGGACCGGAGGATCCTCGTGATAAGGGACCACCATAGGAAAAGGGGTGTGTATTAATTGCTCTAAAAACATGAATCTCATCCCCCTTACATGAGGGGCCAAACCCCTATTTATAACCTTCTAAAACAGGGTACTTGCATTTGTAGGACCGGAAAGGCGACTGAGGGGGGGTGAATAGGCGCTTTCCAAAACTTTCTCGCCTAAAACAAATTCAACACGAACTTTACTCCTTTAGCTATGAAAGCTAAGAAGTTCAGTGAGCACACAACGGAAGCCTTGTGTTGGATTTGATAAACCCCTCAAGCACACGACACAAAAGGAGAAAAGAACTCAATGTTCTTCATCAACACGGCGGTCCGACCGGCTACCACGGGCGGTCTGACCGACGGTCAACCAAATGGTCCGACCGCAACTAACCAAATGGTCGGATCATGTGGATACGGTCAATTCCAGAAACCAATGGTCTGAAAACACGCGGTCGAACCGCCGCTGAAGAGCTTGGCCGACCTAGAGAGTCCAAGATCAAAAACTCCACCTAAACCAAAACGAAATTTGATCCAACTTTTGATTCAACCAATAAAACTTGACCAAATTTCTAGCACACCTTCCTAATGATATTAGAGACCTATTTCTAGCGACGATCCGTCAGATCCACTTCGCAGAGTCGATCTCTTGAGATTTTACCAAAGAGGTGCACAAACCCTAGAATTGAGAAAATCTTGATTCAAGACTTGCTTGTGAGGATTTGATGATCTAGATGTCTCTAGGAGTAATCCCACACAACAAAGCAAGGCAAAGTAGGTCAAGAGACCAAGCATGAACCTTTGAATCAAGGAAGCACCAAAAACATCCAAAAGAGAGAAGAACACAAAGGGAGCAAATGATCTTTCAATTAAGCATCACAAGATTGTTCATTCACAATAGATGCTTACAAAGCCTCTCCACCAAGGAGGGCAAGAGCTCAACAAGGAGCACACTCCAAACCCTAGTTCTCCTCTCCTCTCCTCCAAACCCTAGAAAAAGAAGAAGGGGGCTAAAATGAATGCTTGCTTAGGTTTTCCACCTCTCCCCTTCCTATTTATACTAGAGAGCTAGGGTTTCCCTTTTTGGGTCACTTACACATGGGACCCACACAAATAACTCTTGAAGCAATCGTCCGCTTCACCACGTAGGTTGATCACGGTTCTCATCGACGCCAAGCCTCTCTTGTCCAATCCCATCGAACCTCCCGAGACTCGCACCGATATCCGCACCGCCGATCCAACCAAATTGCTTCAACCACCCGCTCGATCCATCTTGCCCATTCTCGCACCATGCTTGTGTCACACGACCTCACCCGATCCCCGATCGCTCGACCTCGCCTCCAAGCGTAGTCCCGATCCACTCACCGCTGACGCTGTTGACTCGCAAGCCACCCGACAAAGAATAGACAAACAAATCGCTTCCGAACAAGTTCTTCACAACTTGACCCACGCCGCCCACAATGCGATATACAACAATAAAACATTGAAGTTCACATAATAACACACTCAAAATCAACTCAATGCAACACTTGGCTTTCATTCAGTGATCACGGCCGATCGCTTCATGGCCGGTCCGACCGATTTTGATGCTGGGCGGACCGCTCCCACAACGGCGGTCGGACCGTCCAAAGGACTTAGCCAAAATTCAAGAGAAATTCAAACCTTCCGAAATTTCAAACGAATAGAACTTTTGACTAGGAGCTCCAAAAATGATGGGACCACATCCAGGAGACTCCCCTCACTTGCCTACACAACCTATTTTTGGCCCAGCTCCAAAATCCAACTTTCAATGCGGCGGTCGGACCGGCCACCATGTCCGGTCGGACTGCTCCACGGGCGGTCTGACCGCCCGGGACAACCGGTCAGACCGCCTGTGGCCTGACAGCCTTGGAGCAAACCCGAAAACGCGAGATTTTGCAAACCAACAACGCCATTGCCAATTGACTCATCATCCTGAGATCATGTACATATCCTCACGATATTCACAATCTCCCCCTTGATGAACACATTGGCAATTTTCAAGAAAATGTGGTTTTTCAAAATGAAAAGTAAAACTTCATTGCTGCATAAAGGCACAACTTGGTCCATAAGCAACACAAAGCCTAGGAACCGACCAAGCTGGCTTCAGAATAGTGTAAGCAAATGAGATAAGGCATTGAAAGCACAAAAGGATTTAAATTCCAGAAAGTAGCCAAAAATCTCACTTAGGTCCAAATGAAAGGTAATTTTTCTATTTGACCTTTGATCATTGTGAGTCTTCTTGAATTGCAAATCAAATCAGGAAAAGGCAATAAAACCCAGAAACTCAACTCACCATGATCACAAATTTTCAAAAGGGTTTTTTCTTTATGTGTGTTCTTTATGTATGAAACCAAAAGCTCCAACAGCATTTTCTTCACAATCTTTCTCCCCCTTTGACAATGAATTCATCAAGATGCATGAAAAAGAAAGAGCATGAAGGAATGACTTTATTTTTGATCTTAGTAAAAGGAGCCATGACTATTATTCATGAAGACAAGATAAGTATTATACCAAGCCATATAAAGAGTAGACGCTATATTCAATCATGGCAAAACGTAACGCAAGGCTAAAACCAAGATAGCAAGAATCGAGATTAATGTAATTAAAATCATGAAAGGTTGCTCAAACTCATAGATTCACTCAAAGCAACCAAAATGAGTCAAGCCATGTCTATAAGTAAAAGAGACTCAAAACAAGAATTGAGGCATTTTGAGCATTAAGAAAATTCTTTGAAGCAAAGCTCAAGCACTTAGCCCTTTTGGGCAATTTTTCTTTTCTTTCTCTTCCTTTTTTTCATGTGCTAGATCTCAAGCCTTGCCACACCTATCTCAAGCTTATAAGCTTAAAAGAATGATCTAGGTCATCCAAAACTCCCCGAGTTCATGCCTAGTGCAATGGCAAGCCGCCTCATGAGAAAGGATTGGTGAGATCAGCTTTTTCGACATGATTTTTTTTTTTTTCTTTTGCTTGACTTGAGAAGATAAAAGCTCATTTTTTTCCATCTCAAAATAAGTCCAAGACTCAATTCAACTTGTAAGACATGGCGAGAATCATAAGCGGATCACTAGAGCAAAACTAGTCACAAGATCCAACAAGACATGATTTGATTCAAATTTCTCACAGATATAAAGCTAGCAAGGCAAAAGCTAAGCCAAACACGAAGAGCCATAAACGAGGTCTAGCAGACTATCACTCGATATGACAAGGTATAGAATATGAAAACAAGTCATACAAGGATAATAATCAAAGCTCCATTAGTTTTAATATACAATGCAAGACAAAAGAGTTTAATCATGCATTATGATACAATGAATGCAAAAAGAGCCACTTCCCCCTCAAAACAGCCCAATAGGACTAATAACCCCTAACTCTCCCCGCAAAGCAGCAAAACGAGAAGAATCAAGAGCCTTAGTGAAAATATCTGCAAGCTGTTGCTCAGACTCTACAAAATGAAGCACAACATCACCTTTTCAACATGGTCTCTCGTAAAATGAAATCGAATATCAATGTGTTTAGTCCTAGAATGTTGCACTCGGTTTTTGGTAATATTAATTGCGTATGTTATCACGTAAAAGAGGAACACTTCCCAAAGATAACCCATAGTCCCGCAATGGGATAAAATCCAGAGAACTCGAGAGCACCATCGCGCAGCTACATACTCGCCTCACCAGATCAGGCAACAGAGACTGCTTTCTAGAAGACCAAGAAACAAGAGATGTGCCCAAAAATGACAAGTGCCAGAGGTACTCTTCCTATCCACTCTACACCCGGCGAAATCAGCATCAGAAAATGCTCGAATTGAAAGAGCCGAAGAGGAAGAATACCAGAGTCCAAAATCAAGCGTATCTTGAAGGTACCTGAATATGCGGCGAACTGCTTGACGATGAGAAGCACGAGGGGAAGCCTGAAAGCGAGCGCACAGACATACGGCGAATTGTATGTCCGCCTCGACGCCGTAAGATAGAGGAGGGAGCCAATCATAACGCGATACTCCTTCCGATCCACCGACTCTCCATCCTCATCCAGGTCCAAGGACGGTGGTTGTTGCAATGGGAGTAGACATTGGCCATCGCTTCCCATATTGAAGCGCCGAAGAAGGTCCTTTGTATACTTACTCTGGTGAACGAAGGTGCCTTCTTCCAGTTGCTTGATTTGAAGACCAAGGAAGAATGTCAGCTCTCCCATCATGCTCATCTCAAATTCACTGCTCATAGAATCTGAAAATCTAGACACCAAAGCATGAGAAGAACCACCAAAATAATATCATCCACATATATTTGAACCAACAAGAAATCACCGCCATGCTCGAGAGTGAACAAGGTTTTATCAACCATTCCCATTTTGAAATCATTTTCAAGCAAGAAACTCTTAAGCTCACATACCAAGCCTAGGAGCTTGTTTCAATCCATACAGGCTTTAGAGAGTTTAAAAACATGGTTTGGGAATTTTGATTTTCAAACCTGTGAGGTTGCTTGACAAAGACCTCTTCTTCTATGAAGCCATTCAAGAAAGCACTTTTAACATCCATTTGAAAAAGCTTGAAACCCTTGGATGTTGCAAATGCTAAAAGAATGCGAATGGCCTCCAATCTAGCTATCGGAGCAAAGGTCTCTCAAAGTCTAAGCCTCTACCGAATAACCTTGAGCTACAAGTCTAGCCTTATTGCGAACAACCAATCCATCCTCACTTTGCTTATTTTTAAAACCCATTTTGTTCCAATAACATGAGAATCGAAGGTCGCTCAACTAAAAACCGACTTTGTTTCTTTCAAAATTTTCAAGCTCTTCATGCATGGCATTGACCCAAGAGGCATCGATAAAGCATGAGTGATATCTCGGGTTCAAAAGAAGCGACAAAAGCGTAATGTGCATGGGAATCAGAGAATAAACCTCGAGCGAGTGACTCGCTTTGAAGATCCCCAATCATCTGCTCAGAGGATGTTGTCGCCGAATGCGAAGAGGTGCTCTCGGTGCGTATGGCCTCTACCCTATGAGTTGTGGAGGTAGAAACAGAGCCACTCAGATCGCTTGGGGATAGGAGGCTACCGCCACCGACATCAAGTAGTAGTAGGTGCCTCCATCCCTCTCGTAGTAGCAGGAGGATGGTTTGGGTCTTCATCCTCGTAATCATCATCGACGAAGATGCTTTCTTGAGTTTCAGAACCTGTACCAAGCATCGGTCTAGTACTGTGACTAGCCTCATCAAAAGTGACTTCGCAAGTCTCAACAATTTTGTTAGTATCAACATTAAAAACACGATAGCCACGAGAATGAGCAGGATATCCAAGAAATATGCCATCAAAACATCTAGACTCAAATTTATCAAGATTGCCATGTTTAAGAATGAAGCACTTGCAACCAAAAATCTTGAAATGAGAGACTTTGGGAGAATGACCAAATCTAAGCTCATAAGAAGTCTTCCCAACAACAGATCTCAAGAAAACCCTATTGAGATATAACAAGCAGAGAGATCGCCTCACCAAAATCTCCTAGGAGTAGAATGCTCATCTAGCATGGTCCGAGCCATCTCTACAAGGGTTCTATTCTTCCTTTCTACAACACCATTCTGCTGAGGAACTCTAGGAGAAGAAAACTGATGCTCAATTCCCTTATCACAGTAAAGTAGAAAAGAAGAATTCTTGAACTCATCCCATTATCACTCCTAATGGCTCTCAAAGCTCCTGTATATCAACAAAGAATTTAAGGACCAAATCTTTAAAGAATCCAAATGCTTCATTCCTTAGAAGCAAGAAAATACACCCATGAATACCGAGTAATCATCCACAACCACCAAAGACATACCATTTCCCACCAAATGATCAACTCTAGAAGGACCAATCAGATCTAAGTGAAGAAGTCGCCCCGTCCATCACCATTACCAAAGTAAGAGGTGGGTGGGAAGCGTACACCATCTTACCATGTCTACAGTGGTGAGCACACAAGATCTCTGACACCTTCACTTAGGCAAACCTCTAATCAAGTCCTTGCAACCGACTCTAGACAAATGATCAAAACCTATATGCCCAAGTCTACGATGCCACAAAACAAGGTCATGAGAATCAGAGGCTACCGACATCTAGGACTGGAAATGTAAGAAATATCAAATTTGCACGTAAGATCTTCTCAAACTGAGATCTCAAAACAAGCTCACCCGAGGAATCTAGAACTCTACACTCACCTCTCTTAAACCTCACTTCTAGACCTCATCAAGCAAATGAGAAACAGATAGAAGATTATACCTCACCACTTACCAAAGCGACGCCTTTAGCATGAACTTGTCGTTGACGCGACAAAGGCCCTTTGCAATACGGTCCCAGAGAAGCATCCCCAAATGTAATCAATTCATTGCCGGATGCACGGTGAGGGAGGAGAACCATCTAGAATCTCCGGTCATATGTCGAGAACACCCGAGTCAACAAGCCACTTGTCCTCCTTCCTCGCACGACGGACCTAAAAGGCACAATCAAAACATCCGTGCCTCAAGATCAAGTTAGTGATAAATGAACGAGGAATCCAAGATCGAGAAGCACGATGTCCGGGAGCAAAGAAGAGAAATAGTGAAACATGATCAGAACAAAATCATAAGGATGCACATGAGAATCACCTAGACCTCTCCAAACGATCTACCAAAAGATCGATATTCCCCGCCTAGGTGCTACCCTGTCTCTCCTCACGATGTCCTAATCCAACATGCCGCCTAGACCCACCAAAAGAGTCTACAAAGTTCTCTACAAATCTAGGCCTATGTGTGGTGCGATAAACAGTCGCCTAGCTCTAGAGACTACATCCGAGAAGGGACTCTCTAATGGATCTTAGGACGCCATCCTCTCTTTTCTCTCAAGTTTTGCTCTCCAAGGTAACTCAACAAGATGGCCTTCTTTCTGCGTGCAGGTGCAATGGTATCGACCTTTGAGGGGTCTCTGATGCATGAGTGAAAGCACCTTTCTTGCCGTAAAGAGTTTGAGCAAAACCACCGGATTTGAAAACAACCCCTGATGGCTTAGGAGGTTCTAGCTCAAACAAACCATTCTTCACAACTCTAGCAATCTTAGGTGGGTTTTTCTTGAATGCTCTAGGGGTTGAAACCTAGACCACTATTTTTCACGCCACCTTGGATTGATCAAGAATCATGTTGAGTTTCTTTTCCCACTTGAAAATTTCTCAAGAGTCACCTTGAGGTAATCATTCTCTTCATTAACTCCTCACATCTAGTGCACTTGCTAGACTTGATTACCTCATTGCGCTTACTCTTAAGAAGGGCCACTTCCACTTTGAAGGCCTCACAAGACACACAATAGGATTCCCAATCCTATTCAACTGCTTCCTTAAACTTGACTCTAAAGGCCTCTTGTATCCGACAACCATGGTTTCAACTTCAAAGATTCAAAACACAAGAGTTAGAATCAATAACCTTTTAGAAGCAAAGAAAAGACATAGATCTTTCAATTTTAGCCTTTTCTTCCGTGGTCTTGTTTAAGGCTTCAATCTCAATTGTAAGCTTGGGACAATTTTCACAAGATGCAACTCTAGAGTAAATCAATGTTTCGCTATCTCTTGCATCTTAATCCTATTATCCTTACAATGAGAGCATGTGTGACTAGCATCAAACTTTTGCAATTCTTTTAAGGAACTATCCAATTTTAATTCTAGCAAAGCACATTTGGAGCAAGTTAAAGGGATAGCTTCCATGGCAATACATCAAGAGGAATGACATCTAAACAAGCAGATCTAGACTTGAAAGATTCTAGTTCATCGAGAGCATCTTTTAGTTGATTTGTGACAGAGGAATGAGCAGATTTCAAGCTTGTCAAATCTTTAAGCAAGCTAGTGCAGAATCACAAATATCGCAGGATTGATAGATTTAAGCCTAACAACTTCAAGATTCAAATTATCAATCATAATGTCCTCGCTTCCTAATCATTTTTACTTGCTTATGCAATTTCGCTCAGAAGCACCAAAGCCCTTTTCATATCAAGAATAGAAGGGCATACCTCATCGATCACTAAAAGGATCCTCATTGTTGGAGGAGTCGCTATCGTGGTCGTTCTTGGCCATGAAACACATGCCTGAAGTCATGCGCCTTCTTCTTGCCACGAGAATCACTCGCCGCCCTCCGCTTCCGAGTCCACATCGCTCATATTTACATTCTCAAGAGCGGCAGGACCCTACCGACAAACTTTCGATAGTTTGTCTTCTTGGGTTTTGCATCCTCTCCGGGATGTCTTCGTGTCTCCTTCTCCTCCTTGCCCTTTAGCTTGGGCACTCGAGCGAATGTGGTTTGGCTCACCACATTCAAGCACGTGATAGGTCCGCTCCTCCTCCTATTTCTCACCTTGTTGTACGCTTGTGAATTTGGTGGAAAGGAGGGCTAAGTCATCCCTGCAATTTCTCGTTGCTCATCACTCAAGGAATGTAAAGCGATAATGAAAAGCCGATGAGCTACAATCAAGAGAATCAAGAGCAACCCTTGGATTTGTCGACCACTAAAACCATTGACTCGTTTTGGGGAGACGCGAGATAAAGTCAATCTCATGCGCCTTCAACCTCGAGTAGAGCTTATCCATGGTAAGCTCACTCATGACAAGGTTGTCATTGATGGAAGTGATCTTCATACCCTGCACCTTCACATCAAGAGCACCTGTGAAGCGGCATTTTCGCACTCGTAAAATACCAAGTCAACAAATATGGAGATCATGAAGAATTTTAGAGAATCTTCCCCACACTCATCCAAAGACTCACCAGCCTTTGTTCGATCTTCGAGTAAACCTTTGAGCTGGTTCTGTCTCACTTCCTTGATCGCAGTGGACCCTTCGTGATAATCACAAAGTGTTCGCCAGATCTCGTGAGCAGACCGCAAGTGAGCAACACGCCAAACTCGATCGACTAAGGCCTTGGATCAAATAATTCGAGCCTTGCCGTTGGCCTCCACATCCGAGTGATCGATCGCCACCTACCGGGCACGACATAAGGGTTTTTCACCTTAGCCAAATAGCGTGCCCTTGAGCCTCGATATATGCCTTGCATACGAGCCTTCCAAAGATGCAAAGTCAACTCCTCAAAGATGTGTGGCTTGGTTGAGTACTTGTCACCGCCATGGCTCCAAAGACCGTTAAGATCTATAGAAAAGAGCTAACCCGCCTGATACCACTTGTAGGACCTGAAGGCGATCTAGGGGGTGAATAGGCGCTTTCAAAACTTTCTCGCCTAAAACAAATTCAACACGAACTTTACTCCTTTAGCTATGAAAGCTAAGAAGTTCAAGGAGCACACAACGAAGCCTTGTGTTGGATTTGATAAACCCTCAAGCACACGACACAAAAGGAGAAAAGAACTCAATGTTCTTCATCGGGCACGGGCGGTCCGACCGGCTACCACGGGCGGTTTGACCGACGGTCAACCAATGGTCCGACCGCAACTAACCAATGGTCGGATCGGTGGATGCGGTTCGACCCGCAAACCAGCTGGTCCGAAAACACGGCGGTCGAACCGCCGAAGAAGAGCGGCCGGACCGTAGAGTCCAAGATCAAAAACTCCACCTAAACCAAAACGAAATTTGATCCAACTTTGATTCAACCAATAAAACTTGACCAAATTTCTAGCACACCTTCCTAATGATATTAGAGACCTATTTCTAGCGACGATCCGCCGATCCACTTCGCAGAGTCGATCTCTTGAGATTTTACCAAAGAGGTGCACAAACCCTAGAATTGAGAAAATCTTGATTCAAGACTTGCTTGTGAGGATTTGATGATCTAGATGTCTCTAGGAGTAATCCCACACAACAAAGCAAGGCAAAGTAGGTCAAGAGACCAAGCATGAACCTTTGAATCAAGGAAGCACCAAAACATCCAAAAGAGAGAAGAACACAAAGGAGCAATGATCTTTCAATTAAGCATCACAAGATTGTTCATTCACAATAGATGCTTACAAAGCCTCTCCACCAAGGAGGGCAAGAGCTCAACAAGGAGCACACTCCAAACCCTAGTTCTCCACTCCTCTCCTCCAAACCCTAGAAAAGAAGAAGGGGCTAAATGAATGCTTGCTTAGGTTTTCCACCTCTCCCTTCCTATTTATACTAGAGAGCTAGGGTTTCCTTTGGGTCACTTACACATGGGACCCACACACAATAACTCTTGAAGCAATCGCCGCTTCACCACGTAGGTTGATCACGTTCTCATCGACGCCAAGCCTCTCTTGTCCGAATCCCATCGAACCTCCCAGACTCGCACCGATATCCGCACCGCCGATCCAACCAAATTGCTTCAACCACCCGCTCGATCCATCTTGCCCATTCTCGCACCATGCTTGTGTCACACGACCACCCAGATCCCCGATCGCTCGACCTCACTTCCAAGCGTAGTCCCGATCCACTCACCGCTGACGCCGCTGACCGCAAGCCACCGCACAAAGAATAGACAAACAAATCGCTTCCGGAACAAGTTCTTCACAACTTGACCCACGCCGCCCACAATGCGATATACAACAATAAAACATTGAAGTTCACATAATAACACACTCAAAATCAACTCAATGCAACACTTGGCTTTCATTCAGGATCGCGGCCCGATCGCCTTACATGGCCGGCCCGACCGATTCATGTTTGGCCGGACCGCTTCCCACAACGGCGGCCGGACCGTCCAAAGGACTTAGCAAAATTCAAGCGAGAAATTCAAACCTTCCGAAATTTCAAACGAATAGAACTTTTGACTGGAGCTCCAAAATGATGGGACCACATCCAGAGACTCCTCACTTGCCTACACAACCTATTTTTGGCCCACCCAAAATCCAACTTTCAATGCGCGGTCTGACCGCCACTATGTCCGGCCGGATCGCTTCCACGGGCGGTCCGACCACCGACAACCGGCCAGACCGCCAGGTCTGACACCTTTGGAGCAAACCCGAAAACGCGAGATTTTGCAAACCAACAACGCCATTGCCAATTGACTCATCATCCTGAGATCATGTACATATCCTCACGATATCCACAACATTACTATACTAACCCTACAGAGGTACTATACGCGTAGGGGCTGCAGGGACTCCCCCCCCTCTACGCATAGGCTCCAACCCACTGGTGTTTCCTCGGCCCGTTCACCCATCGTGCACTGGTCCACCGGCCACCAAGTGCTTCACCTTCGGGCTTCTCCCGAAGCACGCCGGAGAGGTGACTGGGCCTCCCGAGGTGAAGCGGCCACGGGCCCTCTCCGGCTCCTCCGAGGTGGTCTCGGGGCCTTGCTGCCTCAGCCTCGCGCCAGCTCGAGACCCTTCGACGGCTTCGACCTTCCCGAGGTGGCCTGGAGGGCTTGCCGCCTGGTCTCAGAAGGTTCTCGGACCCTTCGGGACGGTTCAGACCTTCCTCGAGGTGATCCCGGAGGGTTTGCTGTTTTGCGCCTCTCAGAACTTCGGGTACCCTTCGGAGGGCTCCAGGTCTGTCCCGGAACATCCCCAAAGAGACCCTTGGTGCCCCCCGGACGGGGGCCTCTGTGCTCATGAGTTGCAGAGTTTGTCCTGTGGGCTTCGTCGGATTATTAGGGCGGTGAGGCCGCCCCCACGACAAGAACCTTGAGGAGTGACAAACAATTGCCGTCAATCTCCTCAGGAACAGAAAACAAAGACGAAAAAGGACAAACTTATGCCGTCCCAGGCGTCACCGGAGCCCGGAGATGTTTCTATCTGCCTGAATGATAATCAAATTATTGGAGCCGAACTGCATCCAGGTGTCTCCGTAGCCTCAAGGAATATATATAGCTTCGCAGATTTGCAATTGAATGCAGACGCAGTGATGCTCTTTTGTATTCGACGGCACCTAACAGTGCTGCAGACGTGTTTGATGTTCTTTTTTGCAACCGGTCCGCGTCTGAAAACCCAGTGGCTTCATGATTTTTGCCTTCTATCCGCTCGGCCGCCTTTAGAAAATAGCCGTCCTTTGTATGTATGACTCGGATTTGGACGACACTGCTTCTAGAATGTGGTATCTAGACCAATTATGCTTCTCTTCTTTTTGTCGAGATCAGCTGGGTCAATCATGCTGTACAGGATCACCAAAACGATTAGTATTTATCAACTGCTTAAAAAGTCAGAACATCGCTTTTTAAATAAATTAAAAAGAAGAAGAAGTCAGAAGATCACCTCCCTGTGAGAAAAAAAAATCCTTCTTGGGATGAGCACTTGTAGCCACCTTACCCCACATAAAGAATCTTGACATGTTTTTGCATTGAAATGCCTACATGCAACAGACAGTAGAACTCTGCTTCACAAGCACTCTGGCTCTGATAGGTGTATGATTTATTCAAAGCCCTTTTCGATGTATCTCGGCCTCAAATCATGTTGGAGCCTTGGAACCACTCCGATATACCGATCTTCTAGTACTTTACGTGTTTCTAGTGAAAACTGAAAATAATGGTTTTTTTTCTTTAATAAATTAACATTTACACAACCATGAGGTCATAAATACACAAAAGAAAACATGTTCATGTCAAAGAAAACCGATATACAATGTATAATTTCGAGAATAATTGTGTGACCATTTTGGGATTCTCACACCTTTTATTTATAGTGTCAAATATTATAATCCAACTCTAACGCAACTTAAGTTCGATTCGTACACGAGTTAGACTCTTAACTAAACTATAATATCTTCAATACTCACCCTCAAGATGGGTATTAGATAACAGTCATGTCCACCTTGTTACATATTGTAATACTATTACTAGCATCTACCAAACCTGCCATCGACTCTATAACTAATATCATCATAAAAACAAAAAAATTGTTCACCACCAATACTACCAAAGGATTTAACTAAATCCATCTCCACCATCTACCAGCCCCGACTCAACCTCATCTTCATCTACCCTCATACCCCTAGCCATCCCCTACTCCACCACTTTGCCCACACACCCCAGCCTCGGTCTCCACAACATCTACCTCTATCACAGCATCATTACGTCCGACTCTAGTCCCAATCCTCTCTCTGACTTCTCCAAGAAAGACTATCTCCAAAGATCTATACCACCATTAGCACAACCACCAAAGCACCACTTAAACAGCCTTCTCTCCTTGTCTTCCATGTCTTCTCACATAACCTCCGAGCATCACACCACCAAACAACACAAAGCTTAGAAACTCTCAAAGAAACACATCGTCCTCTCTCTCCTTTCCTCAACACAACACACACAGCCACACCCGATCCTCCACCGATCTAGATCCACACCAGATCAGATCGTCTACACATGATCAGATCCTCCACACCGGATCCTCCACACCTCCACCGGATCTTCCACACCAACACCACACCGGATCCTCCACACCGACACCACCCTAGATCTAGGTCTTAGATCTCTACACCAATGCCACACTAGATCCTCCTAAAAAAATCATCCACATCCGATCCTCACACTGGCCTCACACTAGATTGAGAAGTACTTTTCCTCCTCCCAAGCTAGAGATCGAGCACGAACAAACCTTCTTCCTTCCTCCTCCGGAGCTCTTCCTTCCGGAGCAAACTTCCTCCAAGCACCTTCTTCCTCTCGAGCCAAGCCTCTCATCCTCTCCCCGTCGGGCGTCGGCCTTGCACCGCACCCTGACGCACCGCCTCCTCGCCTTCCTTTCCCACGCCCGGATTCGGCCACCGGCCGCCAGATCCCTTCGGCTCGCTACCGGAGCGCCTTCTCCCCATCTCCACCACTGGCCAAGCGCTGGATTCCTTCTCTTCCCCGAGTGTCGGCTCCACCGCCAGATCCTTCTCTCCCCCGAGCGCTAGCTCCACCGCCAGATCCTTCTGCTACTCCGCCTCCACCTCCTTCTGGCCGAGCCGGCTCGAATCCACCGGATCCCGCCACCTCCGCCACCGCTCTGTATCCGTGTCTTGTGTCGTAACCTTCGATACTGTCACCACCAAGCAACACAACAAATAGAACTCTCAAAGAAACACATCGCCCTCTCTTCTTTCCCCAACACAACATATGCAGCCACACCAGATCAGATCCTCTACACCGGATCCTCCACACCTCCACTGCACCCTCCACACCAACACCACACTAGATCCTCCGCACCGACACTACACCAGATCTAGGTCTCAGATATCCACACCAACACCACACTGGATCCTCCTAAAAAATCCTCCACATCCGATCCTCACATTGACATCACACCGATCGAGACGCCCTTTCCTCCTCTCGAGCCTAAGCGCGCCGAGCAAACCTTCTTCCTTCCTCCTAGGGCTCTTCCTTCCCGAGCAAACTTCCTCGGCGCCTTCTTCCTCCCGAGCCAAGCCACTCATCCTCTCCCCGCCACCCATCGGCCCGCACCGCACTCCGCGCCGCCTCGCCTTCCTTGCCCATGCCCGGATTGGCCATCGGCCGTCGGATCCCGCTGGCCCGCCATCGAGCGCCTTTCTCCCCATCCCCACCACCGCCAAGCGCCGGATTCTTCTCCCCGAGCACGGCCTCTCTCGGATCCTTTTCCTGCCGCGCCGGCCCACCGTCAATCCTTCTCGCTACTCCTCCACCTCCTTCCAGCTTGAGTCGACCGATCCCGCCATCGCCTCTAAAGCCCTCGGCTGCTCCTCTTCCTCACCCGCGACCCACACCGCGCGCCTCGCAGACTGCTAGCCGCTGTTCTTGGCTCGCCAAGACACAACTCCGGCCGCCGCCACACCTCTCGTATGACACGATCGTGGAGGACCACACATGACGGGACAACGGCGACTGGTAGATCAACGACGACGACGACAATTCCGAGGTAAGGGTTTTTTTTCTCGGGTTAGGATTTTGGGTGGTTGGCTCTGATACCATGTAGAATTTCAGGAAGTAACTGTGTGTACCTTTTGGGATCCCCACACCCTTTATTTATAGTGTCAAATATTACAGTCTGACTCTAACACAACTTGAATTCGACTCGCACACAACTTAAACTCTTAACTAAACTTTAATATCTCCAACACACAGCATGTGCCCGAACCCCAATTACCATCACTCGTCAAGCTCTGTAAGAGAATATGTTAAGTATGGGTGACTCATATCCTAATCAACTAGCACTTGGAGAACTATGGGGTACTATAAAGTCATGAGGAGTGGTCATGGAGAACATAAGTTACAAAGCAACTCATCCAAAGCAAGAGACGCACAAGATGATTAGATGTTAGGTTATTTATTAGCACTAGATTATTGTATAGGACAAGAATCCAAGAGTCCTAAAAAGTTTGAGAGAGTTGTGAGAGAGTGACAATCACGTATACTCTTTTGAGGTTTGTGCTTTGAAAATTTGCAGTCGGCTTAACTAAATCTTTCTCTCTTGTGGTGATTATTTCGTTGTCGTTCTTTGGTTCTCTCTACGAAATTCATCTACTTCATTCTTAATACCAGACACGCTTGTATCGATTCTTACAAACTTTGATCTGATAAGTTGTTGTGCATAAAAAGGATATCAGAGTATAACAGAATACATGACAAAAAGGTTGCACCCTTGAACAGGGATGCACAGATTGAACAAACAGAACAAGCTCCGGATTCACTGGTGACAATATAGTAGTACTAGATCGCACACTTGTACCAGCACAGTCTAGTAGCTGCCTTCCACTTTCTTTCTGAAGATTATCCTGCCCAGCATGCTCGGACTCCGCTTCTTCTTCTTAGGATCAGCAGAAATGTCATCATGGCGTGGCCCTGGGAACACTGGATGAACAACGATTTGCATCGATTCCTCGTCGTCACCATTGAGGGCAGTGCCAGGATTCTGCTCTTGTGCTATGTTCCTTTCTGGTGCAGCATCAGGCTCAACATGTTCTTTCTTGCATCGCACTTCTTTGGGTGTAGGGGAACTGGAACCCCCGGTGTTGGCGTCCTCTTCAGCAAGGATGGTTGCAAGTGACTGGGGCTTGTAGTCAGACTTAGCCGAGCTCGGTCTCGGGTTGGACATTGAGCTATCTAGAGTGCCTGAATTTGCCGGACTCTTCAGAGCCTGCAACTGCCTGCTTAGATTTGTGATGGTCTCCTGGCACTCTGCAAGCTTATCAGCTGCTGCTGATATCTCCGAGTTCTGCATGAAGTGCAAATTTTGTGAATTCAGTTCCTGATGGATAACTAGCTGAAAGTAGTAATAACTGTAAATAAAAAACTGATGAAAGTAGTGGTAACTGCACATATTTACTGAAAAAAACTATAACAAGGACATGGGAACTTACTCTTGCTAATTGTTTTGCCTTTTGTTCTATCAAGTCTTCCGCACTTCCACCAGCAGCAGGACTACATGACAAAGAATAATTGAAAAAAACATCAACAACAGTTGTTTTTTTATAATAAAAAACAGATATTGTAGTTACTACCTTTCTATCTCACAGTATGAGGACTTCATCTCCGGATGGATATTATCATCTTGATCTAGAATAACTCTTGCGAGTTCTTCATCAAGACGACTCTCTTGATGATCGACCAAAATGTGATCAGGTATCTGGCCTTGCGCTGACTGAAATGATTCATTATGTGCTTCTGTTTGGATATCTAGAGTTGCTGCTAATTTTGCACTTTGCATTTCATGTTCACCGTGTGCATTTGCTGTACCTAATAACTCATCTCCACCAAAACTCTTTGTATTATTATCCACGGTGTCAGATCGATCTTGGTTTGAGAAGTATTGGCTCACTATATACTCTAGGACCAGGCAAACCTCATCAATGAATTTTTCAAGGTTAGCTTTCCCATGCAGTAGGTCATAACAGACATGAACCAGGTACTCAAGGCGAGCACAAAATTCAGACTTGTCATGCAACAATTGTCCACATTTAGCAACATTGTCTTCCGCGGATCTTCGAATCACGGAAGTGATTTTTTCAATCAGATTGGTCACTACTATCTCTATTTTGGCCCGGTCATACAATACATCCAAAGCGTCTCCATTCGCATGAATAGCACTCTGATCCAATGCACGCCTTATTTCCTGAAGAATGGTGTCAATACTTTCTCCACTTGCTTCATGCTTATGTATCACGAGTTTCTGAATACTCTGAACCCATTCAGGATGACCGTTGGAGACACTACCATTATGCATAGGATCTTTGACATTGTTTTCTGACATAACCGATCTCGAATCCGCCTTCTTCGGAGATGCACGTGAGGACCTTAATGCTTGATCACCTGATGCCATCTCAAGTTTCTCAATCTCAGCAAAATCGTCAAGCAAGCTCATGTCAGATGCCAGGACGGATGCTCCCAGCTTCCCGGCCCTGAAGTGCTCCAGTTCAGAAATCAAAGCAGAAGCCCATGACTCGGACTGACCATTAGCATCACTCAACTGCTTGTTCTCTTCTGTCAAGTCCTTGAGCTGCCTCTTCACTACCGAGAGCTTGCAAGCCTCATCGGCGTACTTCATCTGCACAAACTGCAGCTCACTGTCCCTCTTGGCCAGCATCTGCTTCAGAACCTTGTTCTCGTCCTCGACTGCACGCAGCTTGATCGTGTTACTTTCAGGCTCTGAAGCACGCCGTGGCGTCATGGGCCGTGATGACATCGGCGTTACGGACCGTGGCGTCATCGGCGTCACGGACCGTGGAGACATCGGCGTCGCAGAACGCGGCCTTCTTGGACTGGCCGCAGGTTGTTCAACCTCATCTCTCATTTTCGCTATGGCTGCCGGCCCGGGAAGCCGCTTGCGGACCATCGTGCGCAGCCGTTGGCACTCGCCGTCCAGCTGGGCGATTTTCTTCAGGTTCTCCGTCTGCTGCCTGTGAGCGGCATCCACCGACTTGAGGTCGTACTCTCTCCTGGCTCCTGATGTCCAGCTCCTTCTGAAGCATGCGCACCTCGTACTGGAGCGAGGAGGTTTGCTTCTGCGCCGCATCGAGCTTCGCCTTCGTGTCGGTAAGCTTCTCATCTGTTACTGACTTGGATTCCTTCAGTTCTCTGATCAGCTTGTCCTTTGCGTTGACGGCCTCGCGGAGACTGTTGTTTTCTGCGGCTAGCTTCGCGGCCTTCTTGTTTGCGTCGTCTAGCTTGTGCTGTAAATCACGTACTTTCTTCTGCTCGGAGGATATCTCGCTGGCTGCTTCGACGATGATTTGCTCCTGTTCTTCTCTGGCAATGAGCAGCTTCTCCATGCAGGATCTCAGAGCATCTTGCATTTCAGTCATTGTTCCTAAATGCTTCTTTTTAGCTCTTCCCTTGAAAAGAATCACCAAGTACTTTTCCTGAAAGCAATTGTCTTAGGATATGACTCTTCTTAACCTGGTCATGGGGTAATTTAGTCACACTATACTATTTGACAAGTTGAACACATGATTCAATTTTCATTAATAAACAATGAACCCATGGAAAAATAAACAAGAATTTACATTGCATGGTCAATTAATTTGCAAGTTACACGTACACATGCCAATATGGGCCAATGGGCTTTTCTAGTAGGGAAAAAAGATACATACACATGACACGTATAACAATAACAGTTTCAACCAATATGACCTAATCTCTGAAAGTTGACGTGTCTCATTCTAGGTGGGTTTCTATGCTTTTCTAAAGGAGATTTGTGTGGATTCTAAAGCAACCACGATTACTAGTTGTTAGATGCAACTCAACATCTCAATTGCTTCTAACGTGAACTTGTTTTCAGAAGCATTGAAGTTTAAAATATTTTCTTAATCTCACATTATGAGACAAGCCGCAGATATCTAACTAATGTGCTTAGCTCCCAAGGTTAAGAGTGAAGTCTTTGTACTGAAGGACTGGTATCATTATACCAAAGGTGCATTGAAATTTTAAATTTTCTATCTGCCTATTAAGAGAAGTAAATATTAGAGTGGAACTTTATTGTACCAAGGCTGTCTTGTATGACAAATATTAAGAGAAGTATCCTTGCCATTATACTGTGCTTCAGTAAAATCGTTACATATCATTAAAACTATTGACCCAAAAAGAAAAAAAAATGAAACCTGACATCTTTTTTGGACATACAAAACGGAAATGAGAAATAGTATTAAGTACATGCCTGCGACGAGCTTAA
Organism: Hsuehochloa calcarea; assembly: GCA_036346395.1. Classification (NCBI taxonomy): domain Eukaryota; kingdom Viridiplantae; phylum Streptophyta; class Magnoliopsida; order Poales; family Poaceae; genus Hsuehochloa; species Hsuehochloa calcarea. Next base: position 51,326,990 of record CM070610.1, on the reverse strand, counting down.
ATCCGTCACACACCACAAGCGCTCATGGCTCCTCACTCCGCAGAGAGCAGAGAGCAGAGAGCAGAGAGGCAGAGGAGGAAGTGAGAGCACAGCCAGCTACCGAAGCACACTCCTGGTCGCTCGCGGCACTCTCCAGGCCATCTTGTTGGTGCGGTTTATGCAGTTTGGTCGGCGCCTTGAGGCGGGGTTGGAACGGAGGCGGAAAGCGTCAAGGGTGCAGCGCGAGTGGCCCTTTCGGCGAGGCGGGGAGTGGAGGAGGGAAGAAGACAATGGATCGAGGAGGGTTTGGTGGCTCAAGCAAGCATTCTGTCAAACTCAGAGCCAGAGCGGTTGGGCTGTTAAGCTCTGTCCGACCACACGACCCCACCGGAAAGTGGCTTCTTCCTGCGCAAAATCCCCCGCCGGACACGGAGGAGCAAGCTGCCTATCAGCATGGAATGTCCGGAATTGCATGTGACTTGGTTGGATACAGTAGGCTTAGAGGAATGAGCAACCAAGTCATGAGTTCTTCGATATGGAAATTGTACAGCCAAGCTGAGTACTATTAGTGCAAAGAGTTCATAGAATGGTACCCGTGATACAGGCAGATTTTTTCCCCCAAGAAAAAAATCGTGTGACCTGAACTACCTATCCTAAGAAGCTTCTTGGGTAGTTTTCTTCGGGGGATCGATGTGGCACCTGATGGGTGTTAGGCTAATGAAGACAATTTGTTCAAAGGATGCTGTCAACTTTTGAGGTTTAAGACCAAATCACTGAACCGTACATGACGCCAATTGAAGGAAGCGAGGGAACTCATAAACTATCGTCCTAGCACAAGAGAAATGTGGAGCACAATATTCTTTCCAGGAATTAGGTAAGCACATGTAAATCACACTCAAATGAAAGGAAAAAGGCCATCACTTTGGTACCGAAACCAACCAGTTTTTACCTATCTGGCCCTGACTCAACAATCTTATGTACTACATTGTTTAAGCACCGGATGAACTGTGGGATTCATCGCTACAATCTTTATTAGATACTTGGATTTAAACAGCAACATATGTACAAAGATCCTGAAAAGGGCAAGCTGTTCTGCATTTATCATCGGATTGGAAGATTGCATCGGTTGGAAGGATGTAACATCTCGGATGGAACGCGAGCATAATATGCAGTAGTGCAGACATACCTCACCCGGTGGTGGGTCATGTGAAGTAAGCTCAGCACCAAACTCCTCTTGAGCCTTGGTTGCGGGTGCAATTAGTAGCACCTCTCACTTACAGGACATTGGCTGATGAGCGATCGATCAATTAATTGCCCTACGAGACCCTACTCAGATAAGATGTGGGGTGCTTTGCAAGTGAGAGGCGGTGAGAAGAAATAGACCGACACCTGTTCCATCCATTCCACGCTTACGTATTCTGAAATAAAGTATACTAGCAGGTTAGTGTGATTAGTCAATGAACAAAGTCTGTCATGGATACCAAATTATGTTGCATTTGTCCACAAGAAAAAGATTTGTCAAGGTTACTAGTAGTACATGACTCATAGTTCTTGATGGCGATTTTTTTTTAAAAAAAAATGGTGATCCTTGATGGTTTCAGATGGCGACTTCTGTTCTACAGTCATCCTCTAGCCATTTTCTCCCAGTGTGGTCTCAATTGACCCTCTCTTCACTACCGGAGACGGTTTTTCGCCGAGTGTCCCATACTTTGCCGAAGTTCTTTTATCGGGCACTCTAAGAAGAGGCTATTTGCCGAGTGCCATATAGAAAGAACTCGCAAACATCCGCACTCGGCAATACATGGTTTGCCGAGTGCCGAGCACTCGCAAAAATTACACTCTAAGAAAGACATGTTTGCCGAGTGCCCGCACTCGCAAACCAAAGACACTCTAAGAAGGGCACCGCCATAACGGCCACCGCCGTTAACCCTTTGCCGAGTGTCTTCTCCCCACACTCAAAAATGGGCGACTTTGCCAAGTGTCTTATCCCGACACTCGCAAAGAGGCGACTTTGCCGAGTGTTATATGTTGACACTCGAGTAGTTTTTTATTTGAGTGTCATTTTGTGACACTTCGGCAAACCATATTTTTTTCATTTTGATTCAAGACTTTTTTTCATCTCATACACTACTACTCCATGTTCTATGGCACATTTCGACTTGTTCTATATTTCTTTAATTTATTTCACTAATTGAATTTTCGATAATTAAATTATAACCGCTAGTCATTCAATAATGAAAAACAATGAATGGAAAATGATATTCATGTTATTTAGTATATGTGAGGCCGCAACGAACAGATACTTCGAACATCTGAAACATTAAACATATCAGATCGAGTTGTTTTTAATTGTAAAGCAACAAGTTCGAAAATCATGAAACTTGGGAAGATGTCATGATATCATATATGAGGTCGTGATAAAATTTGAGAGTTTCACGCAAGTTGTCACGCACGATGCTTGCAAACCTTAGAAAATGTAAGAATACGTGACAACTTCTTCTGAGATTCTTCGCTTGCAAGCATCGTGACGTGACAACTTGCGCCAAACCTTGTCAAATTTTTATCACACTCCACATATGATATCATGACATCTTGACAAGTTTCATGATTTTCTGACTTCGCTTGCTTTTATACAATTTAAAAACAACTCGATCGCAAGTTCGTGGTCATGTTTCGTGAACAAGATGTTCAAATTGGTGGTCTGCTCTCGTTACTACTCACATTATACTAAATAACATGAATATCATTTTTTTCATTATTCAATGACTAGCGCTTATAATTTGAATTATCCAAGAAAATTCAATTAATTGAAATAAATTAAAGAAATATAGAACAAGTCCGAGAAATGTGACACATTGGAACATGGAGTACAAGGTATTGTATGAGGACCGCAGTAAAAGTTTGAGGTCAAAAGTGGAAAAATATGGTTTGCCGAGTGTCACAAATGACACTCTAAAGGAGTTTATTTGCCGAAAGTGTTTTAGGTAAGACACTCTAAAGAATTTTAAAATTTTTTAAAATCCCTCTTTGCCGAAAGTGCCGACGGGGCACTGGTAGGGTCTTGCCGAAAGCGATCGGGGCACTCGCAAAGACCAAGGATTTAACCCCGCTACGCCCACCGCCCACACACACACCGCCGCCCGCCGCGCCGCGCCGGCCACGCCATCGCTGCCCGCCGCCTCCCGATGCGCTAGCCGAAGCAGCCACGCCGCCGCTTCCCGATCAAGGCCAAGGCCGAGCTTGGCGCCGCTCGCCTCCCGCCAAGCCACGGCGCCGCCCGCCTGCCCGCTGGCCAAGGCTTGAAAGCACATAGGCCGCTTCGCCACAGCGCCACGCCAGAGGAGGTAAAACATTTTGCCAAACCTTAGTGTTTATCTTTTCGGTTTCAAACCACCGTGAATGTGTGCATGATCATGAAAAAGTTTTTCGCTTTGATCAAGACCTCCATGCATAACTCATCGCAAGACATACTATTATTTAGTACAAATATGTTCTATGAAAAACCTAGTTAGTAGCACAAATAAAGAAAAATGCATATTGTTCATGCCCACAAGAGCAATACAATCAAGATATCAACTCAATTTTTATAGGTAAATTCTATAGTAGCTTGATTCTATAGTAAGGCTAAGAGTATGTGATGAGTCTTTCCTCCATGCATGAGTCTTGTGTAGGTAAATTCTATAATAGCCATGAATGCAAGTATAGTCTCAGTCGTGGATCGATTTTTTGCTTTACTTGGGACCTTGAATCAAAATGTGTTGATGTATTCCTCGCTAATCTCGTGATTCCTCGCCATCGCCATGCCAATACTACACTACAACACTGCATGCAAAGCATTGACATTGCAAGTCGAGCTAGCAATGGACTTTATGGCCATGGAGGCTAGCTTGTCGCAGACTTGCAATCCAATTATCCACTTCAACTGACAGCATGTTTTTCTCCTTTCATTTGTATTTTTTTTTGAAGTTGCTAGACTTAATTTGGAAATGCTCTAACAATAGCTATCGATCATCTTGATTCTTTAATTAATAGTTAGAAGATCAAGCATAATAGGTCGTGGAGGAAGATTAAAACAGCTTGTTTATGGAGAGCATCACTTCCATTATCTAACAACTAGAAACACACACACAATGACAATGTAGTATTACTAGTAGTTGCGTAGTAGTAGTGGTAGAGTAGCAGTGGTGGTAGTCTAAGTAGTCGAGGAGTGGTTGTGACATTGTTATATATATGTGGTTGGATATAATCTTGTGCATGTCGCCATCGTGTCGCTCATATATATGTGCATGTCGCCATCGTGTCGTTGGTTTTCTTGCAGTTTTGGAAACCTCACCGCAGCAGGAGGTGCCGCCAAATTTTGTATTGACAGCTTTATGTTTCTTTTTTGCGAGAAGAGCCACGGAGCGGTGTCGAGTACTTCGCGACCCCGACGCTTTCCTCGCCGCTGGTCTCGCTCGCACCGCGCCGCCGCCATCGCACCGACTCGCCACGCCCCGCTTAGCCCGACTCCACCGCCACCCTAGGTATAACCCCTCTTCCGTATCATGGTCGAGATCACGTAACCCGCTTAGGCGCCTCTCGCTCGAAGAGATACGATTGGAAATATGCGATATTTCCATATCTAAAACCGTGACTGCTTCAATTGTCCACGTTTTTGACAGCTCGCGGATGCGTAGAGGGGGTTAGTTTCATGGTTCGCTCGATCCGAGACAGTTTCGCATCATCTCCCCCGTTGTTCTCCGATACACACTCTCCTCGGCAGACGGTATTTGGAGAACAATGGGAGGTGCCACAAATTGCCTCTCGAATAGGAGTAGAGCATGGAAAGTAACCTCATCTACGGATCCTCGCGGGATTAGGACCTATCCTCACCTATTAGATAGTAGGAACGCTGTAGATGCAATTGATGTTTATATTACTCGCCGCTATATATGTTAGAGGATGGAGGACCGTGAGTGGATGTACACGGCCACGCAAGTCGTGGTCAAGTCACCAATGAATGGATTGACAAGACCGATGCTTTCTTGAACGGCATTTGGTGTGGCTACTAAAGGAGCGAGTAAAATTTGCTCCCCTCGCAAAGAAATGTGCAAACAGAAAAGACAAACGAAGAAGGTCATGGGGAACATCTTTGAAGAGTGGATTTACTTGCAGACTATACCCTGGGTCTACCATGGTGAAGCCGATCGATGAGAGAGGAGGTGGTGAGACCACGCTGCCGAGGATTATGATGTCGATGCCGGGTAGCGCATATGTTAAATGACTATCACGAGGCACAGTCACAAGGACATACGGAGGAGGAGCCGAGGCAACCGCAGGCGTTTCTACGACATGTTTGCCGCGCACGTAAACCCCTTCACGCCGGACAAAGGTTTTCAACCGATGCCATTGACGATAATGGCGTTAAAGTCCCAAGATAGCCCGAGTCGACGCTCGATGGTATGTTGATGCTATTGGCGTACCGCCTCCGAGGGTCACCGCAAAGAGCATGCACGAGTCACGTAAACTCCTTCGCACTTAAGATGCCGTATGAGCAGATACATGCTTGCCCAAGGGGTGCGCCCTATTTAGGAACGAATACGTGGAAGCAAAGCATCGCCCAAAGTGTAAATCATCTAGGTTCCTAGAGGTAGATTCTCGTGATGGCCAAGAGGCACTTGACATTCCCGTGACAATCCTACGGCACCTTCCGCTCATACCGAGGATCCAACGGCTATACATGACCGAGGAATCCGCGAAATGTATGACATGGCACAAAAATGGCAAACGATACAATCCTCGACAGATGGTACATGCATCCGATGGTGAAGCATGGACCCACTTTGATGGCATTCATCATGAGAAAGCTAAAGAGGCTCAGAATGTACGTGTTGCGCCTGGCAATGATGGGCGTGGAGGATCATGAGGAGGAGGCGACAGCAGGGGGTTCCGCTTCCTCTAGTTCGCCGAGCGCCTACTTGCGAGGTCCCGCGAGCCTCCTCAACGACCGATACCTCGTGAGAGACGCCTCACGATTCGACCGAGGGGAAAAGTAAGTAGCTTTAGATGTTATCACTACTTTATATGATATGTTGAAAATCAAAATAGAAATTAATAATTTTTCTTAATCACTTGGGCAGAACGGACGATTGTGGCGAGTGGAGGTGCTCACACACGCCAAGTCAATGGCGCCCTCGGCCTTCTCGTGCAAGGAGCACTTCCTCGCCCGGTTGAGTACGCCGAGTGACGGGCCGCCTACTGCTTGACCACTCACGCCGCCGCCCCGATGCCGCAGATCGGGCCCGCAGGTACTCAACAACAAGGCGGAGCGGTGAAGCAAGAGTCGTGGGTAAGTCTTCCTCGCACTACATTGCTCAATACATCGTATTCATTGGACATTCTTGAAATAATGAATGGATACATCGTGTTTGTATGCGTGATTTCTTTAGATGCCGGATCGACATGAGGCCGTATGACGCGGTGGCTACCAAATGCGCAAAAACTCGTCGTGGACATGCATTACGAGGCGCGCATCCAGCCGTCAGAATTTACCACGGACCGCCCTGGAACGAAGGTCACCAAAAGGGACGCAAGAACCATGGCGCCGACCCGACCAAGACTGCAGTAAATACGTAACATTAATACCGATTCCTTTTGAGATTAAGTAGGCATAATTTCATCTTCCGATATGTCATGTACTTGATGGCCTGTAGATGATTCCTTATTGGTGCGCCGCATCCCCAAAGGTCGGGAACAGATGGTGCACAAGTGGTGCTCACGCGAGTGGAGGAGACGACAACTTGTGCCGGAGCGCGCTTGATGATGCCAGTGTAGCACACCATCAAGGTAGCCGCAACCTCGCCGGATACGCAGTAAACATGGGTACGCTGATTCATTTATTTATTCTAACGCCAATTCAAAGATGATTTCTAATCATCTTGTCGCTTTTTCTCGCAATGGCGCACATGGTGGCCACCTTGCTCCATCTTCAAGGCATTTGCTATGGCCCATAAGGGCAAGGCGACGTCCGACGCCGACTACAACCCGGAGGACGGGCCCGAGGCGACAAAGAATGCGACCGCCCACAACCGCTTTAGTGAGTACACATCGATGGCAAGGGAGGTCCATGGGCCGAGTACGATCCGAGCACCGAGGACCTTGATGGAGAAGTCGCCATGAGAGTGGGAGGAGGCAAGAAGCATGGGCGATACTACATTGGCGACGGCAAGAATCGACTCGGCCGCTACTCCCGCCTCCTCCAGATTCGAGCAAGCAAGACGAGCACGAGCCCGCCATACGACTCCTCAGTAGACACTTCACACCACCGGTGGAGGCACTCGAGGTTATTCCCGGTTTATTCGCTGCTCATTGGTTTTTTCATACCTTTCCTTTGCATTATTGTAACATTGGGGTGAATATATTGTAGACCCACTGAACAAGAGAGGAGGATACGGGAGCAGATGCAGCGAAGATGGAGAGGGTGGAGGCCGAGCGACGCCGAGCGGAGGCCGAGCAATGAGGATGGCGGAGATTCTTCAAGACATGCAAAGTCTTGGCGCCGCACGGTGTACCTCCGCCACCTTCGCTATTCGCTCCACCTCCACCTCCTCACTATTCTACTCCCGTGAGTATAAATGTTTTAGTTTGTATGTTCATGCTTACGGTCAAACCTAGTGGAGTATGAAAGTTTTATTCATGTATGGTATATATTTATCTTGTCTCACACATGCAATCTCTTCTCCTTTGTGCAGAATCAATCAATGGATCGAACGATCCTCATGCTTCAGTGAATCCTTCACCAAATCAGTCTCATTGACCATCTTAGTGATACTACTTGTGGTTGTTAATGGTACTTCTATTTGCAATTATGGTTGTAGATGATGGAGCACTTGGATTACTTGTGAAGTTATTTGTGATATATTGTGAGACATGTGACGCTTGTGATATATATGTGGTGTTGGTGATATATATGTGCTGTTGATGATATATATGTGATGTTGATGATGTTTGTTATATATATATCTTCTGTTTGTTTGGATGGGATGTAAAAACAACGAGACATGTGACGTTTGTGATATATATGTGGTGTTGGTGATATATATGTGTTGTTGATGATATATATGTGATGTTGATGATGTTTGTTATATATGTATCTTCCGTTTGTTTGACGGGATGTAAAACAACTAAAAAGGTTGTTTCAATCACTTTGCCGAGTGCAATGGCCATGACACTCGCAAAGTGACCATGCTTTGCCGAGTGCAAAGGCATTGCACTCGCAAACATCGCCAATTTGCCGAGTGCCAGGGCCGTGCACTCGGCAAAGCATGGTCACTTTGCCGAGTGTCATGGCCATTGCACTCGCAAGTGACTGCTTGCCGAGTGCCACGGGCCGCACTCGGCAAACATGGCCCGCTTGCCGAGTGTCCTCCGGCGGCACTCGGCACGCACGACACCTTTGCCGAGTGTTTGATTCATTGGCACTCGGCAAAGACATCGCCACGGTGGCGCCATCACGCCACTTTTCTTTGCCGAGTGTTCGTTAGCACTGGCAAAGCCTTGCCGAGTGCCCGATAGTGCACTCGGCAAAGGGTCTTTGCCGATAAACCGCTTATCGAGCGCCTTGCCGAGTGTAGCACTCTGCAAAGCCTTTGCCGAGTGTATATCGGCTCGGCCGAGCGCCTCGCACTCGGCAAAGAAGTCGCCTCCTGCAGCTTGTAGTAGAGGTTCATGTGATGCGAGCATGGTTTTCGCTACTGGGAAAAAATTACCGGGGGTGGTAGCCGAAAATCGTAAAAATTTTGGTCAATTTCGGCCAAATTTATATTTTTATATTTCAATTTATTTTTTTTAAAAAAAATAAATTCAAGTAAAATTCAAACAAATTCATTTTTTTTAGATAAAATTCATTCAAATCGCCAATTTCAGAACCAATTTGTATTTCTACCGGCCCACCGGTAAATCCATTTTTTGCGAATTTCAGCCGGTTAAAAAAATAACTGGATGTGGGCGCCCGGTTGGTCAGCCCATGTATACGCCAATGTGGCAATGTCAAGAATGTGGTAGGCTTTCAAATGTCACGGCTCAATTATCATCAGTTCACACCCTAATTGAGCTCATGCCTAATTAATATCCTCCACTAAATACAGTGTTTATCATCGAACTGTTGTCCGGGGGATGGAACAGTGATCAGAAGGCAGTACAAGGATTTTTGTTTCGAGGGGAAAACAGTAGGAGCTCATCCTACTGTATATATATATATATATATATATATATATATATATATATATATATATATAATTGTTTAAAAAAGAGAAGAAATAAAACCAAGATACAACATAATTACATAAAGAGAGCAAATTAATGCAAGTCATTCAGCCATTCTGAAATCATAGGCAGGTAATTTGCTTTTGCCCTGTGGATAACCATGGCAACTTCCTTCTTAAAGCAAGACTTCCAATCTAAGATAGTCGGATCAAATCGAGTGATCCAAATACTCCATGGAGAAAGAATTATTATTGCCAACTAGTGCTTCATATCTGCTATAACTTCATGAAGTGATAAATTCAGGTTCTTTATGACATACATAATCCCAACAATCTTGAACAAATGGATAACCCCAGAAGAGATGATGTAAAGTTTCTTCACGTGCCATGAGACGAGCCTTATAACGCTCAAAAGAACCATTAGAGTAGGTCTTAACCATGTAGACCCACTTGCATGTGACAAGAGTAACACGCATGGGAATAGAAACAAAATCTCATGTGCTAGTACGCTCAAGGGCAGCAATCGCCTCTGTCATCGTATGCTGTCATTCCTGATGAACAATAGCATCACGATAAGAGGTCGGTTCGGCAAGAGTTGCTAAGCAAAAGCGCGCAGGAACATATCGAGGAGAGTACGAAGAAGATGACCCATCAGAAGAAGATGGCACATCAGAAAAATCCTCAACTCGCGAACGACAAGTGTAGTAGAGAGGATAAGAAGGAACAAGACTAGGAGGAACCTCTGGAGAGGGTGTCAGTGGCGAAGGAGGCGCGACAGTGAAGGAGGTACCGGAGAGGCCAAAGGCTGTAGTGAAGGTGTGGTGACCATGTGGGTGGCAGGATAAGTTAGGAAAGAAAGTGGCTCAACAAGAGATACTAGAGTGGTGGAAGGAGAAGGGCGATGGTAGAAAGGACGAGACTCGTCAAAAGTGACGTCCCGAGAAACCCGCATCCGTCGGCAACATGATCCCAATAACGATATCCCTTATGCTCAGCACTATAGCCTAGAAAAACGCACTACACGGACTGAGCAGTCGGCTTAGTATGCTCACAAGGTGCAAGAAGAACATAGTAGTGATAGCACACACAACCAAATAGGTTAAGACTATAATAATCAAGAGTCTTGCCACAGAGACGCTCAACTGAGATCACACCCTGAAGAGCAGAAGAAGGCTGAATATTAATCAGAAAAGTAGTAATAGCATCAGCCTAGAAGTGTGGTGGAACAGTAGAAGTAAGTATAAGAGCACGAGTTGTCTCAAGAAGATAGTGATGCTTCCGTTCAGCCACACTGTTCTGGGCATGAGTACTAGGGCAAGAAAACGGAGAGAGAGAGTGCTCTGCTCAGCAAAAAAACCACAAAGGACTCCTAACAAGTATTCCTCAGCAAAGTCAGCATGAAATACATGAATAAAAGAGTCAAACTAAGTGCAGATCGTGGCGGTAAAAGTCTTGTAGATAGAGAGAACCTTACAACGAGATGACATAAAATATATCCATGTATGTCAAGAAAAGTCATCAATAAAAATGATATAATATTGATGATCTTTTTCCAAAACGAAAGGAGCCAGACCCCACACATCAGAATAAACAAGATCAAAAGGACGTTGTGACACTGACTCACTGGAAGGATAGGGGAGTTGAAGCTGTTTACCAAGCTTACAACCCTGACAATTTAGAAAAGCATCACCGCATTACTGCACTCTAAAAGACCACGACCTGCAAAGATGTCCCAAACAATGATGTCACTAAGCAACAGACACAGTAGAGGATGCAGCAGAAGCAGAGGTGACAAGACTGACAGGGGCAGCAGAAAGAAGATGAAGCTAGTCAAGCTCCCAGAGAAGCCGTGAGTCATGGCGGCGAGGCCGCACACAACCAGAGTCCCCTGCAAGGCCGATCCCAATGTAACAAGAACCGTAATCAAGAATAACACGACAAGCATGATCGGTGAGCTAACCGCAGATATGAGCTACATGGTTAGTTTGAGAACATAACAAACAACAGGAACATGAAAATAGGAATTCGAAATAGTGCCTCGTCCTGCAATAGAGAGAGAGGTATCATCTGCTGTCTGAACAATGATAGGAGCAACTAAAGGACCAATGGAAGTGAAACTGGTGGAATCAGATGTCATATGAAAGGAAGCACCAAACTCAAGAATCCAATATGATATACCTGATGAAGAAGAAATAGAAGGTGGTCTCTCACTAGAAAACTCGCAAAGATAACCAATGTAACTAGACAAGGTAAAAGCACCATGCGATGCAGTAATGTGAGAAACTCATGAGAATCCAAAACACCATAGCTTCTCTAAGAGGAGAAACTGCTAGTGCCATTTGGAGGACGACCACCACGACGTAAATCCTTCTTCCTATAGAAAAACTGCTCCACATGTCCATCCTTATTGAAATAGGTGCAATGAGTCCTTATAAACATCGCTTGTCACCGTGAATGCACCATCGATCAATGAGTAGCCGAGACGATTTGAGAAAATACCAGAATCAAGGAAACAACGGTGACAAAGAAGCAGACTCCACAAAGACGAAGGTAAATCTCCTTAGTACGAACAGATGCAAGGGCCTCCAACAGAGTCACATTAGGACGACGTGCCAGCAACTGAACTCGAGTCTACTCATACTCAGCTCGAAGACATGTCAACAAGTCGTAGATGCGACGAAGCTTCAGGTGAAACTACTAACGCCGACAGCACTGACAAGTGTGGTAAACATCCACCCCAAAGAGTCAATCTCGTGCCATACCGCCGATAACGGGCATAAAACTCGCCCACGCAGCATCTCCTCGCGCAACGATCGCCTCCCGATCCACAACAAAGAAGATATAAAGAATCACACACACTGAGAGGTTGAGAGATGCGCCCACATCAATCGTGGCCAAGCCAAGCCAACCACATCACCAAAGGAGATGCACTTCCATGCTAACAACAGAATATCGACGGTTCATGTTGAGAACCGCTTGAAGGTTAATATCGACTTCTTATCACGCATTTGGCTGACCAAAACCATCTGCATTAAATACAATCATACATGATTTTTGTTTAGCTACCGCTCAGACATCGTCGCACTAAGAACTCGCTCACAAGAGATAATATCACGCATAGCTCATGTTGAGAACTGCTTAGAAGTATCACGCGACGGCTCAATACGAACCGTTTGTGATAATTGTAGACTTCACAGACGGTTCTCTGTGATAATTGTAGACTTCACAAACGGTTTTTAATTATAACCGTCTGTGATAATATCACTTCAGCTCCTCGATGAGTTTCTTCATTACCGATGCATCTCTTCGCCAGATCAATGCCGCTCGCCCCCGATGCGTCTTACACTCCGAATTTATTCCTTGTTTTACAAAAAAGATAATCTACCATCAAAGATGATCATCCGAACTTCACTCTATATATACTCTACAAGCAGAAATATCTCCCTCTTCTATTTTCTAATCGCCGGCATTGATGGCCTACCTGGACATACTATACGAGCACCTCTCCAACAGACACCGGTGAATGCGCGTAAGGACACTATGTCAACAGTGTCCTCACTCCTATGTCCGAGGATTTGCAGGAGCAGGTGATGTCCACCTTCCACTGTCTTGACATCCTCCTCAGTCGCGTCTTTCGGGTGATCTCCCACTACCGGTGAGTTAACCTCGTCATCGACGTGGTCCTCCAAAACGACGTTGCACGTCTCTAGGAGGCTTGTCGTCGCTTGGACTACTTAATCGAGGCGGCGGACGACCGATTCGATCTTGCTGAGATCGATCAAGCAAGAGAAGAGAGTCTATTGGCTAAATTCTTCTTGATTTAACAGTTGGAGGTTCTCCGGGAGACACTCGAATAAGTGTGTCAGTGGGTGGATGCATTTTGGGCTTCGTTTGATGACCCCGAACTGTCTGATGCCGACTTCGACGCCTACGAAGTTTTGAAGACAGAAATAGCATGCTACCTCCGTCACTAGAAAAACTTTGCTTATTTAGGTTTCTACTTTTTTTATCTTTGTAAGAAGCGACTACCACTCTGTTTGGCCATATATAAATACAAAAATTTAATAAAACTGTTGAATTTGTATTTACAGTCTTCTATATATGTAAACGGTCTCGGTATAACAACATGATGGCATTACTGATTGGTGGAAAACAAGTAATACATGTTTATGTCTCATATGTTTTGAATTTGCATTTATGTATATGTGTGTCATATGTATGAATTTGTATTTATTTATTTATATGAGAATGTATATTATCACATACAGTTATTTATTGGAACTGTTTGTGATGTATAGTTATCACAAACGGCTCCTGTTTAAAACCGCCTTTGAAAAGGTAATATCACAGACGGTTCTAGGGTTTGCCCGCGCTCTCCTTCGCGACGCCCGCCTCCTGCACGCTGCCCGCTTGGCTTGCCCGCCGCCTCTCCTCTCTCGGGTTCGCCCGCCTGTGGTGGTAGCCACGATAGCCGCGGTGATTCCTCTTACCTGCGGACCTCGCGGCTCTCACTGCTCAACCGCCACCTGATGCCCGGGCGCCACCGCCTCGCCCGGTCCCTTCCCTCTTTATTTTCTTTCTTGCTATTTTTCTTTCCCTACTGTGAGTTCAATATTAAAGTTTAGCTTGATTTCTTTCTGATGTGTTGTTGGTTGATATGCATGCACATGTGAATGATTCTGGGATGTGGGTTGATGCTGCCTATGCATGAAAATGATGGAGGTGGGCTAGTAGGTGTAGTTTTGGACATGCTTCCAGAGAAGGCCTTGTGATGGTTTAATGAAGATGGGTTGCTACCGTGGTTGCCTCAGACCGTATACTTCCTCTACTACTCCCTCCCTTTGCTCTGTGATGCCATGGATGTTGGTGAAGGATGGGGATGCTACTGTTAGTATGTCAAGTGATCTTGTGAAATGTGATGCTACTGAGGTGCTCTCTGTGCTTAGTGTTGGTTCACATTCTAATATACTTGTTGTCCTACATCACAGTTAATAGTATCTTGATAGATTTTATTCATGTGTACAACAAAGTTAATTTTGGATAATTTGTCTGAACTAGTCTGAATATATTAGCAAGTTCTATTTTGAGCTCAATGCCTAATCTATAAAGTGTACATTTATGATTATATTTCGCATGAGTGATGTGATGGCCAAGTTTTAATCTTGTGCAACTAACCTTCTGAGAGCAATAATCAATCTTTTTAATCTTACATTTGTCTGTGTAATCAACTAGTCTCTCGCCATTCATTTCACGTTTATATATGTAACCGTGTTCATGCCGGTCAAGTTCTCCTCCCTTGCGTCTCAGGTATGTCCTACTATTCCATTCCTAATCTCTTCTCTCTATAAAATCTCCAAGCAGTGGTTGCTTGTGCCTTTAAAACCGGCTTTATATATATATAAAGTCCCTTGTTGGCTAACTCAAGCTCGACCATCGAGCTAGCTCGCCACATGCTCATATCCTAAATGTGCTGGTAAACCACGGCCAACTTTATCGAACATGACACACTGGAGTGTGTGATTTGCTTCATGCCAATCCTCCAAGTGCTTGTAGAATCCTCTTAAACCACGGCCTTAGAAGTAATAGCAGTAGAACTGGAATTAAAGTTATTAATTACAAGCATGTAATTATCTTTAAACCAAATAAGAACACCAAACAACTTGAGTTTTGGTTTATATGTAAGGATGGCCTCACCGTAGAATTTGACATCAAGGAATGGTTGGTTGCTGATACATGAAGTTACTTCTCTCCGTTGAGTAACTGCTGTTAGTTCATGTGCCACTTTCTCAATATAGCGACATCCAATTACTCGTACTCCAATTGGGAAATTGGACGTCGATATATTCGTAAAGTGGTGTGGATGCGCAGTACTTGACCGACAGTCGAGGCGACAAGGCACCGCTAATGAGAAAATCCCAAAGACGCTAACCACGCATGTGGAGACGCATGTCAAACCACCCCGAAGAATTGAGACCATCGAAAAGCACCGGCAACGAGGAATGTAAACAAAGGCATAAAGACATTTTCTTTCTTTTCTTTTTTTTTGGACCGGGTCGGCTTAATTAAAATAGAACAATCCTGCTTGGCCTGCTACGAACCAAAGCCCAAAGCCGTGCATGGGAGAACTAGGGTTCCCCCTGACAGCGGCGGCTGGAGTGTCGGCGGCGGTAGCAACCCGAGCGACGGCGACGGCGGTGGCTTGTGCGTCGAGATCTAAGCGAAGGCGGTGTAAATCAAGGTGAGAGGCATCGACTCCAACTCCGGATCAAGACGAGGTGGCGCAAATCAAGGCAAGAGGCGTCGACTCCCGATTGGTCGTCGATGGCGAGAGCGACTGACGCGTAGAAGACGGTGGCCTCACAACGTCGATGGCTAGAGCGATCGGCGCGCAAAAGACGGCGGTGACAAGGAGGTCAACCTCGTCAAGGAGCGCGCAGTGGTTGGCGATGATGCGGAAGGTAGAGAGCACAATGGCCACCTGGTTCACGATGGCGGTGAGGTTGCTGCTGCTCCGGGAAGACGAAACAGAGGTGTCTTGCCCGACGCCGCCTTCGATTGAAGACGAAGCAGAGGCGTCATTGCGAAGAGGAACCAGTGAAGATGAAGCAGAGGCGACGGCTTAAGAGGAACCAACAATGAGATGGCAAAGTCAAAGCGGGCACCGGAAGATGAACCAATGCACGACGTGATGAAAAATAAAACCTAGGTTCGCCTCGATACCATGTTATACATATCATTTGTATTCATTATGAGATCAATGAGCCAATATACATACAAGTACATGTATGACATATATGCAGATAACCCCTTATACAACAGGAAAAATACACAGATAGTAATACACATATAACATTTTGATCACATAGCACACAAGTGTAATCATCCATATGAAAATGCTTCCTTCTTAACAAATTCTTTGTGTTCAACCAATCATGAAGGAGCCAGAAGAAAACTTTGTGCCTGGATTGACTTGTGCATTTCCAAAGCCATTTGAAAACATTGGGCATCGGAACTTGGCCAATCAATAACTTGTACACTTTGACTGAAGAATAGACGCCAAAACCCCATACGTAATGTAACAGCCCAAAATTTTCAATTTGGTTAAAATTTAAAACTTATTTGATTTTGTGGTTGTTCTAAAAAAAAATTAAAAAAAAACTTTTCTTTAGTTGGTTTAAAGCTAAAATAAAGTTATTTCCAAAATATATTAACAACTTTAAGTTGGAACTATTTTATTTAAGTCCAGAATAATTCTAGAGACTTCTGTCAATTTTTCTAAAATTTTGGGATTTATTTGCTATTTTCTAAGCCCTTTTTGAATTAACCTGATTAAATAAATTAAGAAATCAATTTAAAATCTACAATGTGTTTGGGCCGAATCACGCCCGCTTCCTATTCCTCTCGCCGTCCGATCGTCATCTACGGCCCCGCCTCGCGCCTCCATCACTCAACCGTCTGACAAAATCGGACGGCGCTTCACCCGCTACCGCTTTTTCCCGCCGCTGTTTCTCGCTGGCCGCCGCCATGACCGCCATTACGCTGCGGCCGAGCTCGCCAACCGCCGCCCAACCGCCTCCGCCTCCCGCTGTCGCACGACCCGCGCCCACCTCCGCACGACCCCACCTCTTGCTCCCTTCTCCGCGCGCGCGCGCCACGATTCCAGAATCGCCGCCGCCACGCCCCCGACGCCGCCAGACCGCTTGGACCCTCGCCCCTATAAAGGAAGCCCCGGCGCCTCTTCTCACTCATCCCGCCGCCACCACTCTCTCCCTCTCTCGCGGTGCTCGCCAGAATCGGAGATTTTCCGCGACGACCGCCGGCTTGAGCTTCGACAGCCGCCGCTGGCCACCGCTACCGCCGCCACCACCACTGTGATCGCCGATCATCGCGCAACAAAGCGCACTCGCCGCGATAGAGTCGCTTGAGCTGCCACTCGCCACACCCGGCGCGCGCTTCTTCCTCACCACGGCCGCCCGCCGCCTCGCTGGCCGAGCGGGTGAGAGCACCACGCTCGCCGCCTCCTCTCTCGACAGACACTCGCCGCCACAAGCGCTATATAGCGCCGGCGACGGTCCTCCAGGCCGGCCGGCTCGCCACCGTGGCTCGCCACGCCACAAGACCGTGGCACCACTTTCGGCGGATCCAACGTGGATCCGACGTGGCACCAAACCCCACCAAATCTTCTAGCCAAACTGTGGGCTCGGTCCATGTGGACCGTGATCTATGACACGGGGGCCCACCGGCCGAATTAATTTTAATTTCGAAAATCGGAAGGTCGACGCTGGCATTGCGCAATAAATGTTTTTCTTTAGAAATTTAAATCGAAAAATTTTAATTTGGATTAAACTTGTAAAATTCATATCTTTGCATTTTAACTCCAAATTGAGTGATTCAAATTGCTAAAATTCTAGGAAATTATTATCTAGCTAAATGAAATAAAATAATTTCATTTTGATTTGGTTTTATATATCTTTTTGGAATAGAGTTGAATTTCTTTTGATTTGTTGTATTTTCACGTTTAGACTTCGACGATTCCGGGGATTTGGACCCTACTGAAGATTTAGAATTTCAAGACTTCAACGAAGGCAAGTTACACTTTGACCATGTTGACCCTAATATTTTAAAGTTATTTATTTCATTTTCTAAATAATTATTGCATGCATAGTTTTAATCAATTATTTTACTTCCCGTTTTAAATGCTTAGTTATACCAATTCTTTTCGTATGGCCAATTTGAATGTTGGATGTCACTCCCTTGTCACCCTTAGATAAAATTTATACAAAGTATATATGCTTAGCAAATGTTTAGGTCATGATTTGAGTTTTGGGGGAAACTAGCCAAATCGGTTCAATTTGATTTAAAAGTTTAATCCATGGTATTGTCTTACCATGGAGGTTTATTAAAGATGGTTTTAATCAAAAATGAAAATGATTTGGACTTAGGCGAAACGGAGGAATGGTGGGTGCAGGTTTATGCACGGGTTTAGTCTGGTTAGGATTAAAGCCCATGGTTTGATTTGAAAGTCGCCCAAGTCAATTGAGGACCGGCCTTTGAGCGCATTTTGCTACGCCTATTCGTACTACCACTTGGTCTGTGCGGCGTAACCTGGCTTAATAATTTGGGATATTCCATAGATATTCGTGCCATGTGTATGAGTGGGTGTCGATTAGACAGCAGTCCCACCTGGCGCAAGAGGGGGCTCCCGGAGGATGGTTAGTCCAAAGGAGGCGAAACCTTAGCGGGCATGAGTACTTTGCAGAGAACATTGTAATGTACCTTTGTGATAGTTGCTTAGTCGCACGCCGAAGCGTGTAATGGCCGACATATAAAGCAAATCTGCTCTTGTGGGTAAAGTTGTACCAACTCGCAGAGTAAAAATCTATTCGAATAGTCAGGCCCGCTGTTATGGACATGCTAGCAAAGCCACTCCGAGTTAGACTTGTTTTTGGTTTTAAAATGTTTTAAACAGCTTGTTTCAGGAAGATTTATCCTTGTGGAAAAATTGGGCGGTTAGCCATAGGAGGGTATCCTTCACCAGTCAAATATGGAGGTTATCCACACTGAAACCTTGTCATTTCTAAATTCGATTTTAGGTAAAATATAAAAATGGCCTTGGAAATTAATATGATTATTTAAAATCAAAATGCCATTTTATGCAAATAACCCTGCCATTATCCCTTGACTACTTTATGCATGCATTACCATTCAATATTGGGTGTGACTTATGACTGTCGTCAGAGTGCTCACTCTGTCAATATCTTTATTCAGGAGAAGACTTCTACCAGGACGGTGAGGACACCAACGTTTAGGCTGCGCCTCCAGACGATTGCCTGTGGCGAATCGTTCTGGCCTACCACTACTGCTTTACTTCCGCTGTGCTATTTACTTGTTTGTTATTTGGCCTTTAGGCCCGTTTGTATCCAACTTTGTAATACTCTATTAATGAAATGCGTGATATGTTTGTGATACCATTTTGTAACTGTGTACGCTGGAAATCCTGGACTAGTGTATGAGCACAGAGGATTCGGGATCCTTCGTTCCCGGGCTCGACAAAAGTGGTATCGTGAGCCATATCGATCGTAGGTCGAGCCTTAGAACCTGCCTTAAGGATTTATTTCAAAAATTAAAACTATTTTGAGTCTGTCCAGAGTCCTTCTCAACCCTTCTTTCTAAAAAGCTTACTGACTTATTGTAACATCCCAAATATGGGTTTGTGTTTCAAATGTAAGAAAATCAGACGAAATTAAAACTTTTCTTGCATCTTGAAGACTTGGTCATTTTTGGTAATTCTTTTCAAAAGAATTATGGAAAATCCAATTTAAATTCTCTTTTGACTCTAATCAAAAACCCTCCTTTGCAAAGGTCTTTTTCCAAACCCTTGGAAATCTTTTCCCTGAGTTCTTGGGAGGCTTGGCAACACCTCTGAATTATCTCATGATTTTTAGAAATTATTTGATAATTTTGGAGGCAAGTCAAACTGGTCAAACCCTGCTTTCCACTCTTCTGGAATTTCTGGAGAATAATTCAGTACATGAAAATCTCTGAAAATTTTATGGAAGGTTCCTCCTGCAGTCAGAAAGCTCCAGTTAAAATTTCATAATTTTTGGAGCTGGTTTGCTATCTGAATTAATTTCCCTAAGTTAGCTCAGCAAATAACTCAAAATCACCTTCACTGCTCTTTGGGCTCAAGTCACTCGGGTTCGAGCCGCTTGCCTGACCGGATCAACTTAATCGCACCGGCTCGGCCGCCTGGTGCTTTCAATTTCGACCGTTAGATCTCGATCGTGCGGTCTCGCGCCTTAGGTGATCGCCCGATTCTCGATTGCTTGGCGCCGAGCGATTGAAACTGACCGATCCGACGGCCGCCGCTCGTCGCCTTCCTCCGCTCGCCGCCGCCAAGTCGAAGTCAGCGGTGGCGTGGCACAAGACACTTCGGCAGAGCCCGGCCGGGTCTCCTTCGCCAACGGCTCTTCGCATTTATTACTCCCGTCCCGCCACCTCCATAGTCGCCGCCTCCTCGCATTACCGCCTCGTCACCCTCTACCGACCTCAACGCAAAGGCAAAGCCATTTTCTTGCCGCTGCTCCTCTTGCTCCTTCGGCTATAAAACTCTACCGAGGTCGCCTTAGCATTCTTTGAACACCCTTGAACTTCAAAGATCACCGCTAGTGCACTCGAGCGAGCTCCTTCGGGATTTTTCTCTCTACGCCATTGTTGAAGCTCCAAGCCCTTCTGGTGAAAGTGGTGTTCCCGCCCTCTCACTCGAACTGTCGCTTCTCTGTTATTTGGCATCTCGAAGAGTATTAACCTCTGTCAATTTTGCTTTTGACAGCAGAGAGATCAATTTCGGATTGCCCCTTTCGGCGAAATCGCTACTCTTCTTCACCAGAGCCGATTCGACCCTCCTCTGTGCCTTCTTTGGGATCAGTAACTTCTTTTAGCCCCTAGTTGCTTGGCACTCGCTCCTTGGACCGCAACCGAGCTCGCTTGCGCGTTGCTTTGGTCATTTTGGTCACCTCGGTTATCTCCGCTGTCTGCGCGTTCTAGGCCGCAGCCTAAACCGCTGTACCATTGTGTGCGCAAAAGTGTTAAGAACCCATTTTAGGCATTTGCTCGCACCGCCACAGCCGAGCGGCCACGCGGCGAGCCGATCTTCCCCGTCATTTTTGTCGGACGAAAATCTGGGACGAACGTTTGAACGTGATCGTTGTGGACCGTCGATCCTAAGATCTACGGCCCAAGATTGCGCCGGTTTGAACTTAACGACGCTTGATCCGTGGACCGCTGGATCCAAGATCAACGCCCGATTCGTCCGCTGGCGCCGGATCCCGATCAACGGCTCGCGGCGCGTAGGGCGCCGTCGATCAGCCCGCGCTCGGATCCACGTGAACCGTTGGATCCAGATTCAACGGCGACGACGATGTCCGATCGCTCGCGCAAGGCCCGACCAAAGTGGTCGTGGACCGTTGATCCTCGATCCAACGTTTAACCATCAGGTTTCAAGCCACTGCCGGCCAGCACTGGACGCGGACCGTCGGATCCAAGATCGACGCCTCGCTCGTCCACGCCGATTCTAATTTCTCGAATTTCCAAAGGATTTATTTATCAATCAAAAATGTGATAACTTGTAAAATGCATAACTAATTCATTTTAAATCCTTTTGGGAGATTCAAATTTTGTGGGTTATGTTTTCAACCGAACTTTAATCTAAAATGTTTCCAACCCCAGTATAGCTCCAGAAATTTTGCTAATGAATAGTAGCATTTTTTATTTATAAAAGTGAGCAAAATTGTTTTGGCCCTATCTTTTGCATTGAGAATCCAAATCAATTGGTTCTTGTTGCTAAATTCATTATAAATCAGGATCTTGCTACTGTAAAATTTTCAGGATTTTTGGAGAAAGTTTACTGTTGAGTCTTTGCGCTTTTATTCGCTTCTTATCGCTTTGTTTCTCGCTTTCTCGTTAGGATCCAAGAGCACGTTGACAATATTATTGATCCTCAAGAACATCTTGACTCACAAAGCAAGCGTGCAAGCGCTTTGATCATAAATGTCCTATTACTTTCAAGTCTAATACTTTGTTTACAAATCATATGTATGCATGCTTTTGTGTCAAATTAATTTTCCCGATTAGAGGTAATTATTCCTATTGCATTGTTGCCCTCAAATTGTTATCCCCTGCCACAACCATAAGTTATTATTATCGCTGGTGAATTAGAGCCCGGTGATTTAATTATGCTCTTTTATTGTCTTTTCGATGTCATGCTTAGATGTCGGTAGTATTGGGCAGTCATCGACTTAGTCGATGATCTTGATCACACAAATATAATTATTACTCCATTATGTCCAGCACGTTGTGCTTTGTTAATTTTGTAAAGTCAAAAACTGAAAATAAAATTGTTTTAGACTTGGGCACAAAGGTATGTTGGTGTGATCTGTTGGTGTGAATGGAATGGTGCCTAGGTCATCAAGGACCGAGTTACTTGTGTCACTAAGCCAAGCGCTTATGCGTGCTAACCACGCGAGAGGATATGGGACCTCTTGACTAAGTACTTTGGCGTGTGTTATCTCCGAGTCGCAGGAGCGGGTTGTGTGTGTTGTGTGAAACATGATATGTGTTCTTGTGTTGGGTGTGCGGTGGTGGAGATTCCGGGTAGGCTCTCCACCTCGAGGAGCATTGTAGTTGTCCAAGGCTTTACTCGATGACTGTAGTTGACCGAGGCTTTACAATGACTCGACACAACGTATGGGTTTCTATCCATACGCGCTCTCATGGGTACTACACAATATTGGAAATGTCTCGTAGGACTTAGCCGTGCCGGGCATACCTAAGGAAGTGTGCTTAATAGCTTGGCAAAAAGGCGGTCTGGCGTGTGGGTACATTGGTACACCCTCAGGGATAAAACTATTCGAATAGCCTCGCCCTAGGTTATGGACATGCTTGGTAAGGTCGCAGCAAGAACTAGACTACAACCTTTTAAATTAAAATTTGACATGGTTGGTATGAATGGGTAATTCATGCTATTGTTGTGGTGACTAATGGGCTAGTCACTTCCAGGATTGTTGTTGTCATCTATCTATTGTTATATTGTTGTCATTTACGATTATTTGAACCTTAAAAACAGATTTGTTAAATTGCTTTCAATCTATTACATTATTGCAAATGGAAACTTGCTTTATGCTAAAATGAAACATACAGCCTCCACTACAATAAGCTTGCATGTAGTATATGTACAGGTTTGTTATTCCACATGTAAGTCTTGCGAGTACATTCAAAGTACTCACCGGCTTTTGCCTACGCTTTTGTTTGTGGGGAGGAAGGTGAGCCCCAAGGGCCTCACTTTTGTGAGATGTGCTGTGGTTTCGACGACTAGCTTGGCGGTCCGGTCTGTTGCCTTGTGGGTTAAAGGCACACTGATTGGCTCTTTTGGTTTATAGCCATCTTATAGCACTTTTGCTTCCGTTGTTAAATTTCTTTATGTATATGTCATTTGGCCGGTCGGCCTCTCTTTTGTAATGACTATCCTTTATTTAAGTTATCTTCTGGTTTGTTGTTTCTGCTTCGGTTCTATGTGAATGAATGGAATTGATGCATGAATTTTTGTAAAGAGGTATGTATACTGCGTTCTGGGAAGTATACATGTCTCGAAGACACGGGTTATTTCGTTTGTGATGCTAGGGTCAATTGGTGACTAAGCATTACAAGCCCAATAATCCGGGGTCCTCACACTTATCTCTTTCTCAAAAGTATAGATGGCGGAAAGACCCACTGCTACTTCCCATGGAGTTTCTGTTGGATATTGGGCCGAGATTCTTTGGGAGATGATGCAACACCTGGAGTACCATAAAAGACCAGACTACCAAGGCTACAGGGACGAAATGGAAGGACGACCCCATTGGAGAGTCGAAGTGCTGCTCTACGCCGACCTTGCAGGACGCACCCATTTCCACGTTTTCCATGCCCCGATCAGACGCGATACCTTCGCTGATGGCATCCAGGATGCAGCGAGAGAAGCAGTCCGCCATCTCCGCTATATCTATGACCCCTACTTTCAAGGCACCGGGTTCCATTATCACCCGCTGCATATTCCGACCAGAGTTGACAGCTCTTTCCGCTCGGCCCTGGGGGAGGATCTTCCCGAGCTGACGCACCAAGTGGACCTAGCAAAGGCCATGGACTATGCATACGGAAACACCCTGGAAGACTTGAGAACTGCCCAAGATCGACTACAGGAAGCAGAGGAGAGGTTAAAAGCCGCAGAGGAAGAGCTGGCTCGCTACAAGGCAAGCGAGGCTAGCTCT
Organism: Hsuehochloa calcarea; assembly: GCA_036346395.1. Lineage (NCBI taxonomy): Eukaryota > Viridiplantae > Streptophyta > Magnoliopsida > Poales > Poaceae > Hsuehochloa > Hsuehochloa calcarea. The sequence continues at coordinate 51,302,968 of CM070610.1, read as the reverse complement.
AGTGAGTTAGATTATACCCCTAGTACCCCATAGTTGTTATTCCTGTAGTGCGATCATTAGACGAGAATTATGAGCTATAAATTCCTTTGTGGTAGCCATAATTTCCGTTGAACAAAAGTATTTAATAAAGAAGTTCTTGGAAAATTGTTCTTCGTTTTGAGTGCTTTGCGTGTTCTTGGGATATTGGAATTTACCCCTTTAGATCTTCCTCTTCCTTCTAGCTCGTCTAAATCTTGGAGTTCTAGCAGATGGTGACAACTCAGCACTTGCAATGGCAGTGTTCGAGGACAGAGCAACGAGAACGTGGATTATCGTGAGAATCCTGCAAAGAACCACCACCGCCGCCACCGGAGGACCGGATTGGCGCCGATGATGGAGAACCAAACCACCGATTAGCCTCCTAGCCCCTCAACAAAGATGCGTAATGTGCAGCAACAACTCTGATCGCACCACCCCTCCACCTCCACGAGATTTACCATGGCGAGTTCATGCGTATGCGCCCACCGACTTTCTCCAAAGAAGACAGAGCCGATGGATGCCGGGATCGGATCCGTGCTATCGGAAAGAAACTAGATATAGCTCAATGTAATCGACCGTGAGAGAGTCCTGCTCACTTCTCATCACTCAATGGCCCCGCATCGAAATGGTGGGATAACTTCAACATCGCCTATGCCGATCCGCAAGCTATCACTTGGGAGGAGTTTGTGCGGCTTTCCGCATGCACATATTCCCGCGGAATAATGACCTTAAAGAAAAGAGAGTTTCACGACTTCACAAGGCAACCGCACAAAGGAGAGTAGCCAGATAGGTTCAACCAGCTTGCTCGCTACGCCCAAACAGATGTGGCTAGAGATGAAGAAAGGCAGAAAGGTTCATGGAAGGCCCGAATGATGAAATCTCCGTCCACCGATCTCCCAGACTACACCGACTTCCAAGAACTGGTGAACAAAGCTTTCGCCAGAGGCCAAACATCGAGATGGAGAACTGCAAGCGAAGGATGGCCGCCTAAAATTCAACTCCGAGGACAACCCAAGCCTCGCCTTGTTCAACCTCCGCCACCCCAGCGTGGAAGATTCCAGCTTCTACCCATAGAGCCCCAAAGACCGCAGACAACGTCCCAACTCTTTTGGTTTCGCAACAATGCACTGCAGCTGGGCCACAGAAGAACCCAACGCCTTCAACAAAGCAGGAGTGACATGTTTCCATTGTAACGAGATCGGGCATTATGCCAACAAATGCCCAAGAGACAAGAATGACGACACCAAATAGACCAACATCGGGAGTTCCAACCACCAACGCCACCCCAAAGCCAAGAAACCGGTTCACGAAGGACGGTGAACCACGCCACAGCAGAGAAGCTCAGCAAAGACCCGATGTCGCCCTTGGTACGCCTTTATTAATTCATTACAAAGATCGCTTTGTTTGATTCCGAGCTTCGATTCCTTTGTATCCATTGCTTTTGTGAAAAAAACGGGTTACTTACCGCCTCTAGACAACCCTATGATAATCCATTCCCGGGTTCGTAAATGAGAACCGCTTCTTTCAAAGACGAACCTTACTTTGGAAATATCCGAGTCCTTCTCAACAGACTTGATAGTCTTGCAATCTCAAGGTCCGGATGTAATACTTGGTATGGATCGGTGGCCAAAAACCAAGGACGAATAGATCGTGCTAACAGTCTATCATCCTCACCAATGAGCAAGGAGTCACAGCTTGAATTCGTGCCCAAGACTCAGACTCTGAGGAAGATCTTTTCTCGACCACTTGAAAGAGTCAAGCTTGAAGATATACCAAGAGTGCAAGAATTTCGGATGTATTTCTGACGATTTATTCCTGCATGCCACCGGATAGGGATATAATGTTCTTAATTGACTTAGTGCCGGAACCGCTCCAATCTCGCGACCTTACTGAATGCCTGGCTAATGAATTGGCGAGATGAAGAAACAAATTGAAGAGTTACAGAGCAAAGGGTATATTCAACCAAGTACATCACCTTGGGAGCACCAGCTATTTGTCAAGAAGAAGGACAATAGTATGAGGATGTGTGGATTACGATCACCAATGAGGTAACGATCAAGAATAAGTACCGCTACCTGTGATTGATGACTGCTCGACCAGCTTGAAAGGAGCAAGTGTTTTCTCAAGATTGATTTGAGATCCGCTATCACCAATCAAGATCGACGTAAGATGTTCCGAAGACTGCCTTCACCACTAGAAATGGACTGTACGAGTTTACAGTAATATCTTTCGGCTTGACGAACGCCCCTGCTTATTTCATGAATATGATGAACAAAGTGTTCATGGAATTCTTGGATAAGTTTGTGGTTGTCTTCATCGATGACATCCTTATTTATTCAAAGACCGCAGAAGAGCATGAGGACCATCTCAGGATAATTTTGGGAAAACTCAGAGAGAACCAGCTTTATGCCAAATTCAGCAAGTGCGAATTTTGGCTAAACCAAGTGGCATTCCTTGGACATATTGTGTCAGCAGGAGGAGTTGCAGTAGATCCAGCCAAAGTTGAAGCAGTAATGGATTGGAAACAACCGAAATCTGTCACAAAAGTGAGAAGTTTCCTTGGATTAGCTGGGTATTACCGCCGATTCATTGAAGGATTCTCCAAAACGGCAAAACCAATGACACAACTTCTGAAGAAGGAGAAGAAATTTGAATGGGCAGATACCTGTGAGAAAAGTTTCCAAGAGCTGAAGACGAGACTAGTCTCCGCCCCTGTATTAGTCCTACTGGGATATCCATAAGGATTTTGTGATTTTCATGACGCATCTCGCCAGGACTCGGTTGTGTTTTGATGCAAGAGGCAAGGTTGTAGCTTATGCATCTCGTCAGTTGAGGCCTCATGAAGGGAATTACCCGACTCATGATCTTGAGTTAGCCGCAATTATGCATGCTTTGAAGATCTGGCGGCATTATCTCATTGGCAACCGATGTGAGGTGTTCACGGATCATAAGAGTCTGAAGTACATTTTCACCCAATCTGACCTTAATCTCCGGCATAGAAGATGGCTGGAATTGATAAAGGATTACGACCTTGGGATTCATTACCATCCGGGCAAAGCAAATGTGGTTGCAGATGCCCTAAGCAGAAAGGCGTATTGCAACACCATCTTAGTTCAAGAGAATCAGCCCGAGTTATACGAAGAATTGAAACATCTGAACTTGGAGATTATTGATCAAGGGTGCGTGAACGCTTTGGAAGTTCAACCAACTCTTCAGAGCCAGATCAGAGGGAAGCAGTTAGAAGATGAGGACATCAAAGAAATTAAGAAGAATATGAGAAGAGGCAAAGCGCCAGGCTTTTCTGAAGATGAGCAAGGAACAGTGTGGTATGGAAACCGCATTTGTGTACCCGATCAGCGGGAGTTAAAGGAGTCGATTCTGAAGGAAGCTCATGAATCGTCGTACTCCATTCATCCCAGGAATACCAAAATGTACCAAGATTTGAAGGAAAAATATTGGTGCGTCAGTATGAAGTGAGGAATTGCTGAGTTCGTCGCCCGTTGTGATGTTTGTCAGCGAGTCAAGGCAGAGCATCAAAGACCCGCTGGTTTGCTACAACCGTTACCAATTCCCGAGTGGAAGTGGGAGGAAGTTGGTATGGATTTCATCACCGGACTCCCTAGGACCCAATCAGGGTGTGATTCCATCTGGGTGATAATTGACCGATTGACTAAAGTGGCTCACTTCATCCCAGTCAAGACAACATACCAAAGTAACAAGTTAGCGTAATCAGTACATGGCCAAGATAGTTTGTCTCCACGGTGTACCTAAGAAGATTGTGTCCGATGAGGTTCCCAGCTCACCTCTCGGTTTTGGAAGAGCTCGCACGAAGCTTTGGGAACCAGACTCAACTTTAGTACACCTATCATCCCCGCATGATGGCCGACTTAACGCCACAACCAAATTCTTGAAGATATGCTTCGAGCCTGTGCCATAGATTATGGAAAAAGTTGGGATAAAAATCTACCCTATGCAGAATGCTCATACAATAATAGCTATCAAGCCAGTTTGCAGATGTCTCCCTTCGAAGCTTTGTACGGTAGGAAATGCAGAACTCCACTCCTTTGGGATCAAGTAGGAAAGCATCAATTCTTTGGACCGAGTTGATCAAAGAAGGTAAAGCAAAGTTAAAACAATAAAAGAACGCCTAAAGGTGGCACAGACCCGACAGAAGAGTTATGCTGATAATCGTCGGAGGGAGTTGATATTTGAAGTAGGAAATTTTGTCTATCTCCGAGTTACTCCCCTTAGAGGAGTAAGAAGATTCCAGACAAAAGGAAAACTCGCACCTAGATTTGTAGGACCTTACAAGATCTTAGCAAGAAGAGGTGAAGTGGCATATCAGCTTGAGCTACCAGCATACTTATCCGCCGTTCACAATGTCTTCCACGTTTCTCAACTGAAGAAGTGTCTCAGAGTGCCGACTGAAGAAACACCGATTGAAAGCATCAATCTTCAGGAAGATCTCACCTATGTGGAACAGCCGATCAAGATTCTCGATGTGGCAGAACGTATTACCCGAAGCAAGGTCATCCGTTCATGCAAAGTCCAGTGGAGCAATCACTCCGAAGAAGAAGCCACCTGGGAGCGAGAAGAATATCTGAAAGCCGATTATCCCCACCTTTTTGCTGACCAAGTCTGAATCTCGGGGACGAGATTCAATTTAAGGGAGGTAGGTTTGTAACAGCCCAAAATTTTCAATTTGGTTAAAATTTAAAACTTATTTGATTTTGTGGTTGTTCTAAAATTTTTTAAAAAAACTTTTCTTTAGTTGGTTTAAAGCTAAAATAAATTTATTTCCAAAATATATTAACAACTTTAAGTTGGAACTATTTTATTTAAGTCCAGAATAATTCTAGAGACTTCTGTCAATTTTTCTAGAATTTTTGGGATTTATTTGCTATTTTCTAAGCCCTTTTTGAATTAACCAGATTAAATAAATTAAGAAATCAATTTAAAATCTACAACAGTGTTTGGGCCGAATCCCCACCGGCCCGCTCCTATTCCTCTCGCCGCCCGCCTTTTCCTCACAGGCTGTTTGGCCGTCCGATCGTCATCTACGGCCTCCCGCTCTCGCGCCTCCATCACTCAACCGTCTGATTAAAATCGGACGGCGCTTCACCCGCGCCGCTTTCTTCCCGCTTCGCGTCTCGCTGGCCGCCGCCATGATCGCGCCATTACGCGCGGCCGAGCTCGCCAACCGCCGCCTCCAACCGCCTCCGCTCCTCCCGCTGTCGCGCACGACCCGCGCCCACCTCCGCACGACCCCACCTCTTGCCCCTTCTCCGCGCAATGCGGCGCCACGATTCCAGAATCGCCGCCGCCACGCCCCGACGCCGCCGACCGCTTTGGACCCCTCGCCCCTATAAAGGAAGCCCCGGCGCCTCTTCACTCATCCCGCCGCCACTCTCTCCCTCTCTCGCGGTGCTCGCCAGATCGGAGATTTTCCGCCGACGACGCGGCTTGAGCTTCGACAGTGCCGCCGTGGCGCCGCTCGCCGCCACCACCACTGTGATCGCGGATCATCGCGCAAGAAGTGCGCACCGCTTCGCCAGAGAGTCGCCGGAGCCGCCACTCGCCGTCACCCGGCGCGCCGCTTCTTCTCATCGCCGGCCGCCTCCGTCCTCGCTGCCGAGCGGGTGAGAGCACCACGCTCGCCGCCTCCTCCTCTCGATTGCACACTCGCCGCCGCGCCAGAAGCCGGCGACGGTCCTCAACGCCGCGGCCGGCTCGCCACCGCGGGTCGCCACGCTACGCACTCGTGGGCACCATTTCGGCCGGATCCAACGTGGATCCGACGTGGCACCAAACCCACCAAATCGCCTTCTAGCCAAACTGTGGGCTCGGTCCATGTGGACCGTATCTATGACACGTGGGGCCCACCGGTCGGAATTAATTTTAATTTCGGAAAATCGGAAGGCTGACGTTGGCATTGCGCAATAAATGTTTTTCTTTAGAAATTTAAATCAGAAAATTTCAGAATTTGGATTAAACTTGTAAAATTCATATCTTTTGCATTTTAACTCCAAATTGAGTGATTCAAATTGCTAAAATTCTAGGAAATTATTATCTAGCTAAATAAAATAAAATAATTTCATTTTGATTTGGTTTTATATATCTTTTTGGAATAGAGTTGAATTTCTTTTGATTTGTTGTATTTTCACGTTTAGACTTCGACGATTCCGGGGATTTGGACCCTACTGAAGATTTAGAATTTCAAGACTTCAACGAAGGCAAGTTACACTTTGACCATGTTGACCCTAATATTTTAAAGTTATTTATTTCAGTTTCTAAATAATTATTGCATGCATAGTTTTAATCAATTATTTTACTTCCCGTTTTAAATGCTTAGTTATACCAATTCTTTTCGTATGGCCAATTTGAATGTTGGATGTCACTCCCTTGTCACCCTTAGATAAAATTTATACAAAGTATATATGCTTAGCAAATGTTTAGGTCATGATTTGAGTTTTGGGGGAAACTAGCCAAATCGGTTCAATTTGATTTAAAAGTTTAATCCATGGTATTGTCTTACCATGGAGGTTTATTAAAGATGGTTTTAATCAAAAATGAAAATGATTTGGACTTAGGCGAAACGGAGGAATGGTGGGTGCGTGTTTATGCACGGGTTTAGTCTGTTAGGATTAAAGCCCATGGTTTGATTTGAAAGTCGCCAAGTCAATTGAGGACCGCCTTTGAGCGCATTTTGCTACGCCTATTCGTACTACCACTTGGTCTGTGGGCGTAACTCGGCTTAATAATTTGGGATATTCCATAGATATTCGTGCCATGTGTATGAGTGGGTGTCGATTAGATGCAATTCCACTCGGCGCAAGAGGGGCTCCTGAGGATGGTTAGTCCAAAGGAGGCGAAACCTTAGCGGGCATGAGTACTTTGCAGTAGAACATTGTAACAGCCTTGTGATAGTTGCTTAGTCGCACGCCTTCGGAAGCGTGTAATGGCCGACATATAAAGCAAACTGTCTCTTGTGGGTAAAGTTGTACCAACTCTGCAGAGTAAAAATCTATTCGAATAGCCGCGTCCGCGGTTATGGACATGCTAGCAAAGCCACTCCGAGTTAGACTTGTTTTTGGTTTTAAAAATGTTTTAAACAGTTGTTTCAGGAAGATTTATCCTTGTGGAAAAATTGGGCGGTTAGCCATAAGAGGGTATCCTTCACCAGTCAAATATGGAGGTTATCCACACTGAAACCTTGTCATTTCTAAATTCGATTTTAGGTAAAATATAAAAATGGCCTTGGAAATTAATATGATTATTTAAAATCAAAATGCCATTTTATGCAAATAACCCTGCCATTATCCCTTGACTACTTTATGCATGCATTACCATTCAATATTGGGTGTGACTTATGAGCTACCGTCAGAGTGCTCACTCTTGTGAATATCTTTATTCAGAGAAGACTTCTACCAGACGGTGAGGACACCGACGCTTAGGTCGCGCTTCTGCACGATTGCCCGTGGCGAATCGCTCGGCCTACCACTATCGCTTTACTCACTGCTATTTACTTGTTTGTTATTTGGCCTTTAGGCCCGTTTGTATCCAACTTTGAAATACTCTATTAATGAAATGCGTGATATGTTTGTGATACCATTTTGTAACTGTGTACGCTGGAAATCCTGGACTAGTGTATGAGCACAGAGGATTCGGGATCCTTCGTTCCCGGGTTCGACACGTAACTCCAGGTATCTGCAGCCAATGTAAGATTTGTTTGTTGCACTAACGTCTGCAGCTGCTGATATTGTTCAAAAGCTTGTACAGAGAGCGGCAGAATGAAAAGATCTTGAAAATCAGAGGTTTGACAAACCTGAGCCACTGTTTGCTTGTCCATTTTGACAAAAGAGTATAAAAGTGGATGTTGGTGAGATAGTAACTGACCTTCGAGATATCTGTCCAAAACAACACTGAATTACCATTTCCAACTATGCAAGCAGCAAAACCTTTGTACAAGTCAATGAGATTAAGATTATCTTTCCACCAAAATGAACCATCAATGACATTATCTAGAGGATCAACTTGACCCATGGCAGATCGGCATGATTAAAAAAATTATGGAGATTTTTCACTAGCAGAGCATTGTTTGGAGCTGAACAATTAAGCACTCCCAAACCTCCTTGTAATTTTGGCCGACAGACTTTGGTCCAAGCAGCTAAAGATGGCCCGTGATTTGCAACATCTGTTCCCCTCCATAGACAATGTCGTCTATATTTGTCAATCTGTTCAATTACCCTCAAAGGCAGCTTCAACCAACACATGTAAAAAGTTGGTAACTGATAAAAGACTGAATTGACCATGACCAGCTTAGCTCCATAAGACAAATAAGCTGATGTGCTGGCTAATCGTCGTTCAATTCTCTGAACTAGAGGAAAGAAGCCATCTACCCTGGGCTTAGTTAACCCCAGTGATAATCCGAGATAAGTGAAAGGGAATTTCCCTAGCTGACAATTGAGAGTTCTTGTTAAAATGTCCATTTTTTCTTTTGAAACATTGATTGGAACCATGAGAGATTTGTGATAATTAACTCTGAGTCCTGTAGATTCAGCAAAAGTATTGATGATAGCCTTCATACAGAACAATTGTTTAGCACAAGCGACCATAATGATAAAGAGTATCATCAACATATTGTATCATAGGAAAATCTGGGCATGCTCCGGGATGCAGTGGGGATGAGATGAGCTGAAGTTGCATTGCTTTATTCAAGATGGACTGCAGCAGGTCAGCGGTAGCTAGGACAAAAAGAAGTGGAGAGAGGGGTCACCGTGCCTTACTCCCTGTAAGTGGTACGCAAGCCAAATCGAGAAAGCTTCCTAAAGAATTGAATAATTACTAGTACTTATAATAGTAGTACCAGGGGCGAATATTGGCCTCGGGTAGAGTAGGATATAGTTCGAGGTCCAGCAAAAATTTCAGTGAAAATTTTTGTGTGATATAGACCCAACAAATTTATTGATAGTATCTAGCTCGAGACCCAGCCTAGCACTATTCCTCCCATCCACACCGGCCCAGGGGTTAGCCTGCCCATATAGCCTACTCGATCCCCCATAGCCCACGGCTCTGACCCAACCCAAAGGTCAAAGCCTCCTGCCCTCCCAATCCCACCCGACTTAATCCCCTACCCACACGCCCCGCGTGCCCCTACCCTAGTCCTCCTAGCTCCTTGCGACCTGCGCCACCGCCACGCCACCGCCCCCCTCCCGTCTGCGCCACCATGCCAAAGGATATAGACCCACCATTTGTGAGACTAACATTTCTATTTTTATATCTAGTGTGTAGTCTCATTTGTTCTCTCATTTATCTACATTCAATTATGTGAAATTGAGTATATAAAACTTGTATGGTTCATATATACTCATTTGTTCTCTCATTTATCTACATTCAATTATGTGAAATTGAAGTGGTTATCATCAATTACCAAAGAGGGAAAGATTGAAGTATCTTGTCCTACCATTATGAGTTAATGATATGGTGTGGTAATTAATGATAATCATATTGTGGAACTAACATTCTCCATGAGTTGGATGATTAGGTTATGTTCCAGAATGATAAGGACTTTGGATGACATCATGGGTTGATCATCAAGTCAAGAGAAGACCCATCATGTGTTGATGCATATCAAGACTCGTGATGAAGGATGTCATCATGAGTTGATGAGCATCGATTCAAGATCCCGGAGTAAAGGACATCATCATGTGTTGATGATTTTCAAAGTCAAGGACCCAGTCTTGAAGTAAAGATGTGTGTCATCAAGCTTTAACAAGATGCTTAAGGCAAAAGTATGAATAGCTAGGGCTAAGGATGTGTTCCTAGTCTTTTACCAGTCTTGGTGTTTGGTTGGAAGACCGGATTGCTAGTATAAGTTGTCGTACTATTAAGAGGGGTCTTGACTAGTTGCTTGAGTTAGTCATATGTTGATAGCTCGTTGTGCTCGCCCTAGCTCATCTATGCATAGTGCTATTATTTGTGAATGTGTTTTGCAAATAGTTGAAGCTCATGCATTAACTCTTTTGTAACATGGGGCTATAATTTGCAAATGTATTTTACAAATGGTTGAAGTCCATGCACCTTCACCTTGTGGCATGATGCTATTATTTGCGAATGTGTTTTTCAAATAATTGATGCTCATGCATGATCCTTGTAGCATGTGACTTTAGTTTGCAAATGTGTTTTGCAAATGGTTTAAGTCCTTATATCTTATTCCTTGTGGTGTGATTCTAAAAGTTGGTAAATGTATTTTACAACTTGTTAAGAATCTTGCCTTTGATCCTTGTTGGCATGGTTCATCAATTGGCAAATGTGTTTTACAATTGAGGTTGTTGTGAAAGCCAATGTTGTTTTCTCAGGAAGATCGGTAGTACCGACGTTATGTCGGTGGAACTACCGCTCAACGGTAGTACCGGAGTTCATGTGGCGAAACTACCGCAACCCGGATGGACCGAAAATCCAGCGGTACGTATTTTTCAGAGAGATGATTTTTCGAGTTTGTTTTGCTCTCTTGGAAGTGCGGTATTACCGACATTATGTCGGCGGAACTACCGCTCAGCGGTAGTACCAGAGTTTTTATGGCGGAACTACCGCAACTCGGATGGACCAAAAATCTGGTGGTACGTATTTTCCAGAGAGACGCTTTTTCGAGTTTGTTTTGCCCTCTTGGAAGTGCGGTAGTACTGGCGTGTTGGGAGCGGAACTACCGCATTTCTGAATTCGAAGATGAACAATGTACATTATTTCCAGTAGGTGCCATGTGTTAGACCTAAGTGGAAGCGGTAGTACGGCCCTTCAAAAACAGAATGACCGGAGTGCGGAACTACCGCAAGATCAACGTCGGTAGTACCGCGCCGCACTTTTCAAACGGCCAGTTTTTGTCTGATATAGCCGTTACTGTGCTTGTCGTGGAGCTACGGTAGTACCGGCCGTTGAACGGCGGTAGTACCGCTCGTGCTGATTTTTTAGCGATTTTTTCTTCCAACGGCTAGTTTTTGTGTGTGAGCTATAAATACCCATATTGGCTGGTTGTAGAATATGTTGCTGGTACCATATACATTCTAGTGAGCAAAGAGCAAGCCCTCTCATCTCTTATGTGCATGTGTTGCACTTGGTGAGCTTGGAGAGCAAACCCTAAGTGCATGTGTTGCCTTAGGAAGTGGATTGTGTATCCATTGAGCTTAGACACTTGATTAGTTCAAGTGAAAGTCGTTGACTTGTTACTCTTGGTGTTTGCCGACACCTAGATGGTGTAGAGGCGTCGTTGGTCCGGTGATCTTCTCAAGGAGCTTGTGAGAAGGCCCGATATGGTTGTGAGTGGTTTAGTGCTCGCCATCTCCGGAGTGGAGGAAGAGCAACCTGAGTGGATCGAGGTGTTGGTTTATATTGGAACCGGTCCAAGTGGTTGGACTTACATCGGAGGTGTTTGGCTTAATTTGTGGAGCCACCTAATTCGCTTGGGCTTACCTCAATGTAGATTAGGAGAGACCACTAGTCTCCGAACACAACGGTAAAACATCATTATGTCCTTGTGATTTGTTCTCTTGTGTTTCACCTTATGCAATTTACATTCACAGATTGCATTGCTTACTTGTATTTGGTTAATTGTTTATATTCTATATTCTTCATATTGTCTGCACTTAGCAAAGACTAATTGATTTAGATTTTAATAGTGCAAAACCAAATTGTTATTAGCTTCTACACTAGATATTGGTTTTAGCCAAAAGAATTTTAAAACCGTCTATTCACCCCCCTCTAGTCGGCCTCCTCGATCTTACAGCGGCCTCCGTCCCCACCCAACGCCGCCTCAGCCTTCCGTCGTCCTCACGCACTGCGCCTCGTGCCCTCCTCTTTAGGGTAGGCCCACAATGATATTTTCTCAACTCTCATTAATTTGACTTTCAGAAATTTAGTTATTTCATGAGCAATTGTATTTACATCTTTGTTCTCTTGATATCTTCCATTTCATTGTGTGTCTATGTGTTCTCAAATTTGTTAAACAACTTTATGTACATTAGAATTTGAACATTGAACTGAGATATCCATGGCATGTTATGCTAAACTATCTACATTAACATTGTCAATTTCTCATGGTTAGAGGGCCCTTGGTTTACTAAGATTATACAACATGTGTAAAATTTTATTTTGTTTTGTGGTTCCCTGGAGGGATGGTTATGACTCATAAGCTGCTTTTTTTACTATTTTTATAATGCCTGCTGGTTGCTGCCACTTGAAGACCAAGTCATGTTGTTTAGTTCTTTAGGGTAGTAACTACGGTGGTGCTCAAAATTGTAGGCCTCGATATTGGTGCTAAATGATGTTAATAAGTGTGTTATGTGCATACTGTTAATAAAGGCATCTTCAATAGTGTCTTTATTGTCATCTCTTAGCTATGTCACGTCAACAAAATCCTATGTAGAGGAGAGAGGGGAGAGAGCACACCGGTCATCTCTTCCTAAAGAGACTGTCGTGCACGCAAAATAAGATATGATACATTAATCTACTCTGTTTGACATGTATGCTTGTTTCAAAGGAAAATTATAAAATTTAAATGTTGGAGAGTATGCTAGAGACTATCTATTAGAGATGTTATCTCTAAAGATGATGTAGTATATGTTAAAGACAAGGTTGTCTCTAACTATTGGAGATACCCTAAGCAAAACTCTTCAAGAATCCGAGGCTAGTTGAAGTGCTTGTGTTCATGTGTGTTAATAACTAATAAGTGTATTTCTTATTTAGGAATTAGAGATATAAAATGAAGAGGAGCAATGCATTATTTGTTGTGTCCTAAGATGCTATATTATTTATGTTTTGTATGTTTTTCTTATTATATTTTATGTTGAAGTTTTTTTTTTTGTTAAAGTTTTATGTCAATGAAATATTTGTGGCTTATTTTTTTTTATATGTCCTGTTGTGGGTAGAAATTAGCACATTATGTTTTAAAATGCTAGCCTATTAGAACTAAGACGTAGTCAACTCCTATATCCGCCTCGGTTAGTAGCCACATAATTAAGCTGTACAAACAGATTGCTGTGCCACTGCTCACTGAAACCGAGGGTTCGAGTGCAGCGGCGCCGCGGCGGTTTGGAGCCCGAACGTCGCTGGTGACGGCGTGTCGCGGGCGCTGCGGGAACACCCATACACAGGCGGCGCCGTTGCTGGCGAAGGCCACCGCGGAACCAGGCGAGGTGAAGCCGTCCAAGTGAAGCGAGCGGCCACCCGGCAACCGCGGGGGGAAGTAGCCCGCGCCGGCGCGGATTTGGTTCGCTCTGGTCCTGTCTAACGGAAGCACCAACACACAATAAGTCGAAACCAACTTCATTGGCACCCAAACTGAAACAGTACACGATTAGAAGATGCAGAATATTCTTAGGAGTTCCAAGATAATCATCTGTCAAATTGAAGCATCCATTCATACTTTCAAGTTGCTTGCTGTTTGCAAGCCCAGCCTAATAATTAAGTCAGGTACCCCTGAAACTTGAATACAAGAAAACATGCAGTTAATAGCACTGCCAACATTACGTGCAGACAAGCTACAACGATTACCCCTGATTCCATCTCCTTGCATCCCCGTTCCTGTATCCCAGAGTGCTTGCTTCCAACATTTTACTGCCTTGGCAGGTTCAAATCTCTCACTCACACACAATCCCTTAATCCCTCTTATATTCAAAAAAATGCATATTGTGCTAGACAACTACCTGAACAGGTTCATATCAGAATGGATGAACGCCGTGTGGATACAAATGGAACATTAGGATAAATGCCTGCAAGCGCACACCTCATGCACTCGAGAACTGTGAAGATCTGAATGAAGGCCATTGTCATCCAGAAATACGCCATTGGTTTACCCTGAAAACGATGCTTGGATTCCAGTTGCACATGGTCGCCACAGCTTGAGAACCAGTGTCAAGGAGAATAGCCAATATGACGTGATATCGCAAAAAGTGTGGCGACCACTTCCGCCTCACCACAAAGAAGTAGACAGTCATGAAGATCACCAGAAAAAGCCATCCCGGATTAATGCCATTGTATCAATGAAGGCATAAAACAGCCCAAACCGTTGCAGGAAAGGATGAAGCTGGTACACGGCATCTGCGTGCGACCACATGTTGTGCAGTGGCAAAAGATAAGGTACACATGCTAGGGTCCTCCACCACCATCTAGGTTTAGAAGATAACTCAGGATAGCTGAATGACGATAAAGATGCCTGACAACCAACTTGAGTTCTTGGGCAAACTTGCTGATTGACGGCAATGATTTGATGGAATTGATGCCCTTGATAGGATCATACATTATGAAGGACGAAGGTACAGCATGTGCGGAAAAATCAGCACCAGCTGAAAGCAAGAAATATCTTGTTACATATGGTGTCAAAGATTAATTTGAAGTCCAACATAATTTCGGCACAATATGGTTTATGGCTTGAGATCATTCAGACTATTCAGTTTCCTAAGTATTGATAGGTAACTTTAGCACAAATCATTCACCGTTTGGGAAAGGGCAACTACTCTATAATGTGAAAGTTGCATTCATTATAACTCTATAGTTGTATACTTGTAATATGTACAAGTAGAATTTCAGAACATTCATTATTTCACTACAAGAAAGCTAACATGGATTACTTGGTGTAAGATATTATCGATATGACATGACCTGCAGACCAGATTTCATATATGTACATAGAATACTCTTCAGTATATTTTACCAATTTTAACTGTACAATACTAGAATCTTGTGTTTGCTATTGTACAGATAGCAATTGTCATCATGTATCGCTAACGATAAGATTTAAATGCCATATTGTTATAAAGTGCAAACTGAAGTGTAGCAAACTTTTGCTGTCACTGACAGATTTAGACATTTAGTGCTTCCAAATCTTAAGCACTCCTCGTCTTCAGAAAAACAGCGACACAGACTACCAAGCACATTGGCTATTTAGAAATAACATAACAAGTATACATAGATACTTGTTTCACTCTATCAATAACATCTTTGCAGTGAGCTTAAAAAATTACACAGTCCTTGTTCTGCCAGGAAGAACATAAGAACTTGAAATTAACTTAACTTTAAGTCAATTTTCATGGCCTTTGGATTAGCTTTGAGATGTGCGTGTCTAATTCTAGATTGATCCAATGGTTAAAAAATGTAACTTCCTTAGAAATAGACACCCCCTTAACTTAATGCTCGCATCACATAGCTTCCTACTTCCTGAAAGAAACAAGTGCTGAAACTTTGGTGGTCTGAAAGAAGAAAGACACTCAAGGGAAGCTTAAACTTTCCCAAAATACATAGATCACGAAGAAAAAACACTGTCCAACGATGTTCTGCAATATGTTAAAGCCTAGTTTTCTCATGAAAGATTAATAAAGGATTGTAACCTTGGCCCACAAAGTGAATGGTAGCAATAATCAGCAAAGCACAATGTGATTACATCTAGGAAAAAGTTCAGAAATCAACCTTGAATTACAAAACCGGGTATTAGACCCCCTCAACTAACAATACTGTTCACCTTACCTCCCTTAGATCAAAACCACCCCGGTTTCACTAACGTGGCATCTACGTGGACAAATTACACAAACCTAGCATCCATGTCAACATCCACGTCCTCCTTCTTCCTCTTCTATTTCTTCCTCCCCTTTTCTCTCTCTTACCATCCATGTCTGCCAGTGGTGGGTGTTGCCAAATTAGCTCACCTTCCGTGGGCGTCGCAGATTAGACCCAACAGCTCCGATCGTATTCTTATCCTCTCTTAGGTAGGGGTGCAATCGGAGTAGACACAGACGGATATCACTCATCATGTATCCTATTCCACATTTTTTTATCGGAGTCGGAGTCAGTCATGGATAGTACCAGGTACCCATTTATCAATCCCGTAAACGCTCCACATGCCTTCGATCAGACAAAAATTATCCG
The DNA here is from genome assembly GCA_036346395.1 of Hsuehochloa calcarea. Lineage (NCBI taxonomy): Eukaryota > Viridiplantae > Streptophyta > Magnoliopsida > Poales > Poaceae > Hsuehochloa > Hsuehochloa calcarea. The sequence continues at coordinate 51,287,038 of CM070610.1, read as the reverse complement.
CTTCTTTTGCACTCCTACATAGGACATTGGAGAGTAGAGGTATAAATAGAGCAAACACGGAGAGACTAATCGCCGAGATATCGAAGAAAGAGCACTTGGTATTTCCCGCCTGCTCAGATGCAATAATCCGATATTTGTTATCATGTTCCTAAGTGGAGTCACAGCAGGCTTCCTCATACCACCTGACATACAAACACATATGAACGGATATCACTCATCCCATATCCTATTTCACATTTTTTCCTCGAAGCCGGAGATGGACACGAACAGTGCAAGATACCCATTCATCCCTTCGGTATTCGCTCCGCAAGCCTTCGATTGGTCAGACGGAAATTATTCGCTCTGTTTGCACCCCTACTCTTAGACCTAATCCCTCCTAGTCACGGTGGCGTGGCCTGTGATGGTGGCGACGGTGGCAATGGGAAGTACGACAGGGACGGCGGCGAGTCGGCGCGCAACACACGCACCTCCTGGCGCAACACCGAGAATAAGCTGTTGAATTCGATCAAGTTTGTTGCCGCCGCCGTCACACTCTAGCTCCACCGTTGATCTGGTCCATGACCGCATCCGCAATCTCTTGGTCAAATGGGGTCACCTCGCATAGTTAGGCACTTCTTCCAGCACCCAAACCAAACAACCAGCAGAACTCCATGAGCATTGGGGCTATACAGACCTGCAGCACGGTGTTTGGCACTATGAAACATTGGATGGTCCGCTTGGCTGTGTTGCGATCCGACGTGGACTTGGAGAGGTAGTGGAAAACGAGCACGCCGGCGGCATCGCTGCTGAGGAAGACATCGAGGTGCTCAGTGACCAACTGGTGGAAGGTATTGGCATTTTCAATCCATTGCAAGGCGCTCGAGTTGTTGAGGAAACTCCAGAGTCCAGGCAAGCCGGTCGGGGGAGATGACGACGGTGGAGCGTCTGATTTGGGCGGCGACGAGGTCAACTCGGTTGTGGTGAGAAGAAGAAAAGAAAGGAGGAAATACAAGGGAAAAGGAGGAAGACGAGGGAAAAGAAAATAGGAGAAGAAAAGAAAGATGAAATAAACGGGGGAATTAATTGCTGACTCACTTGTACATGCGCATGTGGGCACCATGTCAACGAAATTTGTCGACCTAAATTGCTGACTCACTTGTACATGCGCATGTGGGCACCATGTCAACGAAATTTGTCGACCTAAATGCCACGTCAGCGAAACTGGGGTGGTTTTTGTCTCAGGGGTAAAGTAAACGGTAGTGATAGTTAAGAGGGGTCCAATACCTGGTTTCGTAGTTCAGGTTGAATTCTAGACTTTAGGAAGAGCTCAAGGGGGTGAAATGGACTTTTTCCTTACATCTAACGTATCTAACATATACAGATGATTATTCAATTGACAATATATTAGAATACATATGGACGTAATCACTACTTTTATTGTATAAAAGAAAATCTCCTACCTCACAGTGCTCAGGAACTCAAAAGGAATGCAGTCACAGCCTCACAATCGTGCAAAAAGAGCATAAACTACAATGCATACTTGAGTAGAACTACCCATAATAAGTAAGAAAATTAATACCTCTCAAAGAGTGGGGTTTCTTGTCTTGACGAAGTGCAGGCCCCCGCAGATTCAGAAAGGACGGTCTAGCACGAACGGATGATCTTGCAGGATAACTATAGCGGTTCGAGGCAAGAAAACCAAATAGCTGAGCATTCGCAGTCGCAGTAGCTACTCCTTGACAGGGCAACATCGTGTGCAAAGAAGAATCTTAGACAAATCCTGGAAGGAGGGGATATTCGATTAGAGTAGAGCAGCCGCCAGGCGCGGACCTAACGAGGGGCATGGGCGTTCGGTTGAACCCCCAAAAATTTTGGAAAATTAACTGGTGTTAGTACTCCACCACGCAACACTGTCTGTTGCGGCAACAGACTGTGTGTATTGAAGTATCCATGCCAGAAAGAAAGATTTGGACGAGATTGCTCACAGCAAAGAAAAGATGCCCCACGAGGATGTTGATGGGGGATCTCCGGGTGGAGCTCACCACGCCGGCCGCCGGAGAAGGGGGAGGGGCCCAGATCTGGCGAACGGTGGAAACGAAGGAAAGGGAGGAGAAGAGGCGGGGAAGAGGCGGAGAAGAGTTCACCTCGCCGGCCGCCGGAGAAGGGTGGCGGAACCAGGAATATGGAAGACAAGGGGGCAAATTGGGCACCTGGTCGCTCGCCGCGCCTCGCCGCCTCTTAGCTCCCGTCGCTTCGTGCGCCCACGCCGTGCCTCCTTGCTTTTGCTCCCTGGGGTCCCTTGGCTGTGCATTTCAGCACGGAAACAAGATACGGATCGCCCGCACGGCAGCTAGCCCAGTGCTGCCCACATGGGCCGTGGGCCAGACATAGCGCAGCGGGCGGCGATTAGTGGCCATGCACGCCGAGACAATTTTATTTCAATCTGAAAATTCAAATAATCGTACCTATTAAACGGGCGTTCAATTCACTTTGAACTATTGTGTTCTATTTTTTTTCATATATTGCGGCTTAGTAATGATATATGTATATATGTCATATCTTCACATAGATAAAATAAAATATTTCATACATTACTTTATCAATGTTTCAGTGGTTCATGTCCCACTATGTATATTTCGAATTGGGCAGGAGAAATGAATCGGTGCGGGTTGGATGATTCGATAAGTAAAATTTAATGCTTTGCACATTTGGTTTCATTATTCCAACAATTCATTAATGATCAGGTTCCGCGCATTAAGTTGTAAGCGCGAATTAGCCAATGCTCCCTGTGTTTGGTTTCAATGTTCCGATAATTTGGCGATGGTGTTCTAACCAAACTTATTAATATTGTTCCAGTATCGGCTGATATATACCATTTCGCCACCTAAATCGATACAGAGCAATCATGCGTTCTGTACAGGGCTCGATATCGATCAATACCGGTTTGATACAAGTCAATATCGGCTATACCGGATAATACCGGCCATACAGACGGAATTGATAATACCGTTTATTGTACTCATTGAACTATAAGTTATATTTGATTCTACTACTATGTATTTAGATTAATATTATAAGTAAAATTTGATGTGCATATAATTAAATATATATGTACTTATAAATATATATTATTATATTAAACTCCATAACGCTACACCGGTATAGACCAGTACCAGAATGTTTCATTCCAAGAGACAAATCGGTATGGCCTCTGGAATGTTATTGACAAGTATGGTTTTAGCCGTTCATGGACGATATTTAGAGAAAATAAATAATATTAGTGGAACAAATCAAACGTGCTCATGAAACAATTCAAAGACCATTATTGAAAAACAACTGAAACTGAATGATAAGAAGAATAAGAAATAAAGAAAATAAAAAGGCTGCAACTCAATGGTAAGAAGAATAAGGAAAAATAAGAAAAAGAATGAAAACATTGTACACCCGCCTACAAAAGTATGGCACGTCTAATATTAGGCTCAGCGAGATTGGGCATTTAGGCTTCAAACCAAACAGACATTTACTTCATCTTGTTGTTTCTTGAAGCCTATTGTCTTACCACACTGTTTGTTTGATCAGGGACGGAGCTTTCCCTCGGCCAACATGGGCCATGGCCCCAGCATTTCAGAAGAAAAAACTTAACAATATGTATGCAGTCCATAGCTAGCCCAATCTAAGTAGGCCAAGTCCATCTAGAAAGTTCATATTGTTGCTGCATGCTGTTAATTGTTGGCACCAATTCATTTTCTAATTGATAACTATCGGAAGTTACCGACATATGAAGAAACCTCTACATAAGTCCCGGAGCTAGCTAGTAACTTCTTAGTCTAATTAATTGCGAGTTGTAAAATACATGCTTAGTTGAACATCTCCTGGATACATCTATTGACCTGCTAAAGAGTAAAATATCTAGCTTGAGTTAAGTTGGAAAGTAAAATGTATTGTAGCATATATTATCATTGCTTAAGTCAGTAGATGCTATAGTCAGTTTCATTTGGCTATAAAAGGACTTGTGATGTATGTCTGTATGTAATGGTGATGTTCAATGAAATACATGAGAGTTTGAGAATTACACTCCTTTATTTCCTATTCCTCTGCCCCATTGTTTCTTGAGCTAAATTACCCAACAACTGGTATCAAAGCACCAGGTTCGAGTCAGGCGTAGCGGTGTAGTGCGGCGTGTCCATGTTATTTGTCGAGCCCAAGGTTATGGCTTTAAGTTCGGGCATCGGTATGGCGCAATTGATGATTTCCGTATTCTCACGAGAGAATTACAATATGTGGAACATCAAGATGCGAACGCTGCTACTATCGCAAGGATTGTGGGATATTATGGAGAATAGCTACAAAGAGTATGCTACTGAAGATGTTTTTACACCAGAGTAGAAGAAAACTCTGGCAGAGAACCAGATGATGGACGTCAAGACCTTGTTTCTGATTCAACAAGGTGTTGTGAAAGTTTGTTTCCGCGGATTATTGGGGCTAAGAAGTGAAAGGAAGCTTGGGACAAGCTAAAGGAGGAGTTTCAAGGTTCTGCAAAAGTTTTAGCTGTAAAGCCACTAACTTTGTGAAGGCAGTTTTAAAATCTACAGATGAAGGAGTTCGAGAAGATAAAGGATTACTTCTCGAGGGTCATCGAGATGGTGAATCAGATGTGCACCTACGATGAAGATATTACTGATCAAAAGATTGTTGAGAAAATTTTGATCAGTTTACCAGAAAAATTTGAGTATATTGTTGCCGTAATTGAGGAGTCGAAGGATCTGGCGACCCTTACTGTGCAACAACTAATGAGTTCATTAGAATCTCATGAAGGAAGGAAGATACAGGGAGCAGGCAGTTCAGTTGAAAGCACCTTCTAGTCAAAGTTAAGTTTCAAATCCTACAATTCAAGAATTAATGGAAATTATAAAAGAAGAGGTGATCCGAAGAAAGATGTGCAGAAGAAGCCGATCGACTAAAGATAAAAGAGGAAAAGGTACGACTAGTTCTAAATTTTGGTGCGATATTTGCTAAAAACCCAGTCACACTACAGATAGGTGCTAGAAGAAGATAACTTGCAATAGATGCAAAAGGCAAGGACACATTGCCAAATATTCTTGCCAAATTGCTCAAGATGAAAAAGAGGATATACTTGGATTGTGGACAGTAGTTGTACAAACTATATGTCTTCCAATCGGAATATATTTCAAAAATGTTGATTCATCATATCAGGCAAAAATTTGCATGGGAAATGGTTCTTTAGCTCAATCTGAATGGAAGATGGTCAAAAAAATATTGAGAAGTTTTATTAGTACCCGATTTGAAGCAGAATTTGCTAAGTGTTGGCAACTGCTAGAACATAGGTACGCTGTTCATTTTGAATATTTCTCTTGCAAAACACTGGATTGCAAGAATGGGGACCTCCTTATAGCAAAGGTGGATATGGAGGAAAAATAGGAATTTTTCACTAAAAATGAGTTATCCCACTCAATTGTCTTTACAAAGTGAGGTTGGTAATAACTCTGAATTATGGCATAAGAGATTTGACCATCTTAACTACAAAGCCTTAAAGCTGCTTAGAACCAAAGGTATGGTACAAGGTTTACCATTCATTAATTTGAAATCTGATCCATGTGAAGATTGTATTTTCGGCAAACAAATTCGGGCATCTTTTCCACATAAAGGAGCTTGGCGAGCACGTGCACCTTTGGAGTTAGTGCACAGTGATATTGTCAGAAAAATACCAACTATGTCAGAAGACAAGAATTGGTATTTTATCACTTTTATTGATGATTATACAAGGATGGCATGGGTTTATTTTCGAAGAGAACAGTTAGAAGCACTAGAAGTGTTTAAGAAATTCAAGGCTATGGTGGAAACTCAAAGTAATCGAAAAATTAAAGTACTTCGCAGTGATCAAGGTGGTCAATATATCTCAAAATAATTCAAGAAATGTTGTGATAATACTGGTATTCGAAGGCAATTGACAGTAGCCTACAGTCCTCAGCAAAATGGTGTCACCAAAAGAAAAAATCCGACAATTAATGATATGGCGAATTCTATGTTAAAGAGAAAAGTATGCCTAAATTATTTTGGGCAGAAGCTGTGAATACAACAGTTTATATTTTGAATAGAAGCCCAACAAAAGCAGTTCTAAATCACGCACCATTTGAAGCATGGTATGGTCAGAAGCCAGTTATTAGTCACATGAAGGTATTTGGTTATGTTTGTTATGCCCAAGTACCAGCTCAAAGGCAAGTTAAATTTGGTGATAAGAGTGTTTATTGTATATTTGTCGGCTATGCTGATGGCACTAAAGGATATCGGCTTTATCACTTGGAAAAGAAGAAGATCATAATCAGTAGAGATGTGATCTTTGATGAGAAGGCTTCCTAAGAGTGGGAAGCAGCTAAGGTTCAAAAGAATTAGTTGATACCGACAACGGTTATCTCACTAGGCCAACCGCAAGTTTCAGTTGAGCAATAGGAACAACGTGATGCTCCAAGTCAAGATGAATTAAGTCCGAGTTCAAACTTTAGTTCTAGCTCAAGCTCGAGTTCGAGTGTTGGTGAGCAATTGAGTACTCCAGAATCAGCTCCACAACGAGTAGGGAGTCTAGCAGAAATATATGAGTCATGTGGCTTCTCTGTAGTTGAACCACAAAGCTTCGAAGAAGCAGAAAAGCACCAGAATTGGGTAAAAAGCCATGGAAGATGAGATTCATATGATTAAGAAGAACAACACTTGGGAGATAGTTGATCGACCCAAGAATCGAGAAGTTGTTGGAGTCAAATTGGTTTATAAGTCAAAGTTAAACCCAGATAGCTCAATTCAAAAATATAAAGCAAGACTTGTGGCAAAAGGCTTTAAGCAAAAGCTAGATGTTGACTACTATGAGACATATACTCCAGTTGCAAGGCTGGAGACAATACAGACTGTTATTGCTCTAGCAACTCAAAAGAAGTGGAAGTTATATCAACTTGATGTTAAATTGGCATTTCTAGCTAGCTATCTTGAAGAAGATATTTATGTCGAGCAGCCATAAGGATTTTCAGTTGAAGGGGGAGAAAACAAGGTGTTAGAACTTAAGAAAGCATTATATGGCCTCAAGCAGGCACCGAGAGCGTGGTACAGTCAAATCAAGTACTTCATGCAGAAAGAATTTGAGAAAAAGCAAGAGCAAGCCTACCTTATATATCAAGAAAAGAGGTATGGATATACTAGTTATCTCGTTATGTGTCGATGACTTGATATATACAAGTAATTGTGAAAAAGATGATGCAAGAATTCAAAAAAGGATATGATGGAGACATATGAAATGAGTGATCTCGGTTTTCTACATTATTTTCTAGGTATAGAAATATGCCAAAATGATAATGGCATTTTCATATATATCCCAAAAAAAGTATGCATAAAGTATTTCGAAGAAATTCAAAATGCATGACTGCAAATTAGTTGCAACCCCCTTGATGCCAAATGAGAAACATAAGATAGAAGATGGAGCAAATAGAGCAGATTTGACAGTTTATAGAAGTTTAGTCAGAAATTTGTTATACTTAAATACGACACGACCAGATATTATGTTCGCCGCCAGTTTGTTATCAAGGTACATGACTAGCCCAAGACAATTAAATTTTTCCGCTGCAAAAGGAGTTTTGTGATATGTCAAAGGAACATCAGATTATGTCATTTGGTATAAGCCAGTAGAAGATTCAAAACTAATCGAATACACAGATAGTGATTGGGCAGGATGTCTTGAAGATGTGAAAATTACGTGTCAACAAAGAAGCATAATATAGTAGCTTTGTCTTCAGCCGAAGTGGAGTACGTATGTGGCAGCACCTCGAGCTGTCACACAAGCAGTCTGGTTGAGGAGAATAAATGAAGATATCGGCGAAAAACAACATGAGCCAATTACAATTTATTGTGATAGTAAATCAGCCATTACAATAAGTGAGAATCCAGTCAGTCATGATAGAACCAAGCATATCGCAATTAAATATCACTACATTCAAGAAGTTGTTGAGCGCCAAGAGGTTAAACTAGGATTTTGTCGTACAGATCAACAAATGGCGCACATTTTTACAAAGGCCATGTCCATAGAAAAATTTATTCGTAACAGGGAACTAATTGGTGTTTCAAGAAAATGAATTAAGGAGGAGTTTGTTGGCACTAACTAATTTTCTAGTCGATAACTATCTAAAGTTACCGGCATATGAAGAAACCTCTGCATAAGTCCTGGAGCTAGCTAGTAACTTCTTAGTCTAATTAATTGTGAGCGGTAATATACATGCTTAGATGGACATCTCCTGGATGCATCTATTGACTAGCTAAAGAGTAAATTATCTAGCTTGAGTTGAGTTGGAAAGTAAAAATACTGTAGCATATATTATCATTGCTTAAGTCGATAGTTGCTATAGTCGGTTTCATTTGACTATAAAAGGACTTGTGATGTATGCCTGTATGTAACGGTGATGTTCAATGAGACACATGAGAGTTTGAGAATTACACTCCTCTGTTTCCTATTCCTCCGCCCGATTGCTTCTTGAGCTAAATTACCCAACACTAATTACGATACTAATCAACGAGACAACGACTTCAATCATGCAACGACGAAGATGAGACGCTAGCCGCGGGTGCGTCGCGGGCTTGCCGCAACCAGACCCGGTGGTTACAACAGATGTGCAACCGACGACCGGAGAGCTAAATCTGTGCGTCAGCAAGGCGTGCAACTAGTAGTGAGCGGTGTGCTTCTGAATTTATTTTGATCTTTTGCCCCCTTAAGATTTTGCTCAAACTCCGTCACTGAGTTTGATGGCTAAACATAATTAGCATGCGTACAACTTTCTTCTGCGCATTACATGAACAAGCCAGTTTTATTCAACTCTGTTTTCGGGTCAAGAGGCAAAACACTGCGAAAAGAACTCTATAGCGTAGTGTGTTATATATAAGGTCGGTAATTAAGAGTACGGGCTATGATGGTCAGCAAGGCACGCACGTTGATTTTACAAGAAGTAAGCGAGCAGTCGAGGTGAGGGAGAAAAACTGTATGCTACATTGCTACGACAGTTGAGAAACCATATAGCCATATAGGAGGTAACAGAGTGTAGCTCGACGATGTGATGCATAGTACATCACCTAAACATGCGATTGATCTATGAGGTAAATTCGTGGAGTATATATGCGTATGTGCGTCATTCACCGTAGCATGCAGAATCAATTAATGTATCATTCTATGCATTGCAACTGATCAACTACATTGCTTCAAAAAAAAAAAAAAAAACTGATCAAGAACTACGTACGTACAGAGCAGTGATCCTCATTCTGGCACAAACTGGAGAATTAACTAAAGTAATTAGTCTGATCACGGAAATTATGATGACGTTATTCTCATTGCAACGATCAGTTTGTCCTCTGAAGATTAACTTGACCCTTCTGAAACTACCCAAAACTAACAGCAACTCGGGATACTCAAACTTTACTTACCCTGACCTGCCATTACCAGCTTCCAGAAGGCATTGAAAGGCAACGACGACGATCAAGACTCTAACCTAAACTTGACTTTTCTAGCTAGCTAATCCCCTATCACTAGCTACTAGCTGCTTCTGCCCTCTTCATCGATCATCCCATGCCATTGAAAGGCGGGCTCCAGTTGTTCGAGTACCCGTTCACCCTCGCGATGTTCACCGTCGACGCCGAGCCCTGCGAGAGCTGGTACCCGCTCCTCGCCGCCGCGTATGGGTCGCCGGCGCTAGCCATCGCCATGGCGTCGTGCCCAATGAGCTTCCCCTCCTCGTCCCCGTAGCTGCAGGCGCTTCCCTGGTTGGTGGCCGTGCTGCTGTGCCCCTGGTCGGTGACGACGGTACTCGCCGGCATCAAGAAGGCGTTGCCACCGAGGCTTTGGTACCCGCTGGTACCGCCGCCGCCACCGCCACCGCCACCGCCACCGTTGTAGACCGTAGAGCTCGACGATGCCTGGAAGAAGTTGTGGGCGGCGCTGCCGAGGTGCAGCTGCTGGAGATCCTGCAGGCTGTGCGCGGCGGCGTCCTGCTCGGGCTTGCACCAACCGCGGGACGGCTGCGCGTACGGGTAGTGCACGGAGAGCGGCGACGGTTGCTGGAACGCGATGGTCGGCCAGCCGTGGTGGTACGAGGGGTAGGCACCCATCCCGACGTCGGCCAGCCGGGAGATGACGCCGCCGTCCATGTCGGCCCGCCAGATGGTGGCGCCGGCCTCCGGTGCTCCGCCGCCTCCTTCAGGCGCCTCGCCGCGCCGCCAACCGGCAGCGTGCTGCTCTCGAGAATGCTCTTGACGTCGTAGCGGCTCATGTCGAAGTTGGTGACGGCGTTGAGCCCGCGGAACTTGATCGCGGCGATGTCGTAGGCCTCCGCCGCCTCCTCCTCGGTGCCTACGTACGAGAGAATGTGTACGATCAGCTAGGGTTGTTTCCCAATGCATGTGCTCTAGCTAACTATATGTTGCATATCGCATGCATGAATGCATGGAGGGTGCCAGCTGTGTGATTCAAAGAACTAGCTAGGGTTTTCTAGCTACTAGGCCCTTGACTCCATGCCCCGGTTTTCTCAGACAACTTTGAGACAAAAACTTGGAAAGGTGCATTTGGGACATAGTTAATGCAGTGAATCTCACTATTTTATGCACCATAGGGCAACATATAGAATATCTAATCTTTAGTTCTACGAGACGATCGGAGATTTCAAGAAAATTGAGTAAATAAGTACGGGTCGATGACTTAGATCGTGGAGATTTAGCACTATGAGTGGTCATTAATTAGTTTTAAGAATCTTCATTAGGCGAGCAATTTGGTTTCAATGAAAAGGTTATATCGGTAGCTTACTGAAGGTGCCTAAGTAGAGATCCTTGTTTCCTGCAACCCTCCCTATTCTTGCTTGCCACCTCCCTTGCTGATGGTGCCTGATAAAAATATTGATCTCAACATTAGAACATCGAAACAAGATTACAAAAATTTTGGGTAGCTAACATGAGCTACATTGACACTGCTCAGTTAGTTACATGTTGGTCTAAAAAAATGTTAAGTCGCATGTTTAGATGACTAAAAATGTGAAAAAATAAGGAGAAGTACATATCAGATAGATATTGCCTGATATTTGTTCAATATGTAGAGATATTGAATTACCTAGTTACTCCGCGATATTTTGATGCACCACGAGAAAACCCACTGCTATTCCTGCATTGGATCCAGGGAAAACATTACCGGTAATAAGTTTTATCATAGGGTAGCAATAATACCGGTTTTCGTCGGTTAGCGGAAATTTTGGACAAATTTTTTAAATTAAAATTTGAATTTTTCAGATGTAAAGGCAAAATGTATCTAAATTTTGAATTTGATTTTGGATGAAAATTAAATAAATCCAAAAGAAAATTGCCATTATAAAATTTTATCAACCCCACCGGCGAAATTTCGGTAATAGAATTTTCACTGAATTTTGGATCATGCTAGTGTTAGGGTAATCTTCCAAGAGTTTGATTCAATATATATGATGAACATCAACTAGCTAGTACCTTCTTAGGTATGCAATATACTCCTGCCTGGTCATGTGTTTCATTTCCTCCAGCTCCTTTTCGTAGTTACTTATCTGCAGTGAAATTTTACAGAAAGGGGGGGGGGGGATAACAAATGCAATCAAGAAGTGCACGTTTTTAACACAACATATATAAGTGGGAGACAATTTAAAATAATTGATTAAGAACATCAATTGAAAAATTATAGAACTTGCTTACTGGAAAATTTGTTGTTGTAGTTGTGCCCCAATACTTGAGAGCTGCCAGATCATAAGCCCTTGCTGCCTTGTCCTCCTTGTCATAGCCACCTAAGTGTTCATGAATACAATGACAAGGTGCGATCACTAAAATAATAAAATGAAAATAAAACGGCAAGAGATAGGTGCATGCGTGCATACCCAGATAAACTGCACGTTGTCAAGGATATTACAGTGTCATTCCCGGATGCAATAGGTGAAGGCAGTGTGTTGATGGAACAGAAGATAGAATGCTTGATCAGTACTGTAAATTGTGTATATATTGTTGTGCAATTGATGGGAAAAAAAACAGGAGAAGTAAATCCATTCATTACCTTGCCTACCCTTGCGACTCTGCCCTTCTCTTCTACAGCTATTGTCCCAGAGATGAGCCTCGTAACGCCCTGTCCATCTATGTCTGAAATCGAAAATTTCAAGAAGAGGGTAAAAGCCCATATATATATCATATATGCTTGTTGTCTCAAGACCAAAACCACATCCCCAAAAATATGAAATACACTCGTTACTATATTGTAGGTCTATGACTCTATGCATGTACATGTGTGCAATACTGAGAAAAATAAGCTAAACCGTACTCATATGTGGCTTTTGATCTTCGTCATCGGTCAATGGAATAACAGTATGAACTAGTATTTCAAATGTGACTCTTTTTTCTTAGTCAATGAACTATATATATACTTCTCAATCACCTAACTCTATATGTACTCAATCACCTCATTTCCATGTATCATTAGTTATTCTCAATCTCGAACTCTCGATCGAACGATTGCATTATTAGTCATATTCGTAGCTACTAGCCTATTATATATCTGATGATAGCTTATGTTATCGATAGATTGATCTCGCTCAACTCAACAAAGGACATCATCATTTTCTAACTAACGCTGGACTACTAGACCAACTTGAAATGAACCAACAACATCGATGAACGATATGTAGCATAGACAGAAACCGATGTTCTAACCTCGTTACACCTCGATATATCGAGGTCCTTTGCCCGAACGTGTCGATGGACTTCCTTGGAACGGCTTCAATCGCACCGCCGGGCGAATCCATGGCCCCGCTAGCCCGCTTGTTCTCCGACGAGGTGCTCTCCGCGGCTCCCCCGCTGGCGCTGCCGCCGTCGGCCACAACCATGGGCAGGTGCGAGCCCGTGCTCATCGAGAGCGCCAGGCTCTGCGAGCTCCCCGCCGCCACCGTGCCATTCCTTCCTAGCGCATCGGAGCAGCCGAAGCTGCTCGCGCTCGCGTCGATGCTCATCTCCTCGTGAGGTTGCGGCTGCGGCTGCGGCACCTGGTTGTTACGGAGCCAGGTCTTGATCATGGAGAGTTCCATGGTGTTGCTCCCGCTGTTGCTGTTGGTGCTGCTGGCCATTGGGACACCGGAGAACAAGAAGCCGCTGGCCTGGTCTTGCCCGGAAACGAAGGAGTTGCCGCCGAGGAAGTCCTCGAGCTTCGGCTCGTTCTCCTCCACGGCCCTCTTGCCGCCGCCGCCGCCGCTCGACCCAACGAGCATCGAGAGCTCCGAGGCGCCGCCGTTGTAGTCCAAGCCTCTCATGTTCCAATCTGCACCCACATCAAATATCAAGAAACCATGACAGGAGAAGTGAACAATATATACAAACTAGCCAGAGATCGATCATTAGGTAATAAACGGGGTGCATGCAGCTTCTTCCTCGCACCTTGGGTTTCTTGAGTGCCCCTATTGAAGGCCTCCATGATGCCGTATGAAGCGTGATGCCCTGGCACGCCGAGGTGCGTGTCGGACGCCGGCTGCGTCGGCAGGCCATAGAAGTCGGTGGCGCCGGGAGGCGAGCTATCCTGATGAGGCTGTGGGTTTTCTTGGCCGGAGAGCGAGAAGCCGAGCCAGTTGTTTGCAGAAGCCATTCTAGGGAGACCGATAGAACAGTGGGGTTGGTTTCTTTCTGATCAGAGCAGTGAAAGCATTGTGAGGAGAGGAGGATGGATGTTAAGGTGAAAGCTGCTATGGGGAGGTGTAGGGTGTGGCTGATAGGGGGAGGTGTATCTTTTCAGAGGCAGCACTACATTTTGGGTCAATGTGAAGAGGGCAAGAGAGGTGTTGGATCCAAATTTTCTAATCTCGAATCTTCTATGAAAATATTGTGTTATTCCCTGTATCAGTAGATAACACTCACAGACACACTGCTGAATCAATTTATACAAGGTGTAAAACCATACTATTCATTAATTTAACACATCAGAGTTTACATAGACCGCTTCGGGCAAAATTTTACAATAAAGGCCGAACATGCTAAATAATTACATCACAAAAGTAGCGGAAGCCACAACGGAAGCAAAAAGGGTGATGTCACACATCTCCACAGGCAAGTGACTGGGGAAACCTGTGTACATCCGATATTTCCTGAAAAACTCGTATAATATAGGATGCACATAAGTACCGACGGAATCGGATAGACAGAGGGGATACTAGAACGGCTAAAGACTAAACTACGCTCAAAACTCCTGGGCCTTCAGACGTCTGGTTCCTCGTAGTAGTCGAAAGCTTCAGAATTTCCTGCTTCTGAGGGTTTGGGGAAAGAGTGGGAATGAGCACAACTTCCGTGCTCGCGAGCCAACACACATGATGCAATATATACATGCAAGGCTTAGCAAGGGTGGCTCGGGTTTTTTTTTATTTGCTAAGGCAACTTTTTCAATTATCATAATACAAATTCATGTGTTTGGTATTTTAAACAAATTGTATTTTTATTAAAGAGAGTAATTGCAATATAAAATAACAGTAGAGGTTCCCTCCATCGGAAACTCTACAAATGCGTCATTTGATTGGAGTTACCTCCATACATTAACAATACTGGATACGACGATCTAGGGAAATATCAAACCTCAGGCTAGATGAGCCGACCTGGTTTTTATACCACCCACCAAGGTTTTTAAAATAAAACTAACTCTAGTAAGTTCCCATGTCCGCCCGTGACCGCGGGCACGGCTGTTCGAACAGTTTATTTCTCTGTAGAGACTGTACACTTTACTCACAAGAGATAATCGTCTTGATATACATACATGTTTCCTTGGACGAGTGAATCAAGAGAGATTACCATAAGGCCTTTACAATATACCCCTCAGTGTTAGTTGCACCAGCTAAGATTTCATCTGAGAGTGGTTACACTCACACACCCGAGTCAACCATGCCCCCAACCGTCTCTTGCGCCACACGACGGCTTAAACCAGCAACACGACCTGTGTCCACGATGGCTTAAGCCAGTGACACGACTCGTGGGTCTCTCCAGTGGTGCAGCTCGTATTGATGAATACAAATTATTTAGCCAGGTTGACACCATTATAGACTTGTGGTTGTACTGTTTTACATTAGGAGATCATCATAGGATTAAGTTCTTAATTCATCCGGGCGGTTCATACCACATACCAACCACTCTAGTGCACGACGGCAACCACCATTCTTTCCATCCCCCCAGATGTGGTACTAGCAAGTTGTTTAGGATTTTGGGGAGGAAAAGCCAATTATCACAATACGCCAGTCATTTACCCATAATGACTGCCCAAAACCACTTTCATGAATAAAGGATGATGATCAGGACATTTATTGTCCCGGTACTTAAGCAAGACTAGCATGTTGTTTAAGTACAAACTATAATAGTATTTACCACATAGCTACTAGGGTGACATGGAAATAATGGATTCAATTACCAAATGATGGATAATAATTAATTAATCATCAAAGGTGTGTTTAACTACCTTAAACTTTAACATACATTTGATTACAAAATTAAAGCATGCAAATTTTGATATTTTATAATAAATATAATTTGCATAAAATGTAGGCTCAAAATGATCAAAGTATTGACTCGTCTGGGTCAGGTTATCACGGCCTTGAATCTTCTAGACTACGACTCTTAATTACGCAATAAAAAGCGAAAAAATCAAATAAATCCACAGAACTTCAAGAGACCAAATATATTTAAAGAGCTTTAAATAAGTTTTGCGATGAACGAGCTTAAGAGAAAAGATTTAGCAAGGTGGGGATGTTTGACAAAGTTAAACGACCAACTGAGTAACAGAGGCAATGGCGGAGAAACTCTGCCGGGGGGAAACAAGGGGGGATCAAAGTTGAAGGAAGTTTCGCAGGGATACTTCACTTCGGATTTAGAAGATGGCAAGATATTGCCGATCGGGTAATGCCACAACTTGATCTTTTTAAAATCAAGAGCTTTTTTAAAATAATGGATAATATTTGCTACGGGTTAACCAAAAGAGATTTGGGTGCGAGTTTGACAAGTGAAAGGCAATATTAAAATTGACGATCACAAAGGAGTCCAAGAATTACCACGCCTTCTCTCCTAGCTGTTCGAAATGGTGGTAATATTAATTATTATTAAATACCACCGGTGGTTTAAAAACCAGAGAGAATGATAAAAGGACTGATATTGATCCGGCAAGATTAGGATACTGGATATTTTTGCCAGACTTAAAAAGACATTAAAACATTTTATCTTTGATGACTTTTGATCGACGATAAAAAGGATGTGCTAAAACAATATTTGGACCAAGGAGCACTTGATAGGATTACAAGATTAATATACAAGTTTTCAGAGCAAGGTATTGAAATCAACAAGTTAATCCCGAATAGCTTCCGAAAATTATTTTTAGAAAATTACAAATTAATTTCTTATACCACAAAGCCTTTTAAACAATAGCGGTAAAGTTATTCAAATTAGTTTTATCAAATACTTGACATGATTGCAGAGACGCCGAAGCGATTCCGAAAGTTATTTATATAACTTCAATTTCCATAGATTTGCAAAATTAGATCGTAATCAACAGCTTTTAAAAATTAGAGAGTAAATATTTTAGAATATTTTTGAAAATTCTAAAGCTGTTAATTTACATAGGTTAACAAAATAATTGCAAAACACAATTTTTTTGTTGATTGACAGCGCCTTATCCAATGTTGCTGCTCTACTGTTCCATGACTGCACTGCACAGGGGGGTTCCACCAGTCAGAGAGAGAGAGAGAAGGAGCAGCAGCAGCAAAACGATCGAGGAGCCAAGGGAGGCGACGGCAAAGGCTTCCAATGGGCGGCGGCCGAGGGGCGACGGACAGCAAAACAGTCACGGAGAGGAGGAAGCCGAGGAGGTGGCGGGCGCCGGACGGCATCGAGAGTAGGCGACGACGGTCGGGACGGTCAGGCACCGAGGCCAATGGTGGAGACGGCGCCGGAGGGACGGAGAGAAAGTTGAGGCGCGCACGGGTACCAGGGCAATGCAAGGGTGCTCACCGAGCTGTCGGCGGGGGCGGGGGAGCACCGGAGAGGGCCAGCGACGAGCGGCCCGGCGGCGCGGGTGAGACGCATGGGAGCGGCAGGCTACGGTGGCGGGGAGGTTCAGCCGGCGATCGGGGAGGCGTCGGGGTGTCAGCACGAAGCTCCTATGGCGAGGGCTCGGGTGGAGGGGCACCAGAGGAGGAGAAGATGGCGGCACACCGAGGCCTGGGCCTGCGGAGCGGCAGAGGGGGAGGAGCGCGGGCGAGGAGGGGAGGGGAAGACCGAAGGGGCGCTCGGCTTCTTATAGCCGGGAAAGAGGAGGCAGAGGTCAAGGGAGCGGGAGGCGGGAGGAGATCGGGCGAGCGGCGCGGCATGGGTGACTGCGGGCGGCGCGGCGCAGGTCATGGCCGGGTTCGGGAGGCGGACCTAGTCGTCCGGCGCAATGAGCGAGAGAGGAGGGGGGCCCGAGCGGAGAAGGACGCTTGCGAAGCAGCGCGATCGCGGAGAAGAAAAGGGGAAGGGGGCGGGTGGAGAAGCTGGGAGAGGAGGAGGTGGAAGAACCGAGCGAGTGGGCGGAACGACTGGGGAGGGGAGAGAAGGAAAGAAGGGGGACCGGGTGCGGCTAGGCCGAAGGCCGAGGGGGAGATGGGCTGGGCCGCCGGGGGGAGCGGCCGGGGAAAATGGGACGAGGAGGGAGGGGGAAAGGGTTGCGAAGGCAATCGAGGACAAGTCATGCAAAGGCTCTTCTACTCAAGGTGTTATTCTGTTCACACAGTTATCGTTATCTATTCTTGGTATCAATCTCATAATTTGTCTTCCACATTCTGATTATTCACCGTTTCATCTATAGGGTAACCAAATTGGATCTGTCACCAAGAGCATTGAAGTTGTGAGGATGTCAAAACGTCTGGCTGGGGTGTGATGACCAGCCACAGGAGGTACGGTGGATATTGCGATGTGCATCACTATCTCTTTCCCGGAGTTGTTTTGATACCATTTGTATGTTAATTTACTTGCTGTCGATCGTAGTGGTGAGACTGAGGATACATTCATTGCTAATTTGGCAGTTGGTTTGGCCAAGTACAACCAGGCAAGTAGCTCTTCTAAATCTTGTACTGCAAAAGCAATCTTCCTCGAGTTCATGCATATTTGAGTAGTAGGATTGCAGTTTTACAAATTGGACTATTTGTACTAATAAATGGTATTGTGTAACTAGAACAGCTTCTTAGGATTGAGGAAGGGCTCGGCGCTGCTGCTGTCTACGCATGTGTCAATTTCTGTTCACCGGTGGAGCCCTACTAAATAGGATTGTGAAAATCAGACCACTCTTATCGTAATATGGTTTGCATGAGGGTTTCTGGATTGAACTCTAGTTAAGCTCTTAGGATTGAGTAATAAAGTCCCACATGTTCATGTGAACGGATATGTACCCTAGCTTCCCATTTTGGTCTTGTTGAGTTTGCCAGAACCTCCTACCGCGGTTTGTATTTTCTTTTTATTTGTCGAACTTGATGTGTGAATTGTGATGAACTTTATTACTTGTTGAATGTGTGATGCATTATTGATGTGAATTGAAATGAACTTGATGTGTCCATTGTTTGTGTGTGATGAGTAAACCCGCGGGTGATGAGTACCCGTGGGCGATGGGTACCCATGGGCGGTGGTGCATTGTTCGCGGGTAAACGGGCATGCCCACGGGCGACGAGTACCCGCGGGCGACGGGCATGGGCGAGATTCTTCGCCCGTCGTCCTTCGCGGGCATGCCCGTGGGGAAATTGGGGTCGCGGGCATAGGTATGGGCGAGCACTACCCGTGTCCGTCGTGCCCGATTGCCATCCCTAGACCGGGGGGAGCGGTCGGGGAAAATGGGACGAGGAGGGAGGGGAAAAGGTGGGCCGAGCCGGGAGGGAAAAGTGGGCCGGCCCAAAGAAATAGGGAGAGGCCCAAAAATCTAAAAAGATGAATTCAAATTGAATTTTGAATTTAAAAATTGAAAAAAGGTTTGAAACACAAACCCGAGCTTTAAAGGAAGCTAGGAGAATTTGGTATTATAAACCAAATTGAAAATACGAATGACAAACGTAAACCGAAGAGTGGTAACTATTTACTATCCAAAAACGGAACGTTACAAGAGGCCAGAAAAAAATATCCTAACCACCTGAGAGGAGGGGAAATGTTGTCTGTACTTATAAGAGGAGAGTAGTAGTAGTAGTTATGGCTTTGTTTCTTTAGGATAAGCAGCTTAAGGAGGAAAACTGTATTAATGGATGGATGGCAAAATTAGAAGAAAAAGTTCCTTATTCACTTCACTAAGAAAAGGGGTGTCTACATATGTACTTCAAGCGATTTTTTTTTTGTTAGGGATAAGTCAAATTTACGACCATATCATATATATCAACACCCAAAAGGATAATAGCTGAAGCACATATAGCAGTCAGAAAATTTGACTTTGGTAAAAGAATGAAGCGTATGATAATAAGCAAAACCATTAAGAAATTTGCACTGCGGTTTTAGAGCACATGGAGAATAATCGGGTTTGCTTTGCTTTATCCATAACCACAAACACATAGGATGATTTCTTCAGGGGGAAAAATACACTTTAGGATGTTAATATGGAGTATAGATAACTCTTCTTTAAAAAAAAACTGGCTTAATTGGTTTTCTGAACCAGTTGTTCATAGCATTCCAAAGAAGTTTTATCAAATTAGTCTAAAAAGGAAGTTTTGACACATTAAACCTGGTTATCTGAAAATTACCAGTGTATGTCGAAAACCTAAATGAAAGTTGACTTACTCAAGAAGTTCCAAACATGCCATGCATCGAAAAAGGTCAAGCTTAAAATGAGACAATGCATGCTTGGATCTTAATCCAGCGGCAAGAAGAATCCATGCATGCGCCCATGCATGGATCATGCGTGTGTGCTCAGGCCGGTCAGTCAGGCGCTGCGGACAGTTGGTCCCGTCCAATGGAGAGGAGAGACGAATCCAGCGAAAGATTCCCCGTGGAGAAAATAAACGCTCAGCTAGCTAGCCACGAGGTCAAACTCGTCGCGCACGCACACACCTGTAGAAATCGATCTCTGACATGTCGCGCCGAACGCGCGACCGCGCGTGCACATCCGTCTTCTTCCGAGTTCCAACCCACCGCGCATACATGCACGTACTGTATGCGACACGCTAATAGGCACAAGGCTACGCGCGGAACGGCAGACTAGGCTTGCTCACTTTTTGTTAGCTAATAAAAAGTGTTTATTCGCGCACAGCGAGATAATTATCCCACACTAAAAAAAATACTTGCGCGGACTTGTACTCCAATCAAAAACTGCCTTGCACTCTTCCATATCTCACGTTCGCACCAACCGTCGCAACCCCTCTCCTTTGATTAACCCAATCATGATTTCCTCCCGATCCCAAGCGTCACCACTCTTCTCCCCTCACCTCCTTACTCGACCCAGGCTCCTTGTGGCACATTGCAGATTTCAACGTCGGACAACGGAAAGACTATATGGGGAGGATAGTCACCAAAGCTAGGCGACGAGCGGTGGGTTGGAATTTTATTATATTTTCATGCTCAGACGAACAATGGTTGGTGCACTAAAATAGGAGACCACTTATTACATTATATTTTTTTGCATGTATGCATCGCCACTTATCCGAGTAAACTATCCGAATTACATTTTATTAGTTTTGATGCAAATGTTATTAAAACCTTCCAACTAACATTTTTTGTGTACATATTGTTTCACTAGAGCTATTTATATGTTCTTTCAAGTATAGAGTTCCTTTTGGTACTCTTTAAACTAACTTGCTACTATTGCACACCCAAAATAGATAAAGTGACGTGATAACTATTGTATCCATAAACCTTGGATGATAAGTATCACTGGTTTTCACCGAAATTGCTAGGCTATTCATGTAGTATTGCAAAACTATAAGCCTATAAAGATACGAAAATGACAACAGAAGCACTGAAGCCCCATGTTGAGTCAAAGGGTCATGTCTTTCCTTAATTCCCCACTCACCATCTCAAGTATATTATTCTTGGAACAACATAGTTAGTTGTAAGTTAGCAATACTTCTATTTGTACTGTTTAAAATCTCAATGATACCGTGATTTATGGATGGACAGTTGGACACTATAGTCTCATTCTTACTTGAACTCTGCTACTTCTATTTGTCCTTTGTCGTGGGCAAAACTTTTGTAAAATCTCAGTGATGCCTTTTTGAATGAATGGAAGAATGGGTAGCACGAAATATATTGGGAGCACTATATATATATATATGTTCTCGAATACTATAGTGTCATTCAATTTCTATATGTGCATTTAACCGTGTGTTTAAATGTTTAGTATAGGAAAGTGACTACGGTTTTGTGAAAGTAAAATACCAAGTAGGTGGTGAAGGAGATATATTATAGTTGCTTTTTTACAGAAGGTAAATTTAAAGTACTAATCCGTACGTGTTTTGCCAATAGCGAGATGAGTAGCCGTTAGATCCAGGGACCCCCTCATCTCCAGCAGCTCCATCCCGTCTGTATCTGCAACCATCCCTTCGTCTTCGGGGCTCAGACCCGGGCACCTCGACGCGTCGCCGCCGGCTGCTCCCTCGTCCCCGCCCTGTCGCCACCGGATCCGGAACGTACCCGTGCGGCGATCTCCTGCGTCTTCGCCAGATCTGCCCCCCAAGGCAGTGCGGGAGCCAAGGTCGAGGCAGATCCAGTGCTCGGCGTACATAATTTGATATTTTGCACTTCATGAACGGATAGCACAAGCGGCGGACACATCAAAACCTACTTGCTATATTCTGAAAACGCAAGACTAAAAACTGAAAGTGTCAATCTAGTGTGAAGCTCACTCTGATCGTATAAAATTGCGTTCTACTGTTATCTTTTTCTTGATCATTCCTTGGTACTATAATCAAATGATCCAAACCCACTGTCTTCCCCGCATCACTCGGGCGACCCTCTCTCTCTCTCTCTCTCTCTCTCTCTCTCTCGTATCGAGAAACGCCCATCCAACCCCAAAGAGCGAGAAAGGTTAACCGTAAAGAAAGGTCACGGTGACTCCGAATAAACTACAGGAGATGGGGTTGCAAGCTGTGCCCTCTACAAGGACACACACCCTTGTCTTCCGGGCACACCAGAGGGGAGGAACAGTGCTACACGCACTGAAGGAGTGCCCTAAACGTCTCTGCGAACATGCCTGATCAGCCCCTCATCCCCGTCCTCGATCTCTCGCGCACGGGCGGTCATGCACGTGCAGCACTGCAGGACCATACAGGATTACATTGAGAATGTTAATGCAACTGGCTAGCTACGTCGATCATTACTCGGCGTCATCGTTCACATCATAACATGTGTTTGAAATCACTAAGCTTAAATGACAGGATACACACCTATACATATATGAATTTGATAAGATAGAACAGATCCACCCATGTGTGCCAATATCGTTGCCTCTTGGCAATTTGCTGCCATTGCACGCGTACATTTATAGCTAGCATTGTTTTGATCAAACATGCTTTCACATATATATATACCTTAGTAATTACATCGGCATGCATTTGCATGATGAAGGATAATAACCTGTCAGGTGTACCGACCTGCATTCATGCTCCGTCCAAAGAGAGAAAATGTCGGCTGCTCCGCGCTGCAGCTCTTCTTGGCTCTTGTGAGAGCGAACGAACTGCTAGCCACGTCGCATCCACGCGCGCATCCACGCAAGCGACCACTCCGTGCGGCAGTGTTGGTATTTTTCCACGGTGCACGTGAGCAGCCGTGTAGGTTCCCCATGCACGCATAACATATGCACATACTACCGTCTCCTACATGGGGTGGGTCCTCGGCCGCGCGCCCTCCCCCTCCACGCCGCAGTACAACGGCACGAGTAGAGTATCCATGGCGCGAGATAGAATATTGGCGCTAGGACCGGTCCGGGGCTCGGCTCCCGTGCTTCTTGCCTCGCCGAAGATTTGACCGTCAAAGCAAAGCAGAGCTAGGTCACAGCTCGCTCGCGCCGTACTCTTCGTTGAGCCGCGGATTAATCTGGTGGTGAACACGTTTAACTAACTCGGTTATGCGCATACGGTTTTAAAATGTAGGCTTTTATAAGATCAGTAGTCGTACGCCTCCGTCCAAGGGGCAGAAACAAAATAAGGACCACCTGGACGTGTGCTTATATATGCCGCGCAAGCGGCTACCCAACAAAGGGCCGGCTCGTCTGCACGCTGGTGTGCTCTTAGCATCCCAAAATCTTAATTATGAGATTATGTACTATATAAATGTATTAGAGAAAATACTTGACCATTTGAATATGAAAAATATCATGTTGATTTTGGTTTTTGAATTTAAAAGCTAAACATGAACCACAAACAATTAGGTGCTAAAAATGAAATAGGTAAAACAAAATAAATATACCAGAGGAGAGGATTATTTCCGGCAAAATATCCCAGAAATAATTCACAAAATAAATTATATGAAACGTTATTCAACAAAATATATACAAAAGAGCAAAACAGAAACTTGTATGAATATTATAGAGATTCACAGAAAGTATTATCATCTAAAAAATTTACAAGAGAAACTTCATTAGGTCGAGCCCACACAAAAATTTACATTAAATTCCAAAGTAATTTGACTAGTAAATAAAATCGGCAAAGAATTCAATGTAAAATCAAAAAAAATCCAAATCTCTCTCTACCCGACCTGTGGGCCCCACCCACAGGGTTCGTTTTCCACCTCCGCTCGCATGTGCCAACACACGTTGATGCGCACCAGCCCGTGAGAGCCAATGCTCTGTCGGACCCCAGATTTACTGCAGATCCGATCCTCAGTGAAATCACCGTGCTATTCCACGATCGATGAGATAGCACTCCACGTACATTCTTTGAATCAAACCATACATGGCGCAAAATTATTTCATTCATTAATTTACACATCAGAGTTTACATAGACCGCTTTGGGTCAATTTTTACAATAAGGGCCGAATAGGCCAAATGAATACATTACAAAAGATAGCGGAAGCAACAACGGAAGCAAAAGGGTGAGGACACATCTTACCGCAGGCAAGTGACTGGGGAACCCGTGTACACCCGATATTATCCGAAACTTCGAACAATATAGGAGGTACACAAGAACCGACGGAGTCAGCTAGACTGGGGTGAGACTAGAACAACTAAGGACTAAACTACTCTTCAACGTTTCCCGGGTCTTCAGACTTCTGGATCCTCATTGTAGTAGACAGCTCTAGGGTTCCTGTTTCTGAGGGTTTGGGAAAAAGAGCGAGGATGAGCACAACTACCGTGCTCGCGAGTCAACACACACAGATGCAATAATATATATGCAAGGTGTAACAAGGATGGCTCGGATTCTTTTATTTGCGTAAAGCAGCATTTGTAAATGCAGATATTAGAAAATCCTATCACTTGGCATTTGGACCAAATTGCATTTTTAAAGAGATTAATTGTGCAATAATTGCTAACAGCAGAGGTTCCCTCCATCGGAAACTCTGTCTCATGCTTCTTTTTCTTATGGTGGTCATACCCACCTATTACCAACACTGGGTAAGAATACCCAGGAAAAATCCAAATCAAGGGCTAGGTGAGCCCCGCACATTTTCATCCCAACCACAAAAGTTTTTGAAATAGAACTATATCTTGTAAGTTCCTTTGCCCGCCCTTGACCGTGGGCACGGCTGTTCGAATAGTTTTTATTCTCTACAGAGATTGTACATCTTTACCCACAAGAGATAATCAGCTTGATATGTACACATGTTTCCGTAGACATGTGAATCAAGGGGAGATTATCACAAGGCCTTTACAAGGCATCCCTCGATATTTGCCGCACCCGCTAAGGTTTCACTGGAAGGGGTTTCGCCTCCGTGGGACCCGACAACCACTACGCCTGCATTCCCCTTGCGCCATACGACTTACGCCTAGGTTCCGCAAGTCGCATACCCCAACCCGTAGCCTCGTGGGCTCACGGTGATGGGATGCCCCTCCAATGGTGCAGCTCGTACCGAAGGACACCAATTAGTTAGCCAGGTCGACACCATTATAGACTTGTGGCTGTACGGTTTTACAATAGGAGGTCATCACAGGATTAAGTCCTTAAGATCATCTGAGCGGTTCTTACCACATACCATCCACAAAAATGTCCTGGGCTACATTAGCACCCAACCATATACCCTCCAGCTTGCCATCCGCCCAGATGGGTATTATCAAATTTTAGAGTTTTGGAGAGGTATAAAACAAATTATCCAACCAATTCAGTCATTCTCCCCAATGACTGCCCAAAACAATTGTTATGATTAAAGGGATGGTGATTTGGGGTAGAATTACCCCGGTACTTAAACAAGTCTAGCATGACGTTTAAGTACGACCTATAACTAGTAGGTTACCATATATTTACTAGGGTGACAAGGATATTGGAAGTTCAATTTTCAAGGAAATGGAATAATAATTTATTAATCAACAAGTAGGCATTTAACTACCTTATAGTGTTTGACATACATTCGCATAGAAATTAAAGCATGCAATTTGATACTTCAAAAGAATATAATTTGCATAAAATGTGGGATCAATATGATCAAAGTGTTGACTCGCCTGGGCTATTTTTACCGTGGCTTTGATCTTACTCAAAGCTTGATTAGACAGAGGTTCGAAGTCTTGATCGGCGTCTTTGCTTGAATCTTTGATCTGCTAGAGTCGTCGATTCTTCTGGACTTCGATTTCTAATTACGCAATAACGATTGAAAAACTAAATAAATCCAGAGAACTCAAAAGACCAAATAAAACACAAGAGCCTCAGAAAGATTGCGGAGGACGGCTTGAGATAATGGTTTGAGTGACACTGGAAGGTTGGACAGAGTCAAACATCTAGTTAGGCGAAAGGAGGAATGACAGAGAATTTCTGCCCGGAGGGAGGATACAAGGAGGGTATGGTCGAAGGAGCTTTTGTCGGAATGCTCTACTACGGATTTGGAAGACTGCAAGACTATTCTTCGACGGGCGACAAAGCAACTTAACTACTGGTTCTATACCAATCTAGAATACTTGATTGACACAAAATCCAATGGCAATTTAATACCAAACTCAGCTGCTAGATAATACTCAACGATTCAATTGCTAGCTACTCAACTTACCACTACAACCTATTGCTAAATCAAGACACAGATCCAACTACCAACTATACAATTGCCAGATTACCAATCATTGCCAAACCACAAATCCTTTCCAAATAATACAAATTGATAAAGCGATCAAATCAATACTTCCAGCTTTCACCAAATATCATTACTTCCAACAATCATTGTCCTACTGACGAACACTAACCAACAACTAACAATTGATTAACAAATCCAATAGACAGTACTGCACCGAAGATTAAAACTATCCCTAATAATCAAGGTCACAACCAACCATTCAAATTACTGTCAAAACACTTATACTGAGGATCAGTAATCTCGGATAATTAATCAATAATCAACTTACTATCAACAAAACATTCTACTAATCCATTGCAACATTTCTTAATCGTTGGATCGATGGCAACCTCATTTCTATCGCAACGATCTGGGGAAGCAATTACGAATCAAATATTGACAATCGAAATATATGAATAACAATTAATCGTAACGTCTACAACATAACAACTCAATTGACAGATTAACACAACCTCAACTATCGATTGATCAATGACTTTCCAATTGCAAGCCATACAAACTAATAACCTAATGAACCAATACACGAATGCCAAATCAAACAATTTAGTATGCTGAAAGACTTAATATCTCACAAATGATTCTATTGCCGGTTTACACACATAATCAATTGCTAGATACAAAACACACAATAATGGCTACGATACCGATAATCATGAATCAACAATCAATAACCGGGGAAGTATAGTCCACAGACAACGATCTCAACTAAACCACTGATAAACAATCTTGATATTGCTACTGATATTTCATTAGCACATCGGTTAATCAAATCACAATATGGATACAGAAGCTCATTCAATTACAGACAATAATCAATCAACACTCGAACATCACTATTGCTTTCTGTTGCTTTCTGCTTTGGATCCTCAGGGGAGCAGTCGGCAGAGAGGGACAGGGCAAGGGGGAGGGAGGCTCGGCCAAGGCAGAGAGAGAACAGAGAACTGAGGGAGAAGGGGGGGTGTGAGGGCCGGTCCAACCGGGTGGCACTGGTCCACTGGGCGTAGGGCTCGGGCGGCCAAGGGCGGCCGAGGTGGTCGGCTCTGGGCATCGGTGGCGCACTGAGCAAAGCAGCGGGGAGGAGCTGGTGGCACCCAGGGGCGGTCGGGCTTGGCAGCCACACGGCGCCCGGGGGGAAGGGAGCACCAAAGGAGGGGACCAAAAGCAGCAGGGGGAGGAGGGGAGCCTTACCGCGCAGTCGGTGGAGGCGATGAAGCACCAGGGTTGTTCGGCGACGGAGCCGAGCGTGGCGCGTGGAGGAGTACAGCGGCAGTGGTCCTTGGTGGCCGGGAGCTTCGGCCGGCTGCTGGGGAAGCTCGGGAGCGTCGCCGCGGCGCTCCAAGCGCCGACGACTGGAGCTGATGGGGCGGCCGACGATGGAGAAGCGCTTCGGCTGAAGGGGAGGGGAAGAGTGATTGGGGCTTTGGAGCTCTTACCTGGGGAGAGGGAGGAGCAAGGCAAGGGGGAGGAGCAACGGCCCCGGGGCTATTTATAGCCAGGAGGGGAAGCCGGTGGGGGAGCTGACGTCGGCGGATCTGGCGGCCATGGCGCCGATGGGGCCTTGATATGGCGCCGCTGAGTCGGTGGAGCGACGGCATGGCGGGGCGACGGACGGTGCCGCGGCGTTGACGGAGAGGCAGCGCCGCTCGGACCGGCTTCACCGCTGGACCGGGCCGCTTGCTCGGGCCGGCGGTGGCGTCCCACGAGCTACAGTGGTGGAGGCGACTTCGGCATGGCGGGTCGGAGAAGTGGGGCGGCTCGGCCGTGGGGGCGCATCTGCAGCGGAGCAGTGGAGGTGGGGAAGCGATTGGAGCGGCGTGCGGGTGGGGGTGGAGCTGCAGGCATGGCGCCGAGGAGCCGTGGTGAGGATGACGTCGGCGGCATGGGAGGTGGGGCGGCGCTTGATGGGCGGGCCGAGTGGGGAAGAAGGCGGAGGCCGGGCCGGGCGAAGAGGAGAAGCCGGGCGGAGGCGGCACATCTGGGGAGAGCGGGGAAGACGAAGGGCCGGCGGCGCGAGGGAGCGAGAGGAGAGCGAGGCGACGGGAGCGAGGCGATGCGCGGCTCGGGAGAAGAAATGGGGAGACGAAGCGGCGATGCGATGCAGCCGACGCGACGCGGGGAGAGAGAGGATAAGGGGAGAGAGAGAGGAACATGCGACTGGGCCGTGGGCCGGGAAATGGGCAGACCGGGCCAAAGAAAAGAAAAAAAAAAGGGAAAGAGCGGGCCGGGAAAATGGGATGTTACATGCTCCGACTTGCCCGATCTCACAGCGTAGGATCAAGAATAGTACTTTGGGGAATTTGTAACCCAACGACGATGAAGCCAACCGTAGCCTGCTTTCCGAGACAATCGCTAGTCCACAAATCTGAATACTAACTCACAGCGTAGGATCAAGAACAGTACTTTGGGGAATCTGGCTACTTTCTGGAAATTGAATCCTTTGGTGCTTTCATTGCCTTATCTCATTTGCTTACACTATTCTGAAGCCAACTTGGTCGGTTCCTAAGCTTTTTCTTGCTTATGGACCAAGTTGTGCCTTTATGCGAAAACGGCGAAGTTTTTTCTTTTCATTTTGAAAAACCACATTTTCTTGATAATTGCCAATGTGTTCATCAAGGGGGAGATTGTGGATATCGTGAGGATATGTGCACGATCTCAGGATGATGACTCAATTGGCAATGGCTTTGTTGGTTTGCAAAATCTCGCGTGGTTTGTTTCATCTTTGTCGGACCACAGCGGTCCGTCGGGACCCAAATATGCAAATCTGACCCTCGTGTATTACGCACTAGTCCAGGATCACGCTAGTGCACACAAAGTCAACATTGATAAAATATCACATCCATACAACGAATATAAGAATAAACGAGTACTTTAAATAACAAATAACTGTTGGGACCTTATGGTCGAGTTTTACATTTATTAAGCCATGCAAGGTCGACAATAAAGAAATAATCGCGTGGAAACGAAATAAACTCCGTAGGCTCCATCAATTTACCACAGCAACCGATCGGGATCAAGACCCTAACGTTCAACCTTCAGAGAACTCTTCTTCAAAAGCGGTGACGACTCCTCCACTTCATTGATTTGTTTAGCAAGAGTGAGTACACACCGTACTCATAAGTCATACCACGAATGCATTTATACATGATGGCTTATTCCAAAGGAATGACTTCGTGGTTATTTTGCGTAAATGCAACATTTGCAATTGAATACAAATAATAGATTGAAAGCGTAATTCAAAACAAATAGACAATAATAAGTTAACAATTGATTTCACAAAGGACACACAGTCTAATCAAGTTCTCTCACACAACTGACCCTTCCCATTTGTTTTATGAAAAATCTACCCCTCGTGTGAAATTCCGAGCATGTCCATAACCGAGGACGCGGCTATTCGAATAGATTGGTTTAAACACTCTGCAGAGGTTGTACACTTTACCCACACGATGAAATCAACCGGATCGAGTTGATCACAACAAAACCTTTCGAGACTTCATCTCAAACAATGACACTCTGGTGTGCTTTATCGCCGTCAATTTGTACACACCTTTGGAACGACACACACCATTGGGCGAGGATGCAATGAACAGTCCCGCGATGTGATATATCACACCTCCACCCATCACATAGCTTAAATACAACCCGAGTTGTCAATGTCAAGACTCCATAACTTACTAAGTCGCCCCACCATACTAGGCATGTGGTCGCATGCAAGAAGGCCCAGTTCAATGGCGCACAAAGTTAAGTCCTTAATTGACCAAGGCAAGACTTCGATTTTAACCCTAATCACAAAGTTTATATCACACAGATCCACCATTCACACAGAATCCACCACTTGCCTCAGTCTAAATCTTTTCCCACCCTGTTGATTAAGTGCAACACATGCCATCAACGAGTAATAGCACACAGCACACACAGATTCATCACATAGTTCCATAATCACTTAGTCAAGTTTATAATTGCAACTCTCACATGAAATGATGACTCGTGGCATGGCTAAGCAGTCTAATCGTATCTAACCAACCCACGTTGGTGCTACAATAATACCAATTAATAATTAATCAACCTAGGGTGACAAAAGATCATGGAATACAATAGACAAGGTGGCATAACAATTTGGATTAATAACTATACCCAAAAGCATTTAAATAATTACTTGATATAGAATGCAATACATTGAAACAAAGCATTTTGAAAACTGGGTTCAAAATGATCAAAGGTATAACTTGCCTTGGAATAGATCTAGATATTGGTCTTGGTCTTGAGGTGCTCCTTCTTCTGCAAAATTCCCCGAAGTATCGACGTCTACTCGCAAACGAGACAAAAGAAACAAAACAAATAAATAACAGAGGCAAAACAAACTCCAAAAATCAAATAAAATTCACCATTAAATAGATCTTAATTTTATATGAATTTACAAATTTGAATGGGCTCAATTGGACTTCGGATGCAAAAGATATGGGCTTTGGAAGATTGGAAAATCAATTAAACGCTAATTTGGATTTTATTGAATTTCCCGAATTATTTTTATAAAGGAAAATCGAATTATTGCGCAATGCTTGCGTCAGCCGAGAATTTCCGGAAAAAGAAATATATTTAAATTAAAATCGACAGTGGGACCCATCGCCGCTGGCACTCCTCACACGTGGACTAAGCTCACCGAGCCACGGATCTGAGAGCGGTGGGTCGAGCCGCGGCGCTTGCGTGTCTTGTGGCCGACACTGGCGACACGAGGCGACACGCAGCACAAAAAGCTGGCGGCGGTTGCGATGGCGCCGACGCTTTACGGCGGCGGCGGGCGCCGGGAACCAATGGCAACGGCGAACGGCGGCTCTTAGCCGGCGGTGAGTGGTACCAATGTGTAGAGGAGGTTAATGCGCACACATAGGCACCGGTTTGAGCACCGGGTTGATTTGAGATGGCGGCGGCGAGGAAGAAGCGGCGGAGAGAACTCGGTTTTGTCGGACGGGCGCGGCGATGCTCGGCGACGAGGAGGTGCGCACGAGGTAGCTCGAGACTTGCCGATCACAGCAGTGCGGTCGGTGGAGCAAAGGCGGCGACGACGGCGCAAGAATCCACCGGAGAAGAAGCTCGGCCGAAACCCTAAAACTCGAAATGCGGCGGCGCTAGAGCGATCGGGCGACGAGTGGCGGCTTAGGGTTGCGGAGGTCCAGCGGTGCTAGGAGGGTATTTATAGGCTCGGGAACGCCGATTTGGAAATCCCCAAATCGGGTCCAAACAATTGGATTTTGAAATCCTCGATTCTCGGAGATTGAATCCGATTTGGAAGTTTAAAATAACCGAACAGGTGCGGGAGAGATAAGGCTTCCGAAGGCGTTGTCCGTGCACAAAATCGGGCCGTTTGCGCAATTGTCGAGACGAAGCTCGAGGTCCGAAAATGGCGACGCGCGCGCGGCCGCGGAGAAGAAGACAGCGCGAGCAGCGACTTCGATCGCGGTCCCACTGGCAGCGGCAGCGAGCGCGGTGAGAGCGAAGCGTGCGATGGCAATCCAACAGCGCGAGCGCGCGAGCGAACGAGCGAGATCAACGCGGCGAAGCCACGCGGCGACAATCCAACGGGCAAGGCGCGCGAAACGCGGCGCAGCGGCAAATGGGTGATGTTGATCCAACGGCTGGGATTGAGCGGGCTGGAATAGTGTTGGGCTTCGGCCCAGCACTGTTCCGAAGGATTTAAAATAGGTTTTTCTTTTAAATAAATCCAGAAAATGCAAATAGCAATTAGAAAATAGCAATTGACTTTGGAAAAATTCCAGAAAATTCTATAAAATATAACCAAGCATATAGAATCTAAATAAAATAATTTTGGCAATTGTTGGTGTTGGGCTTAAGCACATTAAATCAATTTGTCCTTAAAGTCCATATTAAGCTTTTTAAATTAATATTCAAATAATTCCAAATGGTGAATTTTCTCACTACCACTATTTAAAAGATTTTTAAAGCTCTGAAATTTGGGATGTTACACGGTCTGACCGGCGTTGCCATGGGCGGTCGGACCGCCTGTGGACTGTCGGATCGGCGATGGTGGCGGCCGGACCGGCTGACCTAAAGTTGGATTTTGGGGCTAATCCAAAAATAGGTTGTGTAGGCAAGTGAGGGGAGTCTCCTGGATGTGGTCCCATCATTTTTGGAGCTCCCAGTCAAAAGTTCTATTCGTTTGAAAATTCCAAAAGGTTTCGGAATTTTGAGTTGAAAATTTGGCTAAGTCCTTTGGACCGGTCCGACCGCCGTTGTGGGAGCGGTCCGATCGGCATGAAATCGGTCGGACCGGCCCTGTGGGGCGGTCAGACCGGCAATGGCTTGAAGGTTAGCCAAGTGTTGCATTGAGTTGTTTTTTATTGTGTTATTATATGAACTTCAATGTTTTATTGTTGTATATTGCATTGCGGAGCTAACGTGGGTCAAGTTGTGAAGAACTTGTTCCCGGAAACGGTTTGTTTGTCTATTGCTGTGCAGGTGGCTTGCAGGTCAATGAAGTCAACGGTGAGTGGATCGGGACTACGCTTGGAGAGCTGAGGTCCAGAACGATCAGGGATACCGGGTGAGGTCGTGTGACACAAGCATGGTGCAGAATGGGCAAGACGGATCGAACGAGTGGTTCGATACAGCTGGTTGGATCAGGTGGTGCGGATATCGGTGCAAGTCTCTGGGAGGTTCCGATGGGATTCGAACAAGAGAGGCTTGGCGACGCGATGAGAACCGCTGATCAACCTACACGTGGTGAAGCAGGCGATTGCTTCAATAGTTATGTGTGTGTGGGTCCCATGTGTAAGTGACCCCAAAAGGGAAACCCTAGCTCTCTAGTATAAATAGGAAGGGGGGAGATGGAAAAGCTCCCCAAGCACTCATTTGGCATTCCTTCTTCCTTTTCTAGGGTTTTGAGTGTGCTCCTTGTTGAGCTCTTGCCCTCCTTGTTGGAGAGGCTTTGTAAGCATCCTGTGTAATCGAACAATCTTGTGATGCTCAATTGAAAGATCGTTTGCTCCCTTTTGTGTTCTTCTCCCTTTTGGATGATTTTGGTGCTTCCTTGATTCAAAGGTTCATGCTTGGTCTCTTGGCCCATTTTATCTTGCTTTGATGTGTGGGATTACTCCTAGAGTTATCTAGATCATCAACCCCCCACAAGCAAGTCTTGAATCAAGATTTTCACATTTCTAGGGTTTGTGCACTTCTTTGGTAAAATCTCGAGAGATCGATTCTGCGAAGTGGATCTGACGGATCGTTGCTAGAAATAGGTCTCTAATATCATTAGGGAGGTGTGCTCGAAATTTGGTCAAGTTTTATTGGTTGAATCAAAAGTTGGATCAAATTTCGTTTTAGATTTGGGTGGAGTTTTTCAGTACTGGACTCTACCGGTCCGACCGGTCTTTCAACGGCGGCCTGACCGCCTGTATTCGCATCATTGGTTTGCTTAGGTCGAACCGCATCCACCGTTCGACCGCCATGAGTTGTTCTTGTCGGATCCATTGGTTGACCGTCGGTCCGACCGCCCGTGGTAGCCGGTCAGACCGCCAGTACCCA
Source organism: Hsuehochloa calcarea (assembly GCA_036346395.1). Lineage (NCBI taxonomy): Eukaryota > Viridiplantae > Streptophyta > Magnoliopsida > Poales > Poaceae > Hsuehochloa > Hsuehochloa calcarea. The sequence continues at coordinate 51,253,260 of CM070610.1, read as the reverse complement.
GTAAGGAACAGTGAGTTCTTTTCTCCGTTAGTGTCGTGTGGTTGAGGGGTTTATCCAATCCAACACAAGGCTTCCGTTGTGTGCTTACTGATCTTCTTAGCTTTCATAGCTAAAGGAGTAAAGTTCGTGTTGGTTTTTGTTTTAGGCGAGAAAGTTTTGAAAGCGCCTATTCACCCCCTAGTCGCCTTTCCGGTCCTACAAGTGGTATCAGATCCGGTTAGCTCTTCTCATAGATCTTAACCGGTCTTTGGAGCCATGGCGACTGACAAGTACTCAACCAAGCCACACATTTTTGAAGGAGTTGACTTTGCATACTGGAAGGCTCGTATGCAAGCGTATATCGAGGCTCAAGGGCACGCTATTTGGCTAAAGGTGAAAAATCCTTATGTCGTGCCCGGTAGATGACGATACAATCACTCCGGATGTGGAAGCCAACAAAGAAGGCTCGAATTATTTGATCCAAGGCCTTAGTCGATCCGAGTTTGAGCGTGTTGCTCACTTGCGGTCCGCTCACGAGATCCGCGACTCTTTGTGACTATCATGAAGGGTCCATCTGCGATCAAGGAAGTGAGACAGAGCCGACTCAAGAAAGTTTACTCAAAGATTGAGCAAAGGCACGTGAGTCTTTGGATGAGTGTGGGGACGATTCTCTAAGATTCTTCATGATCTCCGTATTTGTTGACTTGGTATTTTCGAGTGCGAGAATGCACGCCACTTCAGGGTGCTCTTGATGTGAAGGTGCTGGGAATGAAGATCACTTCCATCAATGACAACATCATCATGAGTGAGCTTACCATGGATAAGCTTTACTCGAGGTTGAAGACGCATGAGATTGATTTTATCTCGTGTCTCCCAAGACAGTCGATGGCATTAGTGGTCGACAAATCCAAGGGTTGTTCTTGAGTCTCTTGATTGTAGCTCATCCGGTTTTCATTATCCGCTTTACATTCCTTAAGTGATGAGCAACTAGAGAAACTGCCCGAGGATGACTTAGCCCTCCTTTCCATCAAATTCACAAGAGCGTATAACAAGGTGAGGAATAGGAGGAGAAGTGGACCTATCACATGCTTCGAATGTGGTGAGCCAAACCACATTCGCTCCAGGTGCCCCAAGCTAAAGGGCAAGGAGGAGAAGGAGACACGAAGACATCCCCAGGAGAGGGATGCGAAACCCAAGAAGACAAACTATCGAAAGTTTGTCAGCCGGGTCCTTGCCGCTCTTGAGAATGTAAATATGAGTGATGTGGACTCGGAAGCGGAGGGCGACGGCGAGTGACTCTCGTGGCAAGAAGAAGGCGCATGACTTCACCGGCATGTGTTTCATGGCCAAGAACAGCCACGACAGCGACTCCTCCAACAATGAGGATCCTTTTAGTGATCCTGATGAGGTATGCCCTTCTATTGTCGATATGAAAAGGGCGTTGGTGCTTCTGAGCGAAATTGCATAAGCAAGTAAAAATGATTAAGAAGGTGATATTATGATTGATAATTTGAACCTAGAAGTTGTTAAGCTAAAATCTATTAATCCTGATGATTTTTGTGAATCCTGCACTAGCTTGCTTAATGACTTGACAAGCTTGAAATCTGCTCATTCTTCTGTCACTAATCAACTTAAAGATGCTCTCGATGAACTAGAATCTCTCAAGTCTAGTTCTGCTTGCTTAGATGCCATTTCACTTGATGTGACTGCCATGGAAGCTATCCCTTTAACTTGCTCAAATTGTGCTTTGCTTGAATTAAAACTGGATAGCTCCTTAAAAGAATTGCAAAAATTTGATACTAGTCACACATGCTCTCATTGTAAGAATAATAAGATTAAGATGCAAGAGATGAAAGAAATGCTAGTTTATTCTAGAGTTGCATCTTGTGAAAATTGTCCCAAGCTTACAATTGAGATTGAAGCCTTAAACAAGACCCTTGAAGAAAAGGCTAAAATTGAAAGATCCATGTCTTTTACTGCTTCTAAGAAAGTTATTGATTCTAACTCTTGTGCTTTAAATCTCAAGTTGAAACCATGATTAATCGATTCAAGAGGTATTTAGAGTCAAATTTAAGGAAGCGATTGAATAGGATTAGAGAATCCTATTGTGTGTCTTGTGAGGCCTTCAAGGTGGAAGTGGCCCTTCTTAAGAGTAAGAGCAATGAGGTAATCAAGTCTAGCAAGTGCACTAGATGTGAGGGTTTAATGAAAGAGAATGATTACCTCAAGGTGACTCTTGAGAAGTTTTCAAGTGGGAAAAAGAAACTCAACATGATTCTTGATCAATCCAAAGTGAGCGTGAAAAATAGTGGTCTAGGTTTCAATCCCCTAGAGCATTCCAAGAAAAACCCACCTAGGATTGCTAGAGTTGTGAAGAATGGTTTGTTTGAGCTAGAACCTCCTAAGTCATCCGGGGTTGTTTTCAAATCCGCTGGTTTTGCTCAAACTCTTTCTGGCAAGAAAGGTGCTTTCACTCATTCTGTACAGACCTCTCAAAAGGTCGATACCATTGCACCTTCTCGCAAGAAAGAAGGCCATACTGTTGAGTTCTGCTTCCGGAGAGCAAAGCTTGAGAGAAAAGAGAGGATGAGCGTCCTAAGATCCATTAGAGGAGTCCCTTCTCCAGCTGTAGTCTCTAGAGCTAGGCAGCCTGTTTATCGCACCACACATAGGCCTAGATTTGTAGAGAACTTTGTAGACTCTTGTGGTGGGTCTAGGCAGCATGTTGGATTAGGACATCGTGAGAAGAGACCACGGGTAGCACCTAGACAGGGGGAGTATCGATCTTTTGGTAGATCGTTTCGGAGAGGTCTAGGTGGTTCTCATGAGCATCCTTATGATTTTATTCCTGATCATGTTTCTGCTATTTCTACTGCTGCTCCTAGACATCGTGCTTCTCGATCCCTCGATCATTTATCACTAACCCCAGTACTGAGGCACGGATGTTTTCTGATTGTGCTTTTTAGGTCCGTCGTGCGAGGAAGGAGGACATATGGCTTGTTGACTCCGGGTGTTCTCGACATATGACCAGAGATTCTAGATGGTTCTCCTCCCTCACACGTGCATCCCGCAACGAATTGATTACATTTGGGGATGCTTCTACCGGGACCGTGACTGCAAAGGGCACTGTGCGCGTCAACGACAAGTTCATGCTAAAAGACGTCGCTTTGGTAAGTAAGGTGAGGTATAATCTTCTATCTGCTTTCTCACCGCTTGATGAGGGTCTAGAAGTGAGGTTTAAGAGAGGTGAGTGTAGAGTTCTAGATTCCTCGGGTGAGCTTGTTTTGAGATCTCCAGTTTGAGAAGATCTTCTCGTGCAAATTTCAAGATTTCTTACTGCTTCCATCCTAGGTGTCTTGTAGCCTCTGATTCTCATGACCTTGTTTTGTGGCATCGTAGACTTAGGCATATAGGTTTTGATCATTTGTCTAGAGTCGGTTGCAAGGACTTGATTAGAGGTTTGCCTAGGTCAAGGTCATTAGAGATCTTGTGTGCTCACCTGTAGACATGGTAAGATGGTGTCCGCTTCCACCCACCTCTTACTTTGGTAATGGTGATGGACCAGACAGCTTCTTCACTTAGATCTGATTGGTCCTTCTAGAGTTCAACACCGGTGGGAAATGGTATGTCTTTGGTGGTTGTGGATGATTACTCCGTATTCATGGGTTTATTTTCTTGCTTCTAAGGACTAAGCATTTGGATTCTTTAGAGATTTGGTCCTTAGAATTGCTGTTGATATACCCGAGCTTTGAGAGCCATTAGGAGTGACAATGGGATGAGTTCAAGAATTTTCTTTTCTACCTTCCTTGATAGGGAATTGAGCATCAGTTTTCTTCTCCTAGAGTTCCTCAGCAGAATGGTGTTGTAGAAAGGAAGAACAGAACCCTTGTAGAGATGGCTCGGACCATGCTAGATGAGCATTCTACTCCTAGGAGATTTTGATGAGGCGATCTCTCTTGCTTGTTATATTTCCAACGGGTTTTCTTGAGATCTGTTGTTGGAAAGACTTCTTATGAGCTTAGATTTGGTCATTCTCCCAAAGTCTCTCATTTCAAGATTTTTGGTTGCAAGTGCTTTATTCTTAAACATGGCAATCTTGATAAATTTGAGTCTAGATGTTTTGATGGCATATTTCTTGGATATCCCGCTCATTCTCGTGGCTATCGTGTTTTTAATGTTGACACTAACAAAATTGTTGAGACTTGCGAAGTCACTTTTGATGAGGCTAGTCACAGTACTAGACCCGATGCTTGGTACACAGTTCCCGAAATTCAAGGAAGCATATTAAATCGATGATGACTCGAGGATGAAGAACCAAATCATCCTCCGGCTACCTCGAGAGGGTGGAGAGCACTGCTACTACTACGTCGGTTCCAGCTGAGCGGCCTCCTCCTATCCCCACCGACGATCTGAGTGGCTCTGTTCCTACCTCCACAACTCATGAGGTAGAGGCCACGTCTGCACCAGGAGCACCTCTTCGCATACAGCGACAACATCCACCTGAGCAGATGATTGGGGATCTTCAAGAGCGAGTCACTCGCTCCAGGTTTATTTCTCCTGATTCTCATGCACATTACTCTTTTGTCGCTTCTTTTGAACCCCGAGATATCACCCATGCTTTATCGATGCCTCTTGGGTCAATGCCATGCATGAAGAGCTTGAAAATTTCGAGAGAAACAAAGTCTGGTTTTTAGTTGAGCGACCTTCTGATTCTCATGTTATTGGAACAAAATGGGTTTTTAAAAATAAGCAAAGTGAGGATGGATTGGTTGTTCGCAATAAGGCTAGACTTGTAGCTCAAGGTTATTCCTGTGAGAGGGCTTAGACTTTGAAGAGACCTTTGCTCCAAAGAGCTAGATTGGAAGCCATTCGCATTCTTTTAGCATTTGCAACATCCAAGGGTTTCAAGCTTTTCAAATGGATGTTAAAAGTGCTTTCTTGAATGGCTTCATAGAAGAAGAGGTCTTTGTCAAGCAACCTCCTGGTTTTGAAAATCAAAAATTCCCAAACCATGTTTTTAAACTCTCTAGAGCCCTGTATGGATTGAAACAAGCTCCTAGAGCTTGGTATGACAGGCTTAAGAGTTTCTTGCTTGAAAATGATTTCAAAATGGGAATGGTTGATAAAACCTTGTTCACTCTCAAGCATGGCAGTGATTTCTTGCTGGTTCAGATTTATGTGGATGATATTATATTCGGTGGTTCCTCTCATGCTTTGGTGTCTAGATTTTCAGATTCAATGAGCAGTGAGTTTGAGATGAGCATGATGGGAGAGCTGACATTCTTCCTTGGCCTACAAATCAAACAACTGAAAGAAGACACATTTGTTCACCAGAGTAAGTATACAAAGGACCTTCTTCGGCGCTTCAATATGGGAAGCAGTAGGCCAATGTCTACTCCCATTGCTACAACCACCGTCTTTGGACCACGATGAGGATGGAGAGTCCGTGGACGGTAAGAAGTACCGCAGTATGATTGGCTCCCTCCTCTATCTTACAGCGTCGAGGCCGGACATACAATTCGCCGTATATCTGTGCGCTCGATTTTAGGCTTCCCCTCGTGCTTCTCATCGTCAAGCAGTACGTCGCATATTCAGGTATCTTCAAGATACGCTTGACTTTGGACTCTGGTATTCTTCCTCTTGGCTCTTTCAATTCGAGCATTTTCGATCTTGATTTAGCGGATGTAGAGTGGATAGGAAGAGTACTTGGCACTTGTCATTTCTTGGGCACATCTCTTGTTTCTTGGTCTTCTAAGCAGTCCTCTGTTGCCTGATCTGGTGAGGCCGAGTATGTAGCGCGCCGCCATGGTCGCTCTCGTGTTCTCTGGATTTTGTCCACGCTGCATGACTATGGGTTATCTTTGGGAAGTGTTCCTCTTTTAGGACAACACTTCGCAATTAATATTGCCAAAACCCAGTGCAACATTCCAGGACTAACCACATTGACATTCGATTTTATTTTCTGAGAGACAATGTTGGGAAAGGTGATGTTGTGCTTCACTTTGTAGAGTCTGAGCAACAGCTTGCAGATATTTTCACTAAGGCTCTTGACCCTTCGCGTTTTGCTGCTTTGCGGGGAGAGTTAGGGGTTATTAGTCCTATTGGGCTGTTTTGAGGGGGAAGTTGCTCTTTTTGCATTCATTGTATCATAATGCATGTTTCAATTCATTTGTCTTGCATTGTATAATAAAATTAGTGGAGCTTTGATTATTATCCTTGTATGACTTGATTTCATCTTCTATACCTTGTCATATCAAGTGATAGTCTGCTAGACTTCTTTTATGGATCTTCGTGTTTGGCTTAGCTTTTGCCATGCTAGCTTTATATCTGTGAGCACTTTGAATCAAATCATGTCTTGTTGGATCTTGTGACTAGTTCTGCTCTAGTGATCCTCTTATGACTCTCGCCATGTCTTACAGGTTGAATTGAGTCTTGAACTTTTTCTGAGATGAAAAATGAGCTTTTTATCTTATTAAGTCAAGCAAATGAAAAATGAGATTTTCTCATTGAAAAAGCGATCTCACCAATCCTTTCTCATGAGACGGCTTGCCATTGCACTAGGCATGAACTCAGGGGGAGTTTTGGATGACCTAGATTATTCTTTTAAACTTATCGCTTGAGATGGTCGCGGCAAGGCTTGAGATCTAGCACAACAAAAAAAAGAGAAAAAGGAATTGCCCAAAAAGGGCTAAGTGCTTGAGCTTTGCTTCAAAAGAATTCTCTTAATGCTCAAAATGCATCAATTCTTGTTTTGAGTCTCTTTTTACTTATAGACATGGCTTGACTCATTTTTGGTTGCTTGGAGTGAATCTATGATATTGAGCAACCTTTCATGATTTTAATTACATTAATCTCGATTCTTTGCTATCTTGGTTTTAGCTTTGCGAAGACATGTTTTGCCATGATTGAATATAGCGTCTACTCTTTATATGGCTTGGTATAATACTTGTACTGTCTCCATGTATAATGGTCATGGCTCCTTTTTACTAAAGTTCAAAAATAAAGTCATTCCTTCATGCTCTTTCTTTTTCATGCATCTTGATGAATTCATTGTCAAAGGGGGAGAAAGATTGTGAAGAAAATGATGTTGGACCTTTTGGTTTCATACTCAAGGTTTAATATAAAAGAACTTCATAAAATAAAAAATTTGAACCTTTTGAAAATTTATGATCATAGTGAGTTAAGTCTTGTGGTTCTATTGCATTTTCCTCGATTTCATTTGCAATTGAAAATACTCACAATGATCAAAGGTCAAATAGAAAATTGCCTTTCATTTGGACCTAAGTGAGATTTTTGGCTACTTTCTGGAAATTGAATCCTTTGGTGCTTTCATTGCCTTATCTCATTTGCTTACTCTATTCTGAAGCCAGCTTGGTCGGTTCCTAAGCTTTTTCTTGCTTATGGACCAAGTTGTGCCTTTATCTTAAAATGAAGTTTTTCTTTTCATTTTGAAAAACCACATTTTCTTGATAATTGCCAATGTGTTCATCAAGGGGGAGATTGTGGATATCGTGAGGATATGTGCACGATCTCAGGATGATGAGTCAATTGGCAATGGCTTTGTTGGTTTGCAAAATCTCGCGTTTTCGGGTTTGCTTCATCTTTGTCGGACACAGTGGTCCGGCCGTGGCTATGGTGGTCGGACCGCCCGTGGGCTGATCGGATCGGCATGGTGGCGGTCGGACCGGCCTGACCTAAAGTTGGATTTTGGGGCTAATCCAAAAATAGGTTGTGTAGGCAAGTGAGGGGAGTCTCCTGGATGTGGTCCCATCATTTTTGGAGCTCCCAGTCAAAAGTTCTATTCGTTTGAAAATTCCAGAAGGTTTCGGAATTTTGAGTTGAAAATTTGGCTAAGTCCTTTGGACCGGTCCGACCGCCGTTGTGGGCGGTCCGACAAGATGAATCGGTCGGACCGCCTGGGGCTGGATCGGACCGGCAATGGCTGGAAGGTTAGCCAAGTGTTGCATTGAGTTGTTTTTGATTGTGTTATTATATGAACTTCAATGTTTTATTATTGTATATTGCATTGCGGAGCTAACGTGGGTCAAGTTGTGAAGAACTTGTTCCCGGAAACGGTTTGTTTGTCTATTGCTGTGCAGGTGGCTTGCAGGTCAACGACGTCAACGGTGAGTGGATCGGGACTACGCTTGGAGAGCTGAGGTCCAGAACGATCAGGGATACCGGGTGAGGTCGTGTGACACAAGCATGGTGCAGAATGGGCAAGACGGATCGAACGGGTGGTTCGATACAGCTGGTTGGATCAGGTGGTGCGGATATCGGTGCAGAATGGGCAAGACGGATCGAACGGGAGGTTCCGATGGGATTCGGACAAGAGAGGCTTGGCGACGCGATGAGAACCGCTGATCAACCTACACGTGGTGAAGCAGGCGATTGCTTCAATAGTTATGTGTGTGGGTCCCATGTGTAAGTGACCCCAAAAGGGAAACCCTAGCTCTCTAGTATAAATAGGAAGGGGGGAGATGGAAAAGCTCCCCAAGCACTCATTTGGCATTCCTTCTTCCTTTTCTAGGGTTTGGAGTGTGCTCCTTGTTGAGCTCTTGCCCTCCTTGTTGGAGAGGCTTTGTAAGCATCCTGTGTAATCGAACAATCTTGTGATGCTCAATTGAAAGATCGTTTGCTCCCTTTTGTGTTCTTCTCCCTTTTGGATGATTTTGGTGCTTCCTTGATTCAAAGGTTCATGCTTGGTCTCTTGGCCCATTTTATCTTGCTTTGATGTGTGGGATTACTCCTAGAGTCATCTAGATCATCAACCCCCCACAAGCAAGTCTTGAATCAAGATTTTCATATTTCTAGGGTTTGTGCACTTCTTTGGTAAAATCTCGAGAGATCGATTCTGCGAAGTGGATCTGACGGATCGTTGCTAGAAATAGGTCTCTAATATCATTAGGGAGGTGTGCTCGAAATTTGGTCAAGTTTTATTGGTTGAATCAAAAGTTGGATCAAATTTCGTTTTGGATTTGGGTGGAGTTTTTCAGTACTGGACTCTACCGGTCCGACCGGTCTTTCAACGGCGGCCTGACCGCCCGTGTATTCAGACTGCTGGTTTGCTGGGTCGAACCGCTGTCCACCGGTTCGACCGCCAGTTAGTTGCCGGTCAGACCGCTGGTTGACCGTCGGTCCGACCGCCCGTGGTAGCCGGTCAGACCGCCAATACCCAGTAAGGAACAGTGAGTTCTTTTCTCCGTTAGTGTCGTGTGGTTGAGGGGTTTATCCAATCCAACACAAGGCTTCCGTTGTGTGGTTACTGATCTTCTTAGCTTTCATAGCTAAAGGAGTAAAGTTCGTGTTGGTTTTTGTTTTAGGCGAGAAAGTTTTGAAACCGTCTATTCACCCCCCCCCTAGTCGCCTTTTCGGTCCTACAGTAACAACAGAAACACACGACATCAAAATTGGTTTGCATGCGTGCGTGCGTGCGTGATTCTTCTTTCCTTCTTGGACTTTCCTTCTTGGACGTGATCCTCCTTTATTCTCTCTCCCCATCTTGTGCAACAACAGGTGGACTTCTTTGATGCAGATTTTGCATGCATACATGTGTGGGAGATAAATAAGGGAAGCAATAATTCCTTTCCTTGTGCATGCAGCAAGTCTCCTTGTTTGTTTTAGCCTGCATGTGAGACTGCTAGCTCTTTTCCACGTGATAGACCCTTCTTGGTGCATAGAAATCCCCTTCTCTTTGCAAAAGCTCTCATGCATTGGCTCCTCTCCCATGTACCTAAGTAATACAAAAGAACACATGGGCGGCACCGCTAAATCATTAAAATTAGAAAATAAACTTAGATTAGCTTTCACCTGGCTTTGGATTTCTTTAGCTCGGCTGCGTGTAATTGGACCATGGTACGTTTTCTACTTTGAAACAGTGCAGGTGTCATCACCATGTGTATGTGTAGTTGGTGTATGTGTATATATGCATGGGATGTCCTCATCATCCTCTCCCTCTTGAAAAGGAGTCGTCCTCGACTCTGACGGGTCTCCAAAGAACGGGGACAGATCAGTGACATTGAATATGGCACTAACACCATAATCTCCAGGTAGCTCTATCTTGTATGCATTATCATTGATCTTTTCGAGCACTTTAAAAGGACCATCACCGCGGGGCTGTAACTTACACTTGCGTAACGCCGGAAAACACTCTTTTCTCAAGTGCACCCAAACAAGCTCTCCTGGTTCAAATACCATCTTCTTTCTTCCTTTAGTTGCTCGTTGCACATACTTTCTTGTCATCTCCTCTATATCCGCCTTTTCTTTCTCATGGATCTTCTTAATGAAATCAGCATGTTTACTAGCATCCATATTAGCTCGTTCCTGCAACGGCAATGGCAAAAGATCGATGGGAGCAGTAGGTTTAAATCCATAAACAATCTCAAATGGACATAATTTTATAGTACCGCCCTTTTATAAGCAAATTCCACATGCGGAATGCAGTCTTCCCACATCTTCAAATTATGCTTAAGAACCTCTTGCAGCATCATAGAAAGTGTACGGTTCACGACCTCGGTTTGTCCATTTGTTTGAGGATGACATGTAGTAGAGAATAGCAGCTTCATACCAAGCTTGCCCCCACAAAGTCTTCCAAAAGTAGCTTAAGAACTTTGTATCACTGTCTGAAATGATCGTCTTTGGAACACCATGTAGACACACGATTTCCCTGAAAAACAAATCGACGATATGTGAAGCATCGTCGCTCTTATGACATGGAATAAAACGAGCCATTTTAATAAAACGATCAATCACCACAAATACTGAATCCCTCCCCCTCTTAGTCTGTGAAAATCCTAACACAAAATCCATAGAGATATCCTCCCACAGAACACTAGGAATAGATAAAGGCATGTATAAACTATGGGGATTAAGACGAGACTTAGCTTTATGGCATGTAATGCATTTCAACACGTAGAGCTCAATGTCGCGCATCATCTTTGGCCAAAAGAAATGATCGGCCAGCACGCTCTCGGTCTTTTTAGCACCAAAGTGACCTATAAGACCGCCTGCATGAGCTTCCTGCAATAAAAGTAATTGAACAGAGCAATCTGGAATGCACAATTTGTTAGCTCTAAATAGGAAACCGTCATGCAAATGATACTTATCCCAACCTTTTTCATTACCACATTTGGAGTAGGTTTCAGCAAAGAACACATCAATAGCATACAATTCTTTGATACTATCTAGATCCAAAATTTTAATATCTAGTTGGGAAAGTAAAGTATGTCGCCTAGACAATGCATCTGCTACAACATTATCCTTCCCCTTCTTATATTTAACAATGTATGGGAAGCTTTCTATGAACTCACTCCAACTTGCATGTCTACGGTTTAGTTTTAATTGAAACTTAAGATGTTTCAATGATTCGTGGTCAGAATGTATAACAAATTCTTTAGGCCATAAATAGTGCTGTCAAGTTTCCAACACACGCACTAGCGCATCACTTCCTTATCATAAACTAAATAATTAATCATTGGACCACTTAACTTTTCACTGAAATAAGCAATTGGCCTACTCTGTTTCATAAGCACTCCACCAATCCCTACACCACTTGCATCACATTCAACCTCAAACATCTTACCGAAATCCGGTAGCGCTAGTAGTGGTGCAGATGTAAGCTTAACTTTCAACTCCTGGAATGCTTTGTCTTATGCTGCCCCCAATTGAAAGGAACTTCCTTCTTCGCTAATTCATTAATTGGGGCAGCAATAGTGCTAAAATCTTTCACGAACCAGCGGTAGAAACTCGCTAGTCCTAGAAAGCTCCTCACTTGGCTTATATTGTGTGTGGAGGTGGCCAGTCATGAATAGCTTTGATTTTATCCTCATCGACCTCCACGCCTTTATCTGAAACAACAAAGCCAAGAAACACAACCTTATCTGTGCAAAAGGTGCACTTTTTAAGGTTATATATATAGACTTTCAGGTTATATATATAGACTTTCTTCTCTCAGAACAGCAAGCACGCACCTTATATGTTCAATATGTTCATTGAAGGTTTTAATGTAAATAAGAATATCATCAAAGTATACAACAACAAATTTTTCAATGAATGGCCTAAGCACATGATTCATTAATCGCATGAAAGTACTAGGTGCATTTGTTAATCCAAAGGGTATGACTAACCATTCATATAAACCAAATTTAGTTTTAAATGCAGTTTTCCATTCATCGCCCTCTTTCATTCTTATTTGATGGTAACCACTACGAAGATCAATCTTAGTAAATATTGTAGAGCCACCGAGTTCATCTAGCATATCATCAAGTCTAGGTATTGGATGTTTATACCTAACAGTGATATTATTTATTGCTCCACAATCAACGCACATTCTCCAAGTACCATCTTTCTTTGGAACCAAAATAACCGGAACAGCACAAGGAGAATGTTGCGGGAACTTTGACTGAGGCGCTGCAATCTGTTATGGAGGTCTCTTTGGTAATGTTGCGGAATAAATCGACGTCGCATAACACGTTTCATTCCATCCAATGTGTTGATATGGTCATTACCCGCTGCATATAATGCCTCCTGTAACTGATTCCACCATGTCAATGCATAACTACAAAATTCTATAGAAGCTAATTTTACCCTCTTTGCATCAGAGAAGTCATGGATACGGAAAATCTGATCGCACTTCTCTTCCCAATCAACATATGCATCCAGATTACCCTGTCCGGTAAAAGAAGGCACATTTATCTTAACTTTCGCCATGCTGTACGGATCATCTCGGTTACGATAGTCGTGTGGGCGACCACCATTACCATAGTATCCACCACATCAAAGGGCGTGGTGGCTGCTCCAATGGATCAAAAGCATCACGCGGTTCATCCCCATCATCGTAGTAGTCTCCAATGTTGTAACATCCCAAATTGGGTTTGTGTTTCAAATGTAATAAAAATGAGGATAAATTAAAACTTTTGTTGCCTCATGTGTTGTTACAGTGTTTGAAACCTCTTTCCTTTAATTGGTGGAAATTAAAACTCAAAATTTCCCCAATTAAATCCAAGTCATAAATCTCCTCAATGAAAATCTGGTGCCCAACCCCTCAAAATAATTTTCATTGGACCTAGGAGTGATGTTTAACACCTCGAATTATTTCATAATTTTGAGAAATTATTTGATAATTTTTGAGGCAAGTCAAACTCTAAAATAGCCTTCGAATTTTTAGAGAAACATGCAAAGCATAACAGTCTCTGAAATTTTATATAAGGTTCCTCTGCTGCAGAAATCTCCAGTTAAAATTTCATGAATTTTGGAGTTTGTCTGCTATTCCAAATAATTCTCTAAAGTCGGCTCAGCCAATTAAGTCGAAAATCAGTTTCACTGTTGCTCGGGTCCGGGTCCGACACTGATTCGAGCTCAAGGTGCACGGATCAACTAATAGCACCTTAGGCGCCTCTCGGCGCTGATCCGTAGCCGTTTGATCTAAATCCAGCGGCCGACGCGCGGGTGAACGTTCGGACCGAACGAACTCACTTAAGCGCGTTAGTCGTTTGATCTTCGATCAACGGCCGCGATGGAAGGGGATGTTCGGACCGTCCGAGAAGTGCGGTGAGAACCAACGTTGGATCTTGATCCAATGGTCGACAGCGATGGAACGTTCGGACCCCGGCCCGAATAGCCGGCGTTTGGAGCGCGGTAGCCGCACGATTGGAATCCTATGTGATCGAACGGCCGTCCTCTTTTCGCCTTCCTCTCGCTCACGCAAGGTCGGCGAAGTCAACGAGAACGTGCAAGACAAAGAACCACGGTGCATTGTCACCTCCATCGTTCGCCAACGTCTTTGAGCATTAAATGCTAGTCTTGCCGACTGCTGAGTCGTCTTCTACCTCGCACTGCCCCATCCCTTCGGCCAGTTTGGACAGCAAGCTTTTGACCGAAAGTTGCATTGCTCCATCCGTTGCCCTCTCGGCCTATATAAGCTTTTTCATTGCTCCCTTAGCCTCCTTTGAACGCCTCTGAGCTTTAGCATCTGTACTGGAGGTCCAATTGAGCTTTATCGCCTCGATTCTTGTCTGCATCGCCATTACCGCCATTCCGAAGTTTCAAGCTTTTCGGTGAAGGCGGTACCATTGGGCTTCATCCCTTTCAGTCTTGCTCCCTCTGATTCCTCTCACCTCGGTGATCAGTAACCCTTAATCAATTTGGGTTTCTCCCGCAGGAATCTTATCAATTTGGTTTTTCCCCTCTTTCGGCCGAAAATTGGTTATTGTCATCTCCAGCTCCGGTAAGTCCATATCTGTATAATTCCTTGCTTCAGTAGGTACTCCATGCTATTGCGATCATCGTAGTAGCTTTAGATTTCGCTATTTTTTTGAGTCGCCAAGCATCGCCGGGCTTTGCCTCTGTTCTTTTGTTGATCTTCGTTGTCGGACGAAAAAAGCGAGCTTTTTGGTTATCGTTGAGTTTGGCCGTAGGATTTTAGATCAAACGCTCGGATTCTTGTGGCGTGATCGGACGGCTGCGCTTAGGTCATCACGCGTGGCCGTCCGATTTTCGATCAACGGTCCGGATCTGGATGAGCGTTCGGACCGTCCGAACGGTTCGATCCACGTGGACCGTCGGATCCAAGATCAACGGTTCATATCGTGTGAGCGTTCGGACGCCGGACATCCTTGGCATCCGGTTCGCTCATCGCTCATCCAGCGGTCGATGCTTAGGGTTGGCGCGTTAGCTCTGCCGGGCTGCGTGTGGGGTCGTTGGATCGATGATCTTGCCCATGATCTTCCACGTCGTTTATCCGGTTATATTTCTCGGGTAGAGTTATTTATCAACTGAAATGTAGTTTTATCTTCCAAAATTCATAAGTATTTTTCTCAGCTTCAAAATGATAAAACCAAGCCATTATTTTTCATTCTTAGTAAACTTATTTCCAAAGATAGGTTGCTCATTTATCTCGGTAGCGTAAAAGATTTATTTTGAAAGTAAGCATTAAACTGATTATCTTTACAATGTAAAATAGTGAATCTTAGAAAACTCATAACTAATTATTGCAAGCTCCAAATGAGATGAATCCAAGGGGCTGTTCATCTTATGAGGTGCTTGTTTTATCATAAAAGTTTCAGTAGCTGTATCATTCTAGAAAATTTCGCTAAAATCATTGCTTGGGTGAATAGTGTTGTTTTCATTTTTCCGCCGATCTGAAAATGTTTTGGCCATAACTTTTGCATTGAGAATCCAAATCAATTGGTTCTTGTTGTTTTAGTTCATAAAAATTATGTTCTTTCTACTGTAAAAATTTGAGAACTTTTTGCTGAGTTTTGTGTTGCATCTTTCGATGTTTCACGCCTTATTGGTTCTTGTTGGTTCTTTCGATAGGTTGCGACAATATTGTTAATATCGAGTGATCCTCTGCAGCAAAACAATGAGCTTCAAAGAAGGCAAGATATTTGATCATAAATGTCCCATTACTTTCAAAGTCTAATATCTTGTTTACAAATTATATGTATGCATTGCTTTTGTGTCCAAGTATTTTTGTCTGTTTAGAGGTAGCTATTCCTAATGCATTGTTGCCATTAAAATGTTATCCCTGCCACAACCATAAGCTATTATCATCACGGTGAATTAGAGCCGGTGATTTAATTATGCTCTTTTCTCGTCTTTGCGATATCATGCTTAGAAATGCTTAGCTACTGTAGAATTGGGCGGTTATCGACTTAGTCGATGACCTTGATCACACAAATCATTTTGTTTATTTTTGGTTCAGCACCTTATGCTTTTGTTTTGTAAAACCGAAAATGAAACAAAATGATTTGACTTGGGCACAATGGCATGTTGGTGTGATTGTTGGGTGTGACAAGGAAAGGTGCCTGTGTCCCTAAGGACCGAAAATGTTGCTTGCGCCATCGATCCAAGTACTTTGCGTACTAACCATATGAGGGTTATATGGGACCCCTCTTGACCTAGTACTTTGGAGTGTGTTATCTCCGAGTCGCAGGAGGAGCGTTGTGTGTGTTGTGTGAAAAGGAATTGTGTTCTTGTGTTTGGGTGTGCGGTGGTGGAGTTTTCGGGATGGACTCTCCACCTCGAGGGGCGTCGCAGTTGTCCGAGGCTTTACCCGTGAGGGGTAGTTGTCCGAGGTGGGCCACGACTCCGACACAACGTATGGGTTTCTATCCATACAGGCGACTCGAGTTAATACATAATATTGGAAAAGTCTCAGAGGACTTAGCCGCGTGTAAGCATACCTAAGGAAGTGTGCTTAATCATGTGGCAAAAGGCGGTCGACATGTGGGTAAGTTGGTACACCTGCGCAGGATAAATCTATTCAATAGCCTCGTCCTAGGTTGTGGACACGCTTGGTGATTTCACGCAAGATCTAGACTTCAACAATCGCTTTTGTTTTTAAATTAAAATTTGACATGGTTGGCATGAATGGGTAATTCATGCTATTGTGGTGGCAATTGGGTTAGCCACTTCAGATTTATTTCTCGTTGTTGATACTTGATTACTACTGTTTTTATCAAATAAAATCAGATTGCAAAATTGCCTTCAATCTATTACATTATTGCAAATAAAACTTGCTTTATGCTTACAACCTTGAGTCCTATCCTGCTCCACTTAAATAAGCTTGCATATAGTTATTGTATAGATCTGTTATCATTCTTATATATCTTGCGAGTACATTCAAAGTACTCACCCGACTTTTGTCGGGTCTTTTGTTTGCAGAGGAAGAAGGTGAGCCCCAAGGGTTTCACTTCGTGAGATGTCTTCTGGGTTCGACGGCTAGTCTGGCCCAGTCGGTTGCCTTGTGGGTAAAAGGCACGCCGTTGGGCTCTTTGTTTATCGCCATCTTATGGCACTTTTGCTTCATTGCTCAGAATATTTATCATTGGCGGTTGGCCTCTTTGTTGTTATTACTCTTGAATATTATTATGTATGTCTCTATTTTGTTACGTGCTTTGGTTCTATGTGATTGAATGGAATTGATGCATGAACTTTTGTGAGAGGGTGTATCTTGCACTCAGGGAAGTATACATTCCTCGGCAACGAGTTATTATGCTTATGATGATAGGGTCAAGTGGTGACTAATCATTATAAGCTTAATAATCCCGGGGGCGTCACAAGAGGTTGGTATCAGAGCCATACTGACCATAGAAGCCGCTAGCTTGGTCGTCTTTAGGATGTTTTGGAAAAACCTTATTTTCGAAGTATAAAACGATTTATGAAAGCTTAAGGAGTTCTCAGATTTTACTCCTTACCTATCTTAGCTTTCTTATCTCATCTTGCTCTAATTTGAGTTTTAAAAGTTGTTTTCCTCTCATCTCCTCTTCAAAGATAGTGTTATCGATTAAATGGGTTTGGGAACCACTGAGTTTGGCAAATTGAAGTGCTTAGGGTTTTTGAAGTTTCTGAACTGGAGATTTCGGCTAGAGGCTTGGATGCGGAATCTGGACCGCACGCTTCAATTTCCAGACAGCGAGCTCGATGGTTTCTGATAGGACCACTGAGCTTGGCAAATTGAAGTGTGCCAGATTTTGAAGTTTCTAGAATGGAAGACTTCGACCGGAAGCTTGGATGCAAAATCGCTACAGCAACCTCAATTTCCGGACAGCAAGCTCGATGGTTTCTAGTGGGGTAGGAAATGAGAGTTTAATCAACTAAAATTTGTGGGGCTAAAAGGGTAAGAAGTGATATTCTATGTCTAGTGACTAAAACTAATACCTCGCTAAGTCGGTTTTTACCACGATTTTTCCATGCAATAATCTTTTGGTAGTATTCGGAAATTTTCTTCTCAAAACGACTACTTGTTCATTTAAGACAAGTTAGTCGCATCGAGGAGTTGGATCTTGTGTCTTATGAGTTTTGCATGGATCTTATGCCTCTTTGCAACTATTTGGAGTTCGTTTTATTGCGGGTTGTGGGTTGAAGTAGGGTTAGGATTACATATACTAATCCCTAGCTGATAGCTTACCTCTTGCTATCCCTTCGTTATAGCTCTCAGATTTCTGTTTCTAACCCGCCTTGATGCAACAGGATGGCTGGTCGTACTCGTAGCAGCCAGGGGCAGCCAGAGGGTCGGGATGAGGAACTTCCACCTCCTCCGACCATGGCTGAGGTGCTCGCTCAGATCGAGCGGAACCGTATGGACCAGACACGGATCCTGGAGGTGATTGCACGGAACACCTCCAACATCTCCGTGCCTCGCTGGATCGGGGGGAGGAGGTGGCCACCCGCAGAGGGAGGACTCTCGGAGTTCCTTCGCACTCACCACCCACCTTCTCGAGGTCCGAGGACCCACTCGACGCGGATGGCTGGCTGCGTCTCGTTGAGCGGAAGCTCAACATCGCTCAGTGCCAGGATCACGAGAAGGCACTGTTCGCCTCCCATCAGCTGGAGGGGCGGCACTCTCATGGTGGGAGAACTTCCTCGCCATGCAGCACGAGGGCCGGGCTATCACTTGGGCGGAGTTCCGCGCCGCTTTTCGGAGGGCTCATGTCCCCGCTGGATTGATGAAGTTGAAGAAGAAGGAATTTCTGGCGCTCAAGCAGGGGCGCAAATCAGTTACCGAGTACCTCCATGAGTTCAACCATCTTTCTCGGTATGCTCCTGAGGATGTGCCTACGGATGAGGCAAAGCAGGAGAAGTTCATGGATGGCTTGTCCGAGGAGCTTGGGACAAGCTATCTATTGTTGACTTCCCGACTTCGGACCTTGGTCGACAAGGCCATCATCGCCGAGCATAAGGCGAGGGCACTTGGCGACTCGCAGCGTAAGTGGGAGGCCCGAAGGCATCCAGGTCGTTGCTCCTCGTCCGTATGGCGGACCAGCTCGGGCGTCCCTCCCGATTGCAGCACCACCGAGGGCACGGCGTTCGTTCCACGCCCACCGCAGCCGTGCCCCGATCCGTGCACTGCGGACAGCCAGAGGCATCCGCAACCCCGCCGCAGATGTCGTATGTTTCTTACGCGCCACGACAAGGGCATTATGCTAATAATTGCCCTAAGAAGATCGAGCGGCCCTCGTCCTAATGGAGGACGGGCAAGGGAGTGGTCGTGATCGAAGGCCCCAAATGTGGGAGCGGCGAGTCAACCTTATCTCGCCGAGAAGCTCGAGATGCACCCGACGCCGTGTTGGGTACACTTTTCGTTAACTCTCGGTGGCTCGCTTTATTTGATTCCGGGCTTCTCACTCGTTTATATCGAGTCTTTTGCGGCACTTAGTGATCTTTCAAATGATCCTCGCATGTTCCTTTGATTATTCATTCTCAAAATTGGTGATGAGAGTGAAAATGAATGCTTGGGGTGTTTTGATTGAAATTGGAGGAATGAGATTTTTGGCAAATCTTATTCTCCTCAATTCAAGATAAGTTGGATGTGATACTTGGCATGGATTGGTTGTCTCAACATAGGGGACAAATCGATTGCGCCAGAGGTTCATTTCCCTCACGAGCCGTCTGGCGGTCAAGTGGGAATTTTTCACAGCCGCAAGAACCACACCTATATGTACTTGAAGCCAAGCCAACCATGGAGATTCATGAAGTCCCGTGGTGTGTGAGTTCAGCGATGTGTTTCCAAGATCTGCCTCGGGATGCCTCCAAAGAAGAGACATTGAATTTGTCATCGAGTTGCTTCCATCGCCCCTATTTCAAAGAGGTCGATGTCGAATGCCTCCAAATGAATTGGAGGAGTCAAGAAGCGACCATGAGCTTCAAGAGAAGGGTTTTATTCGCCGAGCTCATCACCGTGGGGTTGTCTGTTATCTTTGTGAAGAAGAAAGACAAGACTTTACGGATGTGTGTTGATTACCGTCAGTTGAATGCCGTGGACGGTGAAGAACAAGTATCCCTCGCCTCGGATTGATGACCTCTTCGATCAATTGACCGGTGCTCGGTATTCTCCAAGATTGATCCGAGGTTGGGCTATCATCAAGTCCGAATCGGATCGGAAGACATTCAAGACGGCTTTCTCTACTCGTTATGGGTTATACGAGTATACCGTTATGTCCTTCGGTTTGACCAATGCTCCTGCTCTTTTCATGAATCTTATGAACATGGTATTCATGGAGTATTTGGACAAGTTTGTGGTTGTCTTTATCGATGATATCCTCATCTATTCGAGGGATGTTGAGGAGCATCTTTGAACATCCGAAGCTAGTATTGGGGAAACTTCGCGAGCATCAACTTTATGCGAAGTTCAGCAAGTGCGAGTTTTGGTTGAAGGAAGTGGCATTCTTGGGTCATGTTCTTTCAGCATCCGGTGTCGCTGTTGATCCTAGCAAGGTCAATGATGTGCTATCATGGGTCCAAATAGAAGTCACCATCAAGTGAGGAGTTTTCTCGGTTTAGCGGGATACTATCGTCGCTTTATTGAGAACTTCTCCAAAATTGCCAAGCCAATGACCGAGTTACTCGGAAGACAGAAGTATGTGTGGTCCGCGATTGCGAGAAGAGTTTTCAAGAACTCAAGAGCAGTTGACCACACCCAGCTTCTTGTTCTTCCGATGTCCACCGGCTTCGATATCTATTGCGGCGCTTCTCGCGAGGCTCGGTTGTGTTCTTATGCAAGAGGGCGGTGGTGGCTTATGCATCGAGGCGATTCGCGCCTCATGAGCTTAATTATCCAACCCATGACTTGGAGTTAGCTGCGGTGATCCATGCACTAAAGATTTGGCGGCATTACCTCACCGGAATCGCTGCGGTATATTCGGATCACAAGAGTCTGAAGTACTTGTTCACCCAACCAGATCTGAACCTTAGGCAAAGAAGGTGGTTGGAATTGATCAAGGATTATGATATGGGTCTTCAATATCATCCGGGAAAAGCAAATGTTGTGGCCGACGCTCTCAGTCGCAAGGTTCATTGCAATTCCTTAATGGTCTTGGAGCAGCAGCCAGCCCTTCATGAAGAATTTCAGCGGCTCAACTTGGGAGTGGTTGAGCAGGGTTCTCTCGCTGCTTTGGTTGTGCAACCCACCTTGGAGGACCAAATCAAGGCTGCTGTGATCGGATGTCGGTGTGAGTCACATCAAGGAAAATATCAAGAGTGGCTCGCTAAGTGCTTTTACGAGGGCGACCATGGGGTCATTTGGTTCGGATCACGCTGGTTGTTCAAAGATCGTGGAATTGCGAACTTGATTCTCCGCGAAGCTCATGACTCCCCGTTGTCTATTCATCCTGGGGCCACGAAGATGTATCAAGATCTCCGGCAAAGATTCTGGTGGACCCGAATGAAGCGGGAAATCGCAAGGTTTGTTGCCGAGTGCGACGTATGTCGTCGTGTCAAGGCCGAACATCAGCGTCCAGCAGGACTGCTTCAGCCCTTGCCTATTCCTGAATGGAAGTGGGATTCGATCGGGATGGATTTTATCACCGGTCTGCCTCGCACCTCCAAGGGTAATGATGCCATCTGGGTTGTCATTGATCGGCTAACTAAAGTGGCGCACTTCCTTCCAGTCAAGACGGGTCTTCGTGTAGGCCGGTTGGCGGATCTCTACATTGCCCGCATCGTGAGCTTACATGGGGTACCCAAGACAATTGTCTCGGATCGTGGTTCTCTTTTTACCTCTCGCTTTTGGCATAGTTTGCAAGAAGCTATGGGAACTCGCCTCTCTTTCAGCACAGCTTATCATCCTCAAACTGATGGCCAGACTGAAAGAGTCAACCAAGTATTGGAAGACATGCTCCGTGCTTGTGTTCTCTCCTATGGGAGGAATTGGGAGAGGTGTTTGCCATTCGCCGAGTTCTCCTACAATAACGCTTTCAAGCTAGTCTTGGAATGGCACCTTCGAGGCTTTGTATGGCGTAAAATGCGAAACTCCATTGAATTGGTCGAAGCGGTGAAAGACCATTCTTTGGCCCAGACTCAATCAATGAAGCCGAGAGCCGAGTTGATTGATTCGAGATCGGTTCGCGCATGGCTCGACCCGAGCAAAAGAGCTATGCAGATCGTCGTCGTCGTGAGTTGAGCTTTGAGCCGGATGACTTTGTTTATCTCAAAGTCTCTCCTTTGAGGGGTCATCAGCGATTCGGCGTCAAGGGCAAGTTGGCTCCTCGATATGTCGGTCCATACCGAGTCATCGAGAAGAAGGGAGCCGTCGCCTACAAGTTGGAGTTGCCTGCTGCACTTGAGGGGGTGCATGACGTGTTCCATGTATCCCAGCTCAAGAAGTGCCTCCGCGTCCCAACTGAGGGAGCTCCGTTGGAAACTCTTGATGTTCAGGAAGACTTGACCTACCAGGAGCACCCTGTTCGCATCCTTGAAGAGGCTGAACGAAGAACGAGGAATCGTGCCATCAAGTTCCTTAAAGTTCAGTGGTCAAATCATTCTGAAGATGAAGCCACTTGGGAAAGGGAAGATCGTCTGCGTGCAGACTACCCCTCTTTCTTTGTCGAGTGAGTCAAATCTCGGGGCGAGATTTCTGTAAGGGGGGAGGGTTTTGTAACATCCCAAATTGGGTTTGTGTTTCAAATGTAATAAAAATGAGGATAAATTAAAACTTTTGTTGCCTCATGTGTTGTTACAGTGTTTGAAACCTCTTTCCTTTAATTGGTGGAAATTAAAACTCAAAATTTCCCCAATTAAATCCAAGTCATAAATCTCCTCAATGAAAATCTGGTGCCCAACCTCTCAAAATAATTTTCATTGGACCTAGGAGTGATGTTTAACACCTCGAAATTATTTCATAATTTTCTAAATTATTTGATAATTTTGAGGCAAGTCAAACTCCTAAAATAGCCTTACGGAATTTTTAGAGAAACATGCAATGCATAACAGTCTCAAAATTTTATATAAGGTTCCTCCCATTCGCCGAATCTCGATTAAAATTTCATGAATTTTGGAGTTTGTCCGCTATTCCAAATAATTCTCTAAAGTCGGCTCACCAATTAAGTCGAAAATCGGTTTCATCGTTGCTCGGTCCGGTCCGACATCGATTCGAGCTCAAGGTGCGGCCGATCAACTAATAGCACCTTAGGGCGGTCTCTCGGGCGCTGACGATCCGTAGCCGTTTGATCTAAATCGGTAGCCGACGTGCGGGTGAGCGTTGGACCGAACGAACTCACTTAAGCGCGTTAGTCGTTTGATCTTCGATCAGCGGCGCGATGGAAGGGATGTTCGGACCGTCCGAGAAGTGCGGTGAGAACCAACGTTGGATCTTGATCCAATGATCGACAGCGATGGAACGTTCGGACCCCGAATCGAATAGCCGGCGTTTGGGCGCGATAGCGCACGATTGGAATCCTATGTGATCGAGCGGCCGTCCTCTTTTCGTCTTCCTCTCGCTCACGTCGTCGGCGAAGTCAACAGAGAACGTGCATGATCAAACAACCACGATGCATTGTCACCTCCATCGTTCGCCAGCGTCTTTGAGCATTAAATGCTAGTCTTTGCCGACTGTTGAGTCGTCTTCTACCTCTGCACTGCCCCATCCCTTGGCCGCTTTGGACAACAAGCTTTTGACCGAAAGTTGCATTGCTCCATCCGTTGCCCTCTCGGCCTATATAAGCTTTTTTCATTGCTCCCTTAGCCTCCTTTGAGCGCCTCGAGCTTTAGCATCATGATTGGAGGTCCAATTGAGCTTTATCGCCTCGATTCTTTGTGCATCGCCATTACCGCCATTCCGAGTTTCAAGCTTTTCGGTGAAGGCGGTACCATTGGGCTTCATCCCTTTCAGTCTTGCTCCCTCTGATTCCTCTCACCTCGGTGATCAGTAACCCTTAATCAATTTGGGTTTCTCCCGCAGGAATCTTATCAATTTGGTTTTTCCCCTCTTTCGGCCGAAAATTGGTTATTGTCATCTCCAGCTCCGGTAAGTCCATATCTGTATAATTCCTTGCTTCAGTAGGTACTCCATGCTATTGCGATCATCGTAGTAGCTTTAGATTTCGCTATTTTTGCTTGAGTCGCCGGCGCATCGCCGGGCTTTGCCTCTGTTCTTTTTGTTGATCTTCGTTGTCGGACGAAAAAAAACAGAGAGCTTTCGGTTATCGTTGAGTTTGGCCGTAGGATTTTAGATCAAGCGCTTCGGATTCTTGTGGTCGTGATCGGACGCTTGCTAGGTCATCACGCGTGGCCGTCCGATTTTCGATCAACGGTCCAGATCTGGATGAACGTTCGGACCGTCCGAACGGTTCGATCCACGTGGACCGTCGGATCCAAGATCAACGGTTCATATACGTGTGAACGTTCGGACCGCCGGACATCCTTGGCATCCGGTTCGTTCATCGTTCATCCAACGGTCGATGCTTAGGGTTGGCGCGTTAAGCTCTGTCATTTGGCGCTGTGGGCTGTTGGATCGATGATCTTCGGCCCATGATCTTCCACGTCGTTTATCTGGGTTATATTTCTCGGGTAGAGTTATTTATCAACTGAAATGTAGTTTTATCTTCCAAAATTCATAAGTATTTTTCTGTAGCTTCAAAAATGATAAAACCAGTGCCATTATTTTTCATTCTTAGTAAACTTATTTCCAGTATAGGTTGCTCATTTATCTCGGTAGCAGAAAAGATTTATTTTGAAAGTAAGCATTAAACTGATTATCTTTACAACAGAAAAATAGTGAATCTTAGAAAACTCATAACTAATTATTGCAAGCTCCAAATGAGATGAATCCAGTGGGGCTGTTCATCTTATGAGGTGCTTGTTTTATCATAAAAGTTTCAGTAGCTGTATCATTCTAGAAAATTTCGCTAAAATCATTGCTTGGGTGAATAGTCTGTTTTTCATTTTTCTGGCCGACTGAAAATGTTTTGGCCATAACTTTTGCATTGAGAATCCAAATCAATTGGTTCTTGTTGCTTTAGTTCATAAAAATTATGTTCTTTCTACTGTAAAAATTTGAGAACTTTTTGCTGAGTTTTGCTGTTGCATCTTTCGATGTTTCTCGCCTTATTGGTTCTTGTTGGTTCTTTCGATAGGTTGCGACAATATTGTTAATATCGAGAGTGATCCTCTGCAGCAAAACAGCGAGCTTCAGCAAGGCAAGATATTTGATCATAAATGTCCCATTACTTTCAAAGTCTAATATCTTGTTTACAAATTATATGTATGCATTGCTTTTGTGTCCAAGTATTTTTGTCCTGTTTAGAGGTAGCTATTCCTAATGCATTGTTGCCATTAAAATGTTATCCCCTGCCACAACCATAAGCTATTATCATCGCTGGTGAATTAGAGCCCGGTGATTTAATTATGCTCTTTTTCTGTCTTTGCGATATCATGCTTAGAAATGCTTAGCTACCGGTAGAATTGGGCGGTTATCGACTTAGTCGATGACCTTGATCACACAAATCATTTTGTTTATTTTTGGTTCAGCACCTTATGCTTTTGTTTTGTAAAAACCGAAAATGAAACAAAATGATTTGACTTGGGCACAATGGCATGTTGGTGTGATTGTTGGGTGTGACAAGGAAAGGTGCCTAGGTCCCTAAGGACCGAAAATGTTGCTTGCGCCACTGATCCAAGTACTTTTGCGTACTAACCACATGAGGGTTATATGGGACCCCTCTTGACCTAGTACTTTGGAGTGTGTTATCTCCGAGTCGCGGGAGGAGCGTTGTGTGTGTTGTGTGAAAAGGAATTGTGTTCTTGTGTTTGGGTGTGCGGTGGTGGAGTTTCCGGGATGGACTCTCCACCTCGAGGGGCGTCGCAGTTGTCCGAGGCTTTACCCGTGAGGGGTAGTTGTCCGAGGCTGGGCCACGACCCCGACACAACGTATGGGTTTCTATCCATACGGGCGACTCGAAGTTAATACATAATATTGGAAAAGTCTCGTAGGACTTAGCCGTGCCGGCATACCTAAGGAAGTGTGCTTAATCATGTGGCAAAAAGGCGGTCTGACATGTGGGTAAGTTGGTACACCCTGCAGGGATAAATCTATTCGAATAGCCTCGTCCTAGGTTGTGGACACGCTTGGTGATTTCACGCAAGATCTAGACTTCAACAACTGTTTTTGTTTTTAAATTAAAATTTGACATGGTTGGCATGAATGGGTAATTCATGCTATTGTGGTGGCTATTGGGTTAGCCACTTCCAGGACTGTTTTACTGTTGTTGATACTTGATTACTACTGTTTTTATCAAATAAAATCAGATTGCAAAATTGCCTTCAATCTATTACATTATTGCAAATAAAACTTGCTTTATGCTTACAACCTTGAGTCCTATCCTGCTCCACTTAAATAAGCTTGCATATAGTTATTGTATAGATCTGTTATCATTCTTATATATCTTGCGAGTACATTCAAAGTACTCACCCGACTTTTTTTTCTGTCGCTCTTGTTCTGCAGAGGAAGAAGGTGAGCCCCAAGGGTTTCACTTCGTGAGATGTCTTTTGGGTTCGACGGCTAGTCGGCACGGTCGGTTGCCTTGTGGGTAAAAGGCACACCGTTGGGCTCTTTGTTTATCGCCATCTTATGGCACTTTTGCTTCATTGCTCAGTAACATTTATCATTGGCGGTTGGCCTCTTTGTTGTTATTACTCTTGAATATTATTATGTATGTCTCTATTTTGTTCGTGCTTTCGGTTCTATGTGATTGAATGGAATTGATGCATGAACTTTGTGAGAGGGTGTATCTTGCACTGGAAGTATACATTCCTCGGCGTCACGAGTTATTATGCTTATGATGATAGGGTCAAGTGGTGACTAATCATTATAAGCTTAATAATCCCGGGGGCGTCACAAATGTCGTGCCCACTGGGGCCAAGGCCACGTCCGCGTGCACCACAGCCTCGGAAAGGCCGTCCATCTCCACCTAGGGCGCCCCTACCTCGTGCAGCGCCGGGTAGAGCGCCACCCTCAATGTCATCGGGTAGTGGGGCAACAAGGTTTTGGTGATGATCCCCGTTACCCACTGCAGGAAAACGCTCATCGAGCATCCTCGCAAAAGTGCCCTTCAACTGTTGTTCAAGTGCCATGATCTCGCGATTGAGCCTCCCTTCGAAGTGCTACGTTTGACGGTTAAAGTCTTGACGCGTCACTGAAGCTTGAGCGTCCTCACCATGAGGGTTGTGCACACTTTCTGACGTTTCGGCCATGTTAGCTGTGACTAACAACAAATATGTATATATGTGGACAACTCACCTCTTGCTTACCCAAGCTCTTATGGTCCTCGCCGAATCGTGTCGCAAGCACCGGTGGTAGTAATTTAGCAAGTGGACACACGATTGTAAAAGAAAGTGCTATAGTATTTTTGTGGAGGTAGGTAGGCGATATCAAGAACAAAGAATAGTACGGAAACTTGGTAGAAGCAAGAATCAAATAGTAATCCAACTAGTGTCAATGTCTAGATTGTCGGTTTTGCACCAAAACTAGTGGAAACAACTCTGAACAGTAGCTATTTGAAAGCACGAACAGCACTACTAACACCTTGTATGCACAAACCAGAGCAACCAAGTGGAACTTCAATTTTCCACACGGGAACTATTTCTTTCTCCCCTTTTTTTCTCTTTTTTTTCTTCAATTCTGACTGAATTTTTTTATCTTTTTTTTTTCACTAACCCAAAATTGATTCCAAGCTGTGCTTATATGGTAATAACCCGAAACAGTGCACTGGTTGCTCAAGTATTTGGCCGGAACACAGCAACAACAATTAGGGTGCACTTGAAACTCTAAACACAGCAACGTGGGTGGTGCCCGGAACACAGCAATAGAACGCCCGGAATCCAAACCGGCTTGGGCCTAATCTACTTGGGATAGATCACACGCGCACTAATCAGCTTGCGCTTTCACCCAACCCATGGGTTTATATGTTTGAGTAAACCCTAAACCTATGCAAGCAAGGTGGGCCTAATCTTCTTGCACTCCCATGCATACTCATGGGGGCATAGAACCATTAATTGCTTGCGGTTAATCCATTATAGTCACCGGCTCACTGCTGCAACCGCATCGGATCCCAATCGACGCGACTATATGCATCCTTACAATGCAATCGTGCAACTATGTTGTAATACGTCGAGACTGCAGTAGGCATCAACTTCTCTTGCAAATAAGTGGATTGAAATATGTGACACTCGAAGTACTGATAATAGTTTAGGGATGAACTAATTCTAAGACCTAGATTTTAGATCACACGGATGCAATTGCTTTCGTAATAAAGAGTAATTCCTCTTCTTCTTTTTATATATATAAAAGGCATATTTGGTCAGGCACAGGGATTAACCATGTAATAAGACCAAGAGAATAGCATAGAGGAATAGCTATGATAACTAGGATGTAAATGTCTTAGGAATACAAGAAAAAATAGTTAGTGTGCGATTTTACTCATGAATATTGAAGAGGAATAGAAGATAAATGAGGGGAAAAAGATAAAATACATTAAATTTGCAAAGGCGCTTTATATTTTGTAACAAGATTGTAAAACATTAATAGAAAATGATGCGTTGAAACAAAGAGGATTGTTCGATTTCATAAGTTTGATGTTACCGCACGATGGTTAACTCGCGGACACGTCGGATGGCTTAGCGGTGCCCGAGCCACCCCTTTTCTCTTTTGCTCCTTATCCTCTCTTCTTTCCAATGCCGCCTCCGCTACGTGCTCTCCCTTCGTTTGCTTGCTCCTCCTCTCTTCCCAAGCTCCCCTCCCACCCCTACCAGCGGGAGCTCACGCGCCGCTGGTGGTGAGCCTGAGTGGGCTCCTCGCTGTTGGCCCAAATCGAAAACGAAAATCACGCTCGGCAGAGCGTGGGCCGATCGAAAGATGAAGCAGGCGCTCGGGGCAGATGCACACGCACACGTACGCTGGAAACGATCCTCAATGAAACCGAAGCAAGATAACGCATGCACGCGATCACGTTGTCCGTAACATATGCACACGCTGGAACTTTCAGAGCGTAAAAACGATTTTGGTGCTGCATAAACGCAGCACTTCTAGTTTTCTTCTATTGCTTTGCTCCTCACATTCGCTTCTTACATTGACACACACGGACCTTTATAGGCTGGGTACATGGACAGCCGATCCAACTCGGCCACCACCACCGTTAGAGCCGTTGAAGGAGCCTTCGTATTTGTCTTTCGACGATCGGGTCTCCCACTCGGTGCGGGTTAATAGCAGGTGGTCATCTTCGCTGCCGCCAGATCCTCGGATCTATTCCTCGTGCGCCTTTAAGCGACCGATCACCTCCTCAACCATCATCACCTTGAGGTCACCAAACTGCTCAATGATGGAAACGATTTGTAAAAACTTTACAAGGACTACCCGAAGGAACTTTCTCACAACATAGCTCTCTTCCGTCTTGTCCCCTAAGACTCGGATCTGGTTGACAATAGTCGTTAACCTCATGGCGAAGTCGTCGATCGACTATATCTCTTTCATGCATATCCCCTCGAACTTGCTGTTGAGGGTCTGCACTTGTGCATGCTTGACACGATTGGCACCAAGATGCAACGTCTTCAACGTCTCCCATGAAGCTTTGGTTGTCTCCTTTTCGGCCAGTAGGAAGAGCGTTTCCTTCAGAATGCCTCTATAGATGGCCACCAAGGCCATTTAATCCTTACGCACATCGACATTGCCGTCCTCGACCGCATCCTATAATCCTTGGGCGCGCATGTACACCTTCATCTTGATTGCTCGTGCAATATAATTGCTCTTCGTGAGTATTGGATAATGCAACGAGATGACGTAACTCTCCTTCGCCATCACACCTGACATTGCCTCGTCACCAGTGACACAACTTTCCGGAGAGCACGACATGATCTTGGACATACACGGATCAAGAACTCGAACCCTGATACCAATTGTTGGCCCAAATCAAAAACGAAAATCACGCTCGGTAGAGCGTCGGCCGATCAGAAGATGAACCAGGCGCTTGAGCAGAGATGCACACGCACACGTACGCTGGAAGCGATCCTCGATGAAGCCTACGCAGGAAGCAAGATAACGCATGCAAACGACCACGTTGTTCGAAACATACGCACACGCTGAAACTTCAGAGCGTAAAAATGATTTTGGTGCTGCATAAACACAACGCTTCTAGTTTTTCTTCTATTGCTGTGCTCTTCTCACGCTCGCTTCTTACATCAACACACACACACACACACACACACACACACCTTTATAGGCTGGGTACATGGACAACCGATCCAACTCGGTGTCTACAAGTAGAAACATACTCAGTTTCTACGACTCGGATACGACGAGCAGAAAAAGAAAACTAAATAAAGATTACCTAACACTCGCACACCGCCAGCCGTGGAGACAGACCCCGATGCCCAAGGCTGCGTAGTTACTCTCTTCCCAATTTGAGCTTTCCTAAATGTCATTCGAATGTTTCGATCCAATAGTTTATGTTTGTAAATTGAAAGTTCCAATTCGAAATTTGTGTCAATTGAAATTTTCTGATTCGAAAGCTCGTGTATGAAAGTCCCTGAATTGAATTTCCCCGATTGATAGTTTCAAATCGAGTTGAAATTTCCTCAATTGATTATTTTCATATTCGAGTTGAAATTTTCCCATTTTAAAGTTTTCAATTTCCAAGCTTGATTTTTTTTTTTCGTTTTCACCGGTTGAAAGAGTGCGCCCACGCGTTTACGGTGGGGGAGAGGGATGGTAGATGGCCGTGATTAGATGGGGCACAGACATTGTTTGCGGGAGTTGGGGAAGGAGCTAGGGTGATAAGCAGCCTAACACGTGTCTAACTACTAGTTCGTCACGAAGAAGGGTTGCTACGTGTATCTGCAACTCAGAAGATCTCTAGATTATTTTAGGTTTTAATAAAAATATAAAAAACGGTATCTTTACCGGACCATATCTATAAATAGCACGGTAAAAACAAGGAGATAGGTTTGATTTTTCTCTTTCTTTTCGGACACGCAATTCCCAAAATTCTCCACCAGCGCAGCTACTGGGCGGTAGGCACACGGACGGACCGACTCTTATCACCCAAAGGCGGTCTCGGAGAGCCGCCGGTGGTTAACTAGACGCCGCAGCTCCTCGAAACCTAACCACACGAAACCCAAATTCCGACCCGACTTCTCCCCTTCTCCAGCCAGGAGACCAGAGAGCCCTAACCCGAAAGCGCCTGAAGCTCCCCATGGCGTCCGCGTGGTGCCTCTCGGCCCCGGTCGCCGCGCTGGTGGCGGCTCCCGCCGCCCTCGGCGTCTCCGCCTCCGTCTCTGCCTCCGGAGGTGTTTCTCTCCCGCGGGCGGCGGTCCCGGTGAGGAGGCAGCGCAGGTGGGACGCGCTCGTGGTGTGCATGGCCCCCGACGAGGAGAAGATTACGCGCCGCTCGCCCCTCGATTTCCCCATCGTAATTCTTCGCCCCCTTACCCCCACGTTATTTCATCCGTCATTCCTTGTGCAACTGAATGCTCCAGTTTTGGAAATTTTGGTCATTTTAGCTGACTATGTTCGGATTTGGGGGTGTGTTAGGGATTGGGGGTGGATGAAATCAGTAGAATTGCTGTATAGGTCATGGTGAACAAACAGGTTCTTGTGATTGGATAGGAAGGTTTATGATACATGTTGGTTTGTGCTTGTGGAAATTGCAAGGGGCATATATTAGATAGTGCCATCCCGATGTCACCGTTCTTACACTTTTCAGGATGTTGTCAGCTTAAAGTTATCTTTGAAGATCTCCGTATGAGAAAACATAGGTTATACTTGACTGGTTGCTTTATGAACAGAGGTCATACTTAAAGTTGCATGAGTTGAAACAATCATAGGCGGTTTGAGATTAGAGATTGTTTTGTGAATGGGGCCCCATGCATTGAAACAATCGTTGGTTATTTGGAGGTCAGAGCATGTGAAGATGACATTTTTCTAGTTACTTTAAGAGATTCCACGTAGCTTGTTGCGCAGATTAGCTGCTTATTGTGCAAAGTGAGGTTCAAATACTAGAATCATCCCTAAATAAATAGAAACAAGCACTAAATATTCTACCTGCATGTTTGTCTTTTGAATAGTGTAGCTTGTATTTAAACAATCATAGGTTATTTGGGGGTCAGAGGTTCTATCAGATCATTTTCTGAAGGGCCTGTTCATTTTTCAGCTGTTGTCTTGATGTCATGATGCTACTAATTCATTTTCTTAACAAACATTTTTTGACACATGGTTTACTGATCTAGTAGCTCATTGCTACCTTGCTTGTTTCAAACACACAGTATATATTTTGTTATGACCTAAAATACCGTAGATGCTCTAATCAGGAGATTTGATGATTTGCCACAGCAAAAGATGTGTATTTGATGATTTGCCACTTATGTCTCACTGACATGTGGCCCCGGGACCCACATGTCAGTGACGCGTAAAGTGGCAAATCATCAAAATGCACATCTTTATAGTGGCAAATCATCAATAATTCCTTTTTGTTTTTATTTATGCTGGCTAGCTGAGCTATACTGCTGACAGTCATCATGGTTCTAACGTGCTATATTTGTTTTAATATAACCAAAGCATTGGGTACAAGCCTCTACTTTGGATTATTAGTTCTGCTATATTCATGATGGCTAACTGTTTATTTTCATGCGTAATTTGTCTGGCCATAGCAAGAATCTTTGAGAACAATGTCAAATATGACTGTAGTTGTTTAGAGATGATGTTCTTCCAACCATTTTGCTTCTGTGTTAGCATCAAAGTTGATGCCCACCATCTATTGAATATTTTTAGGAATGGGAGAGACCAAAGCCTGGGAGGAGACCTGATATCTTCCCAAAGTTCAGCCCTATGAAAACACCACTGCCGCATCCATTACCAGCTGATGATCCCCTGGATGATGACGAGGAAGAGGAAGAGGAAGAACCACAACCTCAGGAGGAACCACAGGAGGATGATCCTGACAAGGAAGAACCAGAGGAAGATGACCCGGACAAGCCAACTGAGTAATTTTTGATGACGTGGGTTGTGATAGATAGACATTGTACCAAAAATGTACCGTATCTTTGAGAGAATGTGGGGTTTGAGTCCTGTTTGGAAATGTTATATAGGCTCCAGACACATAAGTTTGTTCTGCGAGGACCTTTTGAGCTTTTTCTAAAGCTATGAAAGTTTTGTTCCACCGATTATAATGCGAGTTGATAAAAAATGCAAAACCACATGTACGTGGATAATGCAGGTACATGCTCTATCTTAACCGCATGTACATGCAAAGGGTATTCAATTATTATGGGGTTTGAATTTTCAAAAGTTTACATCAATCTCGAGGTACATTTGATGGTAGTGATAATATATGTATCCGCATGTATATGCGGAAAAACCATGTACCCGCATATATACATGGAAAAAAAACCATGTTCGTGAGCTGATACGTTATTCTTTTGACTGAGAATTGTGGACAACTGTACAATGCAATAAGCTCTTGCATGTGCAGCAGTTGTAAGGCAGAAAAGGGCCAGAAGCCGCCCGCCGCCTGTTGTCTCAATTAGATCGCGAACCCACTTTACCGGCTATCCACCAGGCACCAGTGCAGCGTCCTGTTTCATGTGGCATTCACTGTATTATATTGAAAATTATCCTCTCCTATTACAGTAAAGAAACTCAACTATGTGACAGCAATACTCAAATCTTGTTATATTCTATTTCCTTGGTCAAACAATGGTTGTTCATTCATGTTCTACCCAGGAGGACTGAAGTTTATAAATACATAAAGGGAAACCTACAAAATTTCTCTCCCATATGCAGGAGCAAACAGCATGAACAACGCTACTTCAGTTAAAACACACTGGCCCCTCCAAATTAAAAACTTCAATATCTACTTCCCTTTGACCCCAGTAGACATCACTATCTACTTTCCTTTGATCTTGCAGTAGGCATATAAGCCTGAGCCAAGAAAGCCGAGTCCTTGTCCGATAACATTAAGCTGCGATAAGAGAACTTGGGGGGTTATTATTCAGGGAGAGTATAAAAAAGTTAATGGTGGGCAAGCAACGAACTTAAAACTCACCAGATCAAATGGAAGCCCACCAAATAGCACCCAGCCAATTCCAACAGTGAAGAAATCCTACAGAAATACCAAATATGAAGAACATAAAAAAAATGCTTTGCATGTTGAGTAGAGAACTGGATGTAGGCCATACCTTCAAATTACCACACATTGATTGCGTGAGTGCAGAATTTAGGATTGTGTTCCAGAAGATGGTGTAGTTTAGTAGAAATGCTAGCATACATGAAAATAGCAGCACCACCTACAAATGGAATTATGTCATAATGATACACATAGCTTTCCCAAAGAAAAAATAGAGGAAGTAGGAGGCTTCACATTTGCTAAATGTGATGAATAACTTGACACTGCTAGCTACTTAGGAGGTTTCTAATTTTTGTCTAGCTGTTCTGAGTACCAAATTAGCATCACAATATTAACACATAACAGCAATCTCAAGACCATTTATGGCAGTGGCTACATATCATGTATATGTATCAATTGTTAATGATTTTTTCCCTAGTTTCAAGAGTAACTAGAAGCGTCCTCAAGATGTTAATTGTAATAAACTAATCATACTGCAAAGAAAAAACAGGGTTAAGATTTATCAGCACACGCGCAAGCTTTTAAAATGTTAAGCAATAAGCACAACGCTACTACAATCTCATAAACATTTGGCAATAAAATAGTAAATAAGATTAGAGGCTTAGAAGGTGGTATTATGTTAACTTAGCAGTCGCAGCACCTAAGCTAGTGTTAGTGTGTCAATATCTAACATAGTGCTCGGATGTCACAGGCACATGCGCAATCCAAGCTCATTTATGGGATTAAGTCAATATCCAATCAGATAAGATCGCGGAGACAGCGGTAAGGAATAAACTGATGCCTTGCAAGCTAGTGTGCCAATCACAGCTCAAGCCCGAGGACTAACTGGCTAGTGGTGATCAAACTGACAGTGATACAAGCACCTCCAGTGAAGTAAGTAAACAACCAAACATGATCGTGTTTGTTTTTCGGAAATTTGTGATATGCATCCACAAGTACTGCAATCTTAGATGCCTCAAATAATTAAAGACAGAAGGAGAGTAACACACATATTAGTTCTGTGATTAGCATGAATTTCAGAATTTGTGACGTTTGTACCTGAAATCCAGGGGAATAAAGGTAGGGAAATTCCATAGTTCGCTTGAGGTCACCCTGAATACATGTCAGCAACAGCACTGAAGGCCCACAAACAAGCCCTGAAATCCAGATGAACAGGATGTAAGTTTCAAGACGTGTCAAGTTGAATCTAAGTTCAGTACAGGCAATCAAGAATTCAAGATAATACCATTGCACCACATCAGGCCAAAGCTATTCAGACCGCTAGATTTTCCTAGAAAAACAAAACAAAACTGTTGATTAGAAAATTACTCAAGTTGGATTGGGATTATAAGTGGCAAAAAGGAAGATGCATTACCTATACGGTTTATAGTAGCAAGATAAACAGCTGTAGTAATATTGGCGACGAAGACAATGGCATATCCACGAGCATCAAACGACAAGTCTCGAGCCCCAGCAACAAATGCTCCGAATACAATCAAAGCCACACTGATAAACAGTTGGTTAACAACCAGAAAGTGGAAAATCGCAGAACTATGTTCTGAAAAATGTTCAGCTTGAGAAAATACAAGCATCATCATATTTCAAGCTACAACAGTATAGGTACCTTATTTCGAGCAACAGAAGCAGGGCACAGTAACCATAAGAGCAACAGACAGACAGTATCTACTATTGACGAACTAAAAATATATGACAGGCTTTCAAAAAAAAAATGGAAGTAATGTATTGAATACATGTTTGATGCTGGCTGGGACAAGAGTGTATAGGACAAAAAGAGGCTTACATAGCTAGCTAGCATATGTATTTTCAATTCTGACAATGTGCCATATATTAACAATATTGAAACAATACGAAAGCAAAGGAAAATAACATGTCTAGACATTTACCTGCCAATTATAGGTGGGGTGTGCTTCTGCTTTGCCAAGAAATACTCCATTGTCATTGTAAATGCTACTGTTGTGCGCCTTAGAGTTGTATACATAGGAACATTTACTCCGCGTACAGATTCCATTGAAGCTAGCTTTTACCAAGCCATCATGGAAGGTAAACATCACTCAGAATTCAAAGCAAATAGTAATAAATATGCCAATTTATAATTCAGCTGTCCGTTATTATATGTGAGGGAATCAGCATACCATATAGAGTAAATAAGCCAAAGAAAGAGGTGTAGTGCGCAACAATATCCTGAACGGCACTAAGAATAGTGAATCAGAAGGTACTGACGGCTCACTGTTTGTAAAGGAAATGATCTTTAACCGTCTCAGAACATAAAGAAGGCACGTTGAGCTCACCATCTGCATTTCATTAGGTGTCAGCAAGGAAAGACAGGAGAAAACAAACCATACAATACAGATATGGAACAAGAATCAGTCAACAGCGATATATAGGTAAAGAAAGTTTTTACATAAGACATGCTACACCAACTATATAACTGCAGTAATATTTTGGAGGCTGTACTTCCATAGCAAGTCCATTGTTGATTGTTCACAGCTCCTCAAGTAAGAATCGAAAAATTCTTCAACTAGGTAAATCAAAGCTGGAATACATTGCTTTTGGAAATCTACCATTACTTTCCAAGATCACAAGCAAGTCACTGACAGTTTTACACAGAATTCTACAGTACAGAGAACTTGGAATATCTTATTCTTTTGTATAAGGTGTAGTTGCTAAGCATTAGTGTACACCATGGATGAGACAGAACACGTGCATAAAGTATTTATGTGCTCTGTAGAGTTAATTTACAGTTATTCGGTGAAACAGCCATGTGAACAAGAATGAGAAGAGGGCATTAACAGTAACACCACAGACTTTCCCAGAATACATCCAAACAGAATAAAGTACCTGAAGGAGTGTAATGACGTTTGCACAAGGGAAATTATACGAAGATAGAGCTGCCTTGTTAAACATCACCAGCAAAACTGCACATTGAAATGTCACCAACATTAGTAAGGCAATGCCAGAGTTCCATAAAATAAAGAAAAGAAACAAAATGACATCAGGAAGTGTTTCAACACCTAAACCGGTTTGTCGTGCTTCTGAAGCTAAAAACAATTAGAAACCATTTCACAGTATTAATATCATCCAGGAATTTGTATCCAAATCTCAGTTATCATTTTGCAATGAATCATGTATCCATCTGCTCAATTCTATCTAAATGCGCAAGGGATTTGTCAGTTTCTGTTTTCCTCTTGTTTTCTTTTCTCAGTGGGCCCACCTGACATTGTTCGGTCCTGCCATGCCACTACAACAATTGGGACAGATTTCAGGCCCACAAGTTAGTTAGTTACATAGATGATGTATCTCTTGTATTGGATAGTTATTCTCATTCAATTGTCCCATCATTCAAACAAGGTATTCAAATTCCCATTCTATTCTTCAGTACAAAACCCCTCAATTCCTGGTAAGTACTACCAAAATGATTTCTTGCTAAAGCTCTGCTGAGTAGCTAGATACATGTCAACAGACCAACTCTCATCCCAAGTCCCAACCCCCAAAGTAGTTGAGTAACAGA
This sequence comes from Hsuehochloa calcarea, assembly GCA_036346395.1. Taxonomy (NCBI): domain Eukaryota; kingdom Viridiplantae; phylum Streptophyta; class Magnoliopsida; order Poales; family Poaceae; genus Hsuehochloa; species Hsuehochloa calcarea. The sequence goes on along the minus strand of CM070610.1, from coordinate 51,215,886 downwards.
CATAACAACTAACGGAAATAACCTGCAATTAGTGCCAAATCGCAAGACCCAACCGAATGCTATCCCCAAATTCGCACCATGCAACGAACACCCCGCCCCATGGTGACCAGAACATGGCAATCATCCCAAACAAGCCAAGAGGCGCGGGTCGAGGTACCGACAATGACCATGTAGGAGAGTGCGACAAAGGCACCGCGGCGGGTCATGGTGGACCTATTGAACAGAGCGGTCTCATCACCCCCTCCTCCACTGCCCTTCCCCATCTCCGCTGACACTGGTGGCAACCCCCCTCTGCCCCTCCCCATCTCCGCACGGATCACCTCCCCAATCTGCCTTGCCCCGCCCGACCGCCCACAAAGACGCCAAGGAGGAGAACATTTCCGTCCCCTTTGTTGTGATGCACGGAACAAAATAAAACGGTCGTTGCGCTACGCCCGTGCGGGCCACCTGCCTTTGTTCTATCCTGCCATGCCACCACTAAAATTGGGGCAGATTTGAGGCTCCCGAGTTAGTTAGTTAGGTGATGTATATCTTGTATTGAATAGTTATTCTTATTCAATTGTTCCACCATCCAAAAAGGGTATTCAAATTCTCATTATATTCCTCAGTACAAAACAAACTAAATAGGGCATCAAATTGACCATTACTTATCATGATAGGTTCTTAATCTGATTTCCACTCTATATAGATGCCACCTAGTTATTTTATATTAACTTAATTAAATGGCTCATCCGTTCTCAATTCTATCCCGGCAAGGTTCTAATGAACATGTTATTTACAAGGGTGCCCATGTCAAAGATCCTCATACCCATGCCACAAAAACAATTAACTTTGAGACAATCTACAAGGAGAGAACTCAGCACAGTTAATTCTATTATTTACCTCCAAGTAAGGTCATCTTACATTAGGATTATATTTGACTGATCCGCCACTATGACCTTTTCTCAAAACCAAAGGTTTGACTTTACTGAATTGTGTGGCACTTTTTGAGACAGATGGGCTTTATAGAACTCAAATACCATATGTAATAACCAGCTCTTACTGATGCCACATCAGTCCGGACTCTGGACGCAGAAAGATGTTTGTACAACACTGACCATTTAGCGGCTCCTCTCGGCTCTCTAAGCAATTGATTCCAAGATACATCCCATCTGGTAGACTCCAAAAGCAGCCTATCAATCAATAGGAACCCCTCACAACTTCTATGCAGCATGTAGTTCGCTTATAACCTGTAGCAACCGAACTAGTACTAAAATGATTCCTTGCTAAAACTCGGCTAAGCTGCTAGACACAAGTCACCAGCCTGGTTTTTCCCCAACCCCAAGTAGTTGAATAACGGAAGCAACGAGTTAGCGACGATTAGCACCAAATCACCAGACCCGACCGCGCGTGCTATCAATCCCCAACCAAACTCGCACCCCACGCAACGAGCGACCCACCCCCGCGCCGTGATACACCCGCAACACGCCAATTTCACGCCGCACCACAACCGCATCCGGGAACCCAAAAAACCATACGAGGAGGGAGGCGCGGATCGGCATACGTACCGGAGCAGGACATGTAAGAGAGCGCGGCCACCGCCCCGCGGCGGGTCATGGCGGAGCCCTTGACCAGCGCGGCATCGTCGCCCGCCCCTCCCCCTCCCCCTCCGCCGCCGCCCCTCCCCATCTCCCCCGACACCGGCAGCAGCCCACCCCCTCCGCCCTTCGCCATATCCCTCCCGGATCTCCGCCCGCGAGGACGCCGAGGACGAGGACGAGGACGAGGAGGATATTTCTGTCCCCTTCCCCGTGCCCGATGCGCGGAACGGTACAAAAACCGCCGGTTGCGCCGCTGCCTCCGTGTGACCGGAAATAGTTGTGTTTTTTAGCCCGATCGGCCGGCCGTCTCGGCCTCCGTCTCGGCGATTCGGTCCGCGCGGCCACGGAAACTTCTGCCCGACCGCGTCCGCCTGCCAGGCTTGGCCAGCGCGGCGGCCGCCTTTTTTAAAGCGGGGTGCGCTTTAACGAGTTGCCCTCTCTGCGTCGTTGTTGTTCACGTCGAGATCAAAGCCCAACCCAACAGTGTGCAGCAAGCTTCAGTGGACGCTTATCTCTCGAGTGTGCGATGTCACCACAGGCCACTCGCGCTCGATGGATTTGAGAATCGAATCATCAGGGGGTGGTGAGATCTACTAGCCGGATACGATGCCGTTATGTGGCGATGGTTTGGTAGGCTGTCGTCCTGTGCGTGTTAAAAATAGTAAATTGAGTGTTACTACTTACAGTACGATATGGACATATATTATTTTATGAACATATGCATATGAGTCATCTGAGCCGTTCATATAACGATTCACGATCGTCTTCGCATCCGTTCATATAACGATTCACGATCGTCTTCGCATCCACCTCCTACTTACGCTATATTTACGAAAACCCCCTCAGATGTATATGTCCTCAAGAGAGGGTTTTCGCAAAATGCGGTGGTGTCGTGTGCTTCTTGTATCTTTGCTTAAGCATTTAAGTGTTACTTAGATAAGCAAATCTTAGAAGCTAAGGTATCTGAAGCACAAACATGTGATGGTGTGATATAGTACATATCTATCTGCGATTGGTGCATTTTAAGCTTCTTGTATCTTTGCTTAAGCATTTAAGTGTTACTTAGATAAGCAAATCTTAGAAGCTAAGGTATCTGCAGCACAAACATGTGATGGTGTGATATAGTGCATATCTATCCGCGATTGGTGCATTTTAAGGATAGTATTAAAGCACTTCCGTTTCAAGCATATTTAAATTAAGCAAATCCTAATGGCTGCGCTATCCAACCACACAGGATTAATGCGGCATGGCTGTATGCGATTTTCTGCGTTTTTAGTGCCGAATCTTCTGGGTTCAATGAATTGGCATCCAGACTGTACAACTTTGTACCGATTATTGGATGTTGTTGTTGTTCTTGGTCTAGATGCACCCTGCGCTAATGGGAGTAATCCGTTCGTAGTACTTGCTGCACAAATATTCGCCGTTGTGCGTGTGATGTTTGCACAGTTTGGCCCAGACTCAGCGATTCTCCTTTGGTCCTTGGCAAAACGACGAGTGGGTTCATTGTAAATAACGCTTTCATAACATTAGAGATGGTTGTAGGTTTTACCAACACATATTTTTGACAAAATTAGTAGTCAACATTGTGCCTAGAGACTGAAAATTCAAAACTCACATATATTTCTCACTAGAGCAAGTATCCTAAATTGAGTGTAAACTTCGTGAAAACTATATGTAAAAGTTTTTAAAAATTATCAAAAAAACGTGTAGATACAGGGGAGGTGGTGTCCTATGGCCATGTAAATTTCAAAATAAACCTCAATCACATTTGGGAGATATGAAAAGGACAGAATCATGCATGAATAGTGATTTGTCTTTTCCATCTCAATGTTCTCCTTTTCATATCTCCCAAATGTGATTGAATTTGATTTCGAATTTTACATGGCTATAGAACCCCCCACCCCACCCATATCTAGGGCATGTTTGATAGGGTTTTGCTCCTCATTTTTCAGCTCCCAGCTCATTCTCCTCCAAGGATTCACTCTTCTGAGAATCTGGAGCTGGCCGAGGAAAGTGTCTGGTAGGAATTTGGCTCCAAAAACCCTGAAAGAGATGATTGAAGGTAAGGAAAACTATGATACCCATGGTTTTAATGCTTTATGCCTATTTGTTTCTTACTCTTTTCTATTTGTACACAAATTTTAAATAATATTTACACATTCTGGACTGTCAAAATTATATCGATTTTGCATGTCTGATAGTTTCATACATATCTGAACCTTCTCGTATAATAACAACTAGAGATAACTTTAACATAAAAAGAATAGACATCGAAATTCAAAATTCTAGATGTGGAGAATTCTGATGCATTACATTTTTATGAATCCCCGTGAGATCCACACACACCTGTCATTGCACTTGCAAAAAAGAACACCAAAAAGGAACTATGATGCAATACAACAATTGGAGCACCTAGTGGTCATTACAACGAAGAGCTAGAAAAAAACTAGCAGGTTTCACACTTGCAAACGCTGCACCATCAGAGAACCCCATAAGGAATTACAAGCTTCTGATGCTTTCAGAAAAGCTCGGACCACAGATCAACTCGAGTTTTCTCGTTCCGCGATGTCATGAGCCCTCTCCCTAAAACAATAAAAAGATTAAATCAATATCATAAGACCCAAGAGTAGAAGAGAGCAATAAGAATTCATAGCAATTCGCTATCCATTGGTGAATCGAATGAATTGAGCAAACCATTCCATACCTGATATCCTTTGTTCGTAGCAATTCATGCGACGAGCATCAGAATTCAACATACTGACTATTACTGACCGATGAACGAGGGAAAGAATTGCACCCGACAGCGAAATTTTCCTGCTGTAACTAGCATAAAACATAATCATAAAAAAAACACTAATGTCCTTATCTAATTGAACTTCAAACAAACAAGTAGTAGCAAGCACAAGTCGTCATTTTGATGGATTCATGGATAAAATAAAAAGAAGTACCATAATCAATTGGTTCATGAAAAAACTGCCATGAATCACTGCCATACATTCTAATCACTAATCGGCTCATGTACAAACACACTGCCATATATCAAAAGTTCCAAATCTAGCCAAATCCTACACGATCGTACACATCACAACCAAACTAGGATTGAATACAACTCATTTCCCTACACATTTTGTACTAGAAGGAGGAGGGAGGACAAGAGGAAGGCGGCGGAGAGCTCATACCTTCACAGCTCCAAGGACCGAAGCGGAGAAGGCGAATCCAACGGCGAGGGAAGCAGGACCAACTGCGATGAGCGACGCCAGCGGTGATGGAACTGCAAGACCAACATCAAGGGTGTGAGGGACCTACAACGATGTAATCTGGGCCAACGGCGAGCTGCTCCCGGACTGCGGTGAGGAGATCCGAAGCGTCGTCGTCTAGGGTTTGGAGAGCAGCATTGTAACACCCTAGCCAAAAAATTCCTTATAGCCTAGCCCACAGTGGGGCAAATCCACACATACGTAGCACCTCACTTGGGCTTTCGTCATCGCTTCGCCCAAAAGGGTTAACCCAGAAGTGCCACGATTGGGGACACCATGTATTATATGCTAGTAGAACTCAATGCAAACTGTCAATATAGTAATAAAGGGCAGGTTGTTACCAAACCCCCCCCCCTTAATGGGCTACCACCCTCGGCAGTGTGAAATACCTAGAAACACCCCTCAGTACACGACCTGTGTTGTGTGTCACTACATGGCCACACGCACACGCGGCTCGTGCAGCGAGGGTTGATTCTCTGACGCCATCTGCAACACCCTATGACTCAAAATTCGCTAATAGCCCAGCCCACCGACGGGGGTGGGCACGCATGCGTAGCCACTCACATGGGCTTTCGTTATTGCTTCGTCCAAAAGGGTTAATCCGAAAGTGCGATGATTTGGGACAACAAATATTACATACTAGTGAAACTCAATGCAAAGTAGGTGTTCAATGCAAAGTGAGTGTTACAACTTACAAGCACGGGGCAAGAGAGAGGAGTGAGAGGGCGATGCACGTCTGTTTGGGAAATGAGGGTGAGGAGTGAGCCGATGGGGTTATATCCAATGATATTTGGTGGGTAAATACCTATCAACTTTAGGGGCAATTTGGTAATAGAGATATTGCTCCTTGCAGAGAATCACCCCAACTTCTACTTACATATGTTTCTACGAAGTTTATACTCAATTTGGGTTTCCACCTGACATTTACCTGACTAAATGCAGTAGATGATTGATGAACATCCTCGATAATCATCTTTGTCGTCAAAGCTTCGAATCAACGACCTCCGTCCCCACGATTCGTAACCACAAATCGGCGGGGCCAACTCTAGTCTAGTGTCATATGGCAGATCACCTCCCGATCGTCCGATCTATAATCCGACGGTCCCAATCCATCATAGTCGTGGCACCACCGGAGGTTTTCTTTCTTTCCTTCTTTCTTTCTTTTATACTAGTCTAATGCATGTGCTTTGCTACGGATTAAAAAAATCATATCTCATCAACCAATGTCGTGCTCAGCCTACAATGCAAGTGATCTGCCGATAATTCGTTCTTGGAAAGATCGATAGAATCTTTGGTCTTCTTGCGCACCAGCTTGGCAGCTTGGGCAGTTGAGGTGTAGGGGCAGTGGAGAGGAGGCTATAGGTGATCAATCGTATGCACAGGAGGAACCGAGAAAGAACGATATCAAACGGTTTACAACTCACGAAGAAAAGATAGATCTAACGACTCACATCGTATAAAAAAATAGATCGTCACTAATTCTTCCTTTTAAATAGTAAAGATAAAGACGATAGCACCACCCGAGCTACGGTACGAGCTTTTAGCTATCCTCGCGCTGCACGACTAGCGCTGCAGTCGCCCAGAGCGGTTCCCAATTCCCAGGTGTCACCTTCCAATCCGGCTACTGCAAAAGGCACACACCACATGCTATTGCAGCAACGTGCAACACTGCCACTCCCCCACGATAACAACCGGTGGCTCGTGCGTGGCCCAGTTTTGACGCTGGAAAAGTCGTCGTGCAACAGCTGCCGCCACCACCACCGCTCCAGGCCTAGCCCAGCGTCTGCCGAGCCGGGCAACCATACGAAAACACACGTATGAGAGTGTATCACGCGTCTGAAACTGTACGAGCGGCCGTAGGCTGGAGGATTCCTGTAGCCTCTGCCCCGCCCGGCCTGCCGGACCGGCGTCGCCTGCGGCCCCTGCCGGCCGATTCGATCCATGTGACAAGACAACACGTCGCCTTGGGACGACGCTGAAAGAACAGCGGAGCAGGCCCAGAGCACCGCAGGCGCATGCATGGAGGATGGCATGTGTGAGATGACATGCACGAGCCTCGACATTTATGTGGGATGCGCACGGGATCTCTGCACGGCGGTGCCCAGCGAGGGGGACCTGCATCGCTGCACGGCTTTATGAGTTGGACCAGCGAAAAGGCTGAGGAGGAAACATGGACGCGGATACAGCTCGCAGGTCTCGACTCGATCGTTAGCGAAGCTTTGCAGTCTTCGTTATCTATCTTGTTCGTAGTCTGGTACTCTGGTTGATCTCTCTCGCTAGCCTCCAACAGAAGAGGAAGCAATGTGTTGTTGTTCTCTGTGATTTCTGTCACTAACCTTCAGATACAAGTGACGAGTTAATTCAGCATATGCTCCATACTAAGGGCATATCAGTATATTCCAAGACATTAAGCATATGTAAAGCCATAAATTAAACCACACAACTTAATCAACAATGGAACGACACAACTCTTGTTTTCAGATAATAACCATGTTCCCGATAGAACTACAAGCTCTTCAGTACTCTGAAAAACTACTCAGCCTACAAGACTACATCGATTTACCACTCTCTCTCTCTCTCTCTCTCTCTCTCTAATACGTAGCAGCTAGCCATAATAATGTACCGCAGACTTGTCGATATCCGCCCACCCTTCACTTGCAGTAGTAAGGAATGAAGCCATGTGCATTCCTGAGAAAACAAGATGCGAACCAGATGAGTAAAGAAAATAATACTCCATATCTACAACACGTATAACTCGAGTTCAACTTCAGGGTTCGTAAGAACATGGATTCACAGAGAAGTTGCACGCAAGAAGTGGAAGATCAGGCAACAATTCTCTAGGCCTCTAGCAAGGTAGATGTGGATACACACTAACCTCTTAGAATGTCACACACACAGATGGGTAATACTACTACACAACATGCTGGGAAATTTGAAGCAATGAGGCAGTAAGCCAATGATGCTCACCTGATCATTAATTTCTTACTTTTCATATTCACGGGACTCCACCAGTACATAGACTGGCTTTCCGTTGAGCTTGTAGGAATCCTGCATGGAAGTTGCTGTCTCAGTAACCAATTTCAAGCAATAATAATGGCATGTTCTCTTGTAAAGTAGCAGTAATTCAAAACCATTCAAAGGAGAAAAAAAAACTTCGATCAGTTGTAACTTAAAGCTTCCTAGTGACTAGAGATTGACAACGAGCATTATAAAATGGTTGTCCGCTGCTTGTTTCAAATGTCCTCAAAGACTTCTGGTTCTGAAACGTACAGGATCTCTATCCTGACTTTGGTAAGATGCAAGCAATGCCCATCAGTTGTGCTGTAACATGAATCGAGGTGTGCTCCCAAGCTAATACAAGTACACTAAGTACTATGGCCAGATGAGATTAGTGTAATGCTAGTCCTTATTCCTTAACTCATCCTAGTTTTTATTCAGGGTAGCACAGAACATATGACCAGATGAAATTAGTGTAATGTTAGTCCTTATTCCGTAACTCATCCTTTAGGATTGCAAAAACAACAGAGTCCCAGTTTTTTTCGCACTGTTCACTCTTGCTTTTGAAGAAAAGAAAAGAAAAGAGATATCCAATTCTCAAGTGGTTTTGTTCGAGTCTATGGACGCCCAACTGGTACTGATATGAGTGTCTCAGTTGAGGGAACAGAGTAGACATGGTCATGTTTGTCGTACTTGTATAATAAGGCAAGTTGTCCATGGCTGCTTTGTGAAAGGAAACCATTGGCTCCAGTCTGACGCTATATAGCATCAACAGGTTACATGACGTGTACAAAGCACACATTATCTGAGCAAGCTAGTACAGGTGTACATGCCAACAACTATGCTATGAAACTGGTCAAATCTAGTGAAAATGTGATTCAGGCTTCAGAGCAGTAAACAAATATTACGTACTGTAAGAACTAAGGAGCAGAAGAAAAAAAATGTTTGGCAATCGACAGTTTGGTCTGCGAGTCACGTAACAACAAGAATACCTTAAATTTAGGGAGTCCAATGAGACATGCGCACTCAACCACATCAGCTCCAGCACGTTCTGGAAAGCAAATTGTTCAGCAAGAGAAATACGCGGCAAGCCAATATATTGTTCTTAGCACAAGACAAAATTCACTCAGAAAAGAATCCAAAATGCCAGGGTTGTGTTCGAGAACAGGTTGTGTAAAATATTAAAAAAAGATGCATGTTTAATGACATGATAGCACAGGATTTGCAGACAACGAAAGGCATAGCTGAAAAGATAGTCACAAGGTGGGAGTACTTGATTCTCTGCGATAGGAGTACTCAAAACATGTAGTATCAAAATCAAATCCTGTCTCCAAATAAATTCCGTATAGGACATATCTTCAAACAAGATTCTCTCCAAAAATATCTTCAAACAAGATGTAGTACGTTTTAATTATGAAGGTATAAAGTGTTAAGAATATCGCGTGTGTATTCAGAAGTCCAATACGCAATATATATAGCTTGTATAAAGCATGTATATCATATACAAATACAAAAATACAAAAAGGTAGATAAGAAAATACAAAAGGATCTCTATCTCTAACACCCTCCCTCAAATGAAGGTGTATGCAATTGTATTGCATTTGGAAAGGGTTAACACTAAAATATGGAAAAATCCAAAGTCCGAGTCGTAATAATATCGTCGTAGCATGCAGCTCTGGGAAAATATGTCGACAAAAGATTTCCTCTCATCCGGAGTCGTGCGTCAGCCTATAAAGCACAAGATGCAGGGGCTGAGAAAGTAGAGGTAAGCGAAAGCAAAGTCAACCGCGGCACATGACAAAGAAGATGAGACCGACAAATAATAGAGAAAGCTGTCAAATCAAGCAGAATAGGAATAGATAGAAGCATGGCGGTGCAGATCGAAGCCCAAGACGGCGGCGAAGCGAAAGAAGCGCGGTAGCCTTAGAAGCTTGGCATCATAATGACTTCTACGATCTAGAAGCGGCTCAGAAAGAAGAGCGGGAGCGGCGGCTGCTGCAATACATAAGGCAATTACTATGCTTCTATGGCTGACAATAAATTTGTGGACTCGTGTAAAAACGAACTCAAAGATTGAGTGAGACGGACTTGGATGGACGCAATAGAAGAAAACAACACAAAAAATAGCTAGCAGTAGAAACTAGCAAAACTAGCAGTAGCAACATACTCAAATCTCCACCGATGGCATCAAGAATAGCTAGCAGCAAGAATAGCTAGCAGTCGACACAAAAAATAGCTAGTAGTAGTCGGGCAACCGAGCCATCCCAATAGCAGCATCACAACCGAGCCATCTACCTCTTCTCACAATTAGAAAGAAAACGAGATAGGCTCCAAGGCAGGAGGAACGCGAGCGCTATATGGACTTCGTCTCGGAGAAGTCGGCGAGGCAACTCGCAAAGAAGGTGCGGCGGCCGGCGAAGAGGCGGAGCACAGGACGGCGGGGCAACGAGGAGGTCGAGGGAGGCGGAGCCGATGCCCGAGGCGGTCAACCTCGACTGCGACGAAGCTACGCCGAGGCAAGCCGGATTCGTTGGTCCAGCGTAGATCAAGACCAGAGACGACGAGCGGTGGCTCTCCCTGTGTGATGACAAATCCGACCGGAAGACGTCGCCGCCGATGAAGACAAGGCGACGCCAGGCGAGGCGTCGCCGGGCGAGGAAGAGCAGATCCGACAACGAGCTCGAAAATGCGTCGGCGGCAAGTCTGGTGCCTACATCAACCTCGGCTGTGCGATGAAGATGAAGCATGGAGGCACGGTGACCTCTAGGCAAGAAGCGCCACCGAAGGATCGAGGCACGTCGTCGGGACAACGCCGGGAGTAGCGGAGCAGAGATGCGCGGGGTTCGGTGATGCTATTGCACAAAGGTGATGCTGATGTTGCTACGCCGAGCACAAAGGAGGCCACCCGGGAGCAAAGATTTCTCCTCCCGGGGGCGGCGGCGGCGGAGGCGAGTAGAGGGCTAGAAGGCGGCGGCGGCTACGTGGCTACAGTAACCCTAACCTTAATCTTTACTCTGGTACCATGTTATGAATATTGTGTGTGTATTCAAAGGCTCAATAAGCAATATATATAGCTTGTACAAAGGGTGTATGTCATATAGAGGTAAGACAATACAAAAGTTAGATAAGGAAATACAAAAGGATTTATATCTCTAACATAAAGCATGTCTCCCTACAAGCAACAAAAATACCATACCCCTGTACTGGTTATCACTAAGTGGTACAGATGCCAGCCATTAGCACCTAAAAGCCAATCCTATCGGCTATTACTTTCCAGGACTATTGTAGTCATTTCTGACACTATTGCTATTAACTATGGCTATCCTAGATTTGGGTTAGAGTGAGAAGAAACAGTAACTATTGCTATCCTAAACGTGGGTTAGAGTGAGAAGAAACACTGTTCGGGGTGTGGCACAGTTTCAAGACAAGCAGTAATGGATAATCTGATATTGAAGCAACTGGCAACTGCCATGCGCTAGTGCTTGCTGCAATATGTCACGGGATCACAAGGCACAATCGAAAGCTTCAACTGTTACACCGGTCAGTGAATAGTCCGTTGTGAATGTGCAAATGGAAACAACCTCTGAAGTTGCACAAGCAACAGAGAAATAAATAAAGACGGCATCCATAAGGAAAGGAATTAAAATCAAGTTTTTTTTCTTCTCGATTCCTTACCTGGCTCCATTATCTACTAATTGCATATCATATTTACTTTGTAATCATGCAAGTACTGGTCAAGGATTGCATTTGAATGCAAAATCTTAGTTATAAAAGGAAGTACGTACCAAGAAGCCTTATAGCTGCACAAAGTGTCCCACCAGTGGCAACCAAATCATCAATGATCAGTACACGCTCACCGGCTTCGATAGCCCCAACATGCATCTCCAAACAATCGGTCCCGTACTCGAGAACATAGGTCTCAGAAATCACCTCACCTTTCATGTTTGTAAAAGCGAATGTTAGCGCATGTCGATTGCTGCAAACAAACTTTATTTGACGAGCAAGCCAAACAGAATCGTACTTTGGCTAAACGATGCCACCAGTATCTATCAGTGTAATAGAACATGTGATGAAAAGTGCAAAGAGAGATCGTACTAACAGTCTTATAAATTTCTTCGGATTTCATCATGGGCTGCATAAAGGGATTGACTAGTGCAACGACTTTGGTGTCAGCGATTATGGACTAGAGCAGTACTTTTACTGTCAGATAACCAAATTTACTTCCTCGCGGAAAATAAAAAGATAACCAGATTTACTTAAGTACGTTGTCACCACAAGCTAGACATATATATCAATAGCAACAGGTTTCAGAGCAAGCAAATTGATCCCCAACCAAACTTCTTAAAGGGAACCTCACTTGGGAGTTTCTTAGGCTTACGCAACGGTATGAACTTCGCACCGATGGCCAGTGCAACCGCCGGGCCAAATATAAATCCTCTAGCCTCAATCCCTGGTGGAATTTGAAGAAGAATCACAACAAACAAGTCAGAACAGTGCTTCACTATGACTTTCACCAAGAACTGAATAGTATCAACTTATCCATCATAACCAACATAGAATTTGTCCGAAAAAAAAACTAATAAAAAAGAGAATGTCGCATACGTTCATTTAGTCAATAATAAGATTAAAAAAAGGGAGGGGGAGGGGGGGATAGAAGGAAATCGAGCAACAAGAATAGCAGCACCAGACAGAGTATCCAACAAACAACAAAGCAAAATCTCAGAAGCAGTACTTTCCAGTGAAAACGACAGCGGATCGGGCACATGCATGACATCAGAGAGACAGAGAGACACGAGAAGGAAAAGAAGAAGAAGAAAAAAAACCAATTATAGGTGTACCACCACCGTCCGATCCCAAGCAGCCACGGCTGCGGCCGTCCGATCAGGCGCCCCCTGGTCCCGCCCTCCAACGCGGACGCATTTTGGTTGGCTCGCCGCGAGATCTGCCCGTGGCAGGGCTTCTACATGCGCCCCCGATACGCTAATGAATGCGGCAGATTCCGGCCACGGCCCACGGTGCCGCAGGGCACCGGTGGAAAAGATTGGGGAAACGCGACACGTCATGGGCCAGGGCCAAGGGAAATGCGGACTGTGCCAAACATTCTGGCACGCACGCTGCGAAACCGGTTCGAGCAGGAGCCAAGGCTGCCAATGCCAACGTGTACACTCCTCTAAACAACACCATAGCAAAAGTCCTCACATATGTCATACTTACTAGCTTAGCATAAGGTCCATAACCCCCACCCACATGCACACATACTTTACCTCGTAAATGCGGCAGCCATGTATGTAGGCAGGCGGCACTGAGACGCACAATGTACCAAGCAATTCCTACTACGAAACCGTCGCAAGCCACCGGTGGCTCAACAAACTCCCACCTGCCGGTGGGGCCGCTCCTCCGCCCGCAACGATTCCGTAGAACAAACGGCGTGGTACGCGTAGCGCGGCGCATTTTCGTTATCCCTCCGTGGCTCTGGGGCCTTTGCGCGCACCGGCACCGGGTGGATATCCCGGGCCGGACCCGGAGCGCGACCGAGACCGAGACCGCGGCTAAGTGGAGAGGGAGTGGCAAAGCTAAGGCGGCAGCAACAGTGGCGTGAGAGTATTATTGCCGCTGCGATATATGATATTATCCTCCCGAGAAAAGGCGACGGGGGAGCAGCTAGAGCGATGCGGAAAAGGCGCTGGAAGTAGACCCGGGCGCGAGGCGGGCGACGACAAGCATGGGGAGCAAAAGGACCGGGGGAGATCTCCCCCAAAGATATTGCGGAATCTCAGAACACTGCCCACAGCTCAGCTCTGCCGCCTCTGCAACTGCACGCGCGCGCGGAGCGGAGTCGGGGGGGAGAAGAAAGGAGACGGGTGAGTTGCTGTTACCGGCGACGGCGGCGATGCCCGTGCCGCGGTAGCGCTCGACGAAGATGTCCACGGCGTCCTTGAACACCCCAGGCCGCAGCAGCAGAGTCGTGATGTCGTTGAACATGATGCCTGCACACGCACCAAGAATGTTCACGCCTGCTGCATGTTTTGAGTAGCAGCTAGTTGGATCCAAGAGGGGGTGAGAGGAGAATCAACGGACCTGGCTTGGGGAAGTGGGGGACGACGCGGATGGCGTCGGAGATGCCCTGCAGCCGGGGGTCGGCCTCCGCCGGCGCCTCGGCCTTGGCCTCCGCCGCGGCGCGGCCGTTCTCCTTGACCTTGCCGGCCTCCATCACGGTCTTGCAATTGGCCTCCTCACCCATTCCTCCCTCGCACTCACTCCCTGCCTTCTCTGCACTTGAGTGTCAAGCTCAACTAAGGAGGTAATGTTACTTGGTGGACGGGTGTGCCGTGTATATATAGCAGGGAAAAGGGTGAGAGGGGGCTGTGCGTTTACAAATGGCACGTCACACCTAGCCTGTGTAGGTAGGGGTGAAAACGGATCGGATACGGACGGATATTGGCTCTGCCATATTTGTTTTCATATTTTTTTTCGGATCCGGATACGAATACGAATACTCCGGATACGAATACGGATAAGAATAATATCGAATCTGAATACGAGCGAATCTGAATTGAAACGAATACTGATCGCGGATATTTTTCTAACATGAAAACCCCTTAAATTGTATACTAGAAATTAACAAAACATATAACTAGTTTATTTGATGCAAACATTCATGAATTGTTCATATTTTCAAAGAACCACATATAATATTGGCACTAGCAAGTTGCATTAACTAGTTCATCACAAATATAACACTTAGTTTACCATATTTAGTTAATAAGTTATAACTCACAAAGACACGAGTCATCACACATTCACACTTAGTCCATCACATACATAAACTTAGCTCACACTAACATTGATCGGGCTAGATGATTAATCTATACATAAATGATGTAACATCCCAAATTATGTTACCAGAAAAATATTAATAAAGTTATTATTTTATTGGATTTTCTGAGATTTAAAAGAGTTTTCTTGGTTAAAAAGGAAAAAAAATAAAATAAAGCCAATTATTTAATTTCCTATTTTTCAATGTCAAAAATAAAATTTATTAAGATTTTTGAGATTTTATTAGAGTTAAAGTGAAAATGAAAAAAAAAATTAATTTCTTGAATTTTACGGATTTTAAAAGGTTTTCCTATTTTTCAAGAATTAAAAATAATTTATGTGCAAAATAAAACCAACTTTAAATTGGAATTAATTTTATTATGTTAAAAATAATTCAATGATTTTTATGATTTTTCTAGAATTTTTAACTCTATTTGCTATTTTCTAAAAGGCTATTTGATTTGTTGTATTTTCTGAAATTCGAAAATCAATTAAAATCTCATTTTCTCTTTTGGGCCGAAATTCTCTTCTTTTGGGCCGAAATCCGGATATCCGAATTTGGTCTTATCCGGATAATCCGTATCCGTATCCGTATCCGCCGGATAGCATGGCTACCGTATTCGTTTCGTTTAGACAAAAAATCCGAATCCGTTCCGATCCGAAAATTATCAGAAAAATCCGATCCGAGACAATCCGAATCCGTTTTCGTCCGGATCGGTCGGAAATTATCCGATCCGTTTTCATCCCTATGTGTAGGACTCTAGCCGTATAGCCCTCCATCTCTCTCTCACTCTCCCCCCTCTCTAGCCGTGTAGCCCTCCAACTCTCTCCTACTTATGCGTGACAATGTGTGTGTGAGAGTTTTCGCGTATATAACCTTTGTTGGTGTCGTTTTAGCACCAAAAAATGGTTATTCACGTGGTGTAATGATATTTTGGCACCTTTCTCGTTCGTAGTAGTTTGGACTTCTCTTCGCTGTCACGTCGCGACTCATCGTGCGTCCATGATAGTGGGCGGCTGTCTGTCGTCCACGGCCCGAATAGCACTTGTTCCCACATCCGTAGTTTGGTCGCCCGACAGCCTATCGCCGGTGGTTTGGTGGCCCGAGGGCCCTCGTCCGTCTTCGTGGCCTGCATGACCACCTTGTCCGTGCTTGATGGATGGACAACACTAATGTTGTGGTTTGGTGGCCTGGACGCCTGCCGTCCGTCCACAGGGCCATCCCTTCCGGATGCTTTCAGTGCCGAAAGCAAGCCCCCATCTTCTCCTATCTCATCCATCCCGCTTCCTCAATCCGCATGCATGGCCCGTCTACGCGGAACGCCTTTGCGTGCTATAAAAATCGGTGCGCTCTCGCTCTCGCTCTCATTCTAGAATTCATTCTCGCTCGTCGAGAACAAAAAGAATTGAACTAAAACTTTTGTTCGAATTACTCGTGAAGTAATTTTTGTTTAGAGTAGTTGTTATGTCCGTGTAAATCTGTGAGGTCGACATCAAGGCAATGTAAAATTATTTCGTATGGTTTATTTATAAGTATTTCAGTCGTAGTTAATTAGTGGTAATTTATCTAGTCGTAGTTAGCTAGTGGTAATTGACCCATAGATTGTAAGTGGTAATTAAATTAGTGGTAATTAAACAATCGTAATTAAATACTTGTAGTTAACTAGTCCAATTAATTAGTGGTAATTACTTAGTGCAAATGAAGTATTAATTAATTAATCGCAATTAAATTTCGCGTAGTATGTTAGTGCTAATTACATTAGTGCAAAATAAGTGATCGAATTTACGTGATTATAATTAATTTGTTGATAAGTAATCACTTGTAGTTAATTACTGTTGATTAAATAAACGTAATTAATTCTGAATAATTAGTGACGTGTAGTTAATTAGTGATAACTAATTAATCGTAATTAATTCAGTGGGAATTACTTAGTTGTAATGAATTACTCGTAAGTAACCTATTGATAAGTATTCAAATTGTTGCTAATTAGTTAATTAATTAATTGCATTAACTTACTCGCATTTAATTACTTACTTGTATAAATATGTCGTAATTATTTGTGTCATGGGTAATTAGTGGTAAATAAATTAGTTGTAATTAATTATTATTTTTTTGTTTAGTCCTATTTTAATTAGTGGTAATTGAAGAAATAGTCACGTGTAAATAGTCTGAAACATGCAAGAGTTGACAGTGTTTTATGTCGGTGGTCTCGTACGGGCCGACCCCGATGGGTTGGACCTGTCAAGATGCCGGTACAAGGTGGTCTGGGCGGAGGGACTTGACGCGATGAATATTCACGAGCATAGAAGCTGCATCCAGAGGGAGTTCGATGTGGAGTCAATGACAAAGAAATTTATCATCAAGGCAATCACCTGCACGAGTAGGAGAGGGCAGGGCATATGGGAGCTAGTCAAGGTGAACAGAAGCGTAGCATGGGACCAATACATGTAGATTGTTTCCCAGCCTGTGGCAGCGATATACGGGAAGCCGATGGTGTACGTGAATTTTGTACGCAGGCCATCGGGAAACCTTGATGATGCTGAAGGGATACGGGTAGGCTACCCTAGCTGATAATTCAAAAAATCTACTACGTAAACTAGGATGTCATGCAAGTAAGAGATCATAGATCGTTACCACCAAACGCGCAGTGCAACGAAAGAAGAGTTGGAGCAGCCGGATCCAACGTAGAGCTCGTCGATGAAGTGGTTGCAGTCGATCATCCAGCGTTCTTGTCACCGATAGTCTCCTCCGGCAACTAATCGCATCTCTTGCGAAGTCATGGATCGTCCTTTAGCGCAACAGCTACCGTGGTAGCGCCTCAACAGTATCCACACGTCCAGGAATAGAACACCATATGCTGGTGTGCTAGCACCAACTCTCACGGTATGGTTCTTGAGAAGATGGCGGCTAGGATTTCGGTGGAGCAACTCGCATCACGTGTGTCTCGCTTTTCTCCCAATAGCCTCATGCATCCTTTTATATATAGCCCATAACGGATCCTATTCGAACACGTTTATTCCAACCTGTTAAGTGTGTGACTCGGTAGATTCATGCGTAATCAGTTGTGACTTGAAAATACATTTCCAACCACGAGTCGTTAGCAGTTCGTAGTAGGATATAATGATTCCCGAATACGCATAAATTATATCAGACGAACCTTAATGCAATATGATCTACGACTAGTTCATATTTAGTAATGATCAGTTCGTAACTTCTTATGACCAGTTTACGACCACTTAGTTATTATGTTCGACTAGTCTACGATCAACTCGTATATCCATACTACTAGTCCGTATCTGTTCGAACTGAGTGACCTACTCGTGTATTCTCCTTTTGCCTCACGATATCTAGTTGAACTTCATGTGAGATAATTTGTCATCCATGGACTGGTCAATACTTTCTCGATCAAGTGTCGGATAACTTCTTGTGGTCGACTCTTCGACCACTAGTGGCATGGCTATGCACTTTCTTTATCTAACCACATCAAGGAGACCAGATATATCTCTATTGTTATGTTAGGAGGGGTAAATCCCATATCCGACCAGTCATATTCATCCACGTGTTTTATAGCATACCCCAAAGCTACCTTTATAACTACCCAGTTACGGAGTAGCATTTGGCAACTTCAAAGTGCACTATTACACATGTAGGAAACCATGCTGATCTTAGGTCTAAAGATTATACATCATCTTTGCTTGAGACTAACCGATGACACATGAAATCATAACAATCTCAACAGAGATGTCCCAAGGTGGGTCAATCCAACACCATGTTCTCCAACAAATGTTCATATTATTGATTTGATATCCCTATATCTATGACCGGCGAAATATGATCATCAATCAATACATGTGTTGGTCGATAGAGTCACTAGTGTTCCGACTAGGGATACATTTAGAACGACATCATATAAGATAAAGAGCTTCACTAACAAGTCACATACTTTTTAATCTTTATAACTAATGATTCATTCAAGGAATATAATAATATTTATTCTATAACTCATAGACATAGACGCGATACAATCATCTCTATGATTGCCTATGGGGCATATCACTAATAGACTCCCACTTGCACTAGAGTCAATCGTACAAGTATCTAATACACATGGCTTTTGTGTGCACTTCATGCTTAGGTTGCGAAAGAGCCTTTGTCAACGGATCAATAATATTTAAATCCGTGTGCACTTTGCATATCTTCACATCAAATCTTTCAATGATCTCACGAATAATGTGATATCGTCGAAGTATGTGTTTGGACTTTTGATGCGATCTAGGATCATTAGCTTGTGCAATAGCTTCACTAATATCACAATAGAGATCCATTGGACTTGAAACACTGGCAACCACACCCAGTTCATTAATGAACTTTCTAATCCACATGACTTCTTTTACAGCTTCGTAAGTCGCAATGTACCCAGCCTCTGTTGTAGAATCAACAACTGTTCCTTGGTTGGAATTTTTTCAGCTCATTGCTCCTCCATTAAGACAAAACACAAATTCAGACTGTGATCTGAAATCATCCTTATCGGTTTAACCATTTACGACTAGCTCTTCCTCACGACCATATACAAGGAATGCATCCTTAGTCATTCTCAAGTACTTTAGGATATTCTTGACTGCTATCCAGTGACCTTCACCTGGATCTGATTGATATCTGCTTGTAACACTTAGAGCATATGACATATTTGACAGTATACATATCATGGCATACATGATAGATCCAATAGCCGGAGCATATGAAATTCTACTCATTTTGTCTAGCTCATGAGTGGTCGTAGGACACTGACTCTTGCTAAGATTAATACCATGTGACATTAGCAGGAAACCTTTCTTGGAATCTTGTCAGTTGAACTATTTTAACACCTTGTCAATGTACATATTAGAGCTTAATCCAATTAGCCTTTTGGATTTATCTCTATAGATCCTTATGCCTAGAATATATGCTGCATCTTCTAAATCTTTCATCGAAAAACTATTTCTTAATGTAGTTTTAACAGATTCGAGCATAGGAATATCATTTTCGACTAGTAATATGTCATCCACATATAAAGATCAGAAAAATAAGTTTGTTCCCACTAACCTTCTTGTAAACACAATGTTCTTCTTCATTCTTGATGAAGTCAAACCCTTTGACCACTTCGTCAAAATGAATGTTCCAACTTCGAGATGCTTGCTTTAATTCATAGATGAATTTCTGAAGCTTGCATACCTTTCTAGCTTCATGTGGATCGACACACAAAACCCTCAGCTTGTGTCATGTCTGGTGGAGGACGGGTCAGTTTGGTGCGCGACCGTGGTACGTACCACTCTATGTACTAGCGGTATATCCGTACTTCGTACGGTCTCTACTCCTGTAGGAGCTTGACGTGCATTGTATCCGTCCAAGCCGTACCCCACTCATGTTGAACTGCTTGCCACTCCTCAGCATGTCGGCCGGCCCTCGATTGCCTGCACTTGACAAGAATTCGTGTCAGAACAGAGAATGTGGGTACGAAATGCAAACATTACTTGGATGGAGTTGGACTCACAAGTGAACGACTTGCTGCAGGATCCTGCCATCGGGAGGGGGCACAATTTGGTACAAATCAAACTGTTGTATTACGCGTTGTGGCACGTAAGACTCCACCATATGGGTAAGCACCAAGTGGCAGGTCATCGCCCATAATCTGGTGTCCTGTGTACATTGCATGGATAGTCTGTGCGGCGCTACCGAGTTCACAAAATCTGGGCTCCATAGAGCCCATATGATGTCGTTATCGTGCAACGACTCGAACTCATTGTGGAACAACGAGTAGCACCTCGTTGGTCTGTCCTTGACCCAGCATAACTGGGCGGCAGTCCGTCGGTGTACGGGTGCAATGCTCTCCCGAAGGAGGGCCACCTAACAGGGAAGTGCTCTCAACTCCACAGCTGCTGGAGCATACAGCAGACAGCAAGTATCGGCTTCACACTGGTGTCGTGCCGCGAAGTGTCACACAATCCCCTGTATGTTGCACAAAGGACGGCTAATCTCTAGCTGTACTGAGACATCACCCCAGCCTCCGCTTCAACCAAAGACTCGGCGATACGGACGAAGCTGGGGTACACCCAATCACCATGTGTGGTGGGAAATAGGGCTCAATCGAAGAGATGGAGAAGGTAAGCGACGAGATGTGTCCTAACAACCTCGTCAGGTGCATTCGGCGGGCATTAGCTAAAAATCCTCTGCTAGGTCCGAGGGACACCACGGGCATTATCCGGGACAAGAATGTTAAACCGATGCCCCAACCGGGCCTTCCAATTCCCCGGCGGACGGACAGGAATAGGTGGCTCACCCCTGATCGGGAGACTGATCAAGAATGAGACATCCTGAAGAGTGATTGTCATCTCCTCCCACCGAAAGTAGAATGTGTGAGTCTCGGGTCTCCACCTTTCGACAAATGCCGACATCACACTTCCATCCTGGGTGAAGTAGCGTCCGACAGAGAGCAGTCTCACAAAGGGCAACAAGCCCGTGTCCTGAAGGATTTGGGCGTAACGAGCATCGAGCTCGGTAATGCTTCTCGGACCAAACACGAGGGTGGAGGGCCATCCGCGTCCCCGTGATCCACAACTTTCTTGGTGATGCTCGTCGTAGAAGGGTTCCAGTAGCTTCGGTAGAGGCATGGCTAGTAAGAGATGAAAGACATAAATTATTAGTGAATAAATTAATAATGACGATGAATTACTATAAATTAAATATTACGAATAAATAAAGATAGACAATAAATTAATATACACTAATTAACTGTGACAAAATTAATTGTGACTAATTAAGTAGGACCAATTAATTAATACTTACTTAATCGCGACAAAATAATTAAGACTAATTGAGTACGATTAAATTGGTTGTGAGTAGATCAAGAATAACTAGTTACCACAAATAAATTACGAATAAATAATTATGACTTAATAATGTTAACTACAATATTTACGACTAAATTATTTACGATCAATTGAATATCACTAATTAATTATGACTTAATAATTCCACTAAATAATGCATAACTAAGGCACACCAGATGAACGGTGCGGGTCGACTCTAAGCAACCGAGGCATGGTTTTGGATAAGTATCGTCCGTCGGCTCACCCGTAGCATCATTTTTGATAATACGGTGTGCAAACATCAGTTTTACTAATGAAGACACAAACAGTACCATTTAGAAGAAAAAAAAAGTTAGTTCGGTGCGTTCTTCTCCCTAGCAGCGACGCAGCTACGACTACGAGCCCACCTCTCTCTCTCTCTATCTCTCTAGCTTTTGCTTCTATTGATGAGCAGTGACTGGCCGTTTCAGCGAGGAAAGTTAAAGAAAACGGTGGGAGAGGGGGGAGTTACTCCACTTGGCTGTTGGCACCGCGGTGGCGCCATCTGGGCGGATTTCCCTTCCGCTCGCACAGGTGGCACCCATCTTCTTCCCCCCCTGCTTTTCCCGTCCGTTTCTTCGCGCGTCGAAACTCGCGATCGCAACGCAAGGGAGCCGCCGGGGCTCGGACGGGGTGGGGATCCGATGCCGTTGCCCCGGCGCGTGCAGCGGCAGGATCAGCGGTGGACAGTGGCAGCGCGGTAAGGCGCCAGTCATGTCACCTCTATTTCTTCCAGGGGTATTCGGGTACACCGTGCCGCGCGCTGTACTACCGGTACTGCATACGCGTCGTTGCCTCGCGTCGTCGCTCTTGGATCTCGATTGATCACTACGTTAGGTTAAGACGTACGGCTGGTCCGATCCCGTGCTGCTTCTCGCTCTCGCTTGTTGTCAACCGGTGACACAAGGACGGCCGCAAGTACAACGCGGCTGACGAGAGAAACATTATCTGCTTCGATCGCCCTCCCCATGTGGTTCGGGCTTCGATTTGGACAGAGCCGCGCGCGGAGCCGGAATTAAACTGTGGTTCTGCCGCGGTTCCGTTTGCGCGGACCGCGGTTGCCATGCCCCCATGCGTACGCGCAGGACACGACCATGGAGCTGATTGCAGTACCACTCCGGTATATATATACGTACCACCCGTGTACCAAAGATTCGTAGAATCATGATAACCAGGTGGCTTCTCACTAGCTTGTTAGCGCGTAGAGCGAGAAATTATGACTGGTTTGTAGGGGCCATCCGGATTAAAATCATACCAGGGTACGTACCTAGTAGCAACAACAGCAGAGGCGGATCTAGTATAGGGATATGGGTGTACAGATGTACACCTATTTTTTTTTGAAAAAAATTCAATATTTGTTAGGTATATTATGTATTTATACTTAGTAAATACTTAAAATAATACACAGTACCTCCTCAACTCATCCGGTCACGCAGCCCACTCACGAAACCGTCTCACGCCCCCACCTGCAAAGCCCACCACACCACCACGGCCCAACCGAAGCAGCTGAGCGCCTCACGCCCTCATGAGTCGGCGGCGGCGCTGAGAACCTGACACGACCACTCACCACTCACAAGATCCATCCCCTTCGGCCTTCGTGAAATCCCCAAGCGTGGCGAGCAGCAAGGGGAGGGATGCAGCGCCGAGGCCGAGCGCGGGTGCGTCGGAGGCGGGAGGCCGGAGGCGGCGCTAGGAGGGAAGCTAGGCCGGAGGGGGGAGCTACCGAGCCAGGAGGCAGTAGGGGCAAGCCGCGCGGGAGGAGCCACTGGCCGGGTGCGGGCTTCACCGCTTCGAGCACCAGCCACCAGGGGAGGCGGCGCTAGGCCAGAGGGGAGGCAGGAGGGGCGAGCCACACAGGAGGAGCCGCCGGTCGGGTGCGGGCTCCGCCGCTCCGGGCACTAGGGGAGGGGAGGTGGCGCTAGGCGGAGGGAGCCGGAGGGGGTCGGGGAGCAGTGCAGTCTGCGGACGGACAGGAGTGGGAATGGGGAGTGGGGAGCCAGGGGAGACTGGGCTTGGGAAGAAGAAATAGGAGTGGTGGGGAGACCGAGTCAGGAGTAGGGAGTGCTAGAGCCTCCGAGCCTGGATGGAGACTGAAATAAGATATTAAGATGGATCATTGGATTGGGAGTTCAATTCGGTTGAACTCTGGAGCAGCCGAACAAGAGAAGATTATTCTATATAGTATATAGTTCAAATGTCCAATTATTTATGTGAAGTTTTTGTTTTCATGTATATCACAGAGTATTCAAAAATGAAGAGGAAGTATGTAGATTTGAAATCTTTGTGGGATAGAATTGGATGTCCAATCTCTGTGAAGTTTTTGTTTGACAACTTCAAGAGCTTAATGATAGGTTTGATGAGGTAAACACGATTTGCTTCTTTGTATGTCTTCATTCAATCCGGTTGATTCATTCGCTGTTTATGATAAGGATAATTTGGTTAGGCTTGCTTAGTTTTATCCTAAGGATTTGCTAGTGTTGAGATAGTATTCTTTTCAATGAATTATGTGAAGAATAAGCTAAGGAATAGGATGAGAGAACAATACTTGAATGATTGCTTGGTTACATTTCTTGAGCGAGAATTTTTTGTGAAAGTTAAGGATGATGACATTATATCTCGCTTTCAAGTTACGAAGGAACGTCGAGTTAAATTGTAATTTTCCTAATTATTTGACATGTTGTCAATTTGAACTTTGTTATTTTTATATTTTGATTATGAACATTTATGTTTTACATTGTGCAACATGTTTATAATTTCGAACACCTATTTTAAAAATTATGGATCCTGAACAAAAGTAGTTGAATCCATGTACCACTTGTCACCTACCACTGTATAATTACCGCGAGCGGGCAATGCTGAACGAATAGTAGTAGGAGTACTGCTACCCTGTGAAAAAGGCAGCCGCTACAGTATCAATGGAAAGATTAATAAACGAGGGGGGGACCCGCTGTAGTGCCCTACGGAGATTGCAGCAGGACGACGACGACGACGACGACGACGACTGCACGGCCCCGGTTAGAGAATTAAAGGCCGGGATCTAGGCCTCCGTACACGTCCTCACTCTAACATAAGGAGACGATCGCAAACATCATGCATGCGTTTGAATCCACCTTTTTTCCCCCCTTTGCACCGTCACACAGTGCAATCGATATCACCGTGAAAAATCTTCTGCACAGAGGCTAATAATGAGAAAAACGCCCGTGCCACTTTTACGAGAGGGCCAGGGTCTTAGCATGTTCTTCTGCGCATCGCTCGAAGATTTGTTCATCGTCAAAAAGATTTTTTTTTTTCACTGTGGGGTGAGTTAAATATGAATAGTATGTACAAAAAAGGAATTTCAAGTTAGGGGGTGTTTTTTTTTTTTGCCCCACATCTTCGGCTGAGTCAGGGTTCACTCCCAGCTCTCCACCATCGGGAACCAACCCACTAGGTAATTGGTACCGGGAATGTGTGGAATATAAGCAACTTCGCAAAAGTTTCGTGGAAAACATGACAGCTCCTCTAGCTTTTGTTTTATTTCTCTAATGCAAACAACACTTACACTTAAGTATTTTGGACGAGAGTTAAGAGTATCTTCGGACTATCACGGGTGATTGGAATTCATAATATATTGCCAACCCATCAAGAACATCCATAGATCCTACTCCAATGGCGCTCTCAACCCCTCACCTTTTCTTTTTCTTTTTCTTTTTTTGCAAAGTTGATATCCTAGGCAGGCCGCCGCCCCCCCCCCCTCCCCCTCCCCGACCGCAATGGCGACTTCGATGGTGATTTTCCCGTCCAAACAAGAGTAAAATAATAGTTCGACCCGCCATTCTTTGACATATGTTGGACGATTGCCAAGGTGTCAACAACAACATAAGAAAAGCCCTCGACTCCAATGTGGCTTGCTTTAGCTCTCATATTGTCGAGGTAGCACGACGCATTCGAAATCCCTAGGTTTTAGAGTTTAGGGTTGCATGTTGAGTTCACCATTAATCCATCGTGGTGTGTTTGAGAAGCCCCTAGAGCATCTACAATAGTCCATATCACTTGTTACTAAAGATTTACCATATCAGCATTTTGATGATGTAGAGGGGAGAAGATGGGCTTGTTTCTAGATGAAGAAACAAGCAAGTTGTTAATACCAAGACATAATAAACAACAAAATAGCTATTGTGGGTAAATGACTGGAATATTGAGATAATGTATTTTGCTCTCCAAAACCCTATTAAATTGCGGTTACCACATTTGGGCGGGTGGTATGGCGGTGGAGTCTTTGTCGAACGAGTGGTTGGTATGTGGTATGAACCGCTCAGATGGCTTAAGGACTTAATCTTGTCATGATCTCCCATTGTAAAACAAGTACAAACACAAGTCTATAAAGTACAACTTGACTTGGTAAATTTATTGGGCCCTGAAAGTCATCTCACTAGTGGAGGAGTGAAGTAGTGCAAGCGTGGGTTTAAATGGGACACCGATGGTGAAGTTGGCAGCTCCGCTAGTCTTTGTGGAACGTCGTAGTCCATCTGCGTTAACGTTGTGATGAACATCCCGCACAACTTATAGGACTCACCGCAAGTGGAGCGATCCATATGAGTGAGATGGCAGAAGGGGCGAGATAATTTGAAAGGTTACTGTGATGATCTCTCAACTACATGATCAAGGAATCATGTGGAGCAATGAGTTGACCGTCTCTTGTGGAGTGCAGTGTACAACCTCTGCGAGTCTAAAGCTGTTTAACAGCCATACCTACAGTCAAAAGCGGACATGAGAACTTACTAGAGTTAGTTCTATTTATAAAACTTTACGGGTGGGATGAACAATGTGTCAAGCTCACCTGGCCTGTGATTTGTATTTTTTATGGGTTTTTGTACCCAGTGATGTTAATAAGTGAAGGTGACTCCAGTCAAATTTAAGCATAGGCGGATGTAATTTTTGCCGTTATAAATATTGCATAATATCTCTTTAATAAAATGAGATTTAGTTAAATTGCTAAGTTATAGGGATTTCTAAATATTGTAATTGAAAATATTATTTTTAGCAAATAAAAAAATCCGAGCCATCCTTATTAAGCACTATATGTATTATTACCGTATCCTGTGTTGACTCGCGAGCATAGAAGTTGTGCCCACCCTCGCTCTTTTTCGTAAACCCTTAGAACCCGTGGATCAAGGACATTATGATCAGGATCCAGAAGTTGGAGGCCCAAGAGATGATGAAGAGTAGTTTAGTTCTTTTAATCTAAGTCTCGCCTCAGTCCAGCTAACTCCGTCGATGTTTGCGTGCATTCAATATTATCCAAGTCTTTGGTTAATATCGGACTCTACTGATCCAGAAAATAACGTTATATTTTCATAAATGATTCTGATTTTCGAAATCCGGGTCCGACAGCATCGGGGTCAGCTTCGGCCTGGCAGACGGTGGCAGCGCCCCTGGGGACGACGAGACTGTTGCCCGGGTGCGCGCTGCCAGCCGCCACGTTTTTGGACATGAAGAAGAAGAAGGAAGAACCACCCGGCAATGGACATGCGGAGGCAGAGCTGCTCGAAGAAGAGCACCTGCACCACCACCTACAGCGCGCTGCATGCGTGCACGCCTCCAGCGACAGCTTCTGGCAGTTCATTAGTCAGCACAGCTGATGCCGGCCCGTGCATGCATGGCCGTGTCATTTTACGTGCGATAGAAGAGGTCACAAGATGAAAATGTTAATGCAGCAGCTAGCGGAGTGATGCTGCGGCTACCAACGCCGGCGGCGAATCTGGTGTTGCGCTGAAGCTAGTGCGAAGTGAAACATTATTTTGGTTAGGGTGTTGCGAAGTGATTATTAGCTAAACCTAGTGCAAAGTGACTCATGTAAATTTACCTAGTGCAAAGTGTAATTAACTCTAAAAAAATAATGATATGGAAGAACTTTTAATGATGAATCAACTAATACTATTTATATATATATATGTGGGACAAATCCGATCGACTAGCTTTGCTTATATTAGCGGTCAATAATGTTTTAAAATTTTAACCGCACACGCGTTCTCACTACTGGAAACCCATCCTTTGCCGAGGGCTAAAATCTTTGCCGAGGGCCATATCTCGGGCACTCGGCAAAGGCTCTCTTTGCCGAGGGCCAGCCCCAGGAGCCCTCGGCAAAGATAGGCCCTCGGCAAAGAGGCCTTTGCCGAGGGCCTGACCCTCGGCAAAGAAACGGCCCTCGGCAAAATAAATCTTTGCCGAGGGCCCAGCCCTCGGCAAATATGGCCGGATGGGTCACGGCGGCCACTGACGTCAGTCTTTGCCGAGTGCCCGCCGTCAGGCACTCGGCAAAGATTTTTAATTTTTTTTTAAAATTTTCTTTGCCGAGGGCCATTGGCCAAGCCCTCGGCAAAGATCCCTTTCTTGAGGCGAGCTAGGCCCCGGCAAAGATTGTTTTGGATTTTTGAACTCGGTTTTTGTGGTGCTATAATACATTATTTAAAACTCAATTTTAAAATTTGGGTCAATTTTGACTTTTTATATATTTCCTAATTTATTTCTTTTGTTGATTTTTTGAATATTTCAAATTTGAACTGCAGGTGGATGGAATAATGCAATTTAGTGATTCGAAAAATGTTATTCATGGTATTTGGTGTATGTTTAGTCCCTATCCACGAACTCGCATCAAATTTCAGGCATCTTCTTCACGTAACATGACGAGGAACTTGTCGGAAAAGTATTTTTAAATTATATAAAATCCATACGAAGTCCGAAAATCACGAAACTTGTCGAGGTGTCATGTTATCGCATGTGTAGGCTGTGGTAAAAATTGAGAAGGTTTGAGTAAGTTGTGACGTCGGATGCCTAAAACCCACACATCTCCACATGTGATCTAGACGTCACATGTGGAGACGTCACATGTGATCATCTATTCTGGGCAATGGGTACTTGTTTTTGATGATGACTTCGTTGAGAGAACGATAATCGATACACATTCTCATACTTCCATCTTTCTTCTTGACAAACAAAGCGGTGCTCCCATGGCGGCGAACTAGGTCTTACAAAACCTTTCTCCGATGGTTCTTCTATCTCGCTTCTTCATTTCCACAAGTTCATCGATTGGCATCCGATAGGGTCTCTTGGAAATTGGTCTTTGTTCACGGCACTAGATCGATGACAAACTCAATGTCACGGTCGGTGGCATTCTGGTAACTCTTCGGAAATACATCGGGTAATCTCGACTACAGTCGTCTTCCAAAGAAACTATCTTGATTGTTGACTACCAAATGTCCATCACGTCTTGAGGTGGCTAGAAATTCTACTTTCTTTCTGTGGTATCCTCAATTGTCACGGCTCTTGGCCACAATCTAGCATTGCTTTATGTTTGGATAACCAATCCATACCAAGGATGACATCTATGGTGCAGTGTCTAGAACTATTAGGTTGGCTAGAAACTCAACTCCGGCTATGAGTAGCCTAGCTCCTAAACATCCAACTTTAGAACTTAGCTCTGCTCGGTATTGGACTAACGAGTATGCTTAAGATGCATAACTTCTAATTTGTTCTTAGTTGCAAAAATTCGAAACAAGCGAATCGAAGCTCGAATCAAGCGTAATCGATGCAGTCTTGAATTTACTAGGAACTTACCCGATTACAACGTCGGTGCTTCTTGGGCTCCTTCGAGTGGCGTGGTTGACACGACCTCGACCAGCGATGGCGGTGCTCCTCGGATTGACCGTAGCTTGAGAAGTTCCTTGATGGTTGCCTTGTCTTGGCGTCTTGGTGGTGTATTCCCAAGGTTGAAGCGTCTTGGGTGATAGTCCCATTCTGCGGACACCGGTTGGCGAAATGCCTGGTGACGGCGAGTAAAGCAAACTCGGTTGTATTCTCGTGGGTTGCTTCTTGGATTGGGGTTGGTAGTGCGGGGTTGCGGAAGTTACGAGCAAGCGGGCGAGTCTTGAAGTTGGTGCGGTGGTGCAGCGAATGCAGTGGTGGGAAAGCGGCTAAAGCTGCGGTGGAATCATTCTTGCCCTCGGTTGGGGTTGGTGACTTCCTTCTTTGAGCCATTCTGCGCTACGATGATCTTCAATTCCTTGCGCTTATCCTCTAGAATCAAAGCCTTGTTGATCAACTCTTGAAAATCGAGAAAAGGTGTGGGCGATCAAGTTGACTTGAAGTCCGGTGTTCAATCCTTTGACGACTACTGACGAGCCTTGTCGATGGCGACATCTTCTGCGACATATCGAGCAAGTTGAGAGAACTTGTTGAGGTGTCGATCATCGACATTCCTCCTTGCTTGAGAGCACGGAATTCATCCTTCTTTAGATCCATGATTCCTTCTGGCACATGATACTGGCGAAAAGCAGTTGTGAACTCTTCCCAAGTAATGTCTTGCGGCGTTCCATGCGCTGCACAAAGTTTTCCACCATTCGGCGGCAATGCCTTCCATCGGTGAGAGCGTCTGAACTTTTCATGATCGCCGCATTGAGTGATCGGCAGTTTTCTCTCAATAACACGTAGCCAATCATCAGCTTCTACTGGTGAGACATGTCCAGAAAAGGTTGGTGGGCGGGTCCTCATAAACTCCGCCAACTTGGATGATCCATTGTGACCATGAGCAAGCGGGGCTCCATTGTGATCTTGTTGTTGTTGTTACGGTTATTCATAGCTTGCATCGATTCATCATGGTGTACATCAAGCTGAGTCGAGTGTCATGAATGCTCCAAAATTCGCAGATCGATCATTGAAGGTGCTTGTGGTGGAATTGCTTCTCAGGGATTTGCTCCGTCCTTACGACAATTGAGTATCGTAACCACTTGCGGCGACTTGGCGAGTGCGAACCATCTGGTGAATCTCAAGGGTTAGATAAGGTAGCAAGCACGAGATAAGTTGTAGAACTAAGCGGGGTAGGTAAGACCCAACAACATATTTTAAGAAAGCTCAATCGAAACTCTTATATTGATTAAGATAATAGTATGGCTTGCAACAAATGCCTAAGGGCCTTTGCGACTCATACTTGCACACAAAAATAAGGGCGAACTTAAGCACACAAACTACCGCCTAAAGGGCGACTCAAGACTTAAAAGCGGCTAAGCACGAAACAACGCGAGCAGACTACTCAATCAAATAGCCTCCATGACCTTGGCGGTGCTCCCTTTCTTGTAGACTGAAAGTGGTGGCATCCTCAAAGCGATCCGATGTCCCGGGATGGTGCAATAGGAGCGAGTGTCCACAGTGCAGTCTTCTTTGGTGCTTACGGCTCTGCTTGCCTCTGCTGGCTCTTACGGTTGGTGGTCCATCGACTTCTTACAGGTCTTCCTCTTGATATCTTCGTCGTGATCGTGTCGTCCATAAAGAGTTTCTTCTAATATGGCGATCCTTTCTTGACTCTCGAAGAGTCTCATAGGTACCTCACTCTGTGGCGGCTAATTCCAACGATTCTTCTGAGCGGTGGCGAATGGGCAAGATGCACGACGGTGGCGTTGTCTTCTCCCTCGTAGAGCGGAAAGCGTGCGACAAGATCCACGTCGGAAGTGCGGGGATGATAACGGAAAAGCGTGTCACGAAGCTCTCGAGTAGATGTTGCGATCCTCGGGATGGCAAGGCGTGAAGACTCTGGATTGCTTCAATCCAAATACTCCTTCGAGTTGAGATGTTCGATGGTTTGCTTGCCTTGGTGTTACGCTGGCGTGAGCGGTCAAATGGCGAATCACTCCACGATCTCGGCCGTTCACAATCCAAGCAACGCCACGGTACAATGGACGATCGAACCCTCCAAGTACTTGTAGCAACTTCCAAAGCTCGGTGGCAAGTCCTCCTTGCGCTCTCCATAATTACGAAGGCGAGGCATCTGTCAAGATGGACAAGGATATGAAAACAACTTTAAAGCAGTGGGGAGAGAAAGAATTTCAGCGATAGTTGAGTCAAGAGAGACATGAGATGAGTTAAAGAGTTCAATTAATCTTGCAAGTTAATATTTGCTTTAGAAAATAGTTTTGGACTCACTAAGAGCGGCCAATCTAACTAGGGTCAAGACCTACGATCGAGTATGGCTCGATACCACCTCTGTCGGGACCCAAATATGCAAATCTGGACCCTCGTGTATTCGCACTAGTCGAGGATCACGCTAGTGCACACAGTGTCAACATTGATGAAATATCACATCCATACAACGAATATAAGAATAAGCGAGTACATTTAAGTAACAAATAGCTGTTGGGACCTTACGGTCGAGTTTTACATTTATTAAGCCATGCAAAGTGACAATAAAGAAATAAAGCTGCGTGAAGCGAAATAAACTCGGTGGCTCCCATCAATTTACCACGAGCAACCGATGGGATCAAGACCCTAACGTTCAACCTTCGTGAGAGCTCTTCTTCAAAAGCGGCGACGACTCCTCCATACATTGATTTGTTTAGCAAGAGTGAGTACACACCATACTACAAGTCATACCACAGAATGCATTTATACATGATGGCTTATTCCAAAGGAATGGCTTACGTGGTTATTTTGCGAAATGCAAAATTTGCAATTGAATACAAATAATAGATTGAAAGCGTAATTCAAAACAAATAGACAATAATAAGTTAACAATTGATTTCACAAAGGACACACAGTCTAATCAAGTTCTTTCACAATTGAACAAGTTATCTCACCACGGTGACCCTTCCCAATTGTTTTGTGAAAATCTATCCCTCGTGTGAAATTCAGAGCATGTCCATAGCAGGGGCGGCTATTCGAATAGATTGATTAAAACACTCTGCAGAGGTTGTACACTTTACCCACGATGAAACCAACCGGATCGAGTTGATCACAACAAAACCTTTCGAGACTTCATCTCAAACAATGACACTCTGGTGTGCTTTATTAGTCAATTTGTACACACTGGCCCTTGGAGCGACACACACCATTGGGCGAGGATCGGCGAACCGTCCGCGATGTGACATATCACACCTCCGACCCATCACACGGCTTAAATACAACTGAGTTGTCAATGTCAAGACTCCATAACTTACTAAGTTAGGCCCGGCCCATACTAGGCATGTGGTGCATGATGAGGCCAGTTCAATGGCGCACAAAGTTAAGTCCTTAATTGACCAAGGCAAGACTTCGATTTTAACCCAAATCACAAAGTTTAATAAGCACACAGCTCCACCATTCACACAGAATCCACCACTTGCCTCGGTCTAAATCTTTTCCCACCTGTTGATTAAGTGCAACACATGCCATCAACGAGTAATAGCACCACAG
Organism: Hsuehochloa calcarea; assembly: GCA_036346395.1. Taxonomy (NCBI): domain Eukaryota; kingdom Viridiplantae; phylum Streptophyta; class Magnoliopsida; order Poales; family Poaceae; genus Hsuehochloa; species Hsuehochloa calcarea. The sequence continues at coordinate 51,183,152 of CM070610.1, read as the reverse complement.
ACACACAGATTCATCACACGGTTCCATAATCACTTAGTCAAGTTTATAATTGCAACTCTCATGAAATGATGACTCGTGGCATGGCTAAGCGGTCTAATCGTATCTAACCAACCCACGTTGGTGCTACAATAATACCAACTAATAATTAATCAACCTAGGGTGACAAAAGATCATAGCATACAATAGACAAGGTGGCATAACAATTTGGATTAATAACTACACCCAAAAGCATTTAAATAAATACTTGAAATAGAATGCAATACATTGAAACAAGGTATTTTGAAAACCCAGGCTCAAAATGATCAAAGGTATAACTTGCCTTGGAATAGATCTAGATATTGGTCTTGGTCTTGAGGTGCTCCTTCTTACGCAAAATTCCCAGAAGTATCGGCGTCTGCTACTAAAGCGAGACAAAAGAAACAAAACAAATAAATAACAGAGGCAAATAAACTCCAAAAATCAAATAAAATTCACCATTAAATAGATCTGAATTTTATATGAATTTACAAATTTGAATGGGCTCAATTGGACTTGAGATGCAAAAGATATGGGCTTTGGAAGATTGGAAAATCAATTAAACCTAATTTGGATTTTCTCGATTTTCCCGAATTATTTTATAAAGGAAAATCGAATTATTGCGCAATGCTTGCGTCGCGAGAAATTTCGGAAAAAATTATATTTAAAAAGAATTACGGAGTGAGACCCACATGTCGGTCTCGGGTTCACGGTGGGCCGAGTGCCGGCAGGAGATCTGGCGCGGTGGACCGGGCCACGCACGTGTCTTGGCGCGTCTGGCGCCACGCGGCGCCACACCACCGGCCGCGGCGGCGCTGGCTGGCGACAACGGGCGGTGGCGCTCGGGACCCGATGGTCACCGGCGACAGCGGTGACTTCGCGGCGATGAGTGGTACCAGCGTGTAGAGAGGCTAATGCGCACATGGGCAGGTTTGAGCACACAGGGTTGATGAAGATGGCCGTGGCGAGGAAAAGCGGCGGAAGAGCTCGGGTTTTGTCGGACGGGCGCTCGGCGATGCTCGGCGACGAGGAGTGCGCCGAGGTAGCTGAGACTTGCGATCACAATGGTGCGGTCGGTGGAGCAAGAGGCGGCAACGGCGGCGCAATCACCGGAGAAGAAGTTGGCGAAAACCTAAAACTTGGAATCTTGGCGCTAGAGCGTCAGGCGGCGAGTGGCGGTTTAGGGTTGCGGAGGTCGGCGGTGCTAGGAGGGGTATTTATAGGCTCGGAGCGCGGTTGGAAATCCCAAATCGGGTCGAAACAACGGGTTTTTAATTCCAAGATTTTGGAGATTGAAACCGATTCGGGGTTTGATTTGGTTTAAACGGATAAGGAATAACAGGAGATATGATTTGGCGAAGTCGGAGCGAAGAAAATGCAAGCTGAATCGGTTTTGTCGGATAAACTTGAAGCTCCAGCAATGGCGGGCGAGAGCGCCGCGGAGGAAGAAGATAAGCGGAGCGGCGACTCGGTCGCGGTCCCACTGGCGGCGGCAGGCGCGGTGAGCGGCGTCACGATGGCGATCAACGGCGCAGAGCGGCCGCGAGCGATCGAGCAGCGAGATCAGCGGCGAAGCCACGCGGCGACAATCCAGCGGGGCAAGGCGGTAGCAGGCGGCGGCGGCGGCGATGTTGATCAACAGTGGATTGAGCGGTGGAATAGTCTTTGGCTTGACCCGATCTTATTCGAAGGATTTAAAATAGGTTTTTCTTTTAAATAAATCCAGAAAATGCAAATAGCAATTAGAAAATAGCAAATGACTTTGGAAAAATTCCAGAAAATTCTATAAAATATATCCAAGCATATAGAATCTAAATAAAATAGTTTTGACAATTGTTGATGTTGGGATTAAGCACATTAAATCAATTTGCCCTTAAAGTCCAATTTAAGCTTTTTAAATTAATATTCAAATAATCCAAAAGGTAAATTCTCTTGCTATCAATATTTAAAAGATTTTTAAAGCTCTGAATTTTGGGATGTTACAAGGGGACAGATCGTTTCTTGAAACATGCATTTGGCCCAGGAGCAGGAGGACATTCTCTAGTTTGGTGTCCCTGCAGCAAATGTGACAACAGGAGAAAGGTAGACGAGAAGACCATGGGTAGACATCTTGTGTTCAATGGTTATACGCTGGCTACCGGCGATGGATCTACCATGGTGAAGCGGATCGTATAAGAGCGGAGGTGGTGAGAGCACGCCTCGAGGCTTTTGATGATGATGCGGGGTAGCGGACATGCTAGATGGCGCCCACCAAGCTCACTTCACCGAGCGCGTGAGAAGGAGGAGATGGAGGAATCATAAAGGACTTCTACAAAATGTTGCACTTTCGGCACGAAACCCCTTCACGGCGTACAACGATTTCTCGGTGGATGCGGTTGGGCGCGTAATGGGGTTGAAGGCGAGTTAAACTGAGTCGAGAAGGCCGATAAGATGTTGGCGTGTTTGGCACCATGCTACGGAGAAGCACACTTTCGAAGCGAACTTATGCGAGCGGAGAAACTCCTTCAGTATGCTTAAGATGTCGTATGACAAGATACATGTTTGTCAGAAGGGTGCGTCCTATTTAGGAAAGAACACAAGGACACAAATTCTTGTCCAGAAGTGTAAATCCTCCGGTACACAGAGGTAGACTCTGTGATGGTCGAAAAAGCGACTTAGATACCGCGAGAGTGCTCGGCACCTTCCTTTCTGCCGAGGATCCAACGGCTATTCATGATCGAGAATCCGCGAAGCAGATGACATGGCACAAAGATGGCAAGCGGTATAATCACGGGAAGATGGTACATCCGTCGATCTTTGAAGCATGGGCGTACTTCAATGACAAACATCGTGACAAAGCGGTGAGGCCCGTAATGTGCGTGTCGCTACCGGCAGCAGATGGGTTCAATCCTTATGGAATGATGGCTGCCCCATACACATCTTTGGCCTATTTTTGTTATCCCCTCAATCTCCCTCCGGCATCTCCTTTCAGCGGCATAACGTATTCTTGTCGTTGATAATTCCTGAACACCGGGAATAATATGGGTGTGTTCATGGAGCACATGATTGATGAATTGATCCACGCTTGGGAGAAGGGGTATGGACATCAACCGAGCTACAAAGACAAGCTTCAAAATGCATGTTTGGTACCACTACTCCTGCATGACTTCTGGCGTATGGGTTATTTGCCTTTGGTGTGTTCACGGGAAGTTCCCATGCCCAATATGCAAGGAAGGCGTGAGGTTCATTTGGTTGAAGAAGGGTGGCAAGTATTAGTCGTTCGACCCGACATCGTCAGTTCCTCCCTCTAGACCATGAATTCGGAGAAGACATCAAGAGCTTTACGAAAGGTGTCAAAGTGGCCAGGACCCTAAACCGCACTTGAGGGTGGTGCGAGGTTCGTGCTCACATAGATGCTCTCGTGCCCAATGAAGAAGGTGGTTTTGTGGGATATGGTGAGGAACATATGTGGACTCATAAGTCCGGCAGCGAGGCTCCCTATTTCGATGACCGTCGCTCGGGACTTGGAAAAGCGGCTTTGTGTTGCTCTGTAGGTGGAGAAGATCTTTCCACCGGCTTCTTCTTGCCGTCTGACATCGATTGTGCACCTCCGTCAGAGGCCCGTTTGGGGGCCCGTGCGAGGCCGTTGGTGCTATCAATCGAGAGATGTCTAAAGACTCTTCATAAAAAATGTACAAATAAAGCGAATTGAGGCTTCCATTGCGAGGCATGCCTTCGGAGGAGGTGGCAAACTTCACAGCATAATACTACAAGCCGAACCTTCCTAGCAATCATAATCCACTCCTCGTTACAATCTTTGGCGAAAATGAATCGACCCTCGGCCTTTTCCAAGGCCAACTCGGCGGTGCAAGTGGATCAACCACGAAGCTATTGGGAAATGAAGAGTGGCGCGATATCATGCTATATGTGTTGAATAACCTTACCGAGGTGCGGCCGTTCATCAAGTAAGTTCTCAACGAACTTGTTTCAATCTGCCGTCACTATTCGCATCCAACCCCATTGATTCTCGTTCGGACGGGGAATTTGTTCGTGAATCGGCATCAATCAAGGGATCCTACCTCGCATGAACAAGACACCCTTGTTTGCGAGTGCGGGAAGCGGGAGGCCTGATTTCATTTCTTGGTTCAAACAAAGGTAATGTCAATTTAGCTCGTGCGTTCGATCGTGCGTTTGATTAATATAACGATCTATCATGCTTCACCTTGCGAGGCCCGGACCGGTTCGTCCATGGTGTGAGTTGAAGCAGGTTACAAGCGGTACGTGGCGTTAGGGTGAAGTCATTTACCGGCTATGGCGTGAGCGGATATCGCTTCCACACAACAAGTTCTGGCGATTGGCCCAAACGAAAAACCACAAATAGCGGAGTTTATGCGCGTGCGATGGCCTCGACTATCATGGTAGAGTTGAGAAATCTATGAACTCTCATTTCATGGAGACAAACCTCTTAAACCTATCATGTTCAAATGCCCTTTGGTTTAATCCTCGATCAGCGAGGCGAACCCCTCATCTTGGGCTAGTCGAGATTAGAAGATTCCATCTATCCTGGAAAAGATGTCTACATTGTGGCTCAACAGGCCGTGCAGGTGTATTATACTCGATACGCCAACCAAGACAAAGAGGATCTTAAGGGTTGGGCTATTGTGCACCAGGTATCTCCACATGGTAAACTACACCCCCAAGCGATGATGATTACAACTTCAACGCAAACACATATGATGGACAGTTCTATCAAGAAGATGGGCTACCAGGCACGTTTGAGATAGTCTTACCCGAAGCAATCGAAATGGAAGTAGACAACGAAATGGTTGATGGCGAGGTCGATGGAGATGTGGTGGTAAATGCCAAGGACATAGCAATGCTTGAGCGATTACTTCTAGGCAATGACTACGATGACAACATAGAACCTTCGGATAGTGTTGCCCATTTGGACAATTTTGGATGATGATGAGACCTATGATCCCAATCATGAAGATTATTCCTAATACATGTAATACTATGTTTTTTTTAATTTGTGTTTTGTTTATATATTTTGAATCTATTTCTAATATATGTACTGATTAGTCTTGTTCATTCTTTGTGATTGCAGGTGATTGAACAAAGATGGCGGCGACGTCCACGCCGTGACCGCCCTCGGTTTCTGGGAGAGACCGCCCTCTCCTTGAGGTGAGGGTCGTCGTCCGGGCGGCGTCCGCAGGAGGTGACGAGAGGAGGACCAGGCGGCGGCCGCAGGAGGCGGTCTCCTCCTCGCCACGTGGCGAGTCTTTGGAGGAGGAGCACGTGGCGGCCACGCCACGTCCTCGTCGGAGGACGAGAGGTCGCAGAGATGGGCGAGGAGGCGGCGCTCGAGGGCGAGGAGGCGAGGCGCTCGAGGTGAGGAGGCGAGGGCTCGAGGCGAGGAGGAGTACCGCTACCGGACTCCTCTGGCGAGGTCATGAGCCTCCCTCGGTTCCGCTTCCTCACAACCGCCCGATGATTCGCCCTATGGCAAAGAGGTAAGTAACTATAGATGTTATCACAACTACTTCATAAGATATGTTGGAAATCATAAGAGAAACGATAAATTTTCTTAATCACTTGTGCGGGCACTGGTTGGTTTTATCGGTACTCCAAAGACGCACCCCGAGCATCCTTGGTGTTTTGTGCGGAAATGGTACCCGACATTGTGCAAGCTGTCAGAAGAGCGGTGGTGCGGGCCGGCCTCAAGCTGGGACAGTCTGTGCTAGTCACGGATGACACTTACCGCAACATGCGGGAGCGGGTATTGGCGGAGTTTTGGGTAAGTTTCTCTCGCACAACATTGCTTAATACATCTCATTCATTGGTTAAATGTTTTATTGAAATAATGAATGGATACATCGGTTTTGTATCAGAAATTTTTCAAGGCGAAGAAGGACTTGAGGCCCAGCGAATCAGGCGACTACTGCGGCTTGTAGGAAGTCGTCACCGACATGCACCACCATGGGCGCGTCAAGCCCATAGACTACTACAGGTCGGTGCCAGCGATCCCTCCCAAGCCTCAAGCAAGGCGATTCTGTTGACCGAGACCGATACCTTGAGGTAGGCGAATAACATTCATAATGATTCGTTTTGATATTAAGTAGGTTCAATTTCATCTTCTTATATGTCAAATACTCGATGACTTGTAGGTGATTCCACGGTGGTGCCGATCGTATCCCGAGTCTTTGGGCCATGATCGTGGACAAGTGGTTATCACGGGACTTTGTTGACACGCCTACGAGGCGCGTGGAGCGACTTACGATGAGGCAAGGTCAACTCACCATCAAGGCGACGCGGCCTCCCGGATACAAACAAGCATCGTAAGTGATTTCTTTCATTTATTTTGATGCTCAATTCGCTTGATTTCTCACCATCTTCCCGTCTTTCTCGCAGGAGGCTGCGCACCCGGGCGAGGAGGTCTCGGAGTTCTCTGCGTGGGCTATGTCCCACATGGGCGAGCGTCGTCCTCTGTCTCCTTCGACCCATTGCCCGCCCGGTGTACTCCGACCGACGTGTACACTAAAGTCCAAGAGTACCGTCCTCGGTAAGGGAGATCTATGGGGAAGATTACAATGTGCGCCACCGAGCCCATTGATGCGAGAGGCGATCATGAGGCTCGGAGGAGGCAAGAAGCACGGCGGTGTGGATTGCGAGGCGGCGCCATCGACTCCACCACTGTTCCCTCCTCGGCGCTATCCGAGCACGGAGCACGAGCTCCATCCGACCCATCGCACACGGCCTTCTCGGCCTGCGGCGGGTCCATGCACTCCGGGTAATTCCTATTTTACTCGTAAATGCGTTGATATTTACACACGAAATTACATTTGCATTCTTGATACATTGGGTGAAATATTGCGAGCCGAGTGCAAGAAACAAAAAGGCAAAGTCAAGAGCGAGCAGGCCCGACCGCCTGGGTGCGAGCCCAGCAGTCGCGTTCGACGCCGTATGAGAGATAGCGGAGATGATGGTGATCATGCAAAGTCTTGGGCAAGCATCGGGTGTACCTGTGCGATTTTCAGCTACTCCACCTCCTACTCCCGCAACTACTCCTGTAAGTATGAAAGTTCACTTTTCGCTTGTGCTTTGCATGTATGTCGGCCTTCGTGCCGACAGGCGTTCGTGTCGTTGTTTCTTGCAGGTTTTGGAAACCTCCCCGTGCAGGGGAGGTGCTGCCGAAATTTTCAATTGAGTCTAATCTTTTTGTATTTCTAGATTACTAGATGCAATCTCTAAGTTCCAACACTGTTTTCCCGGATTACTCACACATGCAATCTCTGCTCCTTTGTGCGACCTCCGTCATGAGTTCCAATCATCCCTAGTGCGTCCACCGGTGACCCGCTTTCCTTCACCACCGTCTCATAGGCTACCTTGATGAGGACTAGTGCTAGGTGAAGTGGTTGGACTTTATTGTAATATTTGTGGTTTATGGTTCTGATTTGTGCTTGGATTTCATGAACTTGTCGTAATAAACATGTGAATTGTGGTTGTAATATATTTGTGAATGATGATGAACATGTGACTTGTCGTTGTAATATATTGTGATTTGTGGTTCACAATTATGGTTGTGATATATTGTGAGAAAACGGGTTCTGTGTGATATATATATGTGATGATTGATATATATATGAAATGCTTGTGTCGATGGAATGCAAAAAACAAAAAAAGAATTAAAATTTCTGCCTCTTTGCCGAGGGCAATGACCATGGCCCTCGACAAAGATTCATTGGAAAAATTCTGGAACCCAGATCTTTGCCGAGGCCCTCGGCAAAGACTTTTTAAAAAATAAATAAAATTTCTTTGCAGGGCTCAGAAGCCCTCGGCAAGATTATTAAAAAAAAAGAATAATTCTTTGCCGAGGGCCATGGTTGGAGGCCCTCGGCAAAGATTATTTCAAAAAAATAATAATAACTCTTTGCCGAGGGCCATGGTTGGAGGCCCTCGGCAAAGATTATTTCAAAAAAAAAAAAAAAATTCTTTGCCGAGGGCCCACGGAGACGGCCCTCGGCAAAGACTCCGTCCGGCGGCCGTGCGCGCGTGGCGGTGCTTTTCTTTGCCGAGTGCAGGTACAGCCCTCGGCAAAGACTTTGCCGAGTGCCCGATAAAGGGCCCTCGGCAAAGACCCTCTTCGCCGACTCAAAATTCCCCGAGAGCTCTTTGCCGAGAGTGGCCCTCGGCAAAGCCTTTGCCGAGGGTTAATGGGTCTTTGCCTAGGACTTGAGGCCCTCGGCAAAGAGGCCGTCTCCAGTAGTGTCTAATATACGTTCTAATATGACTTTATTCTGAGAACCGAGGGAGATAATGTTGCAAGATGTTTCGATTGCATTGGCCATCTTCATTTTGAACGTTTTTATCTATGATTGGATGGTCTATGCATGCGCGCTTGCTATTGCTTGTCCTATCGAGATACGACCAGAGCCCACTACATAATCACATGGATTAGCATCCTGTGTCTTTTAGTTGAGGACACGCATACCACTCCGTTCTTCGTCTCTGCAAGCAACCAGTGCATAAATAAAAAGAAGACGAATTGCGGTTTTTTTTTTTTTTTTTGGAATTTGCAATAATGCGATGGACATGAGTGTGCCTTTAGACAAAGCGGATCAAGGATCCCATTCCTAGCCAATCTCATCGTAGATACCTCTCTAGCTAGGCTGCATGGCGCATGAGGTGAAGGCCTAGAACGTCACTCGCGATCGCCACACAAAAAAAACGCCTTTCAACGGCTCAATCGAGTGCGCCGGATTCGAGCGGAGCAGCAAAAGGAGACGACGTCCGCGTACGTTCGCCCCCGTGATAATGATGCCATGATATTTGGGACGATCGCGGGCCGCGCTTTTCTTCCCTCTAGGTGCCAAAAAGAGGCGAAATGGCTAGCCGGCCGGTAGGCTCGCCCGCGATCGAAGTCTTCCAGATCCGCCGCACCGCCGCTGTTTCAGGGGGTTGGAATCGGAAAGGAGGAGGAATTTCCTTCCGATGAGCATCATAACGGAGCCATGCAGCGCAACGACTTTGACGCTGCGTGCAGAAGGCGCGTGACGCTTCGATCTTGCTCGGGTTGCTGCCTGCTACATTTGGTAGAATGGGCAACGGAAGCAATGACATGGACAGCAAGGTCGAGATGATTCTTCAGTCTATCTTGTATTCTTTGGTGTAATTGTATGGTATGTGCGTAGAATTACTATAGATTGGAAAACCCCGGTGACAAATATGCAGTAATTCTCCTTTGTGTTAAGTTGGACGTGGGTCATTGTTTTGGGATGGCTTGCTGAAGACATGGGAGTGTTTGATGTACTAGCTCTGATCCAACGTAGACGCCATTCCCAACTTTTTCGTAGTGAACGTATCTTTCTGAGAGGAACTTGTGGATAAAACTTTGCCTAGGTGGGAGTGATATTTCTCATGATACCCGTACAGTCGTACTAGGACCCACAATTTAGATTCTAGCTAGTGTAGCAAATTGTGATGAATGATGGCACTAAATATTTCCCAATCATCATAGATCAATCAAGAGAATAATCCTTGCAAAGCTCCTCCGGAGATGGAAGGTGCTCAAGAATCTACAGGTCTAGCTTGGCCAGCCTTTCAACACAAAAGGGAGGAACTTTTCATTCGCCTTTTTTTCTTTGCTGAACAGTATACACCGAACCTTCAACCTAAAACCGGTCACCTCCTCTTCCTTTCCTTCGGACCCTCTGTTTTTATTTGTTTACAAACCGGATCCTATTAGACCACGTGGACTGGTTTTAAATTTGGTGATAATAAATAATTAAGGGTTGGGTTGCATTGTCATTTGCATTTGTGACAATTTCAGGTGAGTATCATAGTTTGGACCACCCGAAACAAGGAATGATTCAGAGTACTGCAGCTCCAAGTACTGTAGTCCCGAGTGCCAAGTGATATAGTTGAGAATACTGTATCTACGAGTGTTGTAGCTCCGAGTACCAAGTGATAGAGCTTGATCTTGTAACTCCGAGTACCGAGTGATATAGCTCCTAGTACTGTAGCTCATAGTACCGAATAATGTACCCAGTCGTAAGTCGGGGTGTGTACCGAGCACGAAGGACAGTCGGAGTTGACGGTCGAAAGCTATAGTGCATGGTCGATGGTCAAAGTTATAGTGACTGGTCGATGGTCGAAGCTATAGTGACTGATCGATGGTCGAAACTACAGTAACTGGTCGATGGTCGAAGCTACAGTGACTGATCGGTAATCGAAGCTACAGTGCATGTCGATGGTCGAAGCTACAATGCATGGTCGAAGGTCGAAGCTACAGTGACTGGTCGATGGTCGAAGCGTGTGATCTGCGTGTGTGAACTGATATTGGTCAAGTTGGAGAACTTGTGCTGGAAAAATATTCTTTGATCTTTGCATATGCAGGTAGGGCGTAGAGACGGTCATGGTCGATGACGAGAAAGACCGGAACTAGAATGGAAAAATCAAAGGTTCAGGTGGTTGTGGATGTTACGATGTGATCATGCTTACGCTGAGCCACATGGAGATCAAAGGGAATGCATGATGCGTGGAGAAGCTACGGGAGGTGCAGTCCTGGTGGCATCGACGCGTGAGGAGCTATAGAAGGTGTTCATAACTGGAAAGTTTATAGTTATTAGAAAACCCGAGATTTGAGGGGTTTCTGTCGACGATCAAATCGCCGATCTTATGATTATATATAAAGAAAAAAGAGAAAAAGTGTGCGTATCTCCTGGGAGTGGAACGGACTTGCTCTTTATTGCTATGAACTCACTGTTACAAACACTAAGAGTTTCTAATCACTACAAGAACACAATGCTCAGCTATTCCTTGCTTGGTGTTGTTTCTGCAGTGATGCTCTAACTTCGACTTTGTATGTCTATGCTTCTTTGCGTGTCTTCGTGTCCCCCTTCCGGCCTTCTATGGTCCTCCTTAAGTACTTGATGAAGCGGTGGCAGTTATCCCATGAAGAGACATCTATTGGGGAGCGACGCGTCTGGTCGGGAAGAGGCAGTAGTTTGACGGTTCCACCAACTGCAGAGGCAGTTGGTGAAGATGTCAACTGTTCTGCGGTTAATGGTTTTAAGAAATGTTACACCATCAACCGGGATAGTGTTGTATTATGCGGAATATGAAACACGTGGTTCATTCATCACATAGTGAGTGGCGTGGTCGGGGACTCGACCTGGCGCTGTTCATAACTACGAGCACTTACCGGTCGTGGACTAGGTTTGGAACTTTGTTCGACCGGTATTTATTATATAACCACGTAGTACCTACGACCGGTTAGGTCGGTGGTCTTTAGAAGTTACGACCACGAAGACGTATAGTCTTTATCATATATTAAGATAATATATGAATATTTTAATCCTCAACAGTTTCGGGTCCCTTGATTTTCGGAAGAGATAGGATTATCTATCCGTGTTGATAAGGACACGGTTTAGGGCTCTATCATATAAAAGCCGAAGAGGTTAAGAGTAACACGGGACTTTTGAGGCTTTTGGCCACGGCTTTCGGATAAAGTTTTTTATGTTTTTGTTCTAGAGTTTGAGGGGTGACGTGAGAGCACTTTGTAGCCACATAACATGTTTCAGAAATAACAGATCAAATCTACTCAAGAAAGATTAGTCATCGCTGGATGCATATTTTTCTGTCTTCGACTAGTTCATGTATTGATTGGTCTTAGACTTGTTCTTGTCAATCGTCTTCGATCTATTCTTGTTCTTTGCAGTGCGTGAATCTCCTGAGCTGGAGGGTGGAAGAAATCTAATAGTCGAATCCTTTTGATTAGGTGATCGCAACCCCTTCAATCATATCGACTTCACCTTTTTCGATCACGAGCTGTGTTGTTCACCCGGTTGTCGACAATAGCATTGATTGACATAATAGATTAGAGTTGTTTCGACCACTATGACGAGGAGACAAACTCGTACAAGTACGTTGTATTCGGTTGTCGATTGAATCCAACTCAAATCCTCTTCGTTAATTCGAAAAGAAGGCACTACAATCATTCACCCCCCCTCTGATTATCGTATCTGATTCTACAAGTGGTATCAGAGCAGGTTGCTATGGCGTTAGAGAGGTATGTGAATCGTCCCCCCACGCTAGATAGTGCTGATTTTGCTTTCTGGAAGTGTCGTATGCAAGCTTATATTGAGGTTCAAGGTAATGATGTTTGGAATAAGGTTGCTCGACCATATGAGGTTCCGGTTATAGTTACTAATCTAAATAAAACAGATGTTGATTTAAATGCCCACTTCAAGGGATTTCTCATAAAAAATTTGATCGTGTAGCTCATTTTAATTCTGCCAACTTAATATGGAAAACTCTTTGCAACTATCATGAAGGAACCATCAAAATTAAGAAAGTGTGTAAAAATCTTTATCAAAAAGAATATTCTGATTTTGCTATGAACCCTGATGAAGCTATTGATGATCTTTTTGCTTGATTTGAAAAAATATTGAGTAATTTGCGTGGTGTTAATGTTATTCCTCCTGATGAAGATAATGCAACTAAAATTTTGAAATCTTTAGACTCTGAGTGGTGGATGGTTGTCACGACTACCAATCAAACTGTCGATCTAGATACTTTAACCATGGATGATTTTTTATCTAGATTGAAAACCTATGAGATGGAAGCTTTGCCATCTAAGATTGATAAACCTTCATTTTTAGCACTTGTAACAAACCCCGTACAGGCTGCTTCGTTGAATTATTTCCTGTGTCTGCTTTGTCTTCTTTTTCAGATAAATGGTTCGAACAGCTTCCTGAAGAGAATTTGGTGTTGATCTCCTCACGAGCATAGAAGACACTCAACAACATAAAGATGAAGAAGCAAGGTGGTATGTCAAGTTCGATCAAGTGCTATGAGTGTGGCGAGCCAGACCACATTAAGATGGAGTGTCCCAAGCTTAAGGGGGAGGTGATAAAGGAAGACAAGAATTATCGTCGTCGGCCATTCAAGAACAACAGCACCAAAGGTGGCAATTTCCGTCAGAAATTTGCTGAAAAGGTTCTTTCTACTCTCGAGCATCTTCATCTGAGTGATGTGGAATATGGAAGTTATGACAACGATGACCACGTCAATAATGATGCTAAAGGTCAGAAGAAGAAGAACGTTGACTTCACGGGCATGTGCTTCATAGCCAAAAACGACAACGACGACGATGATGACAGTGATCCCGATGAGGTAAGACAATCATATGATGAGCTTGAAGATGGTCTGTGTAGTGATACGGGTAGGCTACGCTAGCTAGTAATTCAAAAATTCTACCACGTAAACCAGGATACCACGCAAGCAAGAGATCACAAATTGTTACCACCCGACCCACGGTGCAACGGAAGAAGAGTTGGAGCAGCCTGGTCCAACGAAGAGCACATCAAAGTAGTGGTAGTAGTCGATATTCCACCGTGGTCAATCGTCCAGCATTGTCGATTGTCCTCATAGTCGGTCGTCTCCTCCAGCAACCAATCGAGTTCATCGCCAAGGTTGCAGATCGTCCTTTAGTGCAACAACAACCGCAGTAGCGCCTTTACGGTATCCATACGTCCAGGGAAGGAACAACCGTACACCGGTGTGCTAGCACCAACTCGTACGGTAGGGCTCTCAAGAAGATGGCGGCTAGGGTTTCAGAGGAACAACTCAACTCACGACTTTAGTGCATCTTGTTTGTTACGTGAATCTCCTCTCTCCCAACAGTCTCAAGTATCTCCTTATATATTGCCCGTGACAGTTCCTATCTGAACACGTTTCACAAATCGTATCCGTACTGGTTTATTCTAACCCGTTAAGTGTGTGACTCTGTAGGTTCATGTGTAGTTCGGTAGTGACTCGGAAACCATTTTTGACCACAAGTCGTGAGTGGTACCTAGCAGGGCATAATGATTCCCGAATACACACAAATTATATCAGACGAACCTTAATACAATATGATCTACGACCAGATCCTATTTGGTCTCGACCAGTTCGTAGCTATTTACGACCAGGTTTCGACCAACCTATGACCAGCTTATAATTGGTCTCGACCAGTTTGTAACTCATTACGACCAGGTTTCGACCACATAGTGATCATGTTCAACCAGCCTACGACCAGCTCGTATCTCCATACGATAGTTTGTATCTGATCGAACTGAACGACCAGCTCGTGTATTCTCACTTTGCCTCATGATATCTGGTTGAACTCTAGGTGAGATATTATGTCATCCATGGACCGTTCAATACGTTCTCGATCGAGTGTTAGATAACTTCATGTCTTTGACCACCCGGGGCATGGCCATGCACTTTCTTTATCCGACCACATCGAGGGGCTCATAGACTTCTCTCCTGTTATGTTAGGAGGGACAAATCCCATATCCGACCAGTCACATTCCTCTGCATATTTCATAGCATACTCGAAAGCTACATTTTTTACTACCTAGTTACGGAGTAGCCTTTGACAACCCCAAAGTGTACTCTTACACACGTAGGAAACTATATTGATATCAGGTCAAATGATTATATATCATCATTGCTTGAGACCAACTGATGACACATGAAATCTAGGATTTAGTTCTGCTGAGCATGCCAAGAATAATCATTCGAAGATTGTTAAGTTTCTTGAACCTAGAAAATTTAAAGTAGAATCTGAATCAAACTAAATTATTTTAAAATCGTCTGGTATTGTAAAGGATTCATCTACCAAAGTGGGTGTTGTAAAGGCAATAGGTACGACTTCTCATCAAGACAAGTATAAATGCACTCATTGTGGTAGAGATGGTTATTTGGTTCAATTTTGCTTTTGAAAAGCAAAGAAAGAAAAGAAAGACAGGTTAAGAAAGATTTCTCGTACTGGAGTGGAGTTTGATGAAGCTCCTTATCATCGCTTTGCTCCATCTAAATAATTTTCTACAGGTTTGGGAGTTTTTGCGACAAGTACGGTCGAGAGCGTCATCATTACGCGGTCATACCGACCAGCGGTCAGATCGACACGACAACTGCGGTCGAACAGGCAGTGCCCAGAATCTAAAAATTCATTGTCTCCGCCTGTTGTTGCCTCTGTTCGTTGCGTAAATTTATACTGGTTACCTAAAGCTTTATTGTCTAACTCAATACTAAGATATCGACGATTGTTCGTGCTTTGTAGGCTCATCGCAAGTTGAAGGAGAACACATGGTTCATTGATTTCGGTTGCTCTCGCCACACGACCAGAGACTCTAGATGGTTCTCCTCCCTCACTCATGCCACCGGTGATAAGATGATTATTTTTGGGGACAATGCTCAAGGACGAGTTCTTACAAAAGGTGTTGTGCGCGTCAACGACAAATTCATTCTAAAAGACGCTGCTCTTTGTCATTAAGTTGAGCTATAATCTGCTTTCAGTTTCACAGTTGATAGACGATAATCTTGAGGTGAGCTTTAAAAAGCATTCGTGCTGCATTTTAGATTCATCTGACGATCTAGTATGCAAAGTTATTCGAGGTTGTCGTTTTTTTAAGGGTGACTTTTCATATTCTGCATCCTCTGATCTTAGGTGTTTTGTTTCATCTTATTATTAGGATTTACTCCACTAGCACCGTAGACCAGGTCATATGGGTTTTGATCATCTTGCTCGTATCAGTAATATAGATCTTGTTAGAGGATGACCTAATCTTAAAATTAAAAAAATCAATGGATTTTGTTTGTTTACCCTATAATCACGGTAAGATGATATTTGCATCACATCCTCCTCTCACACTTGTTATGACTGATGCACCTAGTCCATTGTTGCACATAGACACTGTAGGTCCTGCTAGAGTTCTGTCAGCTGGAGGTAAATAGTATGTTCTTGTTATTGTTGATGATTACTCTAGATACTTGTGAGTCTTTCTCATGACATCTAAGGACAAATTTTTTGGTCACTTTAGAGAGCTTGCTCTTAGACTTGCCACTGAACTCCCAGGAGCACTTAGAACAATTAGAAGTGATAAGAGAATTGAGTTTAATAACACATCTTTTGCTTCTTTTTGTTCTGAAAAAGGGTTAGATCGTCTATTTTCTTCAGCTCGTGTGCCACAACAAAATAGTATTGTAGAACGTAAAAATAGAATGTTGGTTGAAATGGCTAGAATAATGTTAAATGAACATGCTACACCTAGGAAGTTTTGGACTGAGGCTGTCTCCACTTCTTGCTACATTTCTAATAGAGTATTTTGCGAGCTATATTGCATAAGACTTCCTATGAACTTCGTTTTGATCATTCTCCTAATATTTCTCACTTGAGGGTGCTTGGATGTTGATATTTTATTCTTAAACAGGGAAATCTTGATAAATTCGAATATAGATCCTCAGATGCTATTTTACTTGGATTTGCAGCTCACACTCGAGGTTATCGTGTATTCAACTTAGAAACTAACAAAATTATTGAGACCTGCGAGGTCACTTTTAATAAGGCTAGTCCTGGTACTAGACCCGACAATACAAGTATACAAGTAAACGACGCACCTGAACACATCTTCGATGACTCTGACGATGATGAAAGGGTAACCCCGATTCACACTTCGACACACGTATCTACACCGATAGAGTCTACAACTAGTGACTCTGATCCTACCTCCAATGAGGTAGAGGCCACTACTGCTACACATATATCACCTACGATACCACATGCTCCTCTGTATATTCAATGACGTCATCCCCCTGAGCAAATGATTGGTGAGTTAGATGAGAGAGTTCTTCGCAACAGGTATGACTCCGATGCCGCATATACTCATGCTGCTTTTGTTTCTTCTTTTGAACCCCAAAATGTAAGTCACGATTTATCTGATGAGTCTTGGATTAATGTTATGCATGAGGAATTACAAAATTTCGAGCATAATAAAGTTTGGACTTTAGTTTCACCTCCTCATGGCCATAATGTTATTGGAACCAAATGGATTTGTAAGAATAAAGAAACTGAGGACGGTGTTGTTGTTCAAAATAAGGCAAGACTTGTGGCTCAGGGTTTTACCCAGGTAGAATGTCTTGATTTTGGTGAAACTTTTGCACCTGTTGCTTGATTAGAAGTGATGAGGACATCCCTCCTTCGGATACACGCACGACACAAGACCCTTCAGATCTGGGTGCTGAACTACACGGTCCTATGACAAGAGCTAGAACACGTCACTTAATCGATCAGGTAAAGTCGTTTCTAGGGCTGAGTGTATTATTGAGAACTCTATGATGCTGCCTAATGGAGATGATTTACTTGTACTCAGGAATCTAGGACTATGACCAGTTCAAGAAGGTCTACGACCACTACAAGAAGACCTACGACTAGTTGATTCGATTGGAGCAATCTACGACCAGAAAAGCGAGCACAGTACTCGTTGGACACAATCTACGACCAAAGATAGCATGGACTCCTCAAGACCACCCTAGGACCAGTCCTACGACCAGATCTTCGACGAAATCGCAACACAAGGTCTTTGCGTCACCGCTTTGGAAACTAATAAGACTTTGTAAGCGTAGCGAGGTCGGAGTCGAGGTTGTGTACGCTTCATCCCACTACCGCACAACCCTAGGTCGACCTCCTCATGTTCCCTATATATATCGATGCCGCCATAGTTTAGAGGCGGGTTTTCTTAGATTATTCTCGCCAATTGCGGTTTCGCGATTATCGGTTTGAGGAACCCCACTTGTAAACTTCATCCATATCCGCAATACAATTCAGATTGCATCTACCTTGTTCTTGTGAGTTGCTTCGATTGCTTGCAGGAATAATAACTTTCGTGGTAAGGTCGATCGCGTGCAAGCATGGTCGATAACAACAGGCGTGCGGGTGTAGCGAATTGCGAGGTGACGATCTGTTGGTCGGAAGCCTCAAAGCGTCAACGTCCTCACGACGAACCAAATCGAACCTATCAGAAGATCGGGCCGCCGTGACTCATCAAGTGGTATCAGAGCAAAGGTTGCCCGTTAGGTAATTTTATTTATCCCCTTTTGTTAGTTGTGTTCCCTCACCTAGTGTCCAGAAAAACTGCCCTACAAAAAGTTTTAGATCGTAATTATTCCGCTGTCCAAACCACTTTGTGCCTTTCGCAATTTTGTTTTCAGTTTTCGCATTGTTGAGTTCGAGTCCATCGTCGGTGTCTTTGTTGCTGGTTTAGAGTAGCATTCTTGGGCTCTAGTCAGCACCGTCGCCCGCCGTGCCACCATCCATCCTGGACGCACGACCTCCTTTTTCGAGCGACACCCATTCGACCACCCGCTCGGGATTTACCATCTGGTCGGAATCGAACATCTACTGGGCTCCGACCACCTCTTCGAGCAACACCCATTCTACCATCCACTCAGGAACTACCACCTGGTGGGATTCGATCCTCGGTCGGATTCCGTGAGTAGCATATGAAACTAGCCCAAGTTCAGAGAGGGAGAGAGGGAGAGAGAGTATCTTTTAATTACCTATTTACCCCTGCTCTCCGGAAAAAGTTTGTGACCCAATCACCTCATCGGATCCAAAAAAGGTAACAGAAGAATTTTGGGCTTGGGTCACGTTTGCAAAAAAAAAGAGGTAGCAAAAAGTGCAAAAGAAAAGAAAAGAAGCAAAAAGTGCAAAAGAAAAGAAGAAGAAGCAATTGACCACCCTAGTTGGTCTCGACCGCCCGACCTTGCATCCTTTGGACTCCTTTGTATCGAGTCCTTGTTTCGATCAGTATTGTGCTAGGGTTAGGGGCACTTTTAGACCAGCAACTGTGACGAGTATTGTGGACTTTGGTTCAGCTTTGCTAATCTGATTTTATTATTGCTATTTATGTGCTACTAAATATTGCATGTCCGAGCTCCACATACTTTCGACCCTCAGATTGGATCCTCGCATTCGCCTCCGCCGTGATCGTACATCCCACCTTCGTCGAATTGACCACCTGCTGCAATTTGGTAAGAAACTCATAAGAGCTTGGTAAGACGCTTGAGAGTGTGTGATTCCACCCTCCGACCACCTAATAGTGATAGGGATAATACCTTTGTGTTGTCTTTTGTCTCCTACTAACCATGTCAGGTGAAGGATTGGATGCGCAAGAGTGTGTCTTGAGGGAAAAGCTCATGACGCTAATGGATGAACAACGCACTACCGTTAATGAGGACATCGACAGGAAGTTTCAAGCTACCACGATCACATTACAACGCTCAATCAACGATAGTATTGCGGCGCTCACTACACGCCTCGAAAGAATGGTGAACCGACCACCAAACGTTGGTCGAGTGGAACCTCATGGTGCAGCCCATGACCATGAGTTTGATAATGATAATGAGATACACGACCACGACGCCTTTGATGCACGACAACGGAACCGACCGAACTTCAATCGTCAAGGTATGAGAGGTAATAATGTTCACAACATAATGCACGTGTTAATGATGATCCATATGCTAAAGTTAAGTTCTCTATACCATCTTTTGCGGGTTCTTATGATGCTGAAATATATCTAGATTGGGAGATGATGGTAGAACAGAAATTGAATGCTCACTTAGTTCCCGAAGTGCATAGAGTTAGGCAAGCCACAAGTGAATTTAAAAACTTTGCCATCATTTGGTGGAATAGGGTATGCACCGAAGGATTAGCGCCTACTACGTGGGATGGTTTAAAGGTTGCTATGCGTAACAGATTTGTCCCACCTTCTTTTAAACGAGATTTGCGTAATAAATTGCAGCGCTTAAACCAAGGTAATAGATCCGTAGAAGAATATTATCAGGAGCTACAAATTAGCATGTTGCGTTGTGATATTATTGAGGATGAAGAAGCTGCAATGGCACGCTTTTATGGAGGATTAAGGCGTGAAATTCGTGACATATTGGATTACAAAGAATACGATAGCGTCCTAGATTGTTCCAACTTGCATGTTTGGCGTAAAAGGAATTGCGGGGGCGACAACAGAGGCCAAGGAACAACTTTGGGAGTATGTCTACACCACGACCAAAGGCCGGGCAAGCCAAAACAGCCCCACCTTCACTATACGGTCTGCTGCCCCTCCACGAGTAGGGCGCGTTCAGCGACACCTCCGACCACATCACATGCACCGAGGTAAGTAAAGTTACTAGTGTGCGAGCACCACCAAGAGTTCTTCATCGGTTGCTTCCACTGGTCGTACCACTGGGATTGTGTACCACCGTTGCAAGGGAATGTGGCACGTCATGAGGGACTGCCCTAGTCAGCAAGCATACCTTGCCACCAAAGACGGTGGTTATGTAAGTACTAGTGATATTGAGGACGAATATGTACTTGCCGCTAACATTGCAGGTGGAGGAGATGAGATAGACAGTGATGCTGATGATGTAGAGGAACAAGTAGCTGTTGTTGACACCGAGTATCATGTGAGCCTTGTTGCGCAGTCTTGGCGCACAAGTGGAGAGGCGGAGCAAAATCAGCGACACAACTTGTTTCGCACTGAGTTTCTCGTGAAAGACGAGCTGCGAGTCATCATTGATGGAGGGAGCTGCAACAACCTTGCAAGCTCCGAGATGGTCGAGAAGCTTGGCTTGACCACACAACCACACCCACGTCCCTACTACATCCAATGGTTTAATTCGTGTGGTAAATTAAAGGTACACAAAGTTGTGAAGTGCAATTTTTAGCAGGTAATTACAAAGATAGTTCTGACTTTGATATTGTGCCTATGCAAGCATGCTCTTTGTTGCTCGGTAGATCTTGGATATTTGACAAGGATGTTTTGCACCATGGTAGAGCTAATACCTACTCATTTTCACATAAGGGTAAGAAGATTAAGTTGTTACCTTTGACACCCGCTGAGATTCTGAAAGATGAAGAAGAGCGCACTAAAAATGAAAGAAACACCGATAAGCATGATTCTGAAAATCAGCAAACAGCAAAACGTGTTTTCCCACCCAAAAGGGAGAAAGTGGCGTCTAGTCCTAAGTCCGAGGGAATTAAATTGAAGGGATGTGTTATGATTGCCACTAAATCTGAACTTGCTGAAATCTGTAATAATGAGCTGCCATGCTATGCTTTGATATTCCAAAATGCCTTATATTCGCTTGAGGAGATAGCTAGCTCTTTGCCTCCTATTTGTTAACCTTTTGCGGAGTATGTGGATGTATTTCAAACCGAGGTACCCGGGATTACCACCTATTCGAGGAATTGAGCATCAAATTGATTTGATCCTAGGAGCGACTTTGCCAAACCGTGCTGCGTATAGGACCAATCCAGAGGAGACTAAGAAAATTCAGCGACAAGTCCAAGATCTTTTGGACCGTGGATGCGTAAGAGAAGGCCTTAGCCCTTGTCTTCCAGCTTCTTTTGGTTCCTAAGAAAGACGGTAGTTGGCGTATGTGTGTTGATTGCGAGCCATTAATAACATTACTATAAGGTATCGTCATCCTATCCCAAGGCTAGGCGACATGCTAGATGAATTAAGTGGTTCTATTATTTTCACAAAGATTGACTTGCGGAGTGGTTACCACAGTTAGAATGAAATTAGGAGATGAATGGAAAACGCTTTTAAAACTAAGTTCGGATTATATGAGTGGTTAGTGATGCCTTCGGTCTAACTAATGCACCTAGTACTTTTATGCGTTTTATGAGCGAGGTTTTACGTCCTTTCATTGGAAAATTTGTGGTGGTTTACTTTGATGATATCTTGATTTATAGCAAGTCACATGAGCAACACTTAAACCATATACGTCTTGTTTTTAATGCTTTGAGAGGCGACGCTTGTTTGGTAACCTCGAGAAGTGCACCTTTTGCACCGATCGAGTTGTATTTCTTGGCTATGTTGTGACACCACGGGGCATTGAGGTGGATGAGACAAAGATTGTAGCCATCCAAAGCTGGCCGACGCCTACTCTTCGTGTCACAAGTGCGGAGCTTCCATGGCCTTCTTTGGATTCTATTGGCGCTTTGTGCGGGATTTCAGCACCATTGCCGCACCATTGAATGAATTGACAAAGAAAGGAGTGTCTTTCCAATGGGGACCTGCACAAGAGAAGGCATTCAACTTGTTAAAAGAGAAGCTCACCCAAGCACCCCTACTCTATCTCCCTGATTTTGGTAAGACTTTTGAAATTGAATGTGATGCGGTGGAATTGAGATAGGTGGTGTATTGATTCAAGAAGGTAAACCAGGTTGCATATTTCAAATGAAAAACTAAATGGGCCTAGTTTGAATTATTCCACCTATGATAAGGAATTGTATGCTTTAGTTCGAGTGCTTCAAACTTGGCAGCATTATATGTGGCCCAAAGAATTTGTTATACATTCGGATCATGAATCGCTAAAACATATTAGAAGTCAAGCTAAATTGAATAAACGACATGCTAACTGGGTAGAATTTATTGAGTCATTCCCATATGTTATAAAGCATAAGAAAGGTAAGGATAATGTGATTCTTGATCGCTCTCTAGACGTTATACCATGTTATCTCAACTTGACCATAAGATTTTTGGTTTGGAGGCCATTAAGAGTTTATATGTCACCGATTTGGACTTTAAGGAAGTGCTTGAACATTGTAAAGGAGGAAGACATGGAATAACTATGTGTTTGAATGATGGTTTGGTCTATCGTGCTAACAAGCTATGCGTTCCAGCTAGCTCTGTTCGTCTTTTGTTGTTACAGGAGGCACATGGAGGAGGTTTGATGGAGCATTTTGGAGCAAAGAAGACAGAAGATGTGCTGGCTACCCACTTCTTTTGGCCTAAGATGAGGCGTGATGTCGGCGCTCGTAGCTCATTGCACTACATGCAACAAAGCTAAGTCCCGTCTCCTTCCACATGGACTTTATATGCCTCTTCCTATTCCTAGCGCCCCTTGGGAGGATATTTCTATGGATTTTGTTTTAGGATTGCCTAGGACAAAGAGGGGGAGAGATAGTATATTTGTAGTAGTGGATCGATTTTCTAAAATAGCACATTTTATATCTTGTCACAAAAGTGATGATGCTACAAACATAGCTGATTTGTTTTTCAGGGAGATCATTCGCTTACATGGAGTGCCCAATACTATTGTCTCGGATCGTGATGCGAAGTTTTTGAGCCACTTTTGGAGATCACTTTAGAATAAATTGGGGACAAAGCTGCTGTTCTCTACTACATACCATCCCCAAACTGATGGACAAACGGAGGTTGTCAACCGCACGTTATCCACCATGTTGCGGGCTGTTTTAAAGAAAAACTTGAAGATGTGGGAAGAGTGTTTACCGCATGTTGAGTTTGCTTACAATAGGTCAGTACACTCCACCACCAAGGTAAGTCCATTTCAGGTAGTGTATGGTTTTAACCCCCGTGCTCCTATTGATTTGCTACCTTTACCGACCTCTGAAAAAGTTAATCTAGATGCTAAGAAGCGTGCTGCATTTATTCTCAAGTTGCATGAAACCACTAAAGAGAATATAGAGCATATGACTGAAAGGTATAAGGTTGCTGGAAATAAAGGTAGGAAAGTTGTAAAATTTGAACCAGGTAATTTAGTTTGGGTTCATTTGAGAAAGGATAGGTTTCCGGAATTAATAAAATCAAAGTTGATGCCTAGAGCTGAAGGACCATTTAAGATAATTAAGAAGATAAATGATAATGCATATCAATTAGAATTACACCAGATTTTGGGGTTAGCCCCACATTTAACATTTCTGATTTGAAACCATACGTGGGAGAAGAAGATGAGCTTGAGTCGAGGACGACTCCAATTCAAGAGGGGAGTATGATGAGGACATCCCTCCTTCTGATACATACGACACAAGACCCTTCAGATCTGGGTGCTGAACTACACGGTCCTATGACAAGAGCTAGAACACGTCACTCAATCGATCAGGTGAAGTCGTTTCTAGGGCTGAGTGTATTATTTGAGAACTCTATGATGCTGCCTAATGGAGATGATTTACTTGTACTCGTGGAATCTAGGACTACGACCGGTTCAAGAAGGTCTACGACCACTACAAGAAGACCTACGACTAGTTGATTCGATTGGAGCAATCTCGACCGTAGCGAGCACGATGCTCGTTGGACACAATCTACGACCAAAGATAGCATGGACTCCTCAAGACCACCCTAGGACCGATCCTACGACGGATCTTCGACCGAAATCGCAACACAAGGTCTTTGCATCACCGCTTTGGAAACTAATAAGACTTTGTAAGCGTAACGAGGTCGGAGTCCGGTTGTGTACGCTTCATCCCACTACCGCACAACCCTAGGTCGACCTCCTCACGTTCCCTATATATATACGATAGCCGCCATAGTTTAGAGCGGTTTTTCTTAGATTATTCTCGCCAATTGCGGTTTACGATTATCGGTTTGAGGAACCCCGCTTGTAAACTTCATCTATATCCGCAATACAATTCAGATTGCATCTACCTTGTTCTTGTGAGTTGCTTCGATTGCTTGTAGGAATAATAACCTTCGTGGTAAGGTCGATTGCGTGCAAGCGTGGTCGATAACGACAGGCGTGCGGGTGTAGCGAATTGCGAGGTGACGATCTGTTGGTCGGAAGCCTCAAAGCGTCAACGTCCTCACGACGAACCAAATCGAACCTATTGGAAGATCGGGCCGCCGTGACTCATCAAGAAGCCATTAGAATCCTTTTAGCATTTGCAGCATCTAAGGATTTCATGTTGTATCAAATGGATGTTAAGAGTGCTTTTTCTTAAGGGCTGTATTGAGGAAGAAGTGTATGTAATACAACCACCTAGTTTTGAAAATCCTAAATTTCCTGATCATGTCTACAAACTGTTCAAAACTTTATATGGTGTAAAACAAACACCTAGAGCATGGTATGATAGGTTTAAATCATATTTGCTTAAAAATAACTTTCAAATGGGCAAGGTAGATAAAATTTTGTTTATTCTCAAGCATGGCAATGATCTTTTACTCATTCAGATTTATGTAGATGATATCATCTTTGATGGTTTCTTTCATGCTCGTGTTTCCAAGTTTCCATATACTATGAGTAGGAAATTTGAGATGAGCATGATGGGAGAACTCACATTCTTCTGGGAGAACTCACATTCTTCCTAGGTTTTCAGATCAAATAATCAAAGCTGGGTATTTTTGTTCATCAAACCAAGCACACAAAGGATCTCCTTCGTCGCTTCGACATGGGGACAAGTAAACCAGTATCCACACCAATGGGGTCCACTACAGTGTTAGACCCTGACGAGGATGGAGAGCATGTTGATCAAATAGAATACAGAAGCATGATTGGTTCACTTATGTATCTCAATGCTTGAAGGTTAGACATTCACTTTATTGTATGTCTGTGTGCTCGTTTTCAAGCTTCCCCACGTGCTTCACATCGCCATGTAGTTAAGCGTATTTTCAGATATCTTCAGTCAACTTTAGAATTTGATCTATAGTATTCTTCTTCATCATGTCTTACCCTTAGAGCTTATTCAGTTGCAGATTTTGAGGGTTGTCTAATTGATAGGAAGAGTACTTCTGGCACATGTCACTTTTTATGCACATCTCTTATTTCTTGGGCTTCTAGGATACAGTTGTCTTTTGCACTTTCCACTACTGATGCTAAATATGTAGTTGTTGCTTCTTGTTGCTCACAATTGTTGTGGATGTCAACTACACTTAAGTATTTTGGCTTAGAATTGGATAGTATACCACTTTTTTGTGATAACACTAGTGCTATTTGTATTGCTAAAAATTCTGTGCAGCATTAAAAAACCAAACAAATTGATATTCGGTATGATTTTCTTAGAGACCATGTGGAAAAGGGAGATGTTGTTTTATATTTTATTGATACAGATTCTCAAGTTGTTGATATTCTCACAAAATCGCTTGATTCTGCACGATTTACTCTTTTACGAAGTGAGTTGGGTGTGTTGCATCCTATGTGATTATTTTGAGGGGGAGCTTGTCGTCTAAATTGTCAGAAGCTTTATTTATTATAATTGTCAAATAATTCATCAAGTCCAAGCTATTGAAATTAATTAAGGTGTAGAGCTATCTTTATCATATTTACTCATGTGCTGTGTAGCAATAATCATTACTAGGTATAATTATTTTGCCGCATTTGAACTAAATCTGGCATGACGGAATACTGTGACTAGATTGATTATAATTATTACTTTGCGATGTTTATCGACAAGGATTAGCTTGGTTATGAGTCTTATTTTAAATCTTGACTTTGAGGCTCATATGTCTCTTATTGCAATCTTTTTATGTTCACTCAATTTGGCATGTTATAAAGGAAAAAAAAATAAGAAAGAGAAAATAGAAAATATGTATGCTTCAAGCCTAATATATATATATATATATATATATGTGTGTGTGTGTGTGTGTGTGTGTGTAGCACAAAAAGTGCTCAAATGACAAGAAGTATGCTTCAAGCATGCTACAATTGAAAAGAAGTATGCTACAAGCATGCTACATACTTAAGACTTGAGTTGTAGTAATAGGTTGTTACATGAGACTGCTAGCTCATCAAGATTTAAAGTTTGCCTCACTTTTAGGCTATAACTTTTCTTTGTGATATCTCATTGTGCTCTTTATAATCGGTTTGGTCATTGTTGAGATGCCTGTCAGTAATATAAATTGCTTAATCATGCTTGACAAGGATCTAGAAATCCTCATTTAATTATTTATCTGTAATCCTTATTATGGATAATGACGCCATTATATGGTTCTTGAGTATACCTCTTAATGTTCATAAGGGAGAAGTTGGAGTCGTAAGATTTTCTACGACTACCTCATGATTGTAAGTTCTTCTGCGATTACCTCATGGTCGTAAGTCCTTCTACGACTAGGTCAGCTACGACCACCCCATAGTCGTAAGCTCTTCTACGACTAGCACATGATCGTAAGTTCTTCTACGATCACCTCATTGTCGTAAGTCCTTCTACGACCAGGTCAGTTACGACCACCCTATAATCGATCGAGCTTATAAACAAGTAGACCCAATTGATTAGGGCATCTAAACAGTCAGTATACGTTATTATTCTCTGAAATAATTGCACAATTAATCTCTCTGTCCTGGTGATAACTACCTGGCAACGTGAGAACGTTATTTATCCAACGGTAATCTCCGGTAACTACGCCATCATCTGAAGCATTGATACGCCCTTTGGACTGGAGAAATTATCGCCCACTTCGAGCCCGCTATAAAAGGATGAATCACTAGACGACGGAGGGAGGGAGAGGAAGAAATGCAGAATCAGGAGTACAAAATATTGCATTTTTGTATTTCTCTTGATCTGTAACCAGCATACTGTCGGGACCCAAAATTACGATTCAGGACCCTCTGTGTTTAATACACTAGCCCAGGATCACGCTAGTGCACACAGTGTTAACAAAGATGGAAATCGATCCATACAAGTGAATAGTAACATAAATGAATAACTTTGATTAATAAATAATGGTTTTGACCTTAAGGTCAAGTTACAATTACTGAGCCACGCAGGGCTAACAGAGAAAATAAACAACAATGAAGCGAAAAAGGTAGTGGCACCCCATCGATTCACCACGACAGCAACCGACGGATCAAGACCTCACGATTAAGCACCTTGATGTACTCGTCCTCGAATCTTTGGTGAAGACTCCTCCTCCGCTTGATTCGTCAAAACAAGCGTGAGTACACACCGCACTCGCAAGCCACACCACGAGATGCAAAATGTATATATCTTTGGCTTTTTACAAGGGAAGGCATTTTATGGCTCTTTTGCATAAATGCAACCTTGCAATCGAATACAATTAATAGATTTAAAATGTAAAACCAATAGACAATAATAAGCTTAACAAGTTATTTCACAAAGACACACACAACTTAACGAAAGTTATTCACATAGCTAGATGATTTAATCACATAGCTCCCTTCCCACATAGTTTTATGAAAACATCTACCCCTAGTGTGAAATCCCGAGCATTGTCCATGATCATGACGCGGCTATTCGAATAGATTACGTTACACTCTGCAGAGGTTTGTACACTTTACCCACAAGATACACTTAGTGTAGCTAACACTAAGCATAACCAAGCATTTGGATACCTTATCTTACTACGCTAGGCCTGTCTCAAAACAGTATGTGGTCGTCTGAGAAGCTCAGTTCAATGACGCACATGGTGAGGTCCTTAATTGACCAAGGCAAGACTTCCACTAACCAAACCACATAGACACACAGTTAATATTATTCACACAGTCCACACACCCACCCTTTCACACAAGATCCACCCTTGCCTCACCCAAATCCATTTACCACCTGGTTGATTTAAGTGCAACATATGCCACAAAGACACATAGTACACACAGTTTGTTCACACAGTTTCATATTCACTTAGTCAATTTATAACAAAGAGATACATGACAAGTGATTCGTGGCATGGCTAAGCAATCTAATACGCAACTAACCAACCCACGTTGGTGCTACAATATTACCAACTAAATACCAACTAAGGTGACAAGGAATCGAGGACATAGCAATTAACAAGGATGGCATAACAATTTGGGATTAACTCATCGCACCCAAAAGCTTTTAAATAAATACTTGAATTAAGATGCATAAATTTGAATTTAAAATACTTTTATAAAGCTGGAAGCAAAATGGTTAAGGGTATAGCTTGCCTTGGAATAGGTTCAGTCTTGGTCTTGGTCTTGG
Organism: Hsuehochloa calcarea; assembly: GCA_036346395.1. Lineage (NCBI taxonomy): Eukaryota > Viridiplantae > Streptophyta > Magnoliopsida > Poales > Poaceae > Hsuehochloa > Hsuehochloa calcarea. The sequence continues at coordinate 51,154,633 of CM070610.1, read as the reverse complement.
AAAGCTCCTTCTTCCTCAAACCTCCCGTAAGTATCGTCAAGTCTACTCAGAATCTAAGCAAACAACAAGAATAAATAAATAACAGAAGCAAATAACTCTGATAAAAATAATTAAAAATCTCCAATAGATAGATCTTGATTTTATACAAATTTAGAAATTTGAATGGATGGATTTGGAGCTAGGATGCAAAAGTTATAAGGTTTCAAAGTTTGAATCAAAAGAAAAACCCTAAAAATAGGATTTACTGGAATTCCGAATTATTTCTCAATAGAAAAATCGGATTATTGCGCAAGCATGACGTCAGCGAAGGATTTTCCAGGAATTAAAAGAATTAAAGAATTAACTGACATGTGGGACCCGCATGTCGTGACCTTCCATGATGGACCAAGTCTACCGAGCCCTCGGATTTGAATCGGTCTTGGCGTGGCGCACTGCGGCGCTGCGGCGACCGACACGCGCCTACGTGGTCGCCACGCATGCGCCACGGAGGCCCAAACGGTGAGGTGGAGGTGGCGTGGGCGGCGGCGAAGGCGGCGCCGACGGAACCAAGGGTCCCGCGAACATCGCTCTCCGGTGAGGTGGGTGGTACCAGCGGTGGAGGGCGCCGGTCACGAACCTAGGGTGTGCTCACCGGTGAGAGAAGACGGCAGTGGTGGCCGGCGAGAAAAAGCGGCGCGAGTTGCGGTTGACGGCGAAATGGCGCCCGAGGGTCCTCCGGCGGCGAGGCAAGCACCGGCCAGCGGCGTCGGCTAATCCTACGGTGGCGGCGACGACGCGAGGCGGCGAGGCGGCGCGAATCAAGCTCCGGCCACCGGTGTTTGTCGGCGGGGATTCTCGATTCCGGCGAGCACAGGCGAGAGAGAGAGTGGGTGGCGGCTTTGGGGTGGGTGACGCGAGGGGCGCCCGGGCTGTCCTTTATAGGGTCCGGAGGTCGAGCGGCGTGGCGGCGATTCGGCCTTCGTGCGCATACCGCGGAGAAGAAGGAAAGAAGGGGTGGGGTTAAGTGGCGGCGGTGGGCGCGAGTCATGCGCGCGCGCGAGGGAACGGGAGGTTGGGCGCCGCGTGCGGCTTCGGCGTTGACCGCCCATGGCGGTTCTTGCGGCGCGTCCGCCAAGAAGAACGCGGCGAGGACGAAGCGGTGAGGGCCACTGGCGGTGAGGCGGGAGAGGCGCGAGCGCGCGTGGGCGAGATCCAAGCGTCCAAATCGACGGACGGCCCCAAGGATCGGGCCGAGATGAACAGGATCGGGCCGAGGAATTCGCCCAAACACTATTTGGAGATTTAAAATAGCTTTTCTTTTTAAGAAAAACCAGAAAAATCAAATAAGCAATGGAAAATAGCAAATGAACTTGGAAAAATTCCAGAAAATTCTAGGAAATATAACCAAGCTCATAGAATCCAAATAAAATAGTCTTGACTATTGTTCATGTTGGAATTATTCATATTAAATTATTTTGTTACACAAGGTCCATATTTAAGCTTTCAAATTTAATTCAAATAAATCCAAATGGTGAATTTTCTTCCTACTAACTAATCAAAGGATTTTTTTAAAGCTCTGAAAATTGGGATGTTACACATACTCAATATAGCCACACAGTAGTACAGTTCTTATTATCTCCAGAGAAGGCCCGAACCTGTATAAAAATTCCTGTGTGATTTGAGTCTTGGAGACCGCCCGAATCAAACAATCATTACGTAAGTTCGGTTTTAAAACACCAACAATGCTAAAGACTTGTTTTGACATTGCTATGGTATATGAAATTATATGATCTAGATAGCTCTACTAAAAAGGATGGCTTAATCAATCTATTAAATCAGTGCACAGTGACTTGGATAATCTACAAAGCTTCTTGATTTTTTTTCTCTCCTTGCTCTTTGCTTGAGAATTTTCCTTCTCTGAAGTTCTTGATGATTACATTATCAAAAGGGAGGAAAATTAGAGAAATGAATCTGCTTCTATCTGCTCTCTTGTGTCGGGGGAGTTTTTCTACCGTGACTGTGTGTTAAGAATGAGTTTTTCGACTGCTGCTGTGATTTGTAAAAATTCCTTGCTTTGCAGCTTTGAAACTTTTTTTGTTTCGTTTCTTTCAAAATTCAACTCAAGTTTTGTTAAGTGTTGTCAATGTATTCGTCAAGGGGGAGACTGTTTGACAATGTGGATTGGTCGTAGATTTTGTGATGATGAATAATTGACGGTTGGGTTGCATTGACATTTACGTTTGTGGAAGTTTCGGGTGTTGGAATTTTCAGTGTGGTGGTCAGATCATACCTTGTATCGGGTGGTCCAAATGGTGATACTCGATTATCTCTTTCAACTGGATTTAGAGTACTGTTGCTCTAAGTTCGAATGATATAGTTCGAGTCTCAGAGCTCGAAGTTACGAGTGATAGTCCTCTGAGTACTGTAACTCCGAGTATCGAGTGATATATCTTCGAGTATTGTTGTTCCGAGTACCGAGTTATATACTCAGTCGTAAGTCGGGGTGTGTACCGAGTACGATGGACAGTCGAAGTCGGTGGTCGGAAGCTACAGTGCATGGTCGATGATCGAAGTTACAGTGACTGGTCGATGGTCGAGGCTACAGTGCATGGTCGATGGTCGAAGCTACAGTAAGTGGTCGATGGTCGAAACTACAGTACATGGTCGATGGTCGCAGCTACAGTGACTGGTCGATAGTCGAAGCTAAATGCATGGTCGAAGGTCGAAGCTACAGTGTCTAATCGGTGGTCAAAAGCTACAGTGTCGTAGGTTTCTGGTAAGTAGTCGTATGCTTCTGATCGGTGGTCGTAGGCTTCTGGTAAGTAGTTGTAGGCTTTGCGATCAGTGATCGTAGGCTTTTGGTAGGTAGTCGTATGCTTCGAGTGCTTCAAGTCTTGTAATCTTCGAGTACCTCGAATACTCGTGTCTAGTCGGCCAGCGGTATGACCGACGTGTGCACAACGGTAAGACCGGTTTTACAGAGTGGTCTCAAGTTTATTTTCTGAAAGTTGGAATTTAAGGTCATGGATGATATGATTCGTGTTTATTGATAGGTGAGAGTGTGATATGCGTGTGTGAACTGATATAGGTCAAGTTGGAGAACTTGTGTCGTAAAAACGTTCTTTGATCTTTGCATGTGCAGGTTGGGCGTGGAGACGGTCATGGTCGATGATGAGAAAGACCGAAACTAGGATGAGGAAATCCAAGATTCAGGTGGTAGTGGATGTCACGAGGTGGTCGTGCTTACCTAGGGCACATGGAGATAAAAGAGAATGCATGATGCGTGGAGAAGTTATGGGAGGTGCAGTCTTGGATGCTTCGACGTGTGAGGAGTTATGGGAGGCATTCATACCTGGAAGGTTTAGAGATATTGGAAAACCTGGTATTTGAGAGGTTTCGGATCCCTTGATTTTAGGAAGAGATAGAATTATGTGCCCGTGTTGATAAGGACACGGTTTAGGGCTCTAGCATATAAAGGTCTAAGAGGTTAAGAGTAACACGAGACTTTTGAGACTTTTGGCCATGGCTTTCGAAGAAAGCTTTTTGTGTTTTTGTGCTAGGGTTTGAGGGGTGCCGTGAGAACACTTTGTAGCCATAGAACATGTTTCAGAAATAACAGATCAGATCTACTCAAGAAATATTTGTCATCGTCGGCTGCATGTTCTTCTGTCTTCGACTAGTTCATGTGTTGATCAGTCTTCGACCTGTTCTTGTCCATCGTTTTCGACCTGTTCTTGTTCTTTGCAGTGCGTGAATCTCCCAAGTCGGTGGGTGGAAGAAATCTGATAGTCGAATCCTTCGACTAGGTGATCGTAACACCTTCGATCAGATCAACTTCACCTTCTTCGATCACGAGTTGTGTTGTTCATCCGGTTGTCGACAATAGCATTGACTGACTGAACAGATCAGAGCTGTTTCGACCACTACAACGAGGAGACGAACTCGTACTAGTACGTTGTACTCGGTTGTCGGTTGAATCCAACGCAGATACTCTTCAATAATTCGAAAAGAAGGCACTATAATCATTCACCCCCTCTGATTGTCGTGTCCGAACCTACAGATCCTCTGCGAGAAAAAATATGTACTTACGCAGAGAAAAATATGTTCTTACTATGCTTCCATTCTTGTTCTGTGCATCCATTTTCACTAGTTACAGCAAAAATGTCACACGAGTGGGATGGAAAATGAGCCATTTTCGAGGTACAATCCTATGACGATTATAATACTACAATCCTAGTATATCCAAAACAATCCTGGCTAGGATCTCGATATTGATAACCTTACGCAGTACCGTGTTCAAGATTGCCAAGTGCCCACCCAATACAATTATGCATGTACTTCCGTCCTTCCCACGTACCTAGACTTCTTCTCCGGAGAGCTGGACGTGTATAATACTTAACAAACGGTGAAACGGACAAGGTTTTCACCATCAAAGCGCTGCCATATTGTCAAAAGAGCGATCTGCCGATCTCGTAGGCGTCGATTTCCTCATCCGTGAAATATTCACCAAGTTTCTTCCACAAAAATTCTGCCGTTCGCCATCATGAAGTTAATTTCCTGTGGCCAATGGCTCAAGGCCTTAAAGTTTTTTCTGCCCTTTTACCATTCTAGTACTGCTACTCTGAATTTACAATGTTGCTGTCAAGCTAATAATGTTCCAGGGTCATCTTGACGAGAAGCCTTATCCAGCGATCCTGATGTTGAAGACGCTAAGATTTGTTTTCCTACTGTGTCGCCCTATCTCACCCGCTCGTCAAAAGCCAGCATCATTAGTTATGTATCAACGCAACCTAAACGACGTGCTGCCCTCCGGTTTCAGTCGCTAGTAGCTAATGTTGTAGCAGGGACCAACACACTAAGTGGAGTTTTTTTTCGCCGAAATGGCACTATTTGAAATGTGATTAGCACAAATGATATTTTCGTAGTCCCAATTGTAAAAATAACGCTCTCATCCGCACGATCACCATACAGACAAACCACGGGGCGGCTAAACCGCACGGTCACAGCGCAATATGTCGTTTTGTGATTAGATGGAGTAAAAGAAAAACCCTAAAAATAGGATTTATCTGAATTCCGAATTATTTCTCAATAGAAAAATCGGATTATTGCGCAAGCATGACGTCGCGAAGGATTTTCCAGAATTAAAAGAATTAAAGAATTAACCGACATGTGGGACCCGGATGTCGCTGACCCGCGCGCGGACCAAGTCTACCGAGCCCTCGGATTTGAATCGGTACGGCGTGGCGCACTCCGGCGCTGCGGCGCGACTACGCGCCACGTGGTCGCCACGCATGCGCCACGGAGGCGAAAACGTGAGTGGAGGGTGACGGGTACGGCGAGGGCGGCCAAGACGGAACCAAGGGTCCCGCGAACATCGCCTCCGGTGAGGGTGGTGGTACCACGGGTGGAGGGCGCCAGGCGAACTAGGTGTGCTCACCGTGAGAGAAGACGAGCGTGGTGGCCGGGCGCAGAAAAAGGCGGCGCGAAGTTGCGTGACGCGAAATGGCGCCCGAGGGTCCTCCGCGCGCAGGCAAGCACCAGCCATGGCGCACGGCTAATCCTACGGCGGCGCGACGACGACGCGGCGACGAGGCGCGAATCGGCTCCCACTTCGGTGTTGCCGGGGATTTCGATTCCGGCGAGCACAGGCGAGAGGAGGGAGGGTGGCGCTTGGGGTGGGTGACGCGAGGGGCGCCCGGCTGTCCTTTATAGGGTCCGGAGGTCCGGCGGCGTGGCGGCTATGCCGCGCATACCATGGAGAAGAAGGAAAGAAGGGCGGGTTCGTGGCGCGGTGGCGCGAGTCATCGCAGCGACACGCGAGGGAACGGGAGGTTGGAGGCGCCGCAGCGGGCGCTGACCGCCCATGGCGGTTGCGTGCGCAAGGCGCGCTGCAAGAAGAACGCGGCGAGGACGGCGCGAGGGCCACCGCAGTGAGACGGGAGGCGAGAGCGCTACGGGCGTAGATCCAAGCGCCCAAATTGACGGACGGCCTCAAGGATCGGGCCGAGATGAACAGGATCGGGCCGAGGGAATTCGCCCAAACACTATTTGAGATTTAAAATAGCTTTTCTTTTAAGAAAAACCGAAAAATCAAATAAGCAATGGAAAATAGCAAATGAACTTGGAAAATTCCAAAATTCTAGGAAATATAACCAAGCTCATAGAATCCAAATAAAATAGTCTTGACTATTGTTCATGTTGGAATTATTCATATTAAATTATTTTGTTACACAAGGTCCATATTTAAGCTTTCAAATTTAATTCAAATAAATCCAAATGGTGAATTTTCTTCCTACTAACTAATCAAAGGATTTTTTTAAAGCTCTGAAAATTGGGATGTTACACATACTCAATATAGCCACACAGTAGTACAGTTCTTATTATCTCCAGAGAAGGCCCGAACTCGTATAAAATTCCTGTGTGATTTGAGTCTTGAGACCGCCTAATCAAACAATCATTACGTAAGTTCGGTTTTAAAACACCAACAATGCTAAAGACTTGTTTTGACATTGCTATGGTATATGAAATTATATGATCTAGATAGCTCTACTAAAAAGGATGGCTTAATCAATCTATTAAATCAGTGCACAGTGACTTGGATAATCTACAAAGCTTCTTGATTTTTTCTCTCCTTGCTTTTGCTTGAGAATTTTCCTTCTCAAGTTCTTGATGATTACATTATCAAAAGGGAGGAAAATTAGAGAAATGAATCGCTTCTATCCGCTTCTTGTGTCGTGGGGGAGTTTTTCTACCGTGACTGTGTGTTAAGAATGAGTTTTTCGACTGCTGCTGTGATTTGTAAAATTCCTTGCTTTGCGCTTTGAAACTTTTTTGTTTCGCTTTTTCAAAATTCAACTCAAGTTTTGTTAAGTGTTGTCAATGTATTCGTAAGGGGAGACTGTTGACAATGTGGATTGGTCGAGATTTTGTGATGATGAATAATTGACGTTGGGTTGCATTGACATTTACGCTTGTGGAAGTTTCGTGTTGGAATTTTCATGTGGTGGTCGATCATACCTTGTATCGGGTGGTCCAAATGGTGATACTCGATTATCTCTTTCAACCGGATTTAGAGATCTTGTTGCTCTAAGTTCGAATGATATAGTTCGAATCTGTAGCTCAGGTTACGAGTGATAGTTCTCTGAGTCTGTAACTCAAGTCCGAGTGATATATCTTGAGTATTGTTGTTCCAGTACGAGTAATATACTCGATCGTAAGTCGGGTGTGTACGAATCGATGGACGATCAAGTCGGTGGTGGAAGCTACGATGCATGGTCGATGGTCGAAGCTCGATGGTCGATGGTCGCAGACTACGATTGCATGGTCGATGGTCGCGACTACGATTACATGGTCGATGGTCGCGACTATAGTGGTAGTCGATGGTCGAAGCTAAATCCATGGTCGAATGTCGAAGCTACGTGTCTAATCGGTGGTCAAAAGCTACGTGTCGTGGGTTTCGGTAAGTAGTCGTATGCTTCGATCGGTGGTCGTAGGCTTCGGTAAGTAGTTGTAGGCTTTGCGATCGGTGATCGTAGGCTTTTGGTAGGTAGTCGTATGCTTGAGTGCTTCAAGTATTGTAATCTTGAGTACTCGTGGTTCAGTTGGCCAACAGTATGACCGACGGTGTACAACCAGAAGACCGGTTTTTACGAGTGGTCTCGAAATTTTCAAAGCCGAATTTAAGGTCATGGATGATCTCGATTCGTGTTTGTTGATAGGTGATAGTGTGATATGCGGTGTGAATCGACATTGGTCAAGTTGGAGAACTTCAGTCGAAAACATTCTTTGATATTTGCATGTGCAGTTGGGCGTGAGACGGCCATGGTCGATGATGAGAAAGACCGAACTAGGATGAGGAAATCCAAGATTCAAAGTGGTAGTGGATGTCACGAAAGGTCGTGGCTTACCTAGGGGCACATGGAGATAAAAGAGAATGCATGATGAGTGGAGAAGTTATGGAGGTGCGCCTTGGATGCTTCGACGCTGATGAGTTATGGGAGATATCTATAATTGGAAGGTTTAGAGATATTGGAAAACCTTATTTGAGGGGTTTCGGTCCCTTGATTTTAGGAAGAGATAGAATTATGTGCCCGTGTTGATATGATGACACGATTTAGGGCTCTAGCATATAAAGGCCGAAGAGGTTAAGAGTAACACGAGACTTTTGAGGTTTTTGGCCACTAGCCAAGAAAGCTTTTTGTGTTTTTGTGCTAGGGTTTGAGGGGTGTCGTGGAGAACACTTTGTAGCTATAGAACATGTTTCGTAATAAATGCATCGCATCTACTCAAGAAAGATTTGTCATCACGTCACCAGATGTTCTTCCTCGTCTCGACTAGTTCATATGTTGATCTGTCTTTGACCTCTGCTTGTCCATCGCCTTCTATATGTTCTTGTTTCTCAAAGGCAGGTGAATCTCTGAGGCCACGGTGAAAGAATCTTGATAATCAATCCTTCGACTTGGTGATCGCAACCCTTCGATCGCATCGACTTCACCTTCTTCGACGACGAAGTTGTGTTGTTCACCCTGGGCCGGTCGCATGGGCAAAGACTCGGATCGATGTAATGCATCAAATCATTCGACCACTACAACAGGAGATTTAACCTATACTAGGCACGCTTGTACTCTGGTCGTCACTGAACCCAACGCAGATCCTCTTCAAGAATTCAAAGTGAAGGCACTACAATCATTCACCTCCTCTCGATTATCTGGTCCTGATCCTACGATCCTCCTCATGAGAAAATATGTACTTACGCAGAGAAAATATGTTCTTACTATGCTTCCATTCTTGTTCTGTGCATCCATTTTCACTTGTTACAGCAAAAATGTCACACGAGTGGGATGGAAAATGAGCCATTTTCGAGGTACAATCCTATGACGATTATAATACTACAATCCTAGGATCCAAAACAATCCTGGCTAGGATCTCGATATTGATAACCTTACGCAGTACCGTGTTCAAGATTGCCAAGTGCCCACCCAATACAATTATGCCTGTACTTCCGTCCTTCCCACGTACCTAGACTTCTTCTCCGGAGAGCTGGACGTGTATAATACTTAACAAACGGTGAAACGGACAAGGTTTTCACCATCAAAGCGCTGCCATATTGTCAAAAGAGCGATCTGCCGATCTCGTAGGCGTCGATTTCCTCATCCGTGAGATATTCACCAAGTTTCTTCCACAAAATTCTGCCGTTCGCCATCATGAAGTTAATTTCCTGTGGCCAATGGCTCAAGGCCTTAAAGTTTTTTCTGCCCTTTTACCATTCTAGTACTGCTACTCTGAATTTACAATGTTGCTGCCAGCTAATAATGTTCCAGGGTCATCTTGACGAGAAGCCTTATCCAGCGATCCTGATGTTGAAGACGCTAAGATTTGTTTTCCTACTGTGTCGCCCTATCTCACCCGCTCGTCAAAAGCCAGCATCATTAGTTATATATCAACGCAACCTAAACGACGTGCTGCCCTCCGGTTTCAGTCGCTAGTAGCAAATGTTGTAGCAGGGACCAACACACTAAGTGGAGTTTTTTTCGCCGAAATGGTACTATTTGAAATGTGATTAGCACAAATGATATTTTCAGAGTCCCAATTGTAAAAATAACGCCTCTATTCAGACGGTCACCATACGGACAAGCCACGGGCGCTTAACCGCATTTCGCACAAGGCGTTACATGGCGTCTCTCCGTACTAAACTCGATCACGTAACTACGCGTTTATCACTCGCGGCCATTCGCAAGACGGTGATCGCAGCATACGAGAAAGATATTTTGTAATCGGACCGTAGCGGGTGTCATTTTTTTTCTAATCACGCTTTAAATAGTATCATTTCGCCAAAATTCCACCAAGTGCCCAATTAAAGTTTTTTTTTTTGTTGAAAACATGGGTAAGGACTACCTATTATATTAATAAAGCGTAAACATGATACAAAGACAATAGACCAAGGCCTAACACATGCTAAAGTTTAATTACATAGGTATTATATGCTCCAAGCATTTCCTCGAGGGTCTAAGCTCTTCCTTCTTCCTTAATCTTTGCAAATGTTTCTATAGGGTCGTTTTGTGATTAGATGGAGTAGTTGTCTAGGTGCCAACACATGAACTCTGACGTTAGCACTCTACATACCTCCCCGAATTGTTTATGCTCTCGTAAGATTTGCAGGATACGAAGTCATTCTTTATATGTTCTTTGTTTTGTTTTTTCTCCAGACGCCTATTAAGCAAAACATCCCTTTTCATATAAAAAAGTATCAAGTGTTTACAAAACGGGCCCTCAAATTTGCTTAAAGAAACCGTCTGTGCTAATCTAGTCCTTGCTGTTATTAAATCTCTGATGTGACCTGCTAATCTAATCCTTCCATTGGCGAGATAGTGCCCGTACTTATCGGGCGAGATAACGATCCCGGAACAGTGAAAGATACGCATGCACACAACGTCCCATGCTTCGCGATCGCACTGTGATTGTAATCGACTCCTTTGTGACACCATGTTTTGTCATCCGTCATCTGATCGTAAAATCGACAGAGCTGAGCTCCTTTTTTAGCCCTTTTTTCTTCCCCTAGCTCCCCATCCTGAACCGTAATCACACCAGATTCAGGCCTGATTCTAGCAGTGCAAAAGGTCACGTTTACATCTCAGCATGGCGATAAGGCCACCACCACCACTGGCTGAACTGAATCCGAACCTTTTGCTTGCTCCTAGGTTCTATTGGCAGAGGAGTTAACTAATAGTGGCGTGTGAGGTGGCGATTGATGCAGAATGATACTCGCTGCAGAGCAGTCGAATTCTGCCGGATCTGGAACGTGATGTGTGTGCTTCAGCAAATCTCCCCCCGGATTTGCTTCTGATTTGACGCACTAGCTACCTACAGATTCAGAAAAATCGGCCTGCGAGGACAGCTCGATAACGCATTACTGCTGCACGCCTCAGCTGTCGAGTGCCGATGATTGATGAGTAGCGAGCTAGGAAAAACACGAGAGTTTAGTTTACGAGAAGAGCTGGGTGATGGTGTGTCCTGTCGTAAAATAAGGAGATGAACAGAAAGCTGAAATTTCGATAGGGAGATAAGATACTTGAATAAATTTGCGTCGTACAGTACAATAAGCTAAGGGAAAGATGTCAGATGTAAACAAACAAAGGTATGGTTTGAGCAGCATTTTTGGTAACATGATAGCAGCCCATTTCAGGATCTGGGATGGGTGGGAAGAACTAAAGCAGAAAACAAAAGTGTCATTACAACATCTGGGGCTGTGGAGCTTACAGAGTTGTCCACCTGAGTGTGTGCTGCAGCCTACAGGTATTTCCTTGCAAGAGCCCTGACCTTGGTATCAAAACGAGAGGATGCGATGCGAGAACCAGGTAAGTAGAGTGGATTGAGGAATGTCTGCGCAGCAAAGCATACGCAAAGAGAACTCCATTTTAGCACAAGCAAGAAGAATGCTGGATTGCATGAGCAAATTATCAAACGACATAGCAGGCAAATTTCACGATATGTATACATCCCGCATCCCCTTTTGCGAGCTATGGGATAAAGAATCGAGTAGTCAAAACAAACAGTTAGGAGCCCATATCAAGTAGAGGACCAGTTAGTTCCATCCCTTTGATGGAAGAAAAATGCTACAAATAAATAAACGTAAGATTGAAGAAACTATTGGAGAAATTTATCCAACTGCAAAATAGATAGGATATGGACAGACAACGTAAGGAACATACCACATCTTTTTAGAGTTAGCATTTGAATGTGGACCTACTTTAGCATTTAGCAATCTAAACAAATTAATGCAGTTTTCTCACTGTAAATAACTGGCTAATAGTTGTTTACCTTGATGTAAAGTTCGTGAACCTCCCGAAAGAAGCTTTTCATTCCATCCTCACTCCGCGAGTCATGAAGCAGCATAAATCTAGTATGTGCCAAACTTACCGTTAAGAAAACAATGAACTTCCATGATGGAAGAATTGAAGGAAAGATAGCATGGCCAATCATGGTTATGAGTTATGAGCCTCACAGGAAATAAGACAAGCATGAGAAACAAAATTTCCCTGTTGTGGCACAGACTCTTAAGTCATTCGAAGACAGGAAATAATGACAATTCTTATCAAAACAGTGCAGATAGAGCCATCACTCTCTAACTTCTTGAATTCTAGTTTCTTGTTCTCCCAAGATTGATTCACAAGGTCTCTAGTAAAGATACCATAAGTTAGTATTTAAAGGATATGACCAGCAGCTACATAAACAGACACCACCAGATCATTGAATCTATCTACTGACTTCAGAAACCTGAAAAAAAAATGCAGAAAATAGCGAATCGGTTATGTGTAGCCAAAAACAACAGGAAATAGAAGATAAACTACAATATATCTTTGGCTGCACCCAACAGGGAAATGACAGGCCAAAAACCACTCACATTGCACTTGTATGCCATGCATGGTCCTGAACAACATCTAATGCAGCATGTAAAATGAACTGATGCTGATAAGCTTGATCTTCTTTCTGCGAGAGGAAGTAAACTTGTAAATTGAAAGGACATATTGAAAAAGCAAGTTTCCTACACAAATTATAATAGGACACACTGCAAGGAAATGTAAATGCAATGAAGGCATGCCTCAGACCGCATATACAAGAATGAGTGCATGCATCCCCAGTTTCTCACCATAGCCATGCCTATTTAAGAAAAAATAACTGATAGAAATTCCATGTTTCCAACATATGGTTTGCCTAAGAATCAATTCTACCGATACATATGATGTTTAAGTTCATTAGAACAAGTTACTCTTGCTCGAAATTGAATCGACAGCGAAGATTCCATATAATAAGAGGCAAAATAATTCAGCAAAAAATAGTATAACAGTAGCATACCATTGATATACAGTGCACACATATATGTGTACGTTCTCCGCTTCTAAATTCGAAATAGCATGCATTCCATCAACAGTAACGAATAGAGGAACAAAACCACACATGACACATGTAAGCTTTTAAGCACCACACTGACGCTTGGAGTGTGTTACAGACTTACAACAACAAAGCCACACTGTAATACATTTACACAGATAAAAATACCACGAATGTAATCAGGTGGAACATGACATAAATTACTAGAGGGAATGTATTGAAAGAACCATACTTTTGGAGCAGATCCAACTTCAGCCTCGTAGACTGGGACATCATTCTTACTAACAATCACAAAGCACGCCGTGCTCGCTATTTCTGCCAGAAAGATTGCATTTTATATCTTTGAAAGCAGTTTGAAAATGTTGCAAAAACAAAAGTTATAACTATATAGCTAGGGAAAATTAATCGTACAAAATTTGAAAATTCCATAAGCGTGAGACATGAGTAATGCAAGCTACCTCACTATGATTAGCATTATACATGAACACACTAAGAACCACGAATGATCAAACAATTGAAGTGTGTCATAACAGGTAGAGTAGCAGGAAGGAAAATATCAGAACATAGCACATAGGTAATATTGCGGACAACATAGCAGGTAGGTAAGAAAATCACAGGGCTTAAAAGGACGCAATTCAATGTACCCACTAAGCATTTGATTCAACAAGTTTACAAGGCTACAAGCATATATGGATCAAAAGCAAAAGCTTTGGCAAGATTTGGGAAGGGGATTGAGATTGAGTGATTGACGATAAAATTCCCCTAACATCTAAACTAGCACAATTTTTCTGCTGAAAAAAGAACATGAATTTCTTGGTAACTCTAGAAACGATGAGGATTCACAACTATGCAATCTTAGAACAATTCAACAAGCAAAAACACATCTAAAACAGAATGTAAGAAAGCCTATCGTTTCCAATCCCATGCACCTCCCTCTAAAGATCTCGGAGTTTCCGATGCTCTTGAAACTATCAGATTCTTACCACCCAATAGGAGCTCGGATCGAAGCAGGGGTAGGAACGATGCACTCACTGGTTGCGGGGATCTACGGCGAGGTCACGAGTGGCGGTGGCGATGTCTGACACGACAGTTTCCACTCTCAGGGCACGGTGGAGACCAAGAGTGCAGAACCAAAAAGACGGGCCTGGTGCTTTTGGGCTCGTTCAGAATTCACAAGTGGGCCGGGAAGAAACACGCAGCATGCTTCTTTTCCTTTTAAAAAAGAAAAATTGTCTATGCATCATCTGATTCTCCAAAAGCGTATAAGAATGTTTTTCAAGGTGTGTATATGGACGTCCATGCACTATTATAGTCGTCAAATGTGTCTCAAGATTGATGCAAACTTTCAAAAATTCAAATCATCGTCTCACCTTCCAATTGTTGTAATGTTTTTCGCAAATCTCGAAGCACTTTTGTAGGACCGGCAGGGGAGGTGAATGGTGCCGTCAAATTTTTCCAGAAATATTCACCAATTCTTCACTCAAGAAGCTATGAAGACCAAGAACCAAAAAAATTTGAAAATCATTGCACTACAGTAATTTCAGATCATGAACATTACAAAATAGCACTATTTCAAATCCAAAAAATCTATGAAACTTTTGATCCATAGATCCTAAAGACTTGAAACTTGAACCAATGTGGGATCATGACATTAAGAACATATCCCAACCAAAAATCTTGAAATAACTTAAGATAATTAGGATCTTTTGGTTCGTGAAGCTCTACTGCACCAAAATCGGGCCAAAACTTAAAATTGAGCTAACTCTCAAACCAAAGCCCCAAATGACTTGAATTTTGGTATGCATCTTCTCTATGATGTCAGGAACCTATTCAAATCAACGATTAAGAAAATCATTGCCAAATTTCTTACCTTTTTCTGTTTGAATGAAGGTTGCACCAAAACCGGGCAAAAATCAAAGACGGTGAATATGACTTGTTCGTGGGTGAATGATGGCCAAGATGGATTTAGATGCGTTCTCACATATCATAGCAAGCAATAACACCAAAGAAATCGAGGCAAAAATAGCTAGATCAAGAAATCACTCGGAGAGGTCAAAAGGAGCAAAACCGGGTTTCTTCATGAACTTGCCATGAAAGTGCCTAGATGGGTGGAGATTGATTTCCAGAGATTATATCAATCTCTTACATATCATTGACACAACAATATCAAGAAAGGGAGAAAGAGGAGGAAACACCAACTAAATCAAGAGCAAACCAATCAACACAAGAGAGATTTATGGAGATGAACAAAGATTGGTGTATTGCTACTTGAGTCTGAAGGTTTCTGACTACTCCACTTAGAGGACAAGAGAGCACACTATAGCACTCAACTTCTCTCAAACCCTAACCCTAGAACTCATGAACACTTAGGCTCAAGAGAGGATGGTTGGATCGATCACCACAAGTCTCCATCCCAACCCCTTAAATAGATAGGCTAGCTAGCCACATCCAACTATTAGTGGATACTATCCACATAGCATAATGGGGGAAACCCAATAACCCCCCACACACAGGTTTTAACTCTCACTTTACTCTTATGCACATTTTTCAAAACCTTAATCCAAGTTGATCATACCAGCTTCTCCATGACCTAAATTGCCTTCCCAAGCACTGCTCAAGCGTCACGGTTTTCTTCCGAAGCAGTTTCCAGTATTTTGAGTCGAACTACCAAAATACATTTCCTTGACCCGGTCTTCTCCATCCATTGCAAGCAATCACCATGCTTGCCACGTGTAGATGCAACACTGGCTTGCCACGCGTCGACAAGTCTCTCCCGTTCTGGTTCCACCGGACAACGCCTCACTTGGACCGACCAAGCCACATAGTGCAATCCCACCGTTCGAACTTCCCTTCAACATTTCCCACCTTTATCGTGCCATGCTTGAGCTCAACACCTCACCCAGTATCCTCGATCGTTCTAGGCCTCGGATCCTCCATGAGCGTAGCCTCAATCCTTGGTGCTGACCATGGTTGACTCCAAGCAACTCTGCACATCCAAGACGAGGATATCATTTTCGGGCATAAGTTCTTGACAACTTGACACATGTTAGCAGTAACATGTCTCATGCAACCTATAAATCCTGACCTAAGTCACCAAAAATTATCCCGCGAGTCAAAATCTCAAAAACCAAAACCGTGGGCGAAGCACCTCTGCCAAGTCGATATGAGCGGACGGCCTGCAAACAGCTCTAGAAGTCCAAAAAAAATTGCAAATTAATTTTTTGGCCTTTCTAAATTGCAATGGTTCATGACAACATACAATGGTTCATGAAAACATAATCCATTACCCTCTCACATAGTCGTTAAATCTCCCCCCTTGATGAACCCATTAGCAATTTCTCATAAATGCAATCTGGAGGTGGTTAACAAAGATCTAGAAATCCTTATTTAATTATTTATCTGTAATCCTTATTATGGATAATGACGCCATTATATGGTTCTTGAGTATACCCCTTAATATTCATAAGGGAGAAGCTAGAGTCGACATACACGAGGGCATCTCTAGAACTTATGCTTCCTACAGAATGCTAGTCGGAAAGACCTTTCGACAAGGTTTCTACTGACCAACAGTCCTCTACGATACCAAAGAGTTGGTTAAGAAGTGTGTACAGTGCCAGTTTCATAGCAGGCAGACACACCAACCGGTTTAGGCATTGTAAACAATTCCTTTATCTTAGTATTTTGCAACCTAGGGTCTCAATATCCTAGGACTGTTCCCAAAGGCTCGAGGTTTGAGTTCCTTTTGTGGTTCTTGTCGTTCACAAAATGGATCAAGCGAACTCATTACTAGGATAAAAACAGAAGCAACAAAATGGTTCATGATGAAATGCATGATTACTCGGTTTGGGGTCCCAAGTCCAATAATCACAGACAATGGTAAGCAATTTTCGAGCGCAAAATTTTATGAATTTTGCGATTACTTGGGTACCAAAGTGTGTTACGCCTCTGTTGCCCATCCTCAAAGCAATGGGGGTAGTCAAAAGAGCGAATGACCAAATAATGCAGGGAATCAAAACTCGAGTCTACGACCAGCTTGTCAAGCACTCGGGGCTTGGGTACAAAAATTTCTCCCAGCATAATGGGCAATTCGTACGTCTGCTTGTTGGGCCACAGGTGAAACACCTCTTTCCCTAGTTTTCGGTGCTGAAGCCATGCTTCTACCAGAACTAAAGATCAGGTCGACACGAGTCGAAACTTTCAACCACTCTACCCAAGAACAACTTCGAGCAAATGATATCAACCTACTCGAAGAGAAGAGAAATCAAGCCTTAATCCGTTCAGCAGTCTACCTGCAAGCCCTGCGCAAATTATGCGATCGTATGGTCCAACCTCGCAGCCTTGCTGTAGGTGATATGGTATTGAAGAAAATTCAATCCCAGTCTAATCGAAACAAGCTTTCCCAAGTGGTAAGGTCCTTACACAACGGTCAAAGTTACGCCCCTAGGTTCGATACGACTATCAATGGAAGATGGTCGGTTTCTCTCGAACTCTTGGAACATCGACCAGTTACGCAAATTTTGTATGTAACCAACGACCACGATGATAAAGTACTAGGTTCTATCTATCTTTATTGTCAAACATTGAGTAGTGCTTCAATAATTTTTTCGACTATCCAATGGTTGTAAGCTTTTCTACGATCAGTACCCATCACTTCCTTACACTGGTCGAAAGGATAGGAACATCACCTAGTCGAAGCCTTTCCTTTCTGCACGCAGTCCTGCCCACTAGAAGGAACTTTCTAGTGTCGACTCGTTCCTCACTTTTGTTGCCAACACAAAGTGCTCAGGTTCAACAAACATGGTCGAAATATTTTCAAGCAAACTCTTGGTACCTTAGTTTTTTTCTTCATTCATTTGAAAAATACTCTAAGCAGAGTACAATTTGGTAATTTGTTCGACTATTCTTGGTAAACTCGGTTGGTTCTAACTGGTCGAACAAAGATACAACACCTAGTTTTTCCTCTCTGCATGTGGTCTTGCCCACTAGAAGGAATATCCTAACGTCATCCTGTTTATAACTCTTGCTACCAGGGCAAACCTATTGAGTGCACTCGAAAAGGTCGAACAAATTCTAAAGGAACTTCAGACGTTTGTCTAACTCAAGTTGCCGCACTTGATTTGATTTATCTAGTCGGAGATGGTAACATCACCTAGTCGAAGCCTTTCCTTTCTGCACGTGGTCCTACCCACTAGAAGGAACTTTCTAACGTCGACTCGTTACTACTCTTACGATCAGTACATGATAATCGGGATCACAGACTATAAGTTAGCAAAACCTCTCTTTTTTTAGAAAACCCTTTTAACACTATTTACTTAGTTTATCTAAATAAACTAAGCAAGTAGTCGGGGGCTAGGATAAAGTTATCAATATAGCTTCAATTATTAGTCATAATCTCTTTTTTTCATTCATTATCTTATGAGTTACTAACTACTCGACAATATAATTTTTCAGGAAGAAGAAAGGATCATGTATATCAACAAACTTGTCTTTGCAGGTTCTTTTTACAAACTACTCTCACGAAGGAGATCCTATCTGCATCTCCTCCATAACTTCCTTGCTGATCGACTGCATATCTTCCATCAACCGCTCTGCTTCTGCTTCAGAGCAGTCGAAGTCGGCCTTGACTGGTTGCAGATTAAAGTTGGGGTTATGAGCTTTAAGTTTTGCCACAATAAAACTTATTCTGCCTTCTACCGCCTCCTTTATCGAATCAGCTTGGTTGGTCCTCAGAGTGGTCACCAACTGTAGGACCGAAATGGCAACAGAAGGGGGGGTGAATGGTGCCTTAAAAAATTAAGATCCTCCCCTCTTAAGTATTCATACAGATAAACAATACCCTCAGATAATCGAGAGAAAAGAAATGAACCAAAACCAGAAAAGGAAATTAAATTTGGGTATTACATTGGAAATCGGAAGTTCGTGCGCGGTCGCGGAAGTTAGATAAACGGTAGTTCCGGTTAGTCAGGCGGAAGTTCCGAAATTTCTGGGCTGCTTTGTCGACAACCAGAACTGGGCTGCTTTGTCGACAATCGGAAGTTCCGGTTCTCCATAGCGGAAGTTCCGCAGCGTGAGTTCCGCGTGTAAGCGAAGAAGTTCGATTCTGGTGAAGAACGACATGTATTGAAAATTTCCAAAAATTTGAAATACTCACAAATTGCTGCTCTTCTTGGGTCAAGTCTCACAGGACATCATCCTAAACAACATCTTGACCTCATTGAGAAGGAATCGCAGACAAAGATCTATTAATCAAAGTAAAATCGGATTTCTTGAATATTTGGCAAGAAGGACCAAAAAACTTAAATTTGCATGATTCTCGGAGTCTTGAGTGATGAAACTTTGAGGGTAGCTGCTTAATAGCCTATAGATTCAGCATGCCAAGTTTCACGCCATCTCAAGAAGGGAAACACGATTTTCGTTCAAGACCTAGGCACGGGAAGGAAGAACAGAGAAAGCCAAAAATCAAGAACTGATTACAGTTGATTTGCTCTTGGGAAAAGTCTATCAAATGATCTTGTGGCATCATCCCAACAAGGAGCAACTCATTTTGGCACTTCCCAACAAGAATCAAGCCAAAAACCAAAATCTCAATAATCAAGCCTTACGAGAGAATGAGAGCAGAGGCATGAACACTTCATTGATTCAACCAAAACAATCTCATATTGATATAGAGGATCATAGAGATGTTCCCATATGCATGTACATTCAGAAGTAGAGATTACATGAGTCTCAATCCATCCTCTCCCTCTCCATACACTCAAGAATCACCAAGAACAAAGAAGAGAGAGCACAACCAGAACAAAGAAAGGAACAGGGAGAAGCTACACATGACACATCTCTATTCACTCTCAACAACTAAAGCCCAAAAGCAAAACAACCTCCCAAAGGCTCTTTTGACTCTAGCAAAACCCTAATTCTCTCTCAAAAGTCGCATTACAACCAGGCCTTCACCTCTATTTATAGCCCTTGGCTAACGGGTCTCCTACCCATTACGCCGGCTAAACCCGAACGAATCCCGCTTCCACTTGTGCTGCCTTGCGAAAATACCCTTTCGCCCCTCGTGCACCTTCTGGAAGCTCCTGCATTCCTTGTTGTCCACGACTCGCAACCACCTCGAGTTCACGCCGTCTTCGACCCGTCTCGACCGTTCTGACCTCAATGCCACCTGCATCTAGTCCGGTCACCACGTGTCTCGCCACAACTCCGCCTCGATGTCCTGCAGCCAACATAGACAAGAAACACATCACATAGCATTGTTCGAGATAACGGAATTAACATTTGCATTAGACTCAAACCCATTCATGAACCACACAACTCAAAATCAAAAACTATGCGCTCACTGCTCAGTTCTGCGCACAAGCGGAAGTTCCGCTTTCCCAGAGCGGAAGTTCCGATGAACGGTACTTCCGCTTTCCCAGTGTGGAAGTTCCGATGGGGTACTTCCGCATTGCTAGGGCGGAAGTTTCGCCTGATCTGAAATCGAGCAATGACTGACAATGATGAACCAAAATACATACTTTTCAACAAAAGAGTCAAATACTCATCACTAACAAGGGAACACTTCTCACATGACTCAAACTCAACTATTCCTAAACCGATGTCAATTACTCATCAAAAAACACGGAATGACCTCCACATGGTCTCTCACCAACTCTTGCAAAGTACCGACTTATTTTCCAATGGTACTCAAGTGAGCAATTATTGTGTCTTCACGCGGAGTATCCTCCTCAGCATGTAGCCCATTGAGTACATTGTTAAGGATAGAAATGTTATCATGAAGGTTGATCCTCATCTACTTCATCTCCTCCTGATTACAAGTCGAAGCCCCACAGAGTTGTTTTATTCCGACTGCTTACTCTGAAAAGAATAAGGTTAGTTGGATAAAGTGACACCTAAAGGAAAATAAAACTGGTCGTAGGAAAATACTTGTTTACCTGCAAATCGAGAATCTAACTTCTTGACTTCATTGTCATGAGAGGCAGTGCTTTTGCCTGACGCTCTTACCAAGACTTAACATCTGATCTTTTTCTTTAGCGTCTGAAATCTTGTGAACAACCATGGTCTTGTGTTTGACCTTAGTTTCAAGCTTCCCCATTTCGACCTCTTTTTCTGAAAAGGAATGAGGATTAGAAAAAAAGGTTATAAATTGTCTTAAGTTCAGCACTTATCGTTTATTTATCGCTGCAACTTCTGAGTTGCAGAGTTTGCCTCTTGAAGCTTCTTCAGAAGGGCCTCTTTCTCTTCCCTTAGCTTTTTCGTCTTGACCTTCGTAGTCGAGAGAATCGGTCAAAGGCTTTTCGTCGCTTTTGAACCTACAGAGGGAAAGAATAGACCTGAGTATAGGACAAGCGGTTGTAAGTCTTTCTACTACCGGTACTTAGTCATAAGTTTTTCTACGACAATCCTCTGATCGTAAGTTCTCCGACAACCATTATCCAGTCATAAGTTTTTTCTACGATATTTTCCTGGTCGTAAGTTCTTCTATGATCAACACATAGTCGTAACTTTTTCTATGACATTCCTCTGGTTGTAAGTTCTCCTACGACCAGTATCTATTCGTAAGTTTTTCTACGACATTTCCCTGGTCATAAGTTCTTCTACGACCAGCACATAGTCGTAAGTTCTCATACAACAATCCCCATAAGCCTTTGTGAAAGTAGTGAAATATAAATGACTACGAGTAATAGTACCATCTTTACGCCTACTCATGAGTTCCACCTTCTCTTGTCGCGGTTTGTACAAGTTGTCATTGTACTATGCAACAGTAACAATTTGCTCTAGAGCTCTCTGCATAAAGAAGGACAGTGAGAGGCAAGAAAAGTCACATATATAAATGTTGGGTAACAAGCACTTACGTTGATACTCATCGAGCAAACATGGAAAGTACGCATGCAGGGTTTTTCAGTTCATCAAGCTCTTGAACCCGATTCCACCACACATTTCTGAGACGTTTGTCATTGAAAACATAACCCCTGTTAGGAATATTCTTGGGGTGTGGAACTCGGGTACGAAACCTGAAAGCATAAGTCCCCTCAACGGAAGCCAGACCGAAGAATTCAGAAAAGAACTTAGCATATTCTTCTTCTTATGATTCGGTGACGACAACTCTTTGGGGACCGGGAGGAACGTCTACGACGACTTCCTTCCGTAGCGATATTAACGACCCATCGCCTTGGCCTGATTCCTCCGCTGCATCATGTGCCGTTTTCGCCTCAGCCTCTACGACTACTCATGTGGTCACAGTTGCTTCGGCAACAACGACCTCTTCCACCACTCGGATGGTGGATGACCCTTCTACCACCGCCACTGTCATTCATCCAACTGCTAAAGAAATGGCAGTGGATTCCTCGACAGGAACGTCCTTCCGACCACCTGTAGTCGAACCTCCTTCCGACAAGGTAGTAAAACCTCTTTCCGACCACCTGTAGTCGAATCTCCTTCTAAGAACTCGTTCTGCTTCGTTCAAACTCCGATCTGAGTGATTCAAATTTCTAACTTCATGTAAATTTAGTGCCTTTCTTTTGGTTCTGGTTTGGTGATACTTTGGATTTTATTTCGAATTATTTTATTTATTTGGCTATTTTTGCTCGTATAGATTCCAGCGTTTCTGAAGAATTCTTTGACCCGACAACGAAGACCAGTCGTAGGCTTCAAGGAAGGCAAGTCATAGGCCTTTGATCATGTCGTACCCAATTTGTAAAATTATATTATTTTATATCAACATGCATGGCTAGTTGTATAAAATAGTTTTTGGAATAGTTAAACACCTACTTGACAGTATGACTCCTTGATTAATTTTGAACGACATGTTGACATGTACCCTTAGACACTGTAGGTTGGGTGATCTTAGTTTGACATTATTATGATACCAGCATGGACGCGTATTATACGTAGTCATGCTTTAGTTATGCGATGGAATCTCGATCACATGATTCAATAATGATAAATTTGACTTATTGATATATGGAATTATGGCGGATCCACTGTTGATAAAATTTATTGAGCCATGGCAAGGGTTGTCATTTGGTCGGGTTGAACCAAAAAATGCTTTCATGCTCAGGCGAATGATCGTGCAGTAAAAGGGGTGTGGGAAGCATTTGGATGAGGATGCTTCGCCTGAGTAGTCTCTAAGGACTTAACTTTGTGCGCCACTGATCTGGGTCATACCATACAGCCACATGTCTATAATGGGGTGGACCTGGCCAACTAAATAGCAATGTTTTCGTTTGGTCTTGTTAAGGGTTGATAAGTGGCGCAAGAGGGGGTCCAGAATGGTGAAATCTTAGTGAGTAAAACCTAGTCAAAATGAAGCTTTGTAAAGACCATGTGGTAATCACTTAGTCGCACACCTCAAAAGTGTGTTAAATGGATATTATAAGATGATTATCTTTTGTGGGTCAAGTTGTACAGCCTCTGCAGAGTGTAAAACTATTGAATAGTTGTATCCCCGGTTATGGACAATGCCTAATGATTTCACACGATGGGTAGATTTTATCAAAAATAATGGAAGGGTCGTTGGTTGGAAAATGAACGGGTTGTTCACTGGTCGTTGGTTGGAAAGTGAACGGGTTGTTCACTGGTCGTTGGTTGGCAAGTGAATAGGGTGTTCATGAGTTGTTTCAAAGAAACTTGATTACTTATGTATTAATCTTTCAAATAGTACTTTACAATCTACTTACTCTATTTACTATCAATATTGCCTTCTGTAAAATAGCCATAAAGCTATCCTTGTCAAGTCTTGCATGAATACTATTTGCATACATCTCTCTACGACTTGGTGAGTACTCTAAGTACGCACGGCTTGCGCCATTTGTTGATCAGTCGCCGAAGAAGACCCGGGGAGCACTGAGTTCTACGAGGAGGACTACTCTGAAGACTATGCGAACTAGGTCAATTTATTCACTCGGTTGCCTATGGGCATGTTGAATGGCCTCCACAAGTTGTTCATTTCCGCTGCAAGTGTATCTTTTGTCTTTAGCCCTGCGTGATAAACTTTGAAAAACCTTGATCATAAGGTTCTTTTGCTACTAAGTAATATTAATTTGTGTGCCTCTTTAGCTGTGATGTTATATGGTTACGAGTACATCAATATTGCAACTGTGTGAGCTAGCTACTGATCTGGAACTAGTTTAGAATGCACAGAAGGTTCCGGAGTTGCATATCTGGGGTCCCGACAGCAGGTGGCAGCACCGATTCCTACTCATGAACCTTTGGTGGTTCCAACTCAACCTGTGGAGGCAGAAGTTCCAGAAGAGTCCTAGTAGGTTCCGACCACTACTGGGACCAGAATGATTGACCTCATGGAGGGGAGTTCGTTCTCAACCAAGAGGTCTCCTCATCCTAGTAACTTCCCCAACTGCCCTCGGATTCTTGACGTTGAGAAGCTCAACGAGGCCTGGAGGAAAATGTTGAATCGTCAATTAGAGACGGGTCCTACTACTAGTTACTCCGAATATGCGGACATAGCGATCCATGTAAGCACCTACAACCACTCTTATAGTCCTTTCTTCAAAGTTTATTTTAAAAACTTAAAGAAGTTTACTATTTTGTATTATATGGTGGAGAACATCGCTGTGGTCGGAGGACTAACCCAGCGAATAACTGTTCTGAACAAGAAAAACTCCGAACTGAAAAGTAAGGACTTCTTGACTTCTTCCCTGTTTTGTTCATCGCTGTTCCTCAACTTCTTTCCTTGCCATATTTGACAGAATTTAAAAAAATTGAGGAGAAAGTTGTGGCAAAGGAAGCTACGATAACTAGGCTTGAAAAGAGGTGCCAGGCTAAAGACCAGTCGATTGAAGACTGGTCAACCAGGTTCGATGAAGCACAAAGAAGCCATCGAGGCTTTTGAGAAGAAAGCTCAAGATAAATTATCGTAAACTTGATCAGGCTTATTATGTGTCATATTTATTTTTTCTTAACTCTTGATCCACTCATGAAGAGAAAATTCAAAAACTACAAAATCTCTAAAGTTCAAGCATGACAAGGCAGAACTTGGGCGGAGTCTTGAAGATATGGTCAAGACTCTCAACAAAATGCTCTTCGACATGGGAACAAAATTATGTCTGCCCTTTTTAAAAGATCCAGTGGAGAAGATAAATTATCTTGGTCGACAACTTGAAGATCTCAAAAGTCTGCTCAAAACTACTCAAAAGAACCATACGCAGACCATGAAGAATGTTGTTGCTAACGAAGTTAGCTTTGCCTTGGGAAAGCTTAAACCCTTCGACCCCTCCATCAATCTCCAATCTCTCGAAGCAGACTTTAGCTACTCGGAGGAAGAGCCAACCAAGATCTTCGAACGAGTAATACCCTTCAGAAACAAAGTTGCAGAGGAGATAGAGGTCGGATCTTTGTCGCATAGTGACCAACCTGGTGGACCCAAAGAGTAGATTGATGTAATATTAGAATTATAAATGTAAAAAAACTTACCTTTGTCATCAGTAAAGTTTATGTTTATCTTTTTAACTTTTGGAGTTCTCGTATATTTCCTAGCCTCCGACTGCTTGCGCAGTAGAATGACTTACTATAGAAGCAGTAGACTAAGAAAAAGAGCAACATTCACGACCATTGCACAAACTATGTGCCGATTATGTGGTAAAATTGATCGCATTAATACTAAGTAATCAATTTGGTCAGAACCAGCGTATGACTTCGACTAGTTCTACATCTATCTCCACAATCAAAATACAAATAAATACATTGTATGATCCAAAGATATCATAAGATTTGCTTTGATGATAAGATTTTATGCAAAGACGTATGCAGAAAAATGATAAGTGATCTTATTTATACGCATTATCCAAACTGGTGTAAATATTGCTAAGAACCAAAGACATGATAGACACTTTGCGAAATGTATTTGTTTCCAAGTCCGACTGAAAGCAAATATCGTAAGAAAAGGATTGTCATTATGAAAATTCTTCCAGTGGGCAGGACCACATGTAGAGAGGAGAGATTTTGACTAGGAGGTTTTCCGTGTCTCGACTAGTAGTAAAACAAGAGATGAACAAAATGTTGAAATGAAGGAAGAAAGTCTTGTAATCCTTAAGCATGCAAGTAACTATATTTAGTTATCTGTGTTGGTGATATGCCCTAGAGACAATTATAGAGATGATTGCATCACATCTATGTTATGAGTTATTGAATAAATGTTATTACTTTCTTGAATGAATCATCATTGATAAAGACTAACAAGTATGTGACTTGTTGACTTGTTGGTGAAGCTCTTTAACTTATATGATGTCGTTCTAGATGTATCCACGGTCAAATGTCCTTTGGTGAAACACTAGTAACTCTTTCGATCACTATATGTATTGATTGATGACCATGTTTCACGGTCATGGATATAGAATATCGAATCAATAATGTGAACTCATGTTAGAAAACATGTTGTTGGATTGATCCACCTTGAGACCTTTGTTGAGATTATTACGATTTCATGTGTCATCATTTGGTCTTAAGAAATGATGATGTATAATCCTTAGACACGAGAACAACATAGTTTCCTACATATGTAAGAATACACTTTGAGGTTGTCAAATGCTACTCAAATGGCAGGTAGTTATAAAGGTAGCTTTTAGATATGCTATGAAATATCTGAGAGAAATGTGGTGGTCGGATATGGGATTTGCCCCTCCTAACATAACAGCAGAGATATTTCTGGGGCCCTCGATGTGGTCGGATAAAGAAAGTGCATTGCAATGCCACTAGTGATCGAAGAGTTCGATCACGTGATGTTATCAACGCATGATCGAAAAGTATTGAAAGAACATGGATGATAATTTATCTCACCTAGAGTTCAACCAGATATCATGAGGCAAAGAGAGAATACACGATCTGGTCATTTAGTTCGATCAGATACGATCCAGACGTATGGAGATGCAAGCTGGTTGTAGGCTAGTCGAACATGGTCACTAACTGATCATAAACTGGTTGTAAGAAGTTACGAACTGGTAATGACCAAATATGAACTGGTTGTATAGAGATATGAGCTAGTCGTAAGTGATAAAGACCTACTCGTAGATCATATTGCATTAAGCTTCGTCTGATATTATTTATGTGTATTCGGGAATCATTATGTCCTGCTAGAAACCGCTAACGACTCGTGATTGGAAAAGATTACCAAGTCACAATCGACTACGTATGAGCCTAACGGGTTACACACTTAACGGGTTGGAACAAACGTGTTCGGATAGGATCCATCATGTGCACTATATAAAGATATGCATGAGGCAGATGGGACAGGAGAGAGACGCGAGATACATGTGACATGAGTTGCACCACTGAAACCCTAGCTGCCATCTTTTCAAGAGCCCTACCGCACGAGTTAGTGCTAGCACATCGGCACACGGTGTTCCATCTCTGGACGTGTGGATACTGTAAAGGCGCTACTGCAGTTGCTGTTGTGCTAAGGATGATCCACGACTTCGCAGGGAACACGACTGTTTGCTGGAGGAATCAATCAGCGACGAGGACGTTGGACGATCGACTATAACCACTAAATTGACGCGCTCTACGTTGGATCCGGCTACTCCAACTCTTCTTCCGCTACACTGCGCGTCTGGTGGTAATGATCTATGATCTCTTGCTTGCATGACATCCATGTTTACGTGGTACAATTTTTGAATTACCACCTAGCGTAGCCTACCCGTATCTCTTTCAGTCTATGCAATTCTCCTTTTACCTGTTTCCTTCTATAAGAAAAGGGTGTGTAGTCTCTCATGTGAAACATCGTTGTGCTGATCACGATATGGACCTTTACGGCGTTTGACAACTATGTTGGAGCAAAAAAAAGTAAAAGGTATCCTTAAGAAGGATAACGGAGAGCAATTGATCTTCTCCAATGATCATGACAACAATAGTATATGACCAAATAATGGATAATTAAAATATAAATAACAGCACTCATTAGAAAGTAAAGAAATTATGCTTCTTTATTGAAATTGAAATAATGAAAAACTATACATAGAACTTACACAATTGGTCAATGTTCCAAGAGTTAGACAAAACACGCTCGTCTGACATAGCTAGTCGTACCGAACCAGGTCTGGTGACTTCGACCACAGTGTTTGGATCTTCCTATTTGGGAGAAATTTTATTGCGATTTGCTTGGCTCTGAAATTTTCTGAGAACCCGATCACCTACAGCTAGGCTGCGAGGTTGCACCTTACGACTGCGATACCTTCTCATGACTTGTTGGTAAACTATCGATCATACAAGGGCTTGGTTTCGTATTTCTTCATGGAAATTTATGTCATCTAGTCGTCGTTTTGTCTGATCGTTCCCATTGAAACTATCGATTCGGCGAGCTAATTTTACATTCGGAGGAAGCATGGCTCCGACATAGTAAACCGAAAAAATGGGGTTTTATTTGGTTGCCGCGACTAGTCGTGGTTCCTTCGACCCATAATACAAAAGAAAGTTCTTGAACCCAAGCTCTTGATTGTTTTATTAACTGGTCGAACACTCGGCGTTTAACTCCTTGCATTATTATGTCATTAGCTCGCTCAACTGCTCTATTACTCTACGGGTGAGACACGAAAGCGTAATGTATCTTGATACCTAGATCTTCACAGAAATTCTAAAAATTTCCGCTCGAGAACTAGGTATCATTATCTGTGATTATACGACTGGGTATTCCAAATCGTGTGATCACATCTTTTGTGTGAAATTTCTTGGCAGCTTCAGTTGTTACTTTAACAACGGGCTCAGCTTCTATCCATTTTGTGAATGTGTCAATCATGACAAAAAGGAATTCAAAGCTCCCGGGTGCTCTAGGGAAAGGTCTTAGAATGTCTAGTCCTCAGGTTGTAAAAGGCCAAGAAAATGGTATTGTTTGCACAGTTTGTGCCGGCTGGTGTACTTATCAACTATGAAATTGATATTATACATACTTCATCATAAGTTCTTTTGCATCTTGGAGGGCAGTCGGCCAGTAGTATCCTTACCTGAAGGCTTTATCGACCAGAATTATGTAGGATTGATGTGCTCCGCATACTCCTCCATGTATGTCGGACAGTAAGGTCATACCATCCTTTTGAGATATGCATCTCATCAGCACTCTGTAAGATCCCTGTTTGTAAAGGGTACTTTCGATTAGAGTATATGGTTTGACTTTTCGAGCTGTATGATCGGCCTCTACATCATCTTCAGGAATTATACCATGCTGAAGATAATTGTAGATCGATGCCATCCAATTACTGCTGAGGTCGATCTATACTACCTCTAGTGGAGCATGCATGTCCTCCAGTAGAACATGCAAGTTCTTAGAATGGTCGACCACCGAGGGTGAATCAAGTTGCTCGAAAAAACTCTGGGCAGGACAGGTGACCTTGATAAGGCCATCTGTATCAACTAGTCTGCTAGAAACTTTTCCTTTTTAGGAATATGTTGGATCTGAAAACCGAAGAAGTTCTTTTCGAGATTTCGTACTTCCGCCAAATAAGATGACATTTTGGTACTTGAACATTGAAACCCTTTCCTGACTTGGTTCGCTACTAGTTGAGAATCGTTTTTCACTAGTAATCTGTGACCCCGAGCGCTCAGGCTGCTAAAGCCTTGGACTTTATTATTGCACGTGAGATAAAATGGAGGTCGAATGCCCCAATCTCGACCGCCCATTTTTCTATTTGTCCTAATAATTCCATGTTTCCAAGAACTTGACCAAAATGATATCCAGTTGGCCTGAAAGTGATGTCTTAGTTTCCTTGAAGCCATAAGGAGACCGTATAACAATTTTTGTACCTGGGGATATCATTTTTTTAGTCCATATAAGACTTCACTTACGTAATATACTGGTCATTGGATGTTGTCACGTTTAACGATCAGTACAACACTGACTGTTTATGGCGTTGCAGCCACATATATTAGCAATGTTTCTCCCGATCTTGGATATACTAAGATCAGAGCACTTGTAAGGTATCTTTTGAGCTCTTCAATGGCATCATTTGCCTCCTTAGTCCATTCAAAACTTCCATATTTCCGAAGAAGCTTAAAGAAAGGTAATCCTATTTCTCCTAACCATGCTATGAAGTGACTTAGCGCTGCCATACATCCAGTTGGTTTTTAGACCTCTTTCTTTGTGGTCAGAGGGTGCATCTGGTCGATGGCTGATATCTTTGCTAGGTTTGCTTCAATTCCTCTAGCCGAAACTAGAAACCCAAGAAGCTTTCCAGAGGAAATCCCGAACACACACTTTTTCGGATTTAACTTAAGGTTATGCCTTCTCAAGTTATTGAAAGTTTCTTCTAGGTCGAAGATGTGATCGCCAGCATTGATGCTTTTTACGACCAAGTCATCAACATAGACTTCTAAATTTTGACCTATTTGTGGACTAAAGGTTTTTTTCATTAACCTCTGTAAAGTTGCACCAGCCTTTTTGAGACCAAATGGTATCTTTACATAACAGTAAGTTCCATACGGTGTTATGAAGGAAGATTTCTCTTCATCATCTTTACTCATATTAATCTGGTGGTACCCTGAGTACACATCCAAAAAACTTAATAACTCACATACGGAGGTAGAATCTGCATGTTGATCAATGCGTGGAAGGGAAAAGTCATCCTTCTAACAAGCTTTATTAAGATCTGTGAAGTCAATACGCATTCGCTATTTCTCGTTACTTTTTCTAACTATTACAGGATTGGCGAGCCACTCTAGGTGGTCGACTTCACGAATAAAACCAGCCTTGAGAAGCATGTCGATCTCTGACTGGATTGCCTCCTTTCGATCTGATGTGAAGTGTCTTAGCTTCTTCTTGACTGGTTTCTTGTCAGGCTGGAGAGCTAGCCTATGCTCGATCACCTCCTTAGGGACTCCGGGCATGTCGGACGCCTACCAGGCGAAGACATTAAAATTTGCTTGGAGGAAGGAGATGAACGACTCTTCCTATTTAGAATCGAGTTCTGCTCTGACCAGTACCTTTCGAGAGGTTGTACTAGTATTTCTGGGTCCAAACGATGTGTTGGCGCTTTCCGAAGAAGCACCCTTGTCGAGTGGAACTTCCTTGGTCTGGTCGGAGGATTTTGGGGTCATCTTTGGTCTTGAGTGCTTGATCTACATAGAAGGTGGATTAGTATACCTAGTCGGAAGTTCATCGACCAGTTATAGGGATTTCGTTCGCACGCATATGCCATCTTTCTACCCCCTCGAACCGTAATGACCCCTTTTGATCCTGGCATCTTTAAACTATGATAATCGTAATGTGTGGCTATCAGAAATTTTGCCAATGCTGGACGACCAAGAATTCTATTGTATTCAGTTTTGAAATCAACTACATCAAACAGAATTTTCTTTGTTCAAAAGTTATCTGGTCTTCTGAATGTAACCGATAGGTAAAGTTGCCCTATCGTTTAGCAGTAGATACTAGAACTATGCCATAAAAGATATATTTTATAGGCTTTACTTTTGACACGGGAATTTGTATTTCTTCCAATGCCCTCTGTAAACAAAATATTTAAAGAACTACCTCTATTTATCAGAACTTGATTAACTTTGCAATTATTAACAGTAGGTTCAGCAACAATAGGGAACCTACCTGGTCGAGTTGAAAGGATGGGACAGTCTTCTTTGCTGAAGGAGATTTCTGTCTCTGACCACCTGGATGGCTTGGCGGTGATCGGAGCCTCGGCGAGGTTCACTTCTCGCTACACGGTCTTCAGATGATTTTTTGACTCGTACGAGGAGGATCCGCCTAAGATTATATCAAATGTGTGCAGTGGCTCCTGGTACTCCATTTCTTCGTCGCCATCCTTGTCCTTTTTGGAGATTAGCTTTCCAAGCTCTTGTATGGAAGGGAAAGATCCTTTACCTGCATAGTAATCCTCCAGCTTCTTTTGTCAGGCTCGGCAGGTGTGCAGATCATGCCCTACCACCTGATAAAGTGGACACCACTTCTTGTTCTTTTTGTATTCATCAGCCGGAGCTTTCACTTTGTTCCAACAGGAGTAATCTTTCTTGCCCTTGGTACATATTTCTAGAATTGCAAGGACCTCCTTATTGTTGGGCTTACTTTTTTCTTACACTTGAGAGACTTCTTGTGCTTCTTCTCTAGTTTATCTAGACCAGATTGAGGGAATTTATCTTCTCGGTCTATGACTTTACTCCATTTGACCGCTTCACTAGCATCTGCATACCTATCGGCCATGTTGAAAAGCTCGACGGTTGTTCGTGGAGGATTCATCGCAATGCCCTCCGTAAACCTTCGATTTCTTAATCCTGCCTTAAAGGCCTAGATCACAGAAGAATCTATGACGTCGCGAATAGAGTTACGAACCTGGCTAAACCTCTTGATATACCGACGAAGAGTCTCATTAGGTTCTTGCCGAATTCGATGAAGATTATCCTCCCTTCCGGGGTAGTCGTAAGTCCCTTGAAAGTTGGTGATCAGAAGCTCGCAAAGTTGCTCCTAAGTGTAGATTGATCCGATCGGTAGGTTAAGTAACCACGACCGGGCAGATCCTTTAAGGACTGTGGGCATATAATTTGCCATCATGTTATCCTTTAAGGACTCTAATGGGTTTTGAGTTCCATTAAACTTCTCCATGTTTGTTGGTAAAAGCTTGTCTGGCCAACGTACTGCTTGGAGACCTGTCGAGAATGCTCGATAACATGTAATCGAGTCACAACGCCTTCTTTGAAAAGGAGCCAGATTATAATCGGTCGGGGACCGATTCCTTGGATTGGCACACAGAAGATATGGCGTCCCAATCTGGTCGTGGACGTTAGTATAACGCCTTTGACCAACAGCCTGGTTCAAATGATGTCAAGGATCATTTGAGCCAAGTAGCTTCGAGAAAGAGTCGCCTTCCATCTGACTCATTTGTCGGAATCTTCGAGGAGGTCTTGATATCGGATTATTTCCAGTACAACCATGTTGTCCCCTGCTAAGGAAAGAACGCTAGGACAAAGTCATCGTGTGACTTTGCGAGTTCCTTTGTTCCGGTTACATTTATGTACGTTGCATGGTGCATTGGAGGATCTTGATACATACACAAGTTGAACATAACCTGGGGTCTCTGCTAGAGCAGGATCTGGTTATTCAAAATGTCATGAACTCGTTGTAGGTTTTGAACAGTTACTGAAGGTCTCGGGGATTCCCGCTAGCAGAGGATGTTCGATGACTCGAATTTCCCCCCGACCTTCCGATTTGTCCTATCCAACCCATCACGCGTTGTGGGTAGAAACATGTGAATTAACTGATCGATGTCCATCAGTTTGATTACCTCCATCATTTGGTGCTTGAGTGCTCGTACCATTTCCCCCATTAGGTGGTGGTGGGCTAAGCTGTGGGGGACTGTGCACATCATCTTGATTGGTATCTCCGATTGCGTTAACCTTATGCCTCCAACAGTGGTCTTTCGACAAGCTCCCGTCGTAGCTAAGGGAGAGCCTTTCAGTGCTTCAGCAATGAGCCTCCACGATGGGGAGCAGTCAGAGATTACCACCTCGTAGGCTTTGTGGTGGACTCGGCCTGATTCGGCGGATTGTTGACCGTATGTTGAGTTTTATCATTCCCACTTGACCTTTGACCGGTGGTAACTTAATTGACACCCTCACCAGATGTCGGTTGGCCCTCGGAATATATAGGAGCCGTTGGTGAATACTGATCGCCCATAACTATATCAAGAGTACATTGATCCTCTGATTGCATCATTGAACCTTTATCGTCGCTCTGGCCGGTCGGAAGAACCAGGCTTGAAAAGGTGTTCAGACATTCTGAACTGGTCAGAATAATTGATTCCTCTGGGGGCGCCACTGATGGTGGCGGTGAATCCTCATCCATTCGATTGATCTCGCTGGTCTTAACGACCGGAGAGCCCGCAACAGAAGAGGATGATGATGACATTGCGTCATGTTTCATGGTGTGGATGCATGCGTCCATGTCGAGGTTGGAGTAGTCCGCCAAGTCGAACCAGTTCTCCTAATCCTAGGATTCTGCCATGATCGCATAGGCGACAATGGAGCGGAGTGAAAATGAGGGTTGCTCAGCAAAGAAACCTTCAAGAACTCAACACCTTCTTCCTCACGGTCGGCGCCAGCTGTCAACGATCGAGTCGCCGATCTTACAAAATATAAAGAGGAAAATGGCTAAGAGTTCTTGGGAGAGAATGAGACTGCTCTTTATTGCAATGATTTAGCAATTATAGGGGGTGCCTTCGATTTGGCAGTGGACTAGCCCTAAAATACAATGAGTGTGTTATTATTGCTATACTTGTCTTTAGAATGTTGGATCTTGATTGCCCAAGCTTGTTGTAGATGTCAATTCCCATTGTCCTTGTTGTTGTCCATCATCTATCATTAAATAACAACCGAAGAGATGACAGTTACTCCTAAAGAAGATACCTCTTGGAAGTGACGTGTCTGGTCGGAGAGGCAGTTCCAGCAATTGATCGCCGGTTAGAGTTTAACAGGAGACAAAACTGTCAAGGAGTTGTTGTTAGTGTCTTAGGGCCGGAAGTATCGCGTGGATTGGAACAATTAAGGCACATGTTCCATACATCACACGGAAGGAGTATACTTGGAACAAGATCCAAGTGTCAGTTTATTTATTCTACAAGCAGTCCCCTGGTGGGGGATAAGGTACATGACCTCGTCCGACCAGGGTACCCACAATGTAACCTTTGAAATCCTCACGACCATAGGGGTCGTTAGCCTTAGGGGTTATGACCATGAAGGATGTGTGGTCTTTAATTAAATAAAGCAATTTTTAGAGATTTAATACTCGTCAATCTCTTAAGGGCCTTTTTGAGGTAATTATTTTCTTTGGCTAGGTTCTCACATGTGGCACACTCACTTGTCTTGGTTGCCCTAGCATATTTCTTTTTATGGGCTGCTACCTCAAGCTTTAAAGCCTCACAAGATACACAAGGTGAATTTCTAACCTTAGAAAATTGCTCCTCATACTTGACTCTGAAAGCCTCGTGCATCTCATCTAAATCAGCCCCAATTTCAGCACAAAATGCACAAGAAATGGAATCAATTACTTTCTTAGATGCAGTGATGACTATGGATTTTTTTAATTTTAGATTTCTCCTCTAGAGTCTTGTTAAGAGCATCATTCTCAATTGTGAGTTTAGAACAGTTTTCACAAGAAGTGGTATTAGAATGAAGAACCATTTCAGTCATTTCCTTTATTTTAATCTTACTATCCTCACAATGAGAACAAGTACGACCATGATTAAATTTCAGCAATTTCTTAGTAACACTATCCAATTTCAATTCAAGTAAAGCACAACTTGAGTGAGATGATGGAATAACATCTACATGAGTCACATCTAAAGCAATAGCAACCAGTCAAATATGATTATGACTAGATTTGAGATATTTTAGTTCATCTAGGGCATCTTTAAGTTGATTTACTGCAAAGGAATGAGCATATTTCAGATTCGCTAATTCATCATGCAAGCAAGAGCAAGAATCACAATTATCAGCAGAATTAATGAATTTGAGCTTAACCACTTATAGGTTCAAGTTGTCAATCATGATACCTTGTCTCCTAATCGTTTTAGCTTGCTTTTTTAGATTTCGTTCAACAGCAACCAAAGCACGTTTCATCTCTTTGGGGGAGGGGCATACATCGTCGGGATCGCTATAGGGTTCATCGTTGGAAGGAGGATTTGACGTCGTAACTGCCCTTGGCCATGAAGCACATGCTGGTGAAGTCCTGGACCTTCTTCTTGCCATGAGATTCATCCTCGTCGTCCTCTGTTCCCGAGTCCACATAGCTCATATCGACGTTCTTAAGAGCGACAAGGACCCGGTTGACGAACTTCCAGTAGTTGGGCTTCTTGGCCTTCGTGTCTCGAGCTTGAGGACACCTTTGGAAGTCCTTTTCCTTGCCCTTGAGCTTGGGCCACTTAGCCCGAATGTGGTTTGACTCACCACACTCAAAGTAAGTAACGGGACCACATATCCTCTTGTTCCTCACTTTGTTGTAGGCTCTCGTGAATTTTGTGGATATGAGGGTTAAGTCATCCTCAGGTAGCCTCTCTAGCTGCTCATTACTCAAGGAATGTAAGGCGGACAATGAAAATCCAAATGAGCCAAAATCCAAACATTCAGAAAAGCTACTATGAGAAGAGTCAACCATTAGAGCCATCAACTCTGTCTTGGGGAAACACAAAATGAAGTCAATCTCATGCGTCTTCAACTTTTAGTAGAGCTTATCCATGGTAAGATCAC
This sequence comes from Hsuehochloa calcarea, assembly GCA_036346395.1. NCBI lineage: Eukaryota > Viridiplantae > Streptophyta > Magnoliopsida > Poales > Poaceae > Hsuehochloa > Hsuehochloa calcarea. The sequence goes on along the minus strand of CM070610.1, from coordinate 51,118,585 downwards.
TCATGACAGTGTTGTCATTGATGGAAGTGGTCTTCATCCCCCAAACGCTCACATCTAGTGCACCCAAGAGCTCGCGTGCCTTCTCAGACTCAGAAAACATAAGGCCAACAACACATAAGTCATGAATGATCTTCGAAAACCTTCCCCATAACTCATCCAAAGATTCACCGGGCCTTTGCTCGATCTTTGAGTACTCTTTCTTAAGTTGGTTCTATCTCACTTCCTTGATCGCAATAGAGCCCTCATGGTAATCAGCGAGGATCTTCTAGATCTCGTGAGTAGACCTCAAGTGAGCGAGATGTTCAAACTCAGATCGACTAAGCCCTTAAATAAAGAAAATATGGGCCTTGCTGTTTGCCTACACATCGGGTGTGATCACATCGTCATTGGCCTGCACTACATAAGGATTCTTGACCTTAAGCCAAATTTAGTACCCTCGAGCCTCGATGTAGGCATGTTCCAATAAGAAAAATTGACTCCATCGACACGGGTGACTTGGTAGAATACTTGTTTGATGTCATAACTCCTCAAACCGGTTAAGATCTATGCGAAGAGCTAACCGGGCTCTGATACTACTTGTAGGACCGATATGACAACAGAGAGGTAGGGTGAATGGTGCCTTCAAATTTCCCCCAAGTATTCACCAATTCTTCACTCCAGAAACTATGAAGATCAAGAACCAAAAATTATGAAAACCAGTGTACTACAGTAATTTCAGATCGTGAACAATGCACAAAAACAACACTATTTCAAATCCAAAAATCCATGAAACTTTTGATCCGTAGATCCAAAAGACTTGAAACTTGAACCACCACTAGATCATGACCTTAAGAACCTATTCCAACCAAAAATCTTGAAATAACTTAAGAGAATTAGAATCTTTTGGTTCGTGAAGCTCTGCTGCACCAAAACCAGGTCAAACCTAAAATTGAGCTAACTCTCAAACCAAAGATTCAAATGACTTGAAATTTGGTACGCACCTTCTCTAGGATTCAGGAACCTATTCCAATCAACTATAAAGAAAATTATTGCCAAAGTTTTGACCTTTTTCTGTTTGAAGGAAGGTTGCACCAAAAGTGGGCAAAAACCAAAGACGGTGAACATGACTTGCTCAAGGGTGAATAATAGCCAAGATAGCTTTAGATGCATTCCCACATATCACAACAAGTAATAACACCAAAGAAATCGAGGCAAAAATAGTTGGATCAAGAAATTACTCGGAGAGGTAAAAAAGAGCAAAAGCTGGGTTTCTTCATGAACTTGCCATAAAAGTGCCTAGATGGGTAGATATTGATTTTCAGAGGTTATCTCTATCTCTTACACATCCTTGGCATAACTAGATCAAGAAGGGTAGAGAGATGATGAAAAACCAACCAAATCAAGAGCAAAACAATCAACATAAGAGAGATTCATGGAGGTGAGCAAAGATTGAAGTACTACTTGAGGATGAAGGTTTTACAGCCACTCCACTTGGAGGACAATAAATCACACCACAACACTCAACTTCTCTCAAACCATAACCGTAGAACTCATGAACACTTAGTCTCAAGAGAGGATGGTTGGATCGATCACCACAAGTCTCCACCGCAACCCCTTAAATAGATGGGCTAGCTAGACACATCCAACCCTTACTAGATACTATCTACTTTGTACAATGGGGGAAACCCGATAACCCCCACACATGGGTTTTAACTCACACTCTACTCTTATGCACGCTTTTCAAAGCGTATAAGCCCGAATCCGCTAAGCCCTTAGCCTTGAACCAACTTGATCGTACCAACTTCTCCATGGCCTAAACAGCCTTCCCAAGTGCCGCTCAAGAGCCGCGGTTTTCTTCCTAAGCAGTTTTAGGTATTTTGAATTGAACTACCAAAATACCCTTCCTTAACCCGATCTTCTCCATCCATTGCAAGCAATCACCATGCTTTCCACGTGTATATGCACCACTGGCTTGCCACACGTCGGCAAGTCTCTCCTGCTCTGGTTCCACCGGACCATGCCTCACTTGGACCGACTAAGTCACATGGTGCAATCCTGCCGTTCGAACTTTCCTTCAACATTTCCCACCTTTTCGTGCCATGCTTGAGCTCGTCACCCAGCATCCTCGGTCGTCTAGGCCTTGGCTCCTCCATGAGCGTAGCCTCGATCCTTGCTGTTGACCGTGGTTGACTCCAAGCGACCCTGCACATCCAAAGGCAAGGAAATTGTTTCTAGGCACAAGTTCTTTATAACTTGACACACGTTAGCAGTAACATGTCTCATGCAACCTATATACCCTGACCCAAGTCACCCAAACTCATCCTGCAACTCAAACTCTCCAAATCCAAAACCCTAGCCGAAGCACCTCTTCCAAGCCGATCGGCCAGATGGCACGCAAGCAGCTCAGTCCGACAAATTTGCACATCAATTTTTCAACCTTCCCAAATTGCAATGGTTCATCACAACATAATCTAGGACCCTCTCACATGGTCCTTGAACTTTGGATGGTTAGGATAGTGCATGGACGTCTATATACATGTGTAGTTGCTTTTCTACATCATAAATACACGTATACATGTACCAAACAAGGAGGAGATCCATCCGTATAAATAGGAAAACACATGAATTACACAGAAATGGCAATGCAATCCTACAAGAATGCAAAACAAAGGAACTATCCTTGAAAGGTGTTTGGATGCTTCACATGAAATTTGCATAGATTTGAAGAGATAGGAGGTCCATGCAATACACAAAATGATTTTTTTCCCATGAGGTCTAACCTCGTGTTAGAATTCCTCTAAAATTCTTATATATTGAGTCATTCCATGGGAATTTAATAGGAATCTTAGAAGCTCATTCCTTCGTTCCAAAGGGCCATATGGTAAATTTTCCTATAGTATTCTATTCCTAAAACAATCCTTCGTTCTAAAAAGGGCATAACTTATGTTTTTTGTTTGTTTTTCTATATGTTATTTTTTATGTTGTTTTGATTTTATATTTTTCCTTCTCGGCTTGAGGTGGTGGACAGTGGCCAATGGCATCATTGTGACCATGTTCGACGAGCTGATCGGTAGGGAGGAGAGGAGAAGAGGAAGACTGGGGAACGGGAAAAGAAGAAGAGGAAAGAGGGAAATAGGAGGAAGAATATGACATGTGGGATATCAGTTGCGATTGCAGAGAGGGAGGGAAAGAACTACTATGTGGCAAGTATGGCCGTATCTTTATGAGTACAAGGACAAAATTGTCTTTGCACGACCATATTACGGCTTAACTGGCAGAATTTGGTCTACAATGGCACGAAATGATTTGGTTTTTGCTACAATAGTATCATAAAAGGGAGCATGGAAAATATAGTGGTCGCTTAGTACCATCGCAAAGATTATCGAGTTGAAAAATACCATCCATTGTGTTAGTGTCACCGACATGCGGCCCTGGTTCCCACATGCCATCCTCACACTCTTTGATATAGAATCGAGTTATTCTCTCCATTCAATAGCATATAAAAAGATTTTCCCAGTCTCCAACTCTAGTTGCAATCCCAAATTGTCAAAATTGAGGTAATGAATGATCTACATATAGAAGTTCCCTACCAACATGAGGATATTGGTTGATTTTTCTAGCGAAGATATTCGCGCTCTATTGATGAGCCATCATTGCAAGCACATCTTCTATCAACCTCTAGCTCCATTTTTGCTCAGGATGAGAGCAAAAGTGGAGATACTTCAAGGGCCACCTAGTTCCAGTTGCGCGTCACCGACGACTAAGTCCCCTAAAACATGGACAACTGTACTCAAATTTACTCTTCACTTAATTAGGGTTTTATGGCTTAATTGCCTTAAAAAACTAGGGCGTGACGTCTGGCAACAAAATATGGATGGTACACGACAAGCACATGTTGAAGGTTCACGCATGCCGTGAGACCAGAATAGAATAGACAAGTCTCCTTTTGTGATGTAAATATGGAAAAATAGCGTAACTGTGTCTAAAAATGTAACTCGGAAGTTAACTCAAACATTAATTGTTTAGAGGTTTGGCGAGGATCTAATAATCATCAATTAAATGTTCATATGTAATTGTTATTATAGATAGCCATATCTTCGTATCGTTCATGAATATACCTCTTACTGTTCATAAGGGGAAAGCTTAGCGAAGTAGTCGTAAGCCTTTCTACGACCACCTCATAATCGTAAGCTTTACTACGATCAGGTCAGCTACGACCACCCTATAGTCGATAAAACCTACATACATGTGGGCTCAATCGATTAAGAAATCTTATATCTGTGTTCATTGCAGGCGATTACTATCTGTTTGTTATTCCCGGGATAACTACATGTATGAAGTCTTTGTCCTTTGATGTAACTACAATACAACGTGGGGTGTAATCTCTCTGACAATAACTACTATCAACGTGCGCATTTCATCCAGCGAAGAGGCACCCCTTCGCCTGGAGTAAGTGCCACCCCATGACGCACTATATAAGGACCAATGTCAATGGACATCGGGGCAAGGGGATGAGAGATTAGAAACAGAAGTCATTAAGCCCTTGTTCTAGTGATTTCTTCCCGGTTGAAAACAAACAGTTAATACAACACAAGAGTATGGTTGTTATTATATCAGGAGAAGGTCCGAATCTGTATAAGCCCCTGTGTCTCTTTCTGTATAGATCTTATTCAAGGAGACCGCCAAATATTCATTTCGTAATATCGATACTAGATCATCAACAAGGCTATTTTAAGTTATTCATTTATGTAAATGTGTATAGTCACTGAAAATGTTGAGTGATTTGTTTACTTCAGTCCAAATGATGGTATTTATAGTAGCTAAAGATAGATGACTGATTTATGCTTTAATCAAGGGTGAACCCAAAAACTATGTTGAGCGGGACTTTCAACTGATAAATATTTTCCTCAAATAAAATAAAATTATAAATAGTTCTTTTTACCAGAATTATAAATATTTCTTACTAGAAATAATATATGCAATATAGTATTTCAATAGGTACACTTTGCTATCTACAAAGAGTCAAGCCAAAGCACTAAAGACGTTCGATTAAATACCTAAAACCTAACCATTTCAACCAAAATTCAACAATTACATATGAAAATTTGTCATATCACTTTTTAGCAAATCCTGAAATGATATCTAATGGAGCGGCAAATCGTATGGATTCCCCGTATGTTACACTAAAACCGAAAACTTAAGGGAGGTCCGGACCTAGGCTAGCTCCAGCCTTGCTGTCAACTCTGCTCTTAGGTCTAAAGACTAGACAATGATTGTGTATTTTTTCAACAAAACTCTAAATATAATCAGACTATCAAGATTTTGTATATGCTATTTTGTTTTCAAACTCTAATGTTTTCAAACGCGTGAACAGTAACTATGAGCAAACGAGACGTTCGATATGTAGCATTACCGATTAAAAAGATACAAAAGAAGAAATTAAAAAGGGATGGGGGTGGGAGGACAGCACACCAATAGCAATACCCTCCTCACCTTCCCCGAGCATTTGTTCCCCCGGAAGACCAAAGAAACCAAAACCATCACCCCCAGAAAAAAAGAGAAAAACATCCCAAGAAACAAACAAAAAATCCCCAATCCATGAAGCCCACCAATCCCTCCCCTTCCGCCGCCGCCGCCGCCGCGGCCACCGACGACCCCTCCCCATCACTCTCCGAGTCCGCCTCCGCCTCGGCCACGTTCTCCGTCGAGCGCCGCGGCGACGCCTCAGCCTCCTGCCGCTGGACCCTCCCGGACTTCCCCCGCACCCGCGCCCGCACCTTCTACAGCCGCTACTTCGAGGTCGGCGGCTTCGACTGCCGCCTCCTGCTCTATCCGCGAGGCGACTCCCAGGCACTGCCCGGCTACCTCTCCCTCTACCTCCAGGTCCTCGACCCCAAAACCCCATCGTCGTCGTCGTCCTCTACCACCACCACCTCCTCCTCCAAATGGGACTGCTTCCTCAGCTACCGCCTCTCCGTCGTCCACCCCTCCCATCCCTCCAAGTCCCTGGCGCGTGATTCCTGGCACCGCTTCTCCTCCAAGAAACGCTCGCACGGCTGGTGCGACTTTGCGCCCTCCTCCTCCGCCTCCCTCCTCTTCCCGCCCCACGACTCCCTTGTCATTGCCGCCGACGTGTCGGTGCTCTCGGAGGCCGCCTCCTTCGCCGATGCGGACGGCCGCTTCACCTGGAAGGTGCTCAACTTCGGCCTCTTCCGGGAGATGATCCGCACGCAGAAGATCGTGAGCCCTGCATTCTTCCCGGCCGCTGCCGCCGCTGGCGGGAGTGAATGCGGGCTCCGGATTAGTGTCTACCAGAGTAATGTCTCTGGTGCAGACCATTGTCGGTGTGCCTGGAGAGCAAGGAGCCTGTGGCGCAGGCAACCTCAGGGTCATCGGCATTGGCGTCGAGTGGTGTGGGAGTGGCGTGCGGATGGTGACCGTGGGTGCTGGTGTCTTTTCCGTGTTTCGATCCTTAGTCAGAGGCCTGGGGGGAGCCACATCCATAGGGACTCATATGGGCGGTTTGGGGCGGACAATGCCAGCCTTGGGTGGGGGGATTACATAAGGATGGATGAGGTTTTGGCTGCTGATGGGGGGTACCTAGTTGACGGGGCTGTAGTGTTTAGCTCCTCAGTGCATGTGATCAAGGAGTCAAATTCATTTACTCGTAGCTTACCGATGGTGCTGGGCATGAGTGGTGCTGGCGGTGGACGAGCTGGGGCTAGAAAGTCGGACGGACACTTTGGAAAGTTCGTGTGGAGAATCGAAAACTTCACAAGGTTGAAGGAGCTGCTCAAGAAGCGGAAGATCACGGGTTTGTGCATCAAGAGCAGGCAGTTTCAGGTCGGGAATCGGGACTGCCGTCTAATTGTGTATCCACGGGGTAAGCATTAGGAAAAATGCCTTCTCGAGATTCATCTGGTAGTTCGAACATTATGAATTTTGCTGACATACTGCTTATAGAGAGTAAAAGTTGGTAACCAACCCGGGCGTATATATGCCTGAATGATTTTATCAGAACTGCCACATAGCTAAATGTGCTGAGGCTTTTTAACTGTTTGCAATGTTATGAATCAATGGTAAGTGGCCCTTGGTATAAATTAGAATTTGGAAATGGAAATAAGATGAAATCCACATAAATGAATAAAACTTCTGCCCATCTCCAGTTTTGCAATTACACATTTGAAATAAATGGGAATTTTACCAGAAAATTCATACATGTAGTTTTAATTTAGAAATAATGTAACTACTAGCTACTGTATCAGTTAATAAATTCAGCTGTGTGGGTTTCATCGATCCTTTTTAGAAAATTAAATCTTTGCCTATGAATTAAATACTACAAATGAATTTTGTTGCTTACATAGATTGTGTCAATTCTCCCCTCTTAGATATGGTCTATAGCCATTTTATCTCATCTGAACTGTCTTCAATACCCAGGCTTGTGAATAACAGGGATACCTGTTTTCTTAAGTAGCTGTTACCTCTTCCAAAACAGTATATCATGTCTGTTTCTCATCTTGACAATCCATGATCCGCGCTTATGAAGCGCTCATTCACCTTATGTTGATCTATGCTCTGAGCTGATCCTGAAAGAATCACGAGTATATTGAACTGAAGTATTAAAATAACCTTGTATTTGACTTTTTGAGTGGAATCTGGACTGAGCAATGCAGTTGCAACTTGCAATTCCTGAGGTTACTGCCATCAATGTTAAAATCGATTTTTTGGATAATAAAGTTTGTAGTTATGGTTGATTCTGTTGCTGGGTATAAATTTGTATTCAGAATTAAATTATTGTTTTTTTAATGTATCTGCTACATTTTTCAAATCCCTTACTTATTTAGTCCTTGTGATCTTATGGTTTCATTGCAATCAAATCATTGTCAGTTTCCTTTCAATTAGCTATTGAGTATGGTTACTTGTTAAATTTATGTAACTGGGCACTTTCAGAATATCTGTACTGACTCCATCAGTTGGTTCTCTTAATGTTGCTGCAATCAGGGCAGTCTCAACCGCCATGCCACCTTTCAGTGTTTTTGGAAGTGACAGATCCTCGAAATACAACCAGTGAATGGAGCTGCTTTGTGAGCCATCGATTGTCTGTCATCAATCAGAAAGTGGAGGAGAAATCAATCATGAAGGAGTCTCAAAATCGTTACTCTAAGTCAGCAAAGGATTGGGGTTGGCGTGAATTTGTGACATTAACTAGCCTCTTCGATCAGGATGCTGGTTTTCTTGTACAGGACAGTGTTGTGTTCTCTGCAGAGGTTCTCATTCTGAAGGAAACTGCAACCATGCAAGAGCTTAGTGACGAAGATTCTGAAATATGCAGTTCAAGTTCTGGATGTCATATTGATACTTTACCAAAACGTCCATCATTCACATGGAAGGTGGAAAATTTCTTGTCCTTTAAAGAGATTATGGAGACAAGAAAAATTTTTAGTAAATATTTTCAGGCTGGTGGTTGTGAGCTGCGGATAGGTAAAGGGAGTTTGTTTACGCTTTGTGCCTTGTACCATATATTTTCTTTTGTTTTTCGGTATTTCATGCTTACCTTACCACAACTTGCAGGTGTATATGAGTCGTTTGACACGATCTGCATATACCTGGAGAGTGATCAGTCATCTGGGATTGATCCTGATAAGAACTTTTGGGTACATTATAAGATGGCTATAATTAACCAGAAGAATTCTGCGAAAACTGTGTGTAAGGAATCTTCAATCTGCACAAAAACATGGAACAATTCGGTTCTCCAGTTTATGAAGGTTTCAGACATGCTGGATACTGACGCTGGCTTTCTTGTCCGGGACACTGTTGTTTTCGTTTGTGAAATCATAGACTGCTGTCCATGGTTTGACTTCTCTGATCTTGAGGTGCGGTTAGGTTTACTATTTTTTCATGTGACTTTGTCTATGTGTGCTTGATGTGCCGGGATGGAGGGCATTTTGATAATACTATTTCTAAGACTCATAGTCATATCAAATACATCCAAACTGCCTTCATGTGGCATGGCATGCAAACTATTAACAACTGTAGATGTAAGATCCATAGGCTCATATTAAATGTAGTTGTGCAGCTTGACATATGGTATATTATATATAAAGTCTAGTGCACAAATTAAAAGAATAAAAAAATTGCAAGACCTACTCATGTTTGATGTGGGTCACTTCTAATTAGTTCACAGAGGACTTTTCTGCTGCCCTAACTATGGTCTGTAACTCTGTATATATCATGCCTGGTTAACTATTGCTTTGGTGCCTGCGTTTATCCGATAGTTTACTCAAGCAATAGGATATTATATTACCATTTTGAGGTTTTATTCAGAAGATGCCGATTTCTTGGGAATTATTAGTCAATGTTGAATTCATGACTTTTATTTTATTTTTACCTTTAAAGGAAGTTATGGGTGATAGCATAGCATTTATCCGTGAGTTGCAGTTGTTCACATGTTCTTCTAGTCCTTCCCTATATTGTACTTTGATAACAAGGCCTGTTGTGCTTCATGCCATATTTTTTCAACTGATATTCAGATTCTCTCATATGGTAGGAATTGCTCTTGCATATAGTAGTCACACAATTAACTTGTCTGGCAGGTTTTGGCTTCAGATGATGACCAGGATGAATTGTCAACAGATGCTGATGAACTTATTGGGTATGAAGACAGTGAAGATATGAGTGGTGATGAGGAAGATATGTTCCGAAACCTCCTCTCAAGAGCTGGATTTTCTCTTACATACGGAGACAACTATACTCAACCGCAGGTTACTTTAAGAGAGAAAATTCTGACGGACGCTAGTGCAATTGCTGGATTTCTTACTGGCCTGCGTGTTTATCTGGATAACCCAGCAAAAGTGAAGCGCATGCTTCTTCCTACCAAAGTATCCACCAAGGGTGATGGAAAGAAAGATGCTTCGAAGTGTGATTCAAGCTCCACGAGTCTCATAAGTTTGTTGATGGGGGTTAGCGTCTTGAAGCAGGCTATCGTAGATTTGCTTATAGATATAATGGTTGAGTGCTGCCAACCTTCAGAAGAAAGATCAAGATATGGCTCCTCAGCAAGTTCCAAAACTGCTCCTGATTCAAATGGGGCTAGCTCTCCTCCGGAGCTCAATGTGGAAGGTGAACTAACAGAATGTGCATGCAGTGATGAGTATGAAAGGGTGGAACCTGACAGTGATGATATTAGGCATAATCTTGTAGCACAAAACACAGATTTGAGTACAAATGAGATTCCTGCCAAGATTCTAGAACAGTCCTGTTTTCCTCCAGAGACATCTGGTGCTGATTTGCCAGCAGATGAAGGTTCTGATCAGGCTTCCGGGGTATGACCTAAGGTTTCCTATAATGTTCAGCCTCATTCTCATATTTCCTTTTATTGATAAGTTAACCCACTGATTTTTTTTCAGACAAAATGGCCAGAACAATCAGCGGAACTGTTAGGACTAATTGTTAATTCATTGAGGGCACTGGACAGCGCTGTCCCAGATGGATGCTCTGAACCAAGAAGGCGGCCTCAGTCTGTCCAGAAAATTGCACTTGTTCTAGAGAAAGCTCCAAAGAAGCTTCAGCCAGATTTGGTTGCCCTTGTACCAAAGTTGGTTGATGGTTCAGAACACTCACTTGCTGCTTGTGCACTGTTAGATCATCTTCAAAAGCCAGATGCAGAGCCTTCATTGAGGTTACCGGTAAGGCCGCCCCCTTAAAACTATTGATATCCCCTAATTTCATTGTGTGAAAAAAAACATCTGCAGTTTTTTTTTGTTTGAATGAGTGACTGAATTGTCTGAATTTGTGCCACTGTACTGTGACTTCAATGTCTTTGTATTTTTGGAGATAGCTGTCATACCTGGTTAGCTGATATAGTAGGCCAGTAAATGTGCAGAATAAGTGATACCCAATATGATTCCTTTTTTTTCATGGCAGGTTTTTGGTGCCCTGTCTGAGTTAGAATTTGAGAGTGATGTTTGGAAACGAGCATCTTTTCATGCACTCGAATTGTTGGCTGATTCAAATGACGAGCCTCTTGTAGCAGCCATTACATATGTTCTCAAGGCTGCATCACAGTGCCAGCATATTGCTCAAGCTGTATGTTTACCATCCATGAATCTGTTGTTACTTTTCTATTTTTTTTTATAATCTTCTAAAAAAAATCATATTAGTAAGTGATTTTTTCGTTTCCAAAGGCTAGAGCTGTCCGATGGAGATTAAAAGGTCTGGGCACTGAAGTTCCACCTTGCGTTCTTGATTTTTTGTCTAAAACGGTGCATAGCTGGCCAGATGTAGCTGAAGCTTTATTGAAGGATATCAATTCTGACTGTGAGCCTGATAACAGTTGTCTCTCATCGTCTTGTAGTACTTGTAGTATAGACGAGCTTTCAGCTGAAGGGATGCATTCTTGGCAAGAGCAAGCTGTACATGGAAGAAACCATCTATCAGATGTTTTTGTACTGATAGAAATGTCATCAATACCTGGATTGTTTGTTGAAGTTGCACAGGCTTTTGAGAAGGCTTTGCTGCGAGGGGCCTTTGGGCTGCAATTAGTAGCCATGGTGTTGGAAAGGCGGCATTCTCACAGGTTAAGTTCAAAGACCGGGGCTGTTGTGAATGATTCACAGAACAAACAAGTTTTGTTGGATGGGCAGTTTGAACCTTTGCCTGTCCAAGAAGATGATTTCACTTCAGTCCTTGCACTTGGTGAGGTATTATCTCTATCTACAGAAACGAGGGTGCAAGACTTTGTGCGGATGCTTTATGCTATCATGTTTAAGATCTATGCTGAGGATCATTATAGATATAGAATTCTGAAGGGCCTTGTCGAACGAGCAACAAATACTTCAGATAACTGCCGAGCAGTTGATATTGATTTGGATGTTTTGGTATTTCTTGTTAAGGAGGAGTCTGGAATTGCTAGACCTGTTTTGAGCATGATGCGTGAGGTTGCTGAAGTTGCTCAGGCTGACCGTGCAAATCTTTGGCACCAAATATGTGCTACTGAAGATGAGAATATTCGTTTGCGAGAGGACATGGACATGGAACAAACGAAATTCACCAACGAAAAAGCTGCATTAACCCAACGGCTAACTGAGTCGGAGGCAACTACTGGACATCTGAGGGTATTTCTTTTTTGTGATTCAGCTGCTGACCCTACGTTTCTTGTTTGTTTCTTAGCTTAACATTATTTATTTTCTCATTATTGCAGTCCGAACTAAAAGCTGAGATGGATCGTTTTACTCGGGAGAAGAAGGAACTTTCTGAGCAGATGCTGGAGATTGAGAATCAGTTGGAATGGGTGCGATCAGAAAAGGATGAACAAATTGTAAAGCTCTCTGCCGATAAGAAGAATCTTTATGATCGTGTTCATGAAGCAGAGACACAACTATCGCAGTTCAAAGCACGGAAACGTGAAGAACTAAAGGTAAGAGCTACCATAAAACACCATACAATACATGTCTGTTGAAATGTATTTATATCTAGTAAAATAAACACTTTTGATGTTTCTTTTGACCAGTTGATACCTTGATTATGATGCTAATTCTTTGAACATATGGTAATTGATCTTATCCTTACCGGAATTCCATCTTTCATGTTCTGTACTTAGATATTATATATATCTGCCATCCCGTTATTCTAAAGTAGCTTATACACCTAGACCATAACTTTCCATTTTGGATGCATGAATTTTATGCCTTCTGAGGTTAAAAAACTGTATACTCACACCTTTACTTTGGGAACTTACCACCTGCACTCTGAAGTTGCTACAAGTTAACACCCAAACTTTTGATTTTCACAATTTACCATGCGTTTTTCATAAATTGTTGAAAGTAGCACATGATATTGTAAGGATGCGATAAGATAGCTTCCAGCATGCCTTGAGGAGCAACTCACACCAGTACACCACCAGTAGATATGTTGATATATTACAAGGGCATGTTTTTGAATCTGAAGATTATATCAAGCAAGCCATCCTGGCTTGTTTTTCTGTTAACCATTTGTTATCGTTGGCTTACATAATAATATTGGAAATTCCAGTGACATGCAATATTGATGCTTTACAATTTACATACAGTTAATGTTTTTGTATGATGCAGAAAGTAACAAAGGAGAAGAATACATTGGCAGAGAGACTGAAGAATGCTGAAGCTTCAAGGAAAAGGTTTGATGATGAATTAAAACGGTATGCTGCTGAAACACTGACTCGTCAAGAGATTCGAAAATCACTCGAGGATGAAGTGAGAAGGCTTACACAAACAGTTGGACAAACCGAGGGAGACAAGAAAGAAAAAGAAGAGCAAATTGCTCGTTGTGAAGCTTACATTGATGGAATGGAGTCAAAACTTCAAGTTTGCCAGGTTTTCCACCTTGCTAATTTTTATGTTACAAAAATAACTGCCTGGCCTATACTCGAACTATATTTGACTATTTTATCATTTTCCAATGTTCTTGTAAAGAGATGGCGTATACTTGTGAGCTGAAGCTACCAAAGATGTCCTCAACATGGTGCTCTTGTAGTGAAAAACTTCTCATACAATCGAGATGATTTCCATACGATTTTTTTGGGGGGCATGAAAACAAAGTAAACAAGGGTAGAATAAGCAACTTGTAAAACCATTCTTAGGAAGTAACCGTCTTGCTGTTTCATTCCCATTCATCTTAAGTTAAACCATAGATCAAATTGGGAGATTCAAAAAAAAAAATTCCACCAATTTAGACTTTAGAGTGCTTTTAACTATTTCATTTCCACTTCATATGGGAAAAACAGGAAAAGTTTGATCTATGGTTATGATGGTTATAAAATTCTTGGGACAGTTATATGGGGAAAAAATACGACAACGAGCCAAACACTTAACTAAGAAAGTGTGGTGCACCAAGTTTAAGCATGGCAAAGTTAGGCATTGAACCAAATACCTACATCATTACCACTTGAGATGTACGTCAGCATTCAGCTTTTATGATGTTGCACTGAAAACTTAGTATCTTTGGGATTAACCTATGGTATTCTTAATGATGACCAAGTTACAATCTTTTAGAACTTTGCATAAAAACTTAACTACACATTGTATTTACTATTGTATCTTCTTGTTGCAGCAATATATTCGCACCCTAGAAACCTCACTCCAAGAAGAGATGGCTCGGCATGCTCCACTGTATGGTGTCGGTGTGGAAGCTTTGTCATTGGACGAGCTTGAAACACTTGCAAACATTCACGAGCAGAGTTTAAGACAGATCCATGCAATGCAGCATAGGAAAGGTAGCGGCCATCTCTTGAGTGCCCCCTCTCTCCAGCATGTCCCTGGCTTATACCCCTCACCTCCTTCAATGGCAGTTGGCCTGCCATCTTCATTGATCCCCACATCCTCCATAGCACCTAATGGTGTAGGAACCCATGGAAATGGGCACATGAACAGTGCGGTGGGAAACTGGTTCAACCCAACCTAATTCTGAAGATGTAATTGCAAGCGGAAGATGTCCATTTTGTGCATTGATTCTACAGATCACATTGGCCTGCTGCAATTATCAGCTGCTGAGCAATCCAACATGTTAGCCCTTTTTGTTCTTGCCATTCCGTTTGGCTTTTCCCTTGTATTCGAACTGGTAGTGCAGTCGGCTTGATATCTCATGAGCGTAAAGGGGCTCCGTATGAAATAAATTGTAATAATCAAGAGATCCGATGGAACTATCAGGTGCAAGTGGGAAGCTACGGAAATGGTTGATATCACCAATTGCTTGGTTATTTCTAAAAGCATTGGGATTTTTCTTTTTACCTTTGGAAATGTGCAACATGAGAGTGCTCCAGGCATGTCTCTCTCTCTCTCTCTCTTTTTACATGCTCTCATTCCTTCTATTGTGGCTTATTATTTATTATTTGGTTTGGCAACTGGATCGCTTATCCGAATACTAAAATGTTGAAAAAATACAGAGTCAAGAAAAAAATAGAAAAAGTCACTAGTTCTTGACGATTGAAAGTTGATGGCCTTGTAGCTGGCTCTAGGTTCCCAAATTTTCCAAGTCATTGTACAAAGCCAGTAGACGCTAATGGCCGAAGCAACAGGCAACCTTCGGCCGCGAGGAAGCGGCCTTCCTGCTCTTGGAGGCAGGCAGGTAGGCAGTGTTGAAGCTAGGATGAAAATAGAGGGGTGTTAAGGTTGAAGCTAACATGAGTTAAACATACATTAAATTGTTTTGTTCAATCCAAACATATCGAGAAGAAAAAAAATGCAAATTACAGTGAATATAGTGCCTCGCTACTGGATTGTGTGTCCCGAATACCCATAAATATACGGGAGTAGCGATTAGTAGTCTGTAGATCAAAATAATCAGAATTAGTGATACAACGGTAAATTGTTAATAGTTATAAATATTGAAAATAAAACTAAACCACTAAGATGCTAGATTTGAGTGCGAGGCAAATTCATTCTACGAGATTTCATTTCTTGAAAGCGTCTTATGATTCTACTATCACCAATGCTCTTAAATATCTCTTGCTCAGTGTAGCACACCATCGAGTAATTAAGACATTTATCCGCTACCTTTTTGCGCAACTCTGTCTTGATAATATTCATTATTTCATTGCCGAGAAGTTCTTTCAACTGATGTTGTTGCCACTGTAAGGATTAATGTCAGCTTGATGAGGCGACAGACCAATGTGAAAGTTTTATCTTTTCCAATTTCAACCATCTTTTGAGCGACCTTTGCAAGATCACGATATCCATGAAATTATACGCTTCTAATACTGAGAATGAAAGTTTGATGCTATTTTTTAACAACAAACGATCAGCTACTAGTTGAACAAACTTATCCACATCAAACTTAGAGAATAAGTCTCTAGGATCAAGACAAGACATGCATACCAATAACTCTAAAGAAACTTCATTGAAACGATAATCCATCTCTGTCATAATGGCATCAGGAGCAGCATTGAAAATGTCAACTTTGTAATAATGAAGGTGAGTTACCTTCTGCTTTTGACGTGCAGATTTAAGTCACCTTCTGCTTTCGACGTGCAGATTTACCCCTAAAATCAATGTGATCAGCAATAATTCCATCCACATTAAAATCAAGACAAGGATTCTTTGGTTGAATTGTGCTTTCATCTGTAAGAGGGATACTTGTGCTTGGATTGGTTGAGAAATAACTACTCAAAGTGTGTTTTTTTCTTTTCCATCTTTTACAAATGTAGAAAGATACATGATGAATAAGAGTTCATAAACACTTCTATCTTCAGTCTTCTAATCTTTTGCATACAGAAATCACAAGTTAACGACTTAGGACCGAGGAGAGAGAGAGTTAATAACCTGCTACTTAGGGCTCCAGCTCTGAGAGAGAGAGAGAGAGAATTAATGACCTACTACTTAGGGCCCCGGCTCAGCAGCCTCAGGCCTCAGCTGCTCTCGGCGTCGCCGTCGGGCTAGCACCCCATGGCCCGCCACGCGCACCCGCAGCTTGCCCCGCACCCGCACAGCGCACCCGCACCGCGGCTCGCCCTCCCCTGCCTCGCCACAGCTTGCTCCGCACCCTGCCTTGCTGCCGAGCCGCGCCTGCACCCTACCTCACAGCGCCACACGCACCGGCGCCTGCCGCCGCCTATGTTTAGCCTGCCTCGCCGTGGTTTGCCCCGCACCCTACCCTACGGCATGTGCCCTGCCTTGCTTTCGAGCCGTGCCACGTACGCCGGCGCCGCTTAGCGGCCTAGGTTTAGCCTGCCGCACTCGCTGCTTGCGTTCTTGCGACTGGAATTGGGGCATAGGAATGGAGGTGACCGGTGAGCCGAGCCCAGAGTCATTCTTGCTGTCTTGAACTTGGTCTGACTCAACTAATTGGTGCTGAAGTGGGATTAGGGTGTTGGGCTGATGGAATGTGGGCCTGCCTTGCTACCGAGAGCGGATGAATTCGGCCCAAATTCGCTTGTCTTGAACCTCTAGCTCTGGGGATCATCTCCTAACATGGAGAACATCCGGTGCTCTTCCTCCTATCCCCCCAAATTTCGGCAAAGGTAGTAGTGAGGGGTACCCATGGTGTGGCGGGAGGAGCCGGTGCTGTGCATCTCTATGATCTATCAACAGAGGGGTTAATCTTGCCGTGGACATGCACGGGAAGGTGTTGACATTTTGTTTGTTAGGTGAAGTTTGTCCAAGCAAGTGCGCATCAAGTTTCTTTCTACCATGTGTGCTCCCACCGTGGCTCGAGTCAAACTCGATCCCATCTGCAGGTGATCACGTATTCAACTCACATGATTCTTAGGATTCAATGCTATGTTATATTGCATGTTTGACGCAGGAGTAATTTAGTAGCATATATGATATATGTTTGTTAGATTCTGTACATATGTTGCTTGAATCATGTGTGCTTGGACCTTGTGCATTATTGCATCAGATCAGTTGTTTTTGTTGAGCAGCTCAGAAATTTGTCCACAAGTTTCTCGAAGCATTTGAACCTTTGGGCGTTCTAATCAAGCATTCAAGATGGGTGAATGCCTTGGTTATAAAAGTTTCTTGGAACATTTTCGGTGTAGTATGAGTGATTTAGCTTCAACAGAAAATGTCTGCAAGATTTTGCTTGCTGTCATGCTACGCGGGTAGCTTAGAATGATCCTATCATGGTCATCATTGGTGCGTATTCTGAGTTGTGAAGTTGCTGATTTTTTTAACTGAGAACTGTTCGTTAAAATGAACTTCATGATATCACTCTCTGATTTACTAAATGTATGGGAATTTTCAAGGGAGAAATCTAACAGGGCCTTGGCCATTGGCTCTGACCTAAACAGCTGAATCAGTGAAATTTCATCTGCTCCAAACTAGCAGCAGCCTCCTTTGGTGACTTGTTGCAAGATAGAATGTTCCCGTCTAAAACCTGATTAAGGTTATCTGCCGTTTGTGAATTTCAAATTTAAACTATATGTTCTACATGCTGTTTCCATCTTTCTTCAATTTGGTCTTAGAATATACCGTTAGGGATGTTGTATCCATTTAATCATTCCTCTACACTTCTTTATTTGACTGACTACTCAAGTATCTATTGTTTTCAAAATAAATTCATTCCTCTCATTAGCGTCAAGTTATGGGTAATTGGGTACGCTGTGCTGAATTCTTGATAACTATTTTCTATCAGTTTTGCTTGCCAGCTCAGTTCTTATGTGCAACGTACAGAAATCTGTACTGCTATAACTTACAAGTTGTACCGAGTTAGTATTGTGACTGCTGTTCAAGTTCTTGTACATTGATCAAAGGATCCTCTTTCAGGAAGGAAGGGCCGTGCCAAAAATAAGACTTCGGCAGACGTTCTAGTTCGTTCAGACAGACACCAGAAGAGATGAAGCGTACCAAGTTACCAGCTAATGTATCTGTGGGTACCTTCTCTTATCTAACGCTTCTTTTTCTGGGTAGTAGTTTATCATTATCCTTAATACCAGCTTGTCCTTGGTTGAGTTCTAGTTGGTGTTTTAGTGAAACTGGTTAATTTTTTGGGACTCGAAACTAGTTACATAATTATACATTTCACAGTGATGCCAGGCGTTGTCATTCGTTGGACATACTGAAAATCCAAAAGCATGGCAGATCACTGTAGAATGCTCATTTTTGTTAACGCATGCTACCTGAACGTGTTCTACTCATAGAGTCTTGTGGTAGCAACTTGCAATGCTGCTGGAAATTATTGCTTTGGTGTTTTAGCATGGACCTTTCGTCCAGGTGTATTACTGTTTTCTGACCTAGCAGGCATGATTAAGTGCAAAACTACAATTCGAGCATATAAGACGTTTTGTATAAGAGGCTGAAGGATGCCTACCCTTGTCATCATGATGGCCGCTGTATAAGAGTCTGAAGGATGCCTAGCCCTGCCATCATGATGACCGCCTAGCCCTGCCATCATGATGACCACTGTCTTTCCTTTGTCCTGAAATATTATCACCAACTGATCAAGCCTGAAATTCATGCTAGCTATTTTCTTAACAAGTGATCATGGTTTAATTTTCTGCTGCGATCAAGACATGGATAGAAAATAAACATGTTATACAAATGATAAATCACTTTTTATTTAAATTCCATAAAGGGGCATAGATGGACTAAAGCAGAGTTTTTGTTTACTTTTTTTTTGAGCTGGAAGAGTTTTTGTTTACTTTGTGTTTATACTAAACTCACAAGAAAAAAAACTGTCGCTTTTCCTTATCACCCATTCTCGTCATATGATTATTCAAACGTCCCTAATGTTTCTTATTTTCTTTTCAGGTTTCTTACAACTAACAGATAAAGGTGTTGTAATGAATTAGGAAGCTGATGGTGCTAGTTTGCCGAACTCTCATTTTGGGGGAAATCTGGAGAAGTTTCGGTTTGTTGGAATTTGCTGATAAAACTTGTTGCATCTCGTTTTTGGAAAATTCTGGGAGTTGTCTCTGACTTTCAGTTCACACGTTGAACATTCCAGTAGAATGACTCAATTCAATGGAAATACATGCTATGTTTACTTGCAAGACAGTACGCTTGTATTTTCATAGGAAAAGGCTGAAGCATCCACATGTTTAATTCTATGTAACTTATGAGAAATCTTATTTAGAGATCTCTGCTTGCTCGTCCTCTACAGTCTACAGTATTGAGGCATCTATAATGATTGATTCAACGGATCAGTATTCGCTGTCTGATGACAAAAGAACAAAAACAATCTACATGCTTAGTTATATTTACTTGTATGTATAAGTCTTAATACTGTTAACCAACCATGGCAACTTGTGAAAGAACATGAACTGCGATGGGTGCTTAGAGCTAGTGTTTGCTTCCTTGCATTGTTGAGTTCTTGTCGCTACCGTACATAACAAAATGAGCCCTGCTTCCTTCATTGAGGGATTTCTCTGATGAATAAGTCCCTGTACTATGGTCTTTGTGGGGTAGGCTTGTCTGTGACTTTAAGGGACAACATCTTGATTGTCGGTCCACATACTATGGTCTTTGTGGGGTAGGCTTGTCTGCGACTTTAAGGGCGACATCTTGGTATCGACTTTAAGAACGACATCTTGGTGTCATAGGACAGCATCTTATTTATCGAACTTTAAGGGCTGACATCTTGTTATCGACTTTAAGAATGACATCTTGGTATCATAGGATGACATCTTGTTGTCGACTTTAAGGGCGACATCTTGATTGTCATAGGGCACATCTTAGACTAGCATCTTAGCATATACTTGGTGGTTGGCGGCTATAAATATGTATCCCCCCTCTCGTTGGCATGGCATTATGTTAGAAATAAACAAAGAAAAATTGCCTCATCTCCAAGTGTCATCCTCTCCATGAGAGTAAGGATCTTGCTAACACCAACAACAAGTCCGGCGAGTAACAAGTGGTATCGAGCCTTACTATCCTGTAGCTTGAGCATCTCTTGCTCATCTCGGTCTCGACCTCGCGGCGACCCGGCCCGTGCGCGGCGGCTCGGTGTCCCCGCTCCTCTCCTGGAGGCGGGCGGCGGCTCGTCGAAGCAACCCTCTCTCCACGCAGCGGCCCCACGATGGCGCCATGTCCATGTCGCGGCGATCTCGGCCTTCGATCGCCTCGAGCACTCGGCGTCGTGACGGCCCGAGCTTCGCCGTGGCGAGCAGCTTGCCTTGGCGGCGAAGAGCCATGCGGCGGCGAAAAAGCGTCAAAGCGCGGCGGCGGGCGGCGGCGGCGAGCGGAGGTGGAGCGGCGGCGGCGGCGGTCGTCGCGGCGGCGGCGGAGGTCAGGTTTTTGCGCGGCGACATGGCAGCTCCATCTCTGCGATGGCGCCGAAGCGGACATGAGCGGCTGAAAGGAAGCGCGGCGAGCGGCGGCGCGATGGCGATTCGCCGCGCCCATGGCCGGCGGCCAGAGCGGCGCGAGCCGGTGGCGCTCTGGAGGCGCGCGCAGGCGGCGTGCTGGTCGACGGAGCCACGGCCTTCACGAACAGCGGCTCTCTCCCGATGCGATGCCGTGGTCACCACGGTACCAGTGTCGTCGAGGGCGTCGGCCCCGGCGGGTGGCCTACCCTCGCCAAGACCAACTATGTCGAGTGGGCTGCGGTGATGAGGTAAAACTCAGTCGCGGCATATGTGGGATGCGGTCCGATGCGGCGGCGTCGACTCGACCGGGATCGGCCGGCGGGATGCTCTCATCGCTGCGATCCGCCCGAGATGCGATTCGCTTACCAACAAGCGGTGCCAAAGAGGCTTGGGCGCCATCGGCTGCGGCCGCGCGGCGGCGGCCGCGCGCAAGTCTACATTGCGAGCGCCGCGCGGAGTGGGAGCACTTGGCCTTCAAGCGGTGAGGGCGTGGATGACTTTGTTCTCGTCTCAACACTCTGTTGCGGCTAGTGCGATTCGGCGGCGACACCTATGGCGAGGAGAGGCGTGGAAAAGCTCTTCCGCTGCGTCCCAGAAAGTACAAGCGAACGGCCGCTCGATCGAGTCTCTGCTGGACCTCTCCACGATGACGATCGAGGAGGCGTTGGGTCGCCTCAAGGTTGTTGATGGCGATGAGCCACAGCGCCTCTGGGACCCGTCTCCATTGGCGGAAGCTCCTCCTCGCTCGGGAGCGGTGGGTCGCCGGCCAAGGTGGCGGGAAGAAGGGAGCCTTCTTCCACGACAGCGACATAAGCATGGCAGCGCAAGCAGCGCAAAACGCCAAGCATGGGGCGCGCGGACGTCTTAGGGGTAATGATCGTGGGCGCCAGTGGCGCGGTTGCAAGCAAAAAGCGGCGCGAGGCGACTCTTGCCACAAGCTGCGGCAAGCTTGGTCATTGGGCGAGTTGTCGGCGACCACGGCGGCGAGGCCCGTCCGCGCGAGGAGGAGGAGGAGGGCGGCCGGCTCTGTTCATTGCTCATGCGAGCATCGAACTACCTCCGGCACCGGCGCGGTGGCTCTCCTCCACCTTGATGAGCCAAAGCACATGCCTCCTCGGCTCTGACTCCGTGACGACAAGGCCCGGCGGGTGGTGCTTGACACCGGCGCCACCCATCACATGACCGGTCGACGGGAGTTCTTCGCGAGTTTGACTCTAGCGTCGAGGCTCCGTCAAATTTGGGGGCGCCTCGGCGTGGAAATCAAGGCGTCGGCTCCGTCATCTTCACCACGTGTCACGGTGAGCACGGGTTGCTCACGGCGTCTACTACATCCCGATCTGCGCAACTCCATCATCGGCTTGGGGCGGTGGATGAGAGCGGCTCGCGTGTCGAGATCGAGCGCGAGTCTTTGCGGTTTGGGATCTTCGCCGCCGCCTTCTTGCCAAGGTAACGAGGCGCAAACCGACTCTACATTCTTCACGTGCGGTGGCACAACCCCTGTCTCTCGTTGCTCGTCGGGGCGACGAGCGTGCGATGTACAGCGCTTTGGGCACCTTCGCCCGAGGCCACAGGCGGCTCGGTGCCATGGAAATGGTGCGAGCTGCCGTGCCTTGACCATGTGGAAGCGATTCTGCGGCGTCTGCGTGTTGGCGACGGGCGACTCCCTTTCCCCGGCGAGTTTAGAGCCAAGGAGGCTTCGAGCTCGTGCGGGACTTGTGTGGCCGGTGGCGCGGTGTGGCGCCCGTGTCATTACCCGAGGTAATCACACTTAGGCATACGGATTACTATTAAATGCGCGGGTAGAACACCGCTCCGACGAATAGCAAGCCATTTTATCGAGTTGCGCAGCGAAACAATAAAATAGAAGCTGTACATCTTTATTACGATGGTAGCCACATAAGACTAGGGTTCTTACTAAAGCTATTACAGAGATACAAAGGGAGCTTCTCCGCTCAGAGTGCACTCGAACTACCGCCCTCCTACTCGTCCACGAGTCAAAGATGGCTTCCATCTCGCTCGAGTCCTCGCCCATTGGTGCCTTCTCCTCCTATTCTTTGCATTGGTACACAAGTCCTTCGTCCCGCTCGGGATGGCTCCATTTGGACTAGGATCTAACAAAGGAGAATACTAACAAGGTTGAGTCTGAAGTACTCGGCAAGCATTAATAACAAACAATGCCTTTGCATGATTGATCTACGGTCTTTTATCACAAATTCTAAAATCATCTCATTACGAAAATAAATCATAAAAACATTAGATTGCAATTTTAATTAAGAAAATACTACTAGTCACTCGGAAGAAGAAAGACCCCGATGGTTCCGTAGACTCCAATCCAAGAGGCGGCATGAATTCATGATTTGTATAGCCTTGCTGCGAGGAGCTTGCGCCACTTTACCCATAACTATTACAGGCTCTCGTGAACTGGGTCCATCGCATTTCCTTTGATGCGACTTGAGTTCGAATCTGAGGCGTTTTCGAGTTCGTGATTAAGTCTCCACCCATTGTTTTCGTCGGTGTCTGGCGCACCAGATCCTCCACCGAGTTCCAACAATGTTGGTTGGGGCGGCTATCCTCCGTGCCCAACACTCCACCTTGGACCGGCTATCCTCCGTGTCCAACATTCCGTTAATGGAGAAGCGTAATTACGTAAGCGGTAGCATTTTACGCCGTAAAGCGGAAATGGTTGTACTGATTTTCTGACATCGTAGGAGTAAGAGTTTTGTTAGTCCTTATATTATAGCTGTAGGTAAAGGGTCCCATCTCTTATCATCATCATCATCATCATCATCTCTTTTCTCAACCAAGGCCCCTTTACCCACATAGTAATTCTCATCTCATTCTCATTTTCATTCTTCTTATCTTTCTCATCATCTCAATCCAAATTGTTTTGAGAAATAATTTTGATCACGATACATATATGATAGAGCAATATCGGTTTACATTTAACATAACTATATTTATGTTCAAAGGATCGCTTGCCTTTAGAATTTTGGAAAGGTCGACGATGGCGAATCTCGATCGACTTCTCACAGCGACCTTTGGTTTGCCCTCTGTAGCAAGCGGTATACGAATAATATATAAATAAATACTTAGTTGAGTTTGAGTGATAATAGGCGTATAAAATGCTAATACGATTTTTACATTAGCCAAATTTTAATTTAATAAAACTTTTGGAACGGACACAGTTAGCACTCTCCCGCTAAAAATCGTTCTCACATTGACTAAACAACGATCCACGACGGCATAGTTCACGCCTAACATTCGACAACACTACCACTAGGCTAAACCGGCTCTATACTCAAAAATCAAACAAGCGGCTTCTAATCAATTTCTAGTCAGCAGACTAACTACTACACTACTAAACCCTTAATCCTTTGCAAAACCAACTAAACATCTCTCTAATCCTAACCCTACCCCTTTCCTTAATCTACCAAATCACCTAACTAATTATCAAAACCCTAACCCCAATTTCTACCAAATTACCAAATTACCAAATTACCCCCTTTTTTTCTAATCCCCTACCCGTAGGCTCTCATCTCCCTCACCTGTCTCTTTCTCTCCTCTCTCTCTTCTAACCCTCGGCGCCGCCTCCTATCCACCGCCGCCTCCTCGCTCTCCCTCTCTCACCTCTCGCGCCTCTCTCTCACAGCCGACGCTTCTCCCCCACTCTCTCTCGCGCCTCTCCGCTCTACGCCGTCTCTCCCCTCTCTCGCCTCGGGAACCTCGGCCGCCATCGCCTCCCTTACTCTGCCTCCGGTCCCTCGGCGCGACTCCCTCGGTCTGACACGCTTCCTCCTTGCGGCGTGGCCGAAGGCCAGCGCCTGCCTCGTGCTGCTCCACTCCCTCGGTGGCTTGGTGCTTGGCGCCGCCATGGTCGCCCTACTCTGTCTTTGCTGGTGGTGGCGCCAGCTCGGTCTCCCGCCGCCATGGCTCCCAGTAGGTCGGCCGGTCTCGGTCTCTGGAAACCCTAGGTAATACTCACCTTACTAACCCTACTCTACTCCTACCCTCTTGCTCTGAGATGGAGAGGATTGAAATCTATATTCTTTGCTATTTGGAACCTAGTGATGTGAATGGATGATGATCGAGCGAGAATGATTTGCGCTAGGGTTTACCTTGTGATGGATCACAGTTGGGGAGAAGGGGTGGCAGCGCTGGCTTTGTGCTTTGGTGCTCTCCCTTCTCGGCTCTGGGCTCTGATTCTTTGGTCTTTGAAATTTGGGGCGGCACAGTGGTTCCTCTGTTCCCAGTGCTCTTGCTGCTTTGCTGGGGTTCCTCTGCCCCAGGCTGCTGCACTCTTGCTTTTAGTTTGGGAAGATCTGAGTGAACCTCCTTCGGTTCTTTGCCTCTCTTGGCTGTGAAATGGAATGGATTGGATGATTTGGCTTTGGCTTGGCTTGTGGTTGTGTTGCTGGCTTGGTGATGCTTTGCTTGCTTGGTGTATCTGGGAAGGAGAATGGCTCCAGGGAAGGAAAGTAGATGGTCTTGGCTTCTTGGTTGTGTTATCTTCTTGGGGAATGCATTCTTGTTGGCTTACGGAAGGGGTGCATTTGTTGTTCTTTGGTGGCTATCTTTGGGGAGATGCATTTGTGCTGGTGCTAGCTGGGGATTGCATCTGCTGGGGGAGATGCATTTGGTTTCCCTTATCTCCTGGCTGTGCCATGTCTTTTACCTGCTCCTATTCATTTCTACTCTTACCATGGTCTTATCCTTGCATCTGTGGACTGATGAGCTTAAATGGGGGAGGTGCATCTCGGTGGGGATGCATCATTGGGGATGCATCCATTATTCTTGGCTATTGGTGCTTCTTGGTGGGAAAAGGAGGTGTATTTGTTGCTTGTTTGGATCTTCTTTGTTTTCTTGTTGTGCTTGAATGTTGAAATTTGCAGTAGTGGTATTTTAGTAGGGAGATGTATTCTTCTTGCCCTTCTTTGTTTATTTGGGGTTTGGGCTCGGCGGGGTGGTGCACTTTAGTGCATCTTTGGCCTCTGTGTGATACTTTTGATGGTTGGCTTGCATGGGCTCGGCTAAAGGGGACGGATTGGCAATCTTGTGAATGGAAAGGTGCTACACTCGGTGATGCCTTGGTGAGGTGTGGTTCTGGGGTATGAAATGAGGGTTTGCCTTTGTGGTTTCGGCAAATGCAATTAGTGGGTGCTTGGGTTTTCATAGTCTTGGGATGATGAGACCTGAAGTAGCGGATGTCGAAGGATCTTGGGTGATGCGGATATCTTGGCGATCAAGGGCGGCCGACTCGGTTGGTGCAGGGATCTTGATTGCTAAGGGACCGACTACTCGGGGTACTCGGATACTTTCTTGCCGGAAATCGGCGGCCACTTTCTATGCTCTAACCTTTATATACTACGCTCCTTTGGAATACTCTTGACTATGATTACTAATCGATTCTTTGGTTTTCTTGCGAGCGAGGAAAAATGGATCACGAGGTGGCTCTACGGGCAGGCGCTCAAAGAACCAGGCGACGAAGAGACGGCTACTACAGACGGCAAGACGGAAAGAGCTAGGGTTTTAGTTATTTATTGTCAAAAACACTGTAAATGCTTGTAAAACAAATGTTGTAAAGTCTTTTTGATGCAATGAAATGAAAATGTTTTATGTTAACAATTATGTAAATGGTGCGGGTCGTCACATCCTTCCCCCCTTGGAAAAATTTCGTCCCCGAAATTGCAATCTCTGCGGAGGGGTGTGGGCTAGGCTCACGTAGTACTTCCTCCTTTTCCACGAAGCTTTGCTGTCGGGGTGATCCTTCCACTGTATTTCTTTTGGTCAAAACTTCGGGTTCTTTAAGCGCGGGTTTACGTGGCGAGTCTTCACGAGGGTCCTTTGAAAGTTGAACGTCTGGTAGAGGAGGGTCGAGATTTGTGTGTAGAAAGGTGAGGGTCACCTCAAATGGTTCCCTCTAGGTTCAAATATTGAGGTACTAGGGTTGGGTCTGTTGACTTTTTGGTGGAAGCTTCTTTGGAATCGCCATCTATACTTATTTGGAGAGCGGATGACTATTCAATCGGTGGGTTCACTCGAGGATTTTCAAAAATTTAGAATTTACAAGGTTATTAGCTAGCAATCACGAGAAGATAAAAGGAGTGGGTTCTTTCAGCGTTTAAAGAATACTACGGGAAGAGTGAAAGTAATAACGTGCTCGTTATTACACGATGCTTCTCCAACGGTTTGGCGATCATGGGAGATAGGTGTCTTTGGTTCTCCTTTTCCGGCTTCCTTCGTGACAAGTTGGTTGTCTTGATGCACTTCATATAGGTGAGTTGTGGTGGTCTTTGGAGTAGGTGGCTTTGGCCTAAATGCTAGTTGTGGTAGGGTTCCAAATGTCCTCAGGGATTGGGACAATCAATTTCTGATGTCCAAAGCATCACAATTGAAGCATGCACTGTATTCTTGAGACAATCCTTTGTCGGTGGTTTCCTCTACACTTCCCACATTTAATTGCTAGAAGTCTTGGTTCTTTGTTGGTTTCTTTGGGTGCGAAAAGGTGGGTTGAAGGGTTCTTCTTTGAGGTGGTCCATATCTTGGTGGTATTCTTTGAGACACAAGGGAATGGCGTCTAGGAGCGAGATGAAGAGTGGTGATCGGTTTTGGACTTCTTCCTTCGCTCTTGGTGAGGTTAGAGTATTCATTCTCGAATTATGGCTCTGTTGACTAGGTCTTGGAATTGGTGATTTTGTGGATGGATAGAAGCATTTTCGGATATGGATGCATTCCATTCAGAATTTCTCTATTTTCTTCTCCTCGGTGTCGACATCAATTTGGGCGTAGCGGGAAAGATCATGAGCCCGACTCAAATATTCCACCATCTTTTTCCCGCCTTGAGTTAGAGCTCTAAATTCCCGTTTCTTTAATTCCATTCTTCCAGTAGGCACATGTGTTTCGGTGAAGCGTATCTTGAATTCAGCCCAAGTGATGGGTTGCTCACTGACACGGTTGCGGTTGTAGTTAAGCCACCGGTAGGCTAGCTTGGTCGGTCGGTGGTGTGGCGCTCTCGTACTTTCTCCACATCTGAGCATCCTACTGTATCCAACTTCTTCTCTATCTCCACCAACCAATCACTCGCGTCCAGTGGATCAGTAGCTTTAGCAAAAGTGGTAGGGTGAGTTTGGAGAAAATCACCCAGACTAACCCCACGGACTGGTTGAGAGGTGGTAGGTGCTACTCGAGTTAATAGAGCTTCCATGAAACGGTTTTGGTTCTCCTGGGCTTCTTTTACGGAGTTCTCTAGGAATATGAGTACATCGACCATTATGCCTAGGGATCTGTTGCTCACGGTGGGTGGTCTTGGTGGTTCTGGAATGGTAGTAGATGGAGGTTGATCGGTCTTGACTCACTAGGGTTCCTTCTTTGGATCTGTGTGGGTATCCATGCGCGAGAGTCGATCTCAATTTCAATGCGATCTTGACTTCCTTGACCTTCCATCTTCCTTAACAAGCTGTTGGGGTAGAGATAAAGGTGTTACACTTATCTGGCGGGAGGTTAACAGCGGGTGAGTTGGATTATGACATGCAGATAATCAAATAAAAATCAAGAAACAATGAGATGCAAAAGATCCAAATCCTATACTATTTGAGTCTTTCGTGCTCGATCACGCTTGAGATCCCGTTCTCAAGACCGCCCAAATCCACGAGTTTGGGGCT
Source organism: Hsuehochloa calcarea (assembly GCA_036346395.1). Lineage (NCBI taxonomy): Eukaryota > Viridiplantae > Streptophyta > Magnoliopsida > Poales > Poaceae > Hsuehochloa > Hsuehochloa calcarea. The sequence continues at coordinate 51,090,172 of CM070610.1, read as the reverse complement.
GCTCGAGCTTGCCTCGAGTGCGAACCTATGTTACCACGGATCCACGCGCCCGCACGCTCGAGATCGGCTCGAGTCCACCCAAATCACATATTTGGGACTGCTCGGGGTTCATTCTGATGCGCCCGAGATTTCGCTCTGGAGTGCGCTGAGCTTCTGCCTTTCGGAGTGCCACGAACCACTCGTCAGGAAATCGATGTGCGAAGTGAGATAGGACACCTTGATATAGAAGAAGATGTAAAGAAGCTAAAGAGTATGGTCGGACTTGTCCAAAATTGGAAAAGCATGTCCATACGAGTTCTACTCCATGCCTCTAGTCCGGCACTAGGCTCTAAACCTTATGGTCTTGCACCCATGACCTATATTTTCTATCCTAGGTTGAGTTGGAATCTAACCATCTACTTACAAAGACAACTACACGATCCTATGACAACAACGCGTTTCCCGCACTTTCTCGAAAGGAAAAACTAATTTAGAGATGGTTCTCGTTAGCGGAATGTCACTTTAAGAAGAGTAAGCTTTTCCAAATATATATATCTTTTTGAAATAGGGCGGTTCGGAATAGAAATTGAAATGAAGGCAAGGATTAATAAAATATTTAGTGCAATATAGCAAGCAAGAATGGCATACTTAAGGTCTTTCTGATTTCTATTTTATTAGCGTGGCGATCTTATTGCTCGATACCACTGTGGCGCCAGTGTCATTACCCGGGGTAATCACACTTAGGCATACGGATTACTATTAAATGCCCGGTAGAACACCGCTCAGACGAATAGCAAGCCATTTTATCGAGTTGCGCAGCGAACAATAAAATAAGCTGTACATCTTTATTACAGTAGTAGCCACATAAGACTAGGGTTCTTACTAAAGCTATTACACAGATACAAAAGGGAGCTTCTCCGCTCTGGAGTCTGCTCTGAACTACCGCCCTCCTACTCGTCCCACGAGTCAAAGATGGCTTCCATCTCGCTCAGGTCCTCGCCGCTGGTGCCTTCTCCTCCTGCTGCTGCATTGGTACCTGCAAGTCCTTCGTCCCACTCGGGATGGCTCCCGGCTGGACTAGGATCTAACAAAGGAGAATACTAACAAGGTTGAGTACAGAAGTACTCAGCAAGCATTAATAGCAAACAATGCACTGCATGATTGATCTCTGGTCTTTTATCACAAATTCTAAAATCATCTCATTCTGAAAATAAATCATAAAAACATTAGATTGCAATTTTAATTCTGAAAATACTACTAGTCACTCGGAAAGAAGAAAGACCCCGATGGTTCCGTAGACTCCAATCCAAGAGGCGGCATGAATTCATGATTTGTATAGCCTGCGCGAGCTTGCGCCACTTACCCATAACTATTACGAGCTCTCGTGAAGCTGGGTCCATCGCATTTCCTTTGATGCGACTTGAGTTCGAATCTGAGGCGTTTTCGAGTTACGTGATTAAGTCTCCACCCATTGTTTTCCGTCGGTGTCTGGCGCACCAGTCCTCCACCGAGTTCCAACAATGTTGGTTGGGCGGCTATCCTCCGTGCCCAACACTCCACCTTGGACCGGCTATCCTCCGTGTCCAACATTCCGTTAATGGAGAAGCGTAATTACGTAAGCGGTAGCATTTTACGCCCGCAAAAGCGGAAATGGTTGTGCGATTTTCTGACATCGGCCAAGTAAGAGTTTTGTTAGTCCTTATATTATAGTTGTAGGTAAAGGGTCCCATCTCTTATCATCATCATCATCATCATCATCTCTTTTCTCAACCAAGGCCCCTTTACCCACATAGTAATTCTCATCTCATTCTCATTTTCATTCTTCTTATCTTTCTCATCATCTCAATCCAAATTGTTTTTGAGAAATAATTTTGATCACGATACATATATGATAGAGCAATATCGGTTTACATTTAACATAACTATATTTATGTTCAAAGGATCGCTTGCCTTTAGAATTTTTGGAAAGGTCGGCGATGGCGAATCTCGATCGACTTCTCCACATCGACCTTTGGTTTGCCCTCTGTAGCAAGCGGTATACGAATAATATATAAATAAATACTTAGTTGAGTTTGAGTGATAATAGGCGTATAAAATGCTAATCTGATTTTTACATTAGCCAAATTTTAATTTAATAAAACTTTTTGGAACCGGACACAGTTAGCACTCTCCGCTAAAAATCGTTCTCGATGACTAAGCTTAACGATCCACGACGGCATAGTTCACGCCTAACATTCGACAACACTACCACTAGGCTAAGCCGGCTCTATACTCAAAAATCAAACAAGCGGCTTCTAATCAGAATTTCTAGTCAGCAGACTAACTACTACACTACTAAACCCTTAATCCTTTGCAAAACCAACTAAACATCTCTCTAATCCTAACCCTACCCCTTTCCTTAATCTACCAAATCACCTAACTAATTATCAAAACCCTAACCCCAATTTCTACCAAATTACCAAATTACCAAATTACCCCCCCTTTTTTTTTCTAATCCCCTACCCCGGCCGGCTCTCATCTCCCTCACCCCCTGTCTCTTTCTCTCCCTCTCTCTCTTCTAACCCTCGGCGCCGCCTCCTATCCACCGCCGCCTCCTCGCTCTCCCTCTCTCACCTCTCGCGCCTCTCTCTCACAGTAGCCTTCTCCCCTCTCTCTCGCGCCTCTCGCTCTCTGCCGTCTCTCTCTCTCTCCTCGGGAACCTCCGCCGCCATCGCCTCCGCCGCTCGCCTCAGGTCCCTCGGCGCACTCCCTCGGTCTGACTGGCTTCCTCCTTCAGCGGGCCGGCCCAGGCCAGCCGCCTCAGTGCTGCTCCGCTCCCTCGGTGGCTTGGTGCTTGGCGCCGCCCGGTCGCCCTACTCTGTCTTTGCTGGTGGGCGCCAGCTCGGTCTCCCGCCGCCATGGCTCCAGTAGGTCGGCCGGTCTCGGTCTCTGGAAACCCTAGGTAATACTCACCTTTAACCCTACTCTACTCCTACCCTCTGCTCTGAGATGGAGAGGATTGAAATCTATATTCTTTGCTATTTGGAACCTAGTGATGTGAATGGATGATGATCGAAGCAGAATGATTTGCGCTAGGGTTTACCTTGTGATGGATCACAGTTGGGGAGAAGGGGTGGCAGCGCTGGCTTTGTGCTGGTGCTCTCCCTTCTCGGCTCTGGGCTCTGATTCTTTGAGTCTTTGGTGGGGTGGCACAGTGGTTCCTCTGTTCCCAGTTCTTCTGCTTTGCTGGGGTTCCTCTGCCCCAGGCTGCTTCTTCTCTTTTTTATTTTGGGAAGATCTGGTGAACCTCCTTCGGTTCTTTGCCTCTACTGGCTGTGAAATGGAATGGATTGGATGATTTGGCTTTGGCTTGGCTTGTGGTTGTGTTGCTGGCTTGGTGATGCTTTGCTTGCTTGGTGTATCTGGGAAGGAGAATGGCTCCAGGGAAGGAAAGTAGATGGTCTTGGCTTCTTTGGTGTGTTATCTTCTTGGGGAATGCATTCTTTGTTGGCTTACGGAAGGGGTGCATTTGTTGTTCTTTGGTGGCTATCTTGGGGAGATGCATTTGTGCTGGTGCTAGCTGGGGATTGCATCTGTTGGGGAGATGCATTTGGTTTCCTTATCTCTGGTGTGCCATGTCTTTTACCTGCTCCTATTCATTTCTACTCTTACCATGGTCTTATCCTTGCATCTGTGGTGATGAGCTTAAATGGGGAGGTGCATCTCATTGGGGATGCATCATTGAGGATGCATCCATTGTTCTTGGCTATTGGTGCTTTCTTGGTGGGAAAGGAGGTGTATTTGTTCTTGTTTGGATCTTTCTTTGTTTCTTTGTTGTGCTTGAATGTTGAAGTGCAGTAGTGGGTTGTTTTGGTAGGGAGATGTATTCTTCTTGCCCTTCTTTGTTTATTTGGGGTTTGGGCTCGGCGGTGGTGCACTTTAGTGCATCTTGGCCTCTGTGTGATACTTTTGATGGTTGGCTTGCATGGGCTCGGCTAAAGGGGACGGATTGGCAATCTTGTGAATGGAAAGGTGCTACACTCGGTGATGCCTTGGTGAGGTGTGGTTCTGGGGTATGAAATGAGGTTTGCCTTTGTGGTTTGGCAAATGCAATTAGTGGGTGCTTGGGTTTTCATAGTCTTGGGATGATGAGACCCACGAAGTAGCGGATGTCGAAGGATCTTGGGTGATGCGGATATCTTGGCGATCAAGGGCGGCCCGACTCGGTTGGTGCAGGGATCTTGATTGCTAAGGGACCGACTACTCGAGTACTCGGATACTTTCTTGCGCCGGAAATCGGCGGCCACTTTCTATGCTCTAACCTTTATATACTCTCTCTTGGAATACTCTTGACTATGATTACTAATCGATTCTTTGGTTTTCTTGCGGCGAGGAAAAATGGATCACGAGGTGGCTCTACAGGCGGCGCTCAAAGAACCGAGCGACGAAGAGGCGGCTACTACTGACGGCAAGGCGGAAAGAGCTAGGGTTTTAGTTATTTATTGTCAAAAACACGTAAATGCTTGTAAAACAAATGTTGTAAAGTCTTTTGATGCAATGAAATGAAAATGTTTTATGTTAACAATTATGTAAATGGTGCGGGTCGTCACGGTAAGCCACACCGGAGGGCAACTACTTCTGTTGCTTGTCGGCGATCTCTCCCGCCACATGTGGTGATGGTCCTCGGCGGCAAGGGAGAGGCTGCGAGACGCCATCGGCGCCTTGAGGCTGCGGAGGAGCGAGTCGGCCGCAAGGCTGCGCGTCTTTGCGCCTGGTTTCTTGGCGAATTCACGGCGGTGAATTCACGTCGTCTTTGCGATGAGGCATTCAACGCCACTACTCCGCCGTCTGACCCGCGGGCGAGCGGTGTCGTCGGCGGCGCAACCCGAGGCGGTTGTGGGGATGGCTCGGGCCCTCCTCAGCGAGAGGGATGCGGTGTCTTCGGGAGAGGCGGTGGTGACGGCCGTCTACATCCTCAACGCTCGCCTACCAAGGCGCTCGATGGCGGGGCGCGTCACGAGGCTTAGCATGGGCGCAAGCCGCGGTCTCCCTTGCGGGTCTTGGCTCCTCGCGTTCGCCAAGGAGCTTGGTTACATCGGTAAGCTCGGCGGCAGGAGCACTCGGGAGTGTTCGCCGGCTACGCAGCGGAGGGCTCGAAGGCCTACGCATCCTCGACCTGTCACCTGGCGTCGCATCTCGCGTGGCGTTGTGTTCGGCGAAGAAGCGGTGGGCGTAGGACAAGGCGGTGGGCGGCGGTTCGACCGACTCGGGGACTTTGTTGTCGACTCGTCCATTTCGAGAGGCGGGAGCTAGCGGCTCGTCTTCATCGAGCTCGTCCACCTCGACACCTTGCTCGCCACCGGCTCGGCGAGCTCCACCACCGCCGGCACCGGCTCGCCACGCTCTCCGCACCGGCTCGCCTCTCTGCACGGCAGGCCACACGCGGGATCGGCCCCAATAGCCGGTCCACGGCGGCGGCGCATGGTGGAGTTCGCTACTCATTGTCTCACAGCGAGGACGCGTCGGCGCCTACCACGGCGGCGAGCCTCTCGCTTCTCGTACCATGGACAACATCCTCGGCGGCGGCCCATCCACAGGTGGCGCGGCCACGACTTCGGCGGGCGCATTGGCGTCGCGGCGGCGGCGAGCCTCGTTCGCCAGCGCGGCGGAGGAGGCAGCGGCATGGCGTGTCGCGATGAAGCGAGAGATGGGCCGTCGGCGGAGCCGGGCGTGGGGCTGGCGGATCTTCTGCCGATTCTGGCGATCACCCTTAAGTGGGTGTTCAAGGTGAAGCGGGATGGCGGCGCCATCATCAAGCACAAGGCTCGCTTGGTGGCACGAGGTTTCATGCGGCGGGAGGTCGACCGATGGCGCCGCCGCGCGTCGCGCGCATGGAGTCCGTTCGTCTTCTCCTCGCGCTTGCGGCCCGGGAGGATTGGCGCGTCCATCACATGGGCGTCAAGTCGCCTTCCTCAACGGCGACTTGAAGGAGGAGGCCTCGTCCGTCGTGGCGGGATTCGTCATCCCGGCAAGGAGGGCAAGGTTCTCACGCTGCGCCAAGGCCCTCATGGCTTGCGGCGGGCACCACGAGCATGGAGCGCTAAGGCTGGACTCCACCCTCAAGCAAATGGGGTTCGGCGAGGCGCCTGCAGGCTGCGGGTCTGGCGGGGGCAAAGCGGCAACACCTGGCGGTGGCGTCTCGTCGGCGACACATTGATCACGGCTCCAAGGAGGCCGAGGTCGAGAGTTCAAGGCGGAGATGAAGACCGCCTTCGGATGAGCGACTTGGGGCTCCTCTCCTTCTACACAGGGATCGAGGTCCACCGGGGCAGCTCGATCTCTCTTGGCGGGCCGCCTCGCCAAGCCTTGCCGTCGGTGGGCGGGCTCACCAGCCGCAACCCGACCCACACTCCTATGGAGGAGAGGTGAAGGCCGAGTCGTGAGAGCACTGGCGGAGGAGGTGGGCCATGACGCGATCTGCGGCGCATCGTGGGCGACCTTCGCTACCTCGTCCACCGCAGCGTCCAGTTGGCGTTCGCCGTCGGCTCGTCGGTCGGTTCATCTGCGGCGGAAACAGCGGGCATCGGCGGCGTGAAGAGGATCCTCCGCTTCGTTGCGGGCACCTCAGACTACGGCTTGCACTACAGAGAGTGTCGTGGCGCTTCATCGAATGCAGCGGCGGCGACCACGCGGCGACATCGACACCGGCAAAAGCACAAGCGGGATTCTCTTCTTCCTCGGCAAGTGCCTCGTTAGGTGGCGATCGATCAAGCGGCGGTGGTGGCCTGTCGGTGTGAGGCCGAGTACATAGCGGCTTCCACCGCCGACTCGGCGCTCTGGCTCGCTCGGCTTGGTGATCTCCTCGGCGGAGACAACGAGCGGTGGCTCTCGGGGTGGATAGCAAGTCGCTCTGGCTCGGCCAGAACCCGTTTTCCTGAGCAGACAAGCATATCCGGGTGAAGTACCACTTCATCAGAAATTTATTGGATGAAGCGACATCAAGGCGAGCTACATCAACACCAGCGATCGACTTGCGGACACCTTTCACCAAGCCTCTTGGGAGGGTAAAATTCCTCGAGCTCTGTTCTAGGATCGGGATGGTTCAACTCTCCCACAAGGCGGCGCACAAGACTTAGGGAGAATGATGAATAAGTCCTGTACTATGGTCTTTGTGGGGTAGGCTTGTCTGGCGACTTTAAGGGCGACATCTTGTTGTCGACTTTAAGGATGACATCTTGGTGTCATAGGACGACATCTTATTGTCGACTTTAAGGGCAGACATCTTGGTATCATGGGACTGACATCTTGTTGTCGACTTTAAGAATGACATCTTGGTGTCATAGGACAGCATCTTAGACTAGCATCTTAGCATATCTTGGTGGTTGGCGGCCTATAAATATGTATCCCCAACCCTCGAGGTTGGCATGGCATTGTGTTAGAAATAAACAAAGAAAAATTGCCTCATCTCCAAGTGTCATCCTCTCCATGAGTAAGGATTTCTAACACCAGTTCCAGGTTACACCAGTCCACGTCCCGAGTAAGGATCTGGACCATCTGGCTATCAGTGCAGTTAGGGGGGGTTGGACAGATGCAGAATAGCCTCATACTGCAAGCAGATCTAACCATGCAACAGCAAACTTCAAATTCACAGAAACTGAGATAACTAAATTGCATCGATTCAGGAGAGGTGCACAGACAGAGATGATGTTCGCTCAAAGCTCAAGAGCTACCAGATACTCAAGATGTTTCTTCCGCTTAACACAGCTCTAAAGTTACTCAAATATGTTTTCTCGCTAGTTTTGAGGTTCTGTTCAACATTAAGTAGACCAAAAAACCTGAAACTGCAACATGCTGACACAAAACCAACCCAAACTTAGATGATTCCAATTTTGTTGGCCACATCAAGAGCGTCGTAGTCCGGCGTGAGCTTCACATAGGCTTTCTTCTTCCCATCAGGCCTGTAGAACAGGAAAATGTTCAATCCACCAAACAAGATGCAACATATTCATATTCATCCATGAACAAAACAATAGTACTGACCTGATCAGAGTGTTAACTTTCTTTGCCTGGATGTCATACATCTTCTTGACAGCTGACTTGATCATCTTCTTGTCAGCCTTGAGGTCGACGATGAAGACAAGGGTGTTGTTATCTTCAATCTTCTTCATTGCAGATTCAGTTGTAAGGGGATACTTGAGGATTTGGTACTGATCAAGCTTGTTCCTCCCAGGTGCGCTGATTCTTGGGTACTTGGGGTCCCTGGTCTTCTTGAGAGTCTTTGGCCGGTGAAACGTCACAGACGTGCGGATCTTCCTGGCCTTCCTCTTAGTCGCCCCAGACTTAACTGCCTTGGCAACCTTCAAGGCTTGAGTCTTGCCATCAGCCTTCTTGAGGGGAGCTAATCAATTTAAATTACAGAAGAAAAGATGTGTGTTAGTTCAGAACAACATAGCACAGGCATCTCATAGTACAAATGTTATCCAATATGCAAGCGATAAAAACAAACTAAACCATAAGTTGAAGTTGTATACTTCTAAAATTTTTAGAAAAAGAACCCCAGGCTTCCCAGCACATAGCTGCATCATACAACAGTTAAGTGTACTAGCTTTCATTCAGTGACACGATAATAGCACCAGAAGAATGCAAGATAATAATGAGCTAATTTACACGATTCACAAATTCACGTTGATACCGGAGTCTAGTTAAAAACAGTGAATAGAACATATTCGAGGGTACAGTATTGTAATAAGAAATCGCGCATCATATAAATAGCACGAAGTTCAGAGAACAAAAGGGCCAAAAGAATTTGCATACCTTTAGGTGCCATCGAAGCTACTCAAAAGGACAGCCTATGAACTGCATGAAAGAGGGCAAACAAAAATATCAAAACCAATTAACAAAGTGAAACACTAAATTACTATGTGGTCAATTAAGACATCGGAGCTGGTCTAATGAGAACTCAGATAACACCAGACCACAGAAAGAGACAACTAAAAACAACAAAGATCACCGAAACACAGAAACATTGGTCGAGATTAATACATGCTTACTCTATGAGCTATAAATAGTGCAACTTCTATTGTTCATAACTTTCGAGTCTTAGACTGGATCTGGTACAAGAACCAAAACATCGATTCTACACATCCGTGCTCATCCGATGTATGAATAATAACTCAAAATCTACCCAACATTACATACAGGTAGATAGAGCAGCCTAAATTCACCTACGAACCAGCCTACTTCAGAAACAAAAAGGGCAACCTAAACCCCAACTGAACCAACCGACCGACCGACCATTAGCATGAGGTCGACGCCAAAATGGGCTCAGGTACCAAGAGAGAAGAAAAAAAAATCCACCACAGAGCTAGCGATTCATCCATGGAGCGATCAACCAATCGAGCTGTTAACGAGAAGAGGAGGAGGAAGAGGAGGCGGGTTGGGCTTACCTCACCTCTGCGGAGAATGGCGAGCGAAGCCGGCGGACGAGAGAAACCCTAGCGTCTGCGGCTTTTCAGGACGAAAAAAAGAAGAGCGTTTCGTTTCGCGCTAAGTACGCCGGTGGCGCGTGTGGTCCGGGCCGACATCCAAGAGGCCCATACGCTGGTTTGCCTGGTGTGGTAGCTCCTTTTGCATGGGCTTTTTAGAGACAGGATGTAGGAGACTACGGCCCGAAAGAGATTTACTCTCCTGCCGCTGATGGATGGATCGGTAAGTAATTCTGTATGTTGGTCTGGCCCGTAAGGCCATAACACACAATGCGCATATGATGTTTTCTAGGATTTTTTTTAAAAACAAATTATTTTAATTAATAACATGTTATCGTCGTTTAAAATAACAACAGACTTCTGTTGCCAGGTGTGGCATCTAATCGCCATTTTAAATGGCGACATACTCCTATTGCCAGATGAAATGGCAACAGGTGTCATGTCGCCACTGCATACAATGAACAGGAACCTGTCGCCAATTGAAATAACGACAAGAGCCTGTTGTCAATTCAAATGACGACAATTGACGACATAATCTCATTTTTTGAAATTAAATTAAATTTATAATTTTTGTATATCTATCACTGTCCGCGCTACATATAATTTTCGAAAAGATAAAGAAATATAAGGTACAGAAAAATTTATGAGTTTCGATGTGACCAAATATATTTGGAATGTATTTTAGGTGGTGCAATATAAAAAAATAGCCCCTTTCAACGGCGCAATATAAAAAATAACCATGTTCGGTAACGCAATATTATAAATAGCCTCCTTATACGGCGCAATATCGAAAATTGTCCCGTTCGATGATGCAACATAAAAAAAAATATGCGACGTAATTTACTAATAATGTGTAGTCATTTCACGTACGAAAAGGCTAGAACTAGGGTGGTGTAGGGTGTCGTGATGCAGACTCACTCACATGGTTACTTGTACACACAACAACAACAAATAGTATCAAAACACGATGCTAGCATAATGTAAGTCTTGGCGTACACCACGTGTGGCCCCTAGGCTTACCCGGGGCTGCTGCAGACGCTAGTGCGAGTATGTCAAAGGCTCCGGTGGCTGAGGTACACTACCGACATGAGTGGCCTAAGGGGGTGTCCCGAGAGAGTGCTACGTCAGCTGGCTCGCTCCAGGCACACTGTGCAGCTGTGAAACACCAATGGAGAGCTATCTGCTCTCGCCGTGTGAAGGCCCACTGCGTGCTCACCGTAGCGCCAACTCCAAGGCGAACTCGTAGTCCCCAGAGTCTACTCCCTCATGCAACCCTAGCTCCTCATCCAGTAGGGGTCTACGACCCGTGGAACAAGACGTTATGCATGTAAACAAGAAGAAAATGCTGAAATAGTACGTTATGTGTGTAAACAACATAGACATACCTGATTGCTACATCGCAACAGATGACTCAGCGTAGTCCTGCCCCCTAGTACAGATGGTACTGAGGACCTGCCAAAAGAAAATGCAGTTAGTAACTAGTGGAGTATGAAATTAACAACCAGATATAAATGTTTCAAGTGTACTGCGAACTGGGCTGGCACTGGGGTACTCCCCGCACGGTGCCACGAGGACCCACCCACCTCGTTCGGGTGAGGAGCCGTGGGGCGTGACGCACCGTGACTCACCCCTCGGGTCCACGCACAGGTGGATCCATCACGTCCCTTGGCCTACGACACGAAGTAAGCTAGATGGCTCGTCTCATCCTTTCCACGACCCGATCCATGAGCTCTTTGATTTCCTGCGTTGAGCGTCCGAGTACGCACAGAGGTCACCATCTCGTTCATCTCCCATGAGAGATTGTTCTGTACACAGAGTTAGCAAGTTAGAACTGAAAACATGTGTAGGAAATAAGAATTATGGACCGTTCAATACATATCATGCGATGGAATGCGGAATCCTACTAGGTGGGGTACGAGTCGGTCGTCACAACGTTGTGGCCTGGTGGGTCGTCCATGACTCTGACGTAACGAACCCTCGTCCGAGTGGTGTGCCAGTCTATGTACTCCTCGTACGTCGCGGGTGGTAGGGAGCAGTCTCCCGGTGCACGTTCGCCAAGGTGTGGTGCCACTACTCAACTCAATAGGCCATCTTATCGGTCAAGGAAGTCGTACCAGCTACTCCCTTCCTAGTGTACTTGTGGAAGACAAAAAGGTAAATTTGTAAATCCGTAGCTCGGTTTTTTGAGGGAAAGCCACGGTGAAGATTCGGCAGAGCTCGGCCGGCTCATGAGCAAGCGAGTCGAGTGCAACCCCATATAATCAAGATGATTGGATTTTGAATTGATGATAAATGACGTGAACTTACCTATGAAGCGTCGAGCCGAGCACAGGCAAGCTTGGCTCGGCGGAACTAAATTTGTAAATCTGCCCCACGGCGGACATAAGGTGAACTTACCTATGAGCGTTGGGAACTCCCCTGTTCTGTTGTAGACCAAACTGGCACATCACCTGGTGCACGTGGTACTCCTCCATGAAGACATCGTGCACCGAGGACTTCCGCGTGTACCAGTACTACCAGCATTGTGTGCACTAGATGGACAAGCCTCGGGTGCGCACGCTGACACCCTGTTGGTAGTGTACAACGTCCAGATGACGTGGTCATTCATCAATTGATCGAATATCACAACGTAGTCCTGATAGGACGTGTACGCAGTGAACGGAGTGAAGGTGATTTATGGAATAGAACAATAAAAACTTAGTACATGCATTTAAATTAAATTACCAAAAGGACTAAAGGTTTAAAAAACTTACATGTCAGTGACACCACACCATATCCATGGCCGGCCGGTCCACAGGGTCATCGGCGGTGTACATCGCGTCGGTGTAGGCTCCCAGGTCCAACTGTGGTCGTCCGATCTGGAAACGCTCGAATGACCATAGCTAAAGAAGCAACGGGCATCCGAAGAGGATAGAGCTATCCCGAACCCAGTGGCACAACCTGCACAGGCCACGGTACGTCACACACAACACCACTGGGCCCTAGGCGTACGGCAGGATCATGTCCACCTCCACGTCCGCCAGCTCCCGGGCGTAGCGGATCATGTGCTTGTCCACACTATCGCTGTAGAACCCTAGGAACATGACTCACCCGAAGAGCCACCACAAGTATACCTCGAAGTACCTCTTCACTGTGTACTCGGGTGCGTCTGATTCCAGGGCAGTAGGCTGCAAGAAGACAGAGACACATCACTAAGTTGAACAAAATAATTGAAGCGAGAGTTATAAATACGCGTCGAAATGAGTTATAAATACTTACGTCGGAACCTCGTTGATCCACTTGATGTTCGAGGCGTCATACGCTACCATGGAAAGCGGAGAACTCCCCACATCTTGAGCGTCGGCGTCATCTCCGAACCTCGCCGACCGGAACAACCCCGATCGAACCTCGTGAGGATCTCCGTGCGCCATGTATTCGAGGAGTGCGTCCCAACTTGTGTCAAAGGATTAAGAATATCGCTACCATGGAGAAGCCTCGTAGGCATAACCCAACAACCCGATCGGGTGTGCTTAGCCCACGCCTTGAAGCGCTCGCCTCCTGCGGGAGGATGGTGCATCTCGTCGATGGCCTCAAGCGGCTAGTCGACTAGTGTATCGACATGACATATTTAAAGATTATATTGACATATACAAAAATTTACCATGGCAAAAATGAGAACATATGAATATTTTAATCAGGCTCTACACACCTTATTTAGCTATCCTAATTTTTTTTACATAATTTTTAGAGCTACCTTGCTTTTTCAGTATTTTAAAATTATTTACCATGTAAAAATTATCTAAACTACCATGATAATCTAAATTAAATAACCTACTAGGGTTTTGAATTAAATTATAAAGTTGCAAAAAAGTTTACCTGCGAAGTAGGTGACAGTACCTACTTATCTTTCTATCTCCTCCGCTACGAACAACCATGGTTTTATACAGATATTTACCATCTCCTTTTGAGACTCGAATCTTTTTCTCCTCTATTTTAATCAGGCTCTAATGAGATTTGGGAGGGGGTCTAATTTTTTATAAGCGGGTCCCTGTTGTCATTTCATCTGATGACAAGAGGGTGATGAGAAAATTGGAGTTTTATTGCTACCCCTGTTCACCCACCGGTCGCCAGATGAAATTGTGACATAATACCAGCTTTGAAGAAAAAATTTAACTATTTATTTTTGTACTTATTAATTAAAATAATGTTATTTTAAAATTTTTAATGTGTCGAATGTGGCGTGTCCCCCCTTACAAGTGCTGGTGCGTGGGCTCTTTCGAGAACACAGTAGTACGTACGTGGCAAAGAATAAAGCGCTTAAACTAGAGCGCTTGCGTTTACGTGGCATTGCGCTCGAGCGACACCGGTCGGAGGGATCAGGATATAGAATTCGCTACGCACACGTTTCGTCAAGACTCACGAGGATGGATGACGAGAGGATTTAGGCTCGGCAGGCGGGCCCAAGACAAGCATCATCCACCGTTCTCACTTCACTCCATACTATTCCTAGCTACCATTCGGCCATTCCCTGGCAGCGGCGTGCACTGCCGTCCAACTAATATACCCCTTCCGCCGAATCGGAAAAACCCGCGAAAAAGTCGCCGCCCCTCCGGTCTCTAGTCTCTGGTCTCTAGCTAGATAGATTTATGTTTTAACATCACATCTGTACTTCTTTAGTCACCGACCATATATAATATACCCTTGCACCGTTGCACGCAAAATGCAGTGCACGGAACTCTCCAAAGTTAAACTGATGGTGATGCTTGGCTAAACAGCAACCATACCAAAATGGACTAGCGAATCGATGTCTTAACGCTTTTGCCGAGACGAGCATTTGTTGCCTCGTTCCTTAATTTCGAGAGAAGCATGGAGGCAAAACGCTGAGAGCATACGAGGCTCGCTTATCTGCAAAAAGTCTAAAATGAGACCAGCGAGCACATCAGCGTCGGCTACTCTTTCTGAAAACCGGTGTTTTGGTTGTCCCATTTGGCGTGAAAATTCTCCAGCGAGTTGTTGAGTCCGGCGATTTCAGCACAAGGAGCGTCACTGTTGCGGCTTTGCTTTTGGTGTGTTCGTACGATGGTGTACTGCCTGACGTGTCAGCAGTCTGCCGGGCCCCACCTTAACAGCGGCCAGGATCCTCTGCGGCCGCCAGGCGTGGGTCCTCCGGTGTACAGCGGACTGTGTCAACTAGGAGTGCCGGACGCCCGGACCCCTGATACAGTTCGCCTTGGGCCTCCGTCGCCCGGAGGAAGGATCTTCTCTCTGTGGCACACAATACATTTCGAGATTCGTGCTTGGTTATTGTATACCCATCTGTGGGGAGTAGAAGAGAGAATATAATATGTCCAATCAGATTTGGTTAATCTAGAAGATTTGGTTAATCTAGAAGCAAACCAACTACCCTCGCTCTCCTCTCTCTCGTTTCTCTCCTCGCGTTCCCTCTACCCAGCGACGGGATGCGGCGAACGCCAGCGACTAGCGAGGGGAAACATGATGGCGTGCCACGAGGACGTGGAAAAGGAGGACGGCGACGCTTCCCCGTCAGATCCTCCGCCGCGGCCCTAGCCACCATGGAGTCGCTCTGTCGTCGTCCGTCACCCACCCTTTGTCCATCAAAGGCCACGTAGTCGTCCACGTTGACATGGAAGCTGGTGTCACGGAGCTAGGAGCCGTTGTCAGATGTAACATCTCAAATTTGGTCCAATTTAAAACCTGCATCAATTTAAAAAACTATTCTTCTTCTGGGAGACTCCATCCAAATCCACCACTTACTTGTTGGTTGGTGTTCCATTCTGTTATCTTATATTATGCCACCCTCTTAAATTCCATTATTCGTCTCCCTAGTCGAAATCTTGACTAGCCTTCGATTCTTTTTGAACATCTTTCTGTGCAAGAAGCTGAAGCCAATAATAGAAGATTAATACTTTCTACTTTCGGGTGTGGTTACTTCCACCTCTGATATACCACCTAAAAGAACTTAACATACTCCTTTATCACTTTGTGTATACTCATATATTAATTATAAGATACTCCAATGCGAACTACACAAAAAAAAATTGCAAGAGAGTTCATAGTTTTTAGCATACTTTGTAAATACCTTCATATTCACATATAAAAAGGAGTATGCCTAAAAAATTACACATACCACCTCTAAAAAGGTATAAATATCATATAAGTGATCTTATATACTCGTATACTACACATACATACTATCGATTGCGTAAGATACTCACTGCACTGTGAGATACAAAATATGGAGTAACTACACCCGGGAGTAGCAAAAAGAAAGGCTATATATATAAAAACACCTCATCCTATGAAGTATTATCTTTCATGGACGGGTACGCAGGTTACAACAAAATTAAAATGGGTGAAGAAGACCAAAAACACACAACCTTTCGAAACACCCTTATTCTTCATCCATAGTGAGACTTTTCAATTGCGAGGTACCATTACGACCTCAATATATACATGTGTTATTCGGTGAAATAACTCGAATTTCAAATCATTCACTTGCTTCAACTACTCATGCTATGGTTGTGGGTATACACAGAAGGTCTAGATGAAAATCCGGGTCCGACATCGGGGTTGGGGAAGGAATGAGAATGGAGTCGTGGAGCTGGTGTAATGGAGCTAAGAGCCATAGTCAACGGTCGAGGAGGCGGGGGTAGGGTACGATTGTATCTGCATGGGGACAGCTGGATTCAGCTAGCCGCAACATCTCCCTCGCCTCCAACAGACGAACAATGGGGTGTGGACGGTGACGGGCGAAGGCGGGTATGAAACGACCCCATTTTTCATATAGGGTGTACCCAGTTTGTGCAACCGCCCAGTATTTCGATTGCGAACCGAAATAGAATCAAACCTGCTTACGAACAATTGAAAGGTGTCTTCTGGCTGGGAAAACGAAAAACCGAAAAGGAAAGCGGAAAGGGAGGAAAACTTTCCTAATTTGGCAAAAACTCAAATTCAGTCCACATTCAAACAAGTTTTAAAAACTTTGGATTTTTTGGTCTTTTCACGACGAGATCGGGGATTGATTCCTTCGGAGAAAGATAGGGAAGGAGAAGAGAGAAGAGGGAGGTGGGGGGACGGTGGGTGGCGGTTGAATTTTTGGGTGCATATGTATGCATGGTGGCCTCGAGATTACACTTTAACTGCCGCTATTGCCATTGCAAACCGCAAAACTTTTTTTGGAACTCGCACGACTCCTAAAGCTATTCAGTGCAGATGGTACATGTACAAACGCTGCTTTGCTTTTCTCATAAGAAAACAAAACATACTAACATGTTCACGGTTTTTTTTTTCGAGCTCTGCCAAATTTCATCAATAGGAGAAGATTCGCTTGAAAAGCACCGACTACCATGATCATGATCGAACGAGCTTTTACATGACAAAAAAGTTTTGCATGTTCTCATCAGAGATCATTGTGCCAAGCTTCTGGGGCTAGTACTAGTAGTTAACTCGAACGATAGAGGCCAAAGGAAGCTCCAAACCGAAGGAGATGAGTTTGGATACTCGGCGAGGCTCAATCTAGAAAGCTGACGTGTCGATGAATACGTCGAAAAGTACAAAAAACAAACGACGCATGCAACGGTCTACGAGCGCCTGATCCTTTCGCTGTTGCAAATAGTCCATGACCTGACGTGTGCATTGGCACTCGGCAGGCGGTGGCAACCTACCGGAAGCCGGCACGGCGGCACCATGCTGTGATGCAAGTTTCGTGCGGTGCGGACATAGGATTTGTTAGGATGCTGCTGTATAATTAGTAGTAGCAGCCCCTTACAACTGCTAGTTCAGTGGTTGTTACCACATGGCAATGTCACGGAAGCTTCTGCAAACGCGTCATGGTAGATTGTTCTAGAGCAAAGAAGGGTTATATGTATTTAGACTTGGAAGTACATAACATGTCAATAATTAACTTGGTATCAAACCTTTGTAACAGCACAAGGTTTGTGAGATTCGTCCTAAGTTAGAAACTAGAAACACGCTTCTTTCCCGGTTAGACCATTACCTCAAAATTTCAGGCTTTGGAGCCTTTCAGATTAGGCAAAATTAATTATAGGACGCCGTACTTTACTGATATTTATTCTTACATATTTTTTTGTGCCTTTGCTTTGGAACACTATAATTTTATAATTCTTTGCCGTAGACACTAAAGTTATTAAAATATAATATACAGCTGAGATGAGAGAAAAAAAAGTTAGTGAAAATTATGTTTTTCCCCTGTGAGTTGGTGGAGCCCACTAACCAGATTTGGCTAAGAGAGAAGAAATAGAGAGAAGGTGTTGTAGTAAATAGTGCAGTTTTAGCAAACAATCCATATTAATTCCAACAAAAATAAAAGACATTTCAGCATAATTCAACCAATGTTTAAATGACCAAAATAACATGAATTCATGAAATTCTTCCAAATCATCTAAAGACAACATTATGCTTAGCACAAATATCAGTAGAACACTATCCAGCTCAAAAAGTTAAGATGTTCAAGTGCTCTCAGTAAGCTATTTGCATAGGACATAGTCCTTGCCATCACAACCTTCAAGCCAATTTTCATCCTCAATTGAATATGATAATCCTAATCAGACTATAAGCTTAAAGAATTAATGCTCCACTGAACTGTTTTAACAATTACAAAACAGACATGAACTATCAGCCAACAGAATGGATATTGTTTAACAGTGCAAAAGAGATATCACTTCAGATAATTCGGCATAAAGGAAATAATCATCTACCAGAGCACAAGACTACCAACATCAATAATGAAGACATACTAAAGCATATGATCAGCTAGGTCTAAAAATAGACAATATCAAATCTATCTGAACTAACTGGATATCAACACTGACAAATCCAATCCTGGTAGAATATCAATAACAACAGTAAGCAAAATAATCTACAGCTCAAGTCTGATTATAATTATCATTCAATTTCATGAAAGGCAAACATCATAGAGCTAATAGCAACATCACTGTTATCACTCTGCACTTCTTCTAGTACTCGAGTATAACAATCACAGAATGAGTGAACTACTATTACAACACAAATGCAAAAGAACAACCGAACTGAGCAATATCGAAATACTCACAGAGCCGGTAGCACTCAAAGCTACCTAGAAGAAAAACTGACAAGGCACGCTAAGAAGCGTTGTCCCAAAAAACCTAGTGCCCTACCGTTGTGCGAAGAAGGACGAGGTCAATGGAGATACAGAGCCCAACTCCACCCACGGGTCACACCAGGGGTGAAGATGAGGAAGCAGGATATATGCCGCACAAGCCCAACCACAAGATGCTCCGGCCGAAGCACTAAGGAGCACCAAAAACAGACTGCTTTCTTCCACTCAAGATCAAAACAAGTCAACCGGTTCTCATTCCAATTGACGCAAAACGAACCCGCACTAAACCTCAATTGAGGAGAGATAACCAGAGGGAAAGAGATGCGTAAAAGGAAGAGAGAAACCAATCCTTACCACCAGCTGTGCCCAATCAAACACACCAGCACAACAGATTGTCAAATCTTCCAGAGTCGAAAAACCAGATCAGGAGGAGAAACTCGAGAGGAGAAAAACGATCACTGTAATTTTTTTCTCTATCTCTTCCCAGCGCTATAGGGCCACCTTAAAAACAAAGAGAAGGAGGAGGATACTGCACCCAGCGCAGCGAACGGCCGACGAAAGATTTGCCAGTCCCACCCGCCTTGGCCACCGCTCGGGATGGGGATATTCCCCATCTATCTCTATTGTGCAGAATCAGTCTCAACCTTATCCCCATCTCTCTTAATAACCAGTGGGACCCACTATTTTTTCTTTTCCTAATTCTTAACTGATAAATTACCAAAAGGTCCTCATAACTACAACAGAAGGAACCCTCCCTCTCAACTCCTATACTCGTGTGCCAAGCTCCCTGGTCGTCAAGCTGTCTCCGGCGCGCAGGCCGTGCTCCACATGCGCCGCTTCTTCAGTTAGACAACCAACCATGCCGACAACTTCATCGACTACTACTTCAGCGTCAAGGGAGAACCGGAGGAGGCACCGGACAATGCCAAGGCTGGTGCGGTAGTAGGTGCCGATGTTTCTATGGCTACGGTTTCTCCGAGGCAAGTGGAGGATGGCAAGCTAGTCGACAATGAGGACACCTCCTACAACGTTGACATTGAGTGGTCGTGCGCGATGCACGGTTGTCAGCGCATGGTGTATGCCCTAAGGACGACTGTCACCTTCTTCCTCGGGTCCGATCGCCACACGCCGCCACGTTTCCCTCGCCCTGGTGAATTTCTGTTGAAACCAACCGCATCACATCGTGTTCCCCGTCCTCTTGATCATTTCCCCTGAAGAAATTCTGGGAATCATGCAACATCCTGCTGGAATTTTGTTGTCTTCTTCGACTCCGTCCACAGCGCCGCCACCATAAAATTCATCGTGGCTAGTTAGTTTCTACCCAAGCCTCCACAACCACCTTCTTACTTGCTCCATGTTCTAACTCGTGCATGTATCTCCGTTGTCGGAAGACCTCCTCCTCACTATCGTTGCCATCCTTCTCACTATCGTTGCCATGAGTCAGCCACGCCGTTGTACCTCCTCATCGCGCCATCACTGCTGTCCACCTCCGGTAGAGCTCCACACACCGGTGTACTCCACGTAATGCCCTCATGATCGTGCGCACTCAAGACACTACAATTTGTTGTCGTCGTCCGCCGCGGCCCCACCTCTCCCGCTGATTCGCCTGTTGCTCAACCTGGCAATGGGGGTGGAAGGAAGGAGAATGATAATGATAAGGGAACATATGTTTTTTTAGACTATTTCTCTCTCCTAATCATCCATATTTTATATTTTAATAGGTAGAATGTCCATCAGCAAAGAACCACAAAAGTGTAGTGTGTTTTAGAAAAAAGACAAAAAAAATCAATATGATGAAGCAAATGCAACTAAATCGCGGAGTCATGTAGCCAATCTCTACTACTTAAAAATGAGTCTTGGTGGTCATCCGTCCTCCCACCATCTTTCACGTTCGTACGATTGGGGAGCAGAGGATGAACAACCCAGATGGCTTCGCGCAGCACAGCAGCAGCAACCCTACCTCCCTCTCCTCTCACGCTCCCACAGCAACTGCTTCCATGATCTCATCCACGATTCTCCTCCTTCCTCCTTCATACTCCACGATTCATCTCCTTCCTCCTCCATTCTTCCCTCCTCTCTCTCTCCCCCTCCCAACCGAACACCATCGCCACCGGCCTCCTCCCACCCGCCGATGCCGCCGTTCCCCCACGCGTCGCGCCGCTGCTTCCTTTCCCCACGCGCCACCTCTTACTCCTCACTTCATCCGCCGCCTCTTCCTCTCCCCGCCCCGCCGTCACCTACATTCCCCGTTCCTCCACCTCCCCTTCCCTGCTACCTACAACCTCCTCCTCGACCACGTCATGCTGCTTGGCTCCGAGGCCGCCGCGTCCCGGTCCCTCCTGGTTAGTATGTTTGTCCTTGCCTTTTTCTCTGCTGCCATCTCGCTGCGACTCTCTCTGTTCCTCTTGGGCCACCGTGCTTGGCCTGAGGTGTGCCTCCATGCCTTACCTTTTTGGGGGTGTGAACATTGGTAACAAAGGGTTAGATATAACAAGTTGGTCAAATCAGTGTTGCTTTTGCCACAAGCAAGGTAAAATAATGCCTTCCATTCGTCTTTCCTTCCAATTTTATTTCTTTAGTTTCCTGGTTTTTTCATTTATGATGTTATGCTAAATCGGGAAAATTCATTTGATAGTCGGTTCTTACCAAGGCATTCATCAATAATGTCAGTGCTCAGGTGATTGTTATTATGACCACTTAGCCCTCCTATTAGTTGTTGTTGTGCCTATGTGTGCCAAGTGCTCATTTTGCATTGAAGATATGCTCAGTTCCCCCTTCCTAATTGCATTATCATTTTGATATGATTGCATATTATTGCTTTATTTCATTATTCATTACTGGGGTGTTGGAAGGCATCGAACAATTACTTATGTATATAGATGCTCTTCTATTTCCCAGAGCATCTTGATCTACAATTTCTATATCGAAGGATGATGTAAGTGGTCCAGTACTCACCATATTAATTCTGTATGACCATGTCAAGTTCATAATTTCATACCGCTTTATCACATCTCTGCTAATTTTGAAGTACTTAGCTATTATTTAGTTCCTCCAGTCCCACTTTGCTGTATTGAAGATTAATTCTACAAAAACGGCCTTGACACGTGCCATTGATCTGAAAAAGATCACTTACAAGATGAATGAACCAATAGGAAGGGAGCTAAAGGTAGGCCAACATTTCAATTTTTTGCACACCCTGTTCAATTCCTTCTTCCTTTTAAATATTTATTTTCACGAACTTAAAGTCAAGGTTCACTTACCATTTTATTGTATATAATTATAGTGTCACTTTGATATGGTGTGGCGAAATTGGCCCATTTTGGTCACTGTTTTAACAATGTATTAGGGCCCTGGTTTAGTTTTAGTCTATGTCCTAAGCATCACTTGTAGTAGGTCAGGTATTCTTGCTACTATGGATTCATGTCATACTTTAGTAGTTAGTTTGACGTTTAATTTTTCAGATATGTAGCCTTTCGCATGTGAAATTGAGCCCACAATCTTACGTTTGCAATCTGCTGATGTTAGATTTGTTATTTTAGACCAACCTGACGGTACCGTTTTTAAGCTATTGACTTATATATAAATATTTTTGGTCCATCTCTTATTTGCTTTTCATGGGTTCTTTTATTTGTTACATTAATAACCTTACCTTTTTCATCTTTATTTATATAACCCAGGTTTAGATTAGATAACCTTACGTTTTTCATCCTTAGGAAAAATAAAAGCTAATATATATATATATATATATATGATGTTGTAATTCTTATTTGTATCTATGTCATCCTCATTGCATGCACAAGATGGCTTGGTGCTCACTTCTCTATACATTATTGTGACTGATTTTGCTATATGTTATTATTTGATTTTGTTCCCTAGCTACTTATTTGTTTCTTTTACCTAGCTACTTATTTGTTTCTTTTACACCCCATCTCCAATTTTCCAAATGATTTTACATTTCACTGATGTTGTAGTGTACTAATAACATTTCATTTTCGCATTCCCAATATACAATGCCAATATGTTTCACAATGGTGCAGATTATGCAGTCTACATCAACACAACTCAAGAGTTTGATGGTAGTGATTCTAGAGCACAGCCTCATGAAGCAGTTTCATGGGGAAAAGATTAAGGGATCAGCAAACACATGTAAAGGTATACTTACCTTGAGCAAGTTTCACCCTCTAGATATTTAAAAGTGCCTTTGCTAAAGATCATGCTGCACACACAAGCACTTTTGTTGTTTTCTCTTGCAATGATATATGTCAAAGAGATTGGGTGCATTATCTTGAAATGGAATATAATTTCTAGACCATCTTAACTAATCTTTGTCCATGTATAGAGCGTTTTCACTTTTAAAAATTATAGCAATGCATTTTAGCCTGGAAACATGTTATGATTTTACTTTGTTTTAATAATTATACAAGAGGGCCCTGCTAACCACGTCAATACCAAGCATCGAGGACCCCGACGGTGGCAACGTCGTCAAGGCCAAGGACAACATGACGATTTTCCTCAGCCAGGAGTTCGACGTCTGCGCCTCCTGGAATGCCAGGGAGGATTTCCTTTTTCGTTTATTGCGCTCTCAGTACATTAGCAAGTTAGGCGTTCCTTATTTATAGGTCATGCTTTTACATGGTAGTTTACACCTAAAGACTAATTAGTACACTTTATAGCAAGTTTTTTCCATATCAAATGACAATGTCATAATGATGCGTCTTTTTGGGTGTTGTTTAATTTGTTTAATGTTTTTGTTTTCTATTTGATGTTGTGTAATTTGAACCAATGGTTGGTCCTAGTTTATTGCTGTTCTTGCTTATTGAGAGACCATGTGAGAGGTCCTCCTTTGTGAGTGATGAGTATTTGACAGCGTGTTGAATAGGTTGAGAGTTGAGTTTTTCGGTTTGGACTGTTTCTGTGCTGAAACAGGATAATCGGAACTACATTGTGTATGGAGCGGAAGTTAGATAATCGAACTACTGGCGTTGGAAATAGGAACTTCCGATTAACACAGGAATTGAGTTCGGTTAAAGTAATCGAACTTCCGCACTGGGGGGTAGCGGAGTGTCCGATATCTTGGCGTTGAGTGTTCCTCCGAGGCGAAAATCGGATTTGAAAATCTGGGAATGCGGATGTTCCGAAGATCGGAAGTTCCGCAATGGTAAGAGCGGAACTTCTGATAATCCTGACAAGTGCGGACGTTCCGGAAATCGGAACTTCCGCTGTGGTAAGTGCGGAACTTCCGATTGTGTCCAGAACTGTGCAAAGAAGGTTAATTTGTGATTTTGATTTTGTATGAGTTTGAGTCTTATACAAATGTTGATGCTATGATATTGTGCAATGCTATGTGATGTGTTTTCTTAAGCTAGGTAGATTTCATGCTAAGTCTAGGGCTAAGTGTGCTGAGTTGGAGAAGGAAGTAGCTAGACTATCACGGGAGCTTACTTTACTTACATCTGCTCCCTCCCGTGATGATTGTGACACATGCTGTGCTTTGCTTGATGACATGGAAAAACTAAGGACCTTGCATGATAGTGTGTCCTCTGAACTTAACATGATTAAAGTAGAGAACATTAGCCTTCTTGCTGAATTAGAGATGAGTAGGGTAGCACCTCCTTCATCTACTACTGTTGAGGCTACTTCTTGCACCTCATGTGAGGTTAAGGACAATTCGTTTAGAGGTCTTTATACCATGTTGCTCGATCTGCCTGAGACTTGTGAAAATTGTAATAATCTCAAGATGAACCTAAAGCAGGCGGATCATAAAATTCTCAATTCAAGCTACGCTACTAGAGCCTATTGTTTCTTGTTTAAAGCATCCCAAGTTAATCTGCTTTGAACTAGAATCAGATCCAAGCGGTTTCAAGAAATGATTGATCACAATAACAAATTGGCTCAGTATGCTTCTAAGGACCTTGTTAGCTCACCATGCAATCAATGTAATAAACTAAAATGTGATTTGGTTGCTTTGGATGAAAAATGTGTGAAGCTAACTAAGGACCTTCTAGAGACACAATCATCTGGTTGTATTGTGTGTCTTTGGGAAGAAGTCTAAGGGTTTGGTAGAGGCGCCTAGCAACGTGAACCAATCGCTAGCGATGGGATCGTCCCCCAAAGTCATTTGTGCATGCACAAGCCAATCCTTCCTCTGCTGTTGGTTCTTCTTCTGCTCTCTTACCTTCTGTTGTTCTTTCTTCCCCCTGCTCTTCTTACACCTCTCTCCTTCGGGAGTGCCAGTATCTTATGAACACTCTCGAGAGGTTTGTAGGAGGCAAGAAGAAGCTCAATCTCATTCTAGACAAATCTAAGATTTGCAGATTTAATCAGGGTCTAGGATATGATATCCATGAGGATATGAGGAAGCATCCACCTGTTGTGCTCAAAACTATAGCACCAGGTGTGATCAAAACTAAGCCCAGGACTAAGAAAGTCAATTTTAAGTCAGCGGGTTTTGTTCAAAGGATTTCGACGACAAGGTGATTCCACTGCAGCTTGCCCCTCGAGCGAAGTATCATTGCACCTTCATCGGAAGGATGGACATTTAGTTGATCATTGCTTGGCGCGCCAAGATCGCGCGTAGAGATCGTGTTGAGTCTGTTAGGTACATTCATGGTCAGCCTCAGACTATGAGTGCACCTAAGACCAACACGAGGCCTAGGTTTGGTACAACTGATGATTTAGGGCAGCATCGAGGACTTGGTTTTTCTGAGTTTTCTGATTTTGTCCTCATGCTCCCTTCGGTCGTGACTTCCGTCGCTTTGAGGGTAGATCTCGGTTTCCCTTTCGAGATGGCTACCCGCGGCGTGATCGACATGTTGCGAATTCCGACTCGCTCTTCCATAGCGATCGGATTCAAGACCAGCCAGTCTCCGCATACGCACCTTCCGACTTGTTGAGTGACGAGAGCGTAGGGTAGATAGAGGTCGATCTTGCTTGACTACTTCATTTGTTCGACGTGTTACTCAGTATTGGGTGCCAAAATCACTTGTTGATTCACCCGATCTTGAGACTTTACTCTCTTTGACTTAGGGTCACGGGCCGGAAGGAAAGGTATGGATTGTAGACTCGGTTGTTCTCGCCATATGATTGGAGATTCTCGTTGGTTTTCTTCCTAGCCCGTGCTCCGGTGATGAGGCGATCACCTTGGAGATGCTTCATTTAGGCGCGTCATCGCTAAAGGTATAGTGAGCATTAATGATTCTTTTATTTTAAAAGATGTTGCCTTAGTAAGTAAGTGCAGATAATCGCTTTCGGTCTCTCGACTTCACCGATGACGGTTTCGAGGTGAGCTTTAAGAAAAACAATTGCAAAATTCTTGATTCTTGGGTAGCCTAGTTTGCGGATTTCTCGATATGGGAGGATCTTTCGTGCTGATTTTTACGAGTCTTCGGTGATCCTCTCCGGTGTTTAATTGCTTCAATCCGTGATTTGACCTTCTCGGCATAGGAGACTAGGTCATATAGGCTTTGATCATTTGACACGAGTCGTGACCACGATCTCATTCGTGGTTTGCCAAAACTCAAGATGGTCAAGGATGTAGTTTGCTCTCCCTCGCCGCGCGGCAAGATGGTTGCCGCTTCTCACTCTCCAATCCAGGATACAATGGTCGACGCACCAGACAAGCTGCTCCATATGGATACGATTGGTCGGCTCGAAATCTTGATCGGCGGGAGGGAAGTGGTATATTCTTGTTGTGGTCGATGACTTCTCGAGGTACTCTTGGGTGTTTTTCTTAGCCTCGAAAGATGAGGCGTTTACTCTTTTTCGTGGTCTTTTAGTAGGCTTTCGTTGAGCTTCCGGTGCATTACGAGCAATTCGCGATAATGGCACCGAGTTCAAAATTCCTACTTTGAGAGTTTTGTGGTGAGGCAGTGTAGAGCACCGGTTCTCGTCTCCATCGCCCCCAATGTAATGGCATTGTGGAGAGGAAGAACCGTACCTTGGTCGAGATGGCGGGACGATGCTTGATGAATACTCTACACCTAGGAAGTTTTGGTGAGGCAATTGCTCTTGCTTGTCATGTTTCTAAGAGTCTTTCTTGGGCACTCTTGCATCGCACTTCTTATGAGTTGAGATATGGCGAAAACCCAGCGTCTCGCATTTTCGTGTGTTTGGTTGCAAGTGTTTTATTCTCAAGTCAGGGAACCTAGATAAGTTCGAGTCACGATCTTGTGATGGGATCTTTACGGGTTACTCGACTTCTTCTCGTGCCTATAGAGTGCAGGCTGCGAGTCTAGCAAAATGATAGAAACTCAGTGAGGTGACCTTCGATGAGGCGGTCAGGGACTAGGCACGATATCTCGAGTTCTCTAGAGCGATGCGAGTCCATCTTTGTGGGCGATGAGGAAGACGGAGATGAGGGTGTCTAACCGATCCAGTTCTTCCTCCTCCTCTTGAGGTGCCTTCTTCCACTTGCACCTCGAGGAGATCGACCCTTACCTTCGCTTCTTCGAAGCTAGTGGCTCTGTTCCTATCTCATCGCTAATGAGGTAGAGGCCACTTCTTCATCTCACCTGGACCTCCAAGACACATCCAAAAGGACCATCCTTGAGCGGATCATTGGAGACCTCTTTGAGCGTGTCACACGTTCCAAAGCCGGTTTGTCTCTCTTCTCTCCATTCGGTTTCGTCGCCTCATTTGAGCCCAAAGACATTTGTCATGCTCTATCGACGAGTCTTGGACAAACGCCATGCATGAGGAGTTGAAAAACTTTGAAAGAAACAAGGTCCGGTCCCTTGTTGAGCCCCTCAAGGTCACAATATCATTGGGACCAAATGGGTGTTCAAGAACAAGCAAAGTGAAGATGGGTTAGTCATTGAAACAAGGCTAGGTGGTAGCTCGGGTACTCTCAAGTTGAGGTCTAGATTTGAAGAGACCTTTGCCCTGTAGCTAGACTTGAAGCCATTAGAATCTCGCTTGCCTTTGCGACTTCTAAGGGTTTCAAGCTTTACAGATGGATGTCAAGAGTGCCTTCCTCAATGGCCTTATTGAGGAAGAAGTCTATGTCGAGCTGACCTCCGTGTTTCGAGAACCCCAAATACCCTAACCATGTCTACAGGCTTTCCAAAGCCTTGTATGGACTCAAGCAGGATCCCAGAGCTTGGTATGAAAGGCTTAAGTCCTATCTGCTGAGTCATGGTTTTGAAATGGGTAAAATAGACAAGACCTTGTTCATCCGCCGTCTTGGCACGATCTTACGCTTCGTCCGGATCTATGTGGGCGACATCATCTTTGGCGGCTCCTCACATACTCTCGTGTCTCAGTTTTCTGAAGTTATGAGCTCGGAATTTGAAATGAGCATGATGGGCGAGTTGAGCTTCTTCCTTGGCTTTCAAATCAAACAGACTCGGGAAGGTACTTTTCTTCATCAAGGCAAGTACACTCGAGATCTCCTGAAGCGCTTTGACATGAATGATGGAAAGCCAGTATCAAGTCCGATGGCATCTACATCAGCTCTTGATCCAGATGAAGACGGCGAACCTGTTGACCAAAAGGAGTTCAGGAGCATGATTGGCTCTCTCTTGTACCTCACAGCCTCGAGACCAGACATACATTTCTCTGTGTCTTTGTGCTCGGTTTGAGCTTCTCCTCGCGTATCTCACCGTCGGCGGTGAAGCGCATCTTCGGTACCTTGAGCTACCATTGACTATGGTATCTGGTACTCTTCCTCTTCTTGTCTATCTCTTAGAGCCTTCTCCGTCTGATTTATTTGGTGTAGGATAGATAGGAAGATCACCGCACTTGCCAATTCATTGGCACTTCTCTTGTCTCCGGTCGTCAAGGAAGCAATCCGGTGTTGCATATCCACTGCGGAGGCCGAGTGCGTTCTCGCGGCCGATTCTTTGTAGCCAAGTGCTTTGGATGGTCTCGACCTGCGGGACTTTGGGTTATCAATCGATTGTGTTCCACTCTTTTGTGATAACACGTCTGCGATTTGCTTTGCCAAGAACCCAAAGGCAACATTCTCGGACCAAGCATATTGATATCGATATCACTTTCTTAGAGACCATGTAGAGAAGGGTGACATTGTGCTCCAGTTTGTAGAGAGTGAGCACCAGTTGGCTGATATCTTCACTAAGCCTCTGGACAGTTCTCGGTTTTACTCTGCGGGAGAGCTTGGGGTGGTTTGTCCTTACGGATTTGTTGTGAGGGAGTTTGAGTTTTACTATTGTATTATATTTTAATTATGCTTACTCTGTCAGTTGCATTTCTTTTAATATGTTGGGTCGAAGTCCTTCCAGCATAGGTTAGAGTGGTTCTCTTGCCAAATTGCTTTGACTGCTATTTCTTATCTTGTGCTTCTAGGATGCTACTTATTAGATGTCTCTTCCTTCTCTAAGTAGAGCTTACTCACTTCTTATAGGTTCTAGCAGGGGTCGGGCCACCCTTGGGTAGACAGGGACAGTGTTTGCTCCTTAGTGTATGAGTTGATCAGCTGATAGTCCTAGAATCATATGGGGTAGATAAGAACCTGTCTGAGCGATAGTTTTCTCTATATCTTTTCTATGCTCTAAAGGACTGCCTTTTCTGTTTCTCTTATCAGATTCTCGTTTTTTGTTCCTTTGGTTCAGGGGGAGTTCATCCTGGTTATTCCAGTTCTTAATTTTGTCATAACTCGACCTGAATTAAAAGATGCATATCATTCTGAAGGGAATCTGGATTTTCGTGCATTTCATCATGCATTGCATTATAATCAAATGGAGCCTTGTTTATTATCCCTTATGATCTGTTTTCACTGTTTTACATCTTGCCATGATTTATGCTAAACTGCTAGATCTATCATGACCTTTTATGTGTAGTTTAGTCTTTGCCATGCTAAGGTGATTAAAAAATGCTAAACTTGAATTAAAATCTTGTCATGATAGCTCTTGAGACTAGTCTGGTTGAAGCTATCCTTTTATGATTTTCGCCATGTCAAGTAGGCTGAGTTGAGTCTTGTATCTCCTTTGAACTTTTGAGTAAGCTATGTCAGTTTGTTAAGAAACTTGACTTATCTTTAAATCGCTGGTCTAAAAACTTCAAAAGCAAAAATGATCTCTTTTGTGCGAAAAAACTGATCTCACCAAATCTTTCTCATGAGACTACTTGCCATTGCACTAGGCATGAACTCAGGGGGAGCCTTGGATGACCTAAGATCACCTCCTTAAGTCTGTTGCTTGGAGTGGTCGCATAAGGCTTGGGATATAGCACATGGCTAAGATTTGAAAAATTGGTTGAAGCTTAGGAGGCAGTTGTGGATGGCACCTAGTCCAGAGCTTGCTTTACTAAGATAAAACCATAAAGAGCTTTCAGAAAAAGAAAAATGTGCTAAAATTGCTTATCATTAAAAAGACCAAGTTCTGGATAAAATGAGTCTTTCTTCAACTGGTAGCACTCTAAACTGTTCTATATGAGTTTTCTTGGTTCAACTTAGATTATTTGACATGGCTTGTATCATCCTTGGATACCTTTAGCTAGACTGCAATCTTAGTTTATTTGACTTGCTAAAGAATTGGATCATTAATCAGATTATGGACTTTCTGTCTTAGCTATTCTATACATCAATTGTCATGATCTTGATAGCATTCTTCTGTGTTATGGCTTGGTGTAATTCTCTAATAGTCATTTTGGATAATCTACATGGCTCCTAATGCTTAAAATGAACATCATATAGTCTTTTCCTCCCTTTTCTACATCTTGATGATTTTATTGCCAAAGGGGGAGAATTTTGGAGAGAAAAAGCCTTCTGGAGAAAAGCTTTAAGTTTTGTGCGAAAATTGCTCTTTCATCTCATCTCAAGTCCTTCTCTTTTGTCAACATGGTCTTGAGCTTAACTACTCTTGTTTAGACCTTGGTTGATTTAAAACTCAAACTCATCTTATGCTTTTTTTGGTGATTGTCAATATACTCATCAAGGGGGAGATTGAGAGACCATGTGAGAGGTCCTCCTTTGTGAGTGATGAGTATTTGACAGCGTGTTGAATAGGTTGAGAGTTGAGTTTTTCGGTTTGGACTGCTTTACGTCTTTGAAGCAGGATAATCGGAACTACCATTGTGTATGGAGCGGAAGTTAGATAATCTAACTCTGGCGTTGGAAATAGAAACTTCCGATTAACACAGGAATTTCGGTTGAAGTAATCGAACTTCCGCACTGGGGTAGCGGAGTGTCCGATATCTTGACGTTGAGTGTTCCTCCGAGGCGAAAATCGGATTTGAAAATCAGGAATGCGAATGTTAGAAGATCGGAAGTTCCGCAATGGTAAGAGCGGAACTTCCGATAATCTGACAAGTCGCGGCGTTAGAAAATCGGAACTTCATTGTGGTAAAATCTTGAACTTCCGATTGTGTCCAAAGCTGTGCGAGAAGGTTAATTTGTGATTTTAATTTTGTATGAGTTTGAGTCTTATACAAATGTTGATGCTATGATATTGTGCAATGCTATGTGATGTGTTTTTGTGCATGTTGATGCAGGACATCGAGGCGAAGTCGTGGCGAGACACGAGGTGATCGGACTAGGCGCAGTGGCGTTGAGGTCGAACGGTCGGGATGTGTCAAGACGGCGTGAATCTTGAGGTGGTTGCGAGTCAAGGACGAGGCGTCTGGGAGGCTTCGGAAGGTGCGCAGGGCGAAATGGTATTTTCGCAAGCGGCACAAGTGGAGGCGGTTCCGTTCGGTGTAACGGCTTAATGGGTTGGAGGCCCATTAGGCAAAGGCTATAAATAGAGTGAACCCACAGTGTTAGGGTTAGACTTTGAGAGAGAAAATTAGGGTTAGCTCTAGCAAAAGGGTGTGTTTTGCTTTTTGAGAGTTTGTTGGTTTGGAGAGAATGAATTAAAAATCTTTGTAATCATTCCTCTGTGTTTCCTCTGTAATCTCTAGACTTCTATCAATGAAACTCTGAGGTTTTTGATTACTTGTTTATGCCTCTCTTATTCCCTTCCTGTTCTTGTTAAATATTTAGGGTTTTGATGTATCTTTTGATTCGTCTTATGAAATAGCATGAAACTTGATATCTAGAGTCATTTTGATATTGCTATTACATCCTCAAAGTTTCATGAGCTAAGAATCTGAAAATCTCGTTTATTGTGGGTTTTAGTCTTTCTTGCTCCTTCTTCAAGAAATCCGTTTTTGCCTTGATTATTGAATCTTTGTTTGCGATTCTTCTCCATAAGGTCAAGATATTGTTTAGGATGATGTCCTGTGAAACTTGACCTGAGAAGAGCATTCAAGATTTAGTATTTCAGATTTTTGGGAAAACCCGAGCAAGATCGTTCTTGGTCGGGACAATCGAACTTCCGATTGTCCACTACGAATTATCATGACGGAACTTCCATGATCCGGAACTACTGGCGTGAACTATGCACGGTAGAATCGAGCTTAGATTTTTGATGTAATGCATGAAACTTGTTTTAGTTCTCTGATTTTGTTTTACTCTTCTTAAGAGGACTTTGTAGAAATTGCTTAAATACAGTAAAGGGAAGTTCTTAATTTTAAGGCACCATTCACCCCCCTCTGTTGCCATTTCGGTCCTTCACTTATTTTTCTTTTCTTATACTTTTCAAAGTACATGTGACACTGCTTTCTGCCTTCATCTGTTGCAGAGAGATGGAAGAGGATTGGTCGACAAGACTGGTGGCTGAAGGTGCTTTCAAGAGCATCAAGCTTAGCCTATCCACCGAGGATGAGATCGTAAGTTCTCCTTCTTTGATGTTTTCACTAGTGCTGCTGTTGCATAGAGATACATGCAGAATTAAAAACATAGTGTGTTTGATCTCTCCGCCCCTTTTGCATTCCCTCCCTCTCCGACTCTCCCCCTGCATATCGTGCAGACCGCGACCCCTTCCGGTGCTTGCTTCGTCCCCCTCCTGCCCTACTACACCCACTTGCATCCCGGCGAAGGTGCTATGGCGTGGGTGCGGCAGCGACATCCTCCTGTCACAGCATCACCTACGACACCGTCTACGCTTTCTCCTTTGCGCCTTTGCCTCCACTCCCGCTCTTCTGCTTTGCTTCGTGCGCGCCTCCGCCCCCTCCCCCGTCGTCACTTTTATCGGCCGGATCTAGACAACCCTCACTTCCTTCTCTCCGCTCCTGCTGCTCTACTCTACTTTGCGCGTCTTGACGAATTGAGATATATTATATCTATTTAATTAATAAACTATTATATTAATAAAATATTTTATAGTAGCACACGGGCACTTAACTAATTTTGAAAAAAAATTATACTTGTGAACTTGTACGCCCGTAGCCATGATGAGCATGATTCACGATAGCAATAATCGCTGCAGCACCACAACAATAACGGAATTACACTATAGTGAGCACCGGGCCCACGTGTACGCCAAAGGAAGCGACCAATGGTAAAAGTGCCACACACTCGGTCGCACAATCGGCGTGTAGCCGGTCCCACCCCGTTGCGTGCCCCCTTCGCCTTATCCCCCCCAGCCCACCCCACCCCACCCCACCCGGCCCATTCCCCCACCCCCAGCCGCTCCCCACGCCCTTGCGACTGACACCCCGGGCCCACGCCCACGGCCCACACGCCAGCGACACCGAACTCCAGCCGCGCCGCGGGACACGTGGAGCTCGCTCGCATCTCCGGCTCTCGCTATAACAGTTTCCCCCACTTCCATTTCCTCCCCCCCCTCTCTCCTCTCCGCTCCCCCGCGAGGACTTATCAGATATTTATGAGCGCTGCGCTGGTTAATCTCTCGCGGTCGCGTGCTCGCAGTGGTGGTGGGATTAAGCCGCGGGGCTAAACCCTAGCCGTGGCCGGGGGGTTTGGGTGGGTTGGTGGCTGGCTTC
Source organism: Hsuehochloa calcarea (assembly GCA_036346395.1). Taxonomy (NCBI): domain Eukaryota; kingdom Viridiplantae; phylum Streptophyta; class Magnoliopsida; order Poales; family Poaceae; genus Hsuehochloa; species Hsuehochloa calcarea. Next base: position 51,056,851 of record CM070610.1, on the reverse strand, counting down.
CATCCCGCTCTGCGGTGGGGTGGGTGAGAATTCCGTGCCCGGTGATGGTGTTGTTTTGGTTTTTCTGTGGGACTTTCTAGGTGCTGCTGGGGGTTGGTTGGACCACTGTTCATTTCCCCCATTTTTTGGATGAACTTTTATCCGCTTTTTGTGGTAATCTATAACTATCCTTGTTTTTTTTTAATCTGAGACGGATTTATCGTTGAGGTTTTGTGAGGTCGTTTCGATCGGCTCTCGGTTCTGTTGGCTTTGGATTGGAGTACGATCGTTCTGTTATTTTGTTTGGATTTTTTTGCGATTTTTTTTCGGTGGTTTTACTTGGCTGGGGACCTGGGATTCTGTGGTTTGAGTGCGTGCTTGTAGAACTGATGCTTGATCCGCAGCATCTGATTTCTTTTGATAGGATCGCACAAAAATTTCTGGCGCTTTTATGATTTTTATGATATATCTCTGTTTCGATTCTATTTAGGATTATAATTTCAGTCGCTTAGGATATAGTGGGGGTGCACGGTTCACAATTTTTTTTCAGTAAGCTTTAGTATTTTTTAGTATTATGTTGGTTAATCTAATTGGTAAAAAGCTAACACTATGATATCGTCATGTTGCAGAATGGAGTGGAACATGACTAAGGCTGTCTCGGGCTCTTAACTATGCCGTAAATGGTTGATGAGATAAGAACAGTACAGCTGCCTGTTACTCAGAACCAAAATTTTGTATGCGTATAGATTCTTTCGAGTCCGCCGAGGAGTGATTAGTTTTGTTCATTACTTTCACCCCTAATCATGGGTGGCGTCTGCTCAAGGAAGAGAAGCCAATTGGTGGATGAGGACGATTCTTTCCAGACATCCACAAGGTTCTCAAAGACCAGCAGCTTGAAATGGCTGCTGCTTACACTGCCCCGCAGCAATTCTGATGTCCCCCGCAATGGCCAGGGAAAGGGCCCTGGACGGTGCCCGTCGCTCATGGAGCTTTGTGTGGCCAAAGTCTGCAAGGTGGTATTGCGGTAACATGTGTTTAAGCGTTTTCCTTTGCTAAGGAATACTGCATTTTTGTTTGACGGCCTGGAATACTTGCAGGATATAAATAAGTATTCTAGTTTTGCTATGCTGCCGAGGGATCTCAGTCAGCAGATTTTCAATGAACTGGTGGAGTCGAACTGTCTCATGGAGGCATCACTTGAAACTTTTCGGGATTGTGCCCTGCAGGTAAGATTCTGTTGTCTATACTTTGCTTACATGTGGCACACAATCCGGTAAGATTTCTGTTGTCTATACTTGGTTTATAAGTGTGGCACACAATCCGGTCTTATAAGATACTTACAAAACTTAAAAGGTTGGAATTGATGGAAACAGTAAGCCAGTAGTCTTTAGCAAGAAAGTAACAAATGGAACCGGTTCCATCAAGCTAAAGATTTATGTAATATTAAGGTTCTTAATTGCTCTTCCCTTCTTTGGAAATTGAGTGATTACTTTAGCACATATAATTGATAACCAGCTTTTGTATTGAGAAGGTCATCCGATACTGAGCTATCTATTGACAAGGCACATTGTCAAACCTTTTCTATAGCTTATGTCTATATGATAATGAGGTGGAGTTTTCTCTTTGTGGGATAACTGATACTTCATACATTTCACAATCAGGACATTGGTTTGGGGGAGTATCCTGGAGTGAAGGATACTTGGATGGAAGTAGTGGCTTCTCAAAGGCAGTCATTGTTATCCGTTGACATTTCTTGCTCCGAAGTTACTGATAGTGGGTTAAATCTTCTTAGAGATTGCTCAAACATGCAAAGCTTGACATGTAATTACTGTGATCAAATCTCAGAACACGGCCTAGGAACCTTGTCAGGTCAGTAACACACTGCTTACTGAGTTTCTATTATCTAAATTCCTTTGAGTCATCTTGGAGGGGTTTAAGCATGAGCTTATAGCTGTTACCAATGCTGCGAGCCTAATCCATTACAATTGAGCTGGTTTTGGAATGTTTGTTAGATAAAGTTGAACTCATTATGTTGATAAGCCTAACCCTCCCCTGGCTTATGGGCTTATGGGGCTTATGCAAGCCCAAGCCTTTCTAATGTGAAGTTTCTTCCTTTAGTAGTTTTCTAACTTTTCAGTCATTTAACTTATCTATTCTACTACGTATGCATTCCTTTTAAATCTGCAGGACTTTCAAACCTGGCATCTCTAAGTTTCAAGAGAAGTGATGGTGTTACTGCTGAAGGAATGAGAGCATTTGCAAATTTAGTTGATTTGATCAATCTTGACCTGGAACGATGCCTAAAGATTCATGGTGGCCTTGTTCATATAAAAGGTATCACATTTACATGCTTACTTCTGTAGGTATCTAAAATTCTAAATTGGATCCTCTTGAGTCTTTTTTCCCTTTTGGAATGTCATAATGCGCTGTGATGCCCATTGCTGATCTTGGTTTGTCTCAACTTTTGACTACCTTTTGAGTTGTTGATAGTTTGGTTTATCAGCTGCATTTATTTTTGTTCAGGACTGAGAAATCTGGAATCACTGAATATGAGATATTGTAACTACATTGCAGATTCAGATATAAAATATTTATCAGGTAGCAGCACATCTATTTGTTTCCTTTGAGATTTCTGCTTTGATATAGCATATGGTGCACTTAGACCCCTTATCTTAATAGAAACTAAGCCATTGTTATTTTGAACAGACAAAAAGGAATCTATACCAGATCTTCCCTCCTTGCAAAGCTGACAAGCACCTTTCTTTTTGCAGATCTCACAAATTTGAAAGAGCTGCAATTGTCATGTTGTAGAATCACAGATTTGGGTGTTTCTTATCTTAGAGGTAAACAAGACTACAAGTTTTATCATTCCTAATTATAATGTTGATTTTTTCCTTAATGATTCAAAGATCTGTCCTTTTCCTTTGGTATTTTATGGGTCTATTTATGATCTGTATTGAACTGTTTATATCCGAGCCGATCTAAAGCTTCTCAGGTTTTCTATTCACCATTTCTTTTCTGTAGGCTTGTCCAAGCTAACTCACTTGAACTTGGAGGGCTGTCCAGTGACTGCTGCTTGTTTGGAAGCTATCTCAGGTCTTGCAACTTTTCTTAATAGTGCCTTATGCCACTACAAGTCTTGATAGTGTTCCACCTCTGTGAAAGGCTCCTTTTTTTGTGCTTGCTTGGTTCATATGCTCACAGATTTCGGCATTGCCTCAGTTGAATCTTATGGAAAGTTAAGGGGGTTACTTGTTTACAGTGTCTAGTTTTTTTTATCCTTTTGTCAAAATATGTGCCAGAAAAAGTTTTTGGCACGAGACATTAAAATTCTATACACACAGGAGGCGTGCTTTAGAGACTAATCAAAGAAGCTGGTTGAGCATGACATAATAAAATTGTATAAAACAATGTTCAATTATTGGGCAGATTTTATTCCAAAGAAAGTTGGGAAAATTCATAGAACAAGATGCTGATCGCACTTTACAGTAATCAGACAACTGCTTATTTGTGAGAAGTTAAACTCTTTCCATATGTTTGCATGATATTGCACAATCCTCTTTTTCTTCTCGCTTATTGAAGGTTATTGTTAATGTTTATTCTATTTCAAGGCTTAGTAATGGATATGATGAAAAGAGTAGATGTGTATGAGCCTGAAGAAATCTAGACTCTAGGGCTTTTCACAAGGTGTCTGAATCTTTGCTGCTTGAAGGGTGATTTGTTGTTTCCTTTGTAGCTGTAGAGGTGGTAAGCAGAGTTATGATGCACCATAGTGTTGTGGACGCATTTTATGGCAAGACCCTACCAGCGACTCAAACGCAAGATCTCCAAGAATTCGGAAGACAGCACTTCGGCTGGAGCTTCCGAAACTGAACTCAGTCCAGGTTCTGTAGCCGGCCAGGATTTGGCAATTGTGCCAGATAAGGAATATGTCCCTTCGGAAAGAGATAATTAGGAAAGCAATAAGTTAGCAATCTCCTTCAGAGATAGAATTAGCTATTTGAGTTTGGGTTAGCATTTGAATTAGTTTCCTTTTCGGATGTATTGCTGTCCTGATTTCGGAACTACCGAGATCTCCCGCCTTAGGCTCTATATAGGCAGCGTATTATATCGGTGAAAAGGGTAATCAAGAAATACATTAGACTCCTATCATCAAGTTTAGCCAACGTCAGAGCCCTGTGCACCCTTTCAGCAGCAGCGCCGTCGATCACGGGCAACCGTAGCCTTCGCCTCCTATCCCTCCTCAGCCAAAATCCTTCCCATCCTCTCACGCCATATCAATAGGCATGTCTAATTTTGCCTCTTGTACATGAGGCCTCCTGATAGTGCAGACGTCGATTTTTTTTAGTATTTAGCTCTTTTCAGATGAGGCCTCACCAGGGATTGAAATCTCGATGCGGGAAGATCCTGTCGATGGCGTCACCGAATGTACCTGCATTCTGTAAATTTTAAAAAAACGGCCCGAATTCGAATTTCAAAATTTGAATTTTCTCCGGACCGGGTAACCGGGAAAACCGGCTGAAAAACCGGGAAAACCGGAAAATGGTGAAAATGGTAATTAGCAAATTTAAATTTGGAATAATGCAAATATTAATGAGAAAGTGTTTCAAGTTGTACATAAAAAGCTTGATTTTCAAGCAAGAGCTTAACTAGGCTAGTTTGCCCTCTCCTAGGATGTAAAAATTAAGTATAGATCCAAACGTTCCCAAAGCAACTATTGTCTGTCCATGATGAATTGAAAGACTGCCTAATGGAATGACAATAGACCGAATAAAATGCTGCATATATTCTAAATACACAGGCATACATGATTTTTCAGAAGGATGAGTAGTATGCTCTTGCACTTACACAATTGAAAGAGTAAATTGCATTGGTGCAATGGTTGTGAAATTACCTAAATATTTGATTGATCAATGATGCAAACATGATCAAGTTTAGGGGGGCGGCAAAGTACAATGCAGGTTCAGGGTGTTGAGTGAGACAACTGCACAAGTTTAGAGAGCTTCAATGCAATTTACTCTAGTTGAAAATATTAGGTCCATTTGAATTCTTAACTATCTTATATTTTCCAAAGGCCGTATATTAATTGTTTTCTTGCTTCTTTCATGACTCCACCTTCTAAAAGGATAGCTTTCTAGTTACATGAGCTACCCTTAGGAGCTAGTATTTTTAGCAGAAATATGAAAGTTGGACTTGGTCGGCCAGTCCTGGCCAAACAAATGCCAGTATATTGATACTAGTAATCATACATATGAAACCTGTGTTGCTGAACAAACTATTAGCAAATACTTTTTCGTATCTCTTATTAATCATATCGCGTCACTAAATGATTTGAAAGTATAGGATTAAATAATCAATCCAATCCTGAGCAAATAATGATGCAATCCAATTCTCGCATGGTTGCATGCAATCCAATTAATGAGAAAGTGTTTCAAGTTGTACATAATAAGTCCTCCTTTATGTTTTAATAGTGCTAAATATACTAAAAACTAATGTTTCAATTCATAATCTAGTATAAGAATGACTAAACCAATTAGGGAAGGACATTATGGAGTCAAAAATTCAAATTCAAATTTTAAAAATTTCGGCCGGTATTTTTTTACCGGTTCCGACCGGTAAACCGGTTACCGGCCGTTTTTTTTATCCATGGGCCTGACCAATATTTGGAGAATCGGAATTGCCCAAGACCATTACTAGGCCGTTCTAGTTTTCCGGCAGTTTACAAAAGAAAAAAATCCAGTTTTGTTTTGCAATTTTTTTTGTTCACCTTTTCAAATTATGATGTTTGGATCATATTGAACAAATAATAATGTGTGTATTCCGCCTAAAGTGGAGATCGTGGCTGGTGAAGTTAACGGTCTACTCTGAACCAGCCCTATTAGGGAAAAACAGTCTGGGGCCGGTTCCAAGAAACCAGACAGTTCCCGGTTTTCCAAACCCAAGGCCTGATTTTCTGCTCTTGCACTGATAACTGATTTATATGGGTCATTAATACTAGTATATTTTCAACCGTGTATGTTCTGACATTCGTCTTCTCTTGGATTCCATTAATCCTTGTCTCATTGGTGTTTAATGCTTCTCCTAAGCAGTATCTGGTCTCATCCAAAGATATCATAACAACAGAATCTCATGGGTTGTTTGCTTCTGTAGGATTGGCGTCACTGGTGTTGTTGAATTTGAACCGGTGTGGCATATGCGATGAAGGCTGTGAAAACTTCGAAGGTAAATATAGTGCTGATTGCTGACTATGTCTGGAGTAATGCAGTTTTCACTATATGCAAACACATGTTAAGGAACATTAGGTGAGTGGTGAATGTGGGCCATTGAACTGAACCTAGGACACTCACTTGCATCAAAGCTGGAATGACATTTATAAGACATTTTTGTTGAAGATAATACTCGTAACTAAAGCCTTGTCCTCCCACTATGCGCTGGCAGTTTTCGTAAATGACCGCATAAACTATTGAAAATGTTTTTTTTTCTGACACACAAATAGTATACATCCCTTGCTTTTCTGCTCAGCAGATGACTACCTGAATTGTTAAGTTGAGAAAGTTTTGTAAATACGCTTTGCTTAGTTAACCACTTAGTATACATTGTTATGCTAGCTGTTTTATACCATTTTTGTGCAAGATTATGTCACGCGTAGCTGTTGTTTTATTCATTATAATTGTGCCGCTTTGCAGGTCTTAAAAAATTGAAGGTTTTAAACTTGGGGTTTAACCAGATTACAGATGCATGTTTGATGCATCTGAAAGGTAAGACTGTTTTTGTCCAAAACTTATATTTCCTTTTTTTTCAAGCTTTGGATATTTACGGAGACAATGGAGGTACTAAAGTTGCACAAGCCACACGCCTGGCTTGATTTTGCACATCAGTATCACCTCATTAGATTATCCAATAGTGCTCATTTCTTGTAAGGGCTCAAGTAAATGTGTTTGGAAGGAGAAACAGACTCGGTGCCATTTTTGTTCATTATAAAATGGTAAAGATGCTTGATAGCACTTCGTAATGTTGATCATAAGATGGTGAAATTGGCAAATTGGTGGTGGACATTGCTGACTTTAAAAAGACTAAAAAATTACATGATGGGATTCACTGGTACATTTGTATATGTTATGCAAGGATAAAAAACCTGAAACCGGAGGAAATCCCGGTCGCCGGCCGGCCGGTTACCAGAAAAGCCAGGAAAAGCCGGATGAATTTTGAAAACTGAATTTTGAATTGAAGATTTGAAAAACCGGTTACCGCCCAAAAACTGGAAAACCAGGAATAATGCAAATATTAATTAGAGTGTTTAATGAAGTGCATATTTAGCTCATATGAAGTGCAAACAGGCTGGAACAATAAATCAAGCATATTTAGCTCATACAATACGTAATCTAGCATAAAAAGGCCTAAATCAACCTAGCAAGTGCATTACGCAATAAAAAATTCACATTCAAATTTGAAATTTTCCAGCCAATACTGTTCATCCCGGTCCCCACCAGGATTTCCGGTAACCGTCAGGATTTTGATCCCTAATGTCATGTTGTGTTAGTGTATGGCTCATATATGAGGGTGAAAGAAGGGTTGTGTCCGGAAAGCGGTACGGACTACGGGTCCGAGTCGAACATGTAATCGAAGTATAAATATATACCGCTGATCTCTTGTAACCCTAATCGTGAAAAAAAACTTCTCATGCGGACGGAGCCGCTGCGATTCGGCTCACGATGGCGTAGGCTTTGCCGAATATCGTAAACCAATCCTCGTGTCTCTTGTGTGCTTGTTGTGATTGTTCTCTCGCGTTAAGGGTTGCCGCCGGTTTCAACATCATGCTTCTTGTTGTAGACTGCCACTCCCCCTCTTCTGTTTTGGTGCTTAGGTTGCTTGTAGAGATAACATTGAAACTAGAGCATCATTTTAGAGTTACACAACTTCTATGGGGGTAAAACTGACTGATGTTCCTTTGTTCCTTCTAGAATTAATCAATTTGGAGTCCTTGAACTTGGATTCATGCAAGGTTGGAGACGAAGGTCTATTACATCTGAAAGGTGAGTTATTTTTATCACCAGTCTTCAGACTATTACAGCATTTATTTTAGTACCATGCTGTTAATTCACTCCCTTTTCAGTTATAACAAGGTTGTTTGATCTCATAATTAGATTGTATCCGATAAGTTAAGAGATTTGTAAGTGCTTATCCCTTGTGATTGCCTCTACATTGGTCCAGAATTATCATCAAGGATACAGTTGTCGACCGCACTTCGTTACAAAAACTCTTTACTTAACTACTAAGCTGATATGTTAGCTTGTACTGTTAATGATTGCGCTTTCTATTGTACTTGCAACTGTTTTAGAGCATTATTTGATTGTAATCATGGATATATTTTGCTGTTCTATGCTTATGACTGTTAGAATAGGAGTTAGAATAGGGACTCTTTTGTATTGCCTTATCTATATATGGCATACACCTCTTGTACTCCTATATATATTGCTCATTAGGCCTCTTCAGTATACACACAATATTCATAACATGGCATGTTATCAGAGTTAAGGTTGGGGTTTACCGTAGCGGCTGCCGCCCCTTAGCCTCTACCCGTTGTTCGCTGCCGCTATCCCCGGGAGGACCGATCTTTGCTCCCAGGGGTGGCCTCTCGTCGATGCCCGTGCTCTCTCTCGTCGGGCTTTTGGAGCAGCAGCAACATCATCCGGTCCTTGCCGTCACCGCTGAGCTTGGTCTTCGTCTTCATCGTCTGGCCATCCGCGCGAGCCACCTCGCCTCGTCTTCATCGCCTGGCCGTCCACGCGAGCCGCCTCGCCTCGTCTTCATCCCGATCCCAACGACCCAAGCTCCCTCCTGATCCCGCCGTTCGTGATGGTCGCCGCTTCCGATCAAATCCCCCGATCCGGGTCCCCGCCCCGTAGGTCGAATTGGGCGGCTTCTTGGGAGCGCTTCGGCGGATGACGGATCGAGGGTTGGAGTTGTCCGGCAGTGCCATGCAAGAATCGTGATTAGTTTGTTGCTAGACTGAGGCGGATGGTGAGATGAATACTTCATGAATTGACATTCTCGCTAATGCCCTGGTTCGGCTCGGGGCATGCGAACTTTCTAAATATCTTCAATACAAATAACCATGGACAGAAGAGTTGGTGTGGTGCGGTGAGTGTGGATGGAGGAGGCGGATGGTTGGAGACTTGGCCCGATTGGGATGCTATCTTGATGTGCCTGGCATCTGAGATGGTGATGCTATCTTGATGGGCATTCCATTTGAGATGGTTGGTGACTTGGCCCGACTCGGATGTTGTGCCTGGCATGTGACTAGATAGTATTGTTGCTTGCCGGTTGGATTAGGAGATGTGTCTTCTGATACTAGTTATCCTTAGGCTTTTCTTTCTTTGTGTCGTTGCTTTTGTTGCATCTATCCAAATCCGTACCACTCAATTTTTAAGCTCGTCTAAGCCATACGAGTCCACAAATTTATTGTCAATCATAGAAGCATAGGAATTTCTTTTGCATGGCAGCAGTCGCCGCTCCTCTCCGAGCCACTGCAGATCGTTATGATGCCGCCGCTTTCTCTTAGCCGCGGCCCCAAGCTTTTAAGGCCACCTCGTTTCTTCCGCACTGCGTCTTCGTTGTACTTCTTGTGCATTGCGCCGCGCTTCTTCCGCACTACGCCTCCGTTGCGCTTCTTATGCATTGCGTCACGCTTCTTTTGCACTACGCCTCCGTTGCGTTTTTTATGCATTGCGTCACGCTTCTTTTGCACTGTGCATCTGTTGTGCTTCTTGTGCACTGCGCTGCCGTCGTCTTGGGCTTTGATCTACGCCGTCATGCTTCTATTTATTTCTATTCGATTTGACTTGATAGCTTTATCTATATTTGTCGGTTTCATCATCTTCTTCGTCGTGTTGCCGCGGTCGACTTTTCTTCCGCACCTTGTGCTTTATGGGGTGTCACACTACCCCGGATGGGAGATCTTTTATCAACGTATTTTTCAAGAGCTACATGCTACGACGATATTATCAAGACTCGGATTTTGGATTTTCCCTAGTTTAGTGTGAACACTTTCCAAATGCAATGCTATTGCATACGTCTCGCATTCGAGGGGGTGTTAGAATAGGAGTTAGAATAGGGACTCTTTTGTATTGGCTTATCTGTATATGATATACACCTCTTGTACTCCTATATATATTGCCCATTAGACCTCTTCAATATACACACAATATTCATAACAATGACGATATGCCCTTATATAGGCCTTGTGCTGTTGAAAAGCTTGGAGCTTTCTGATACTGAAGTTGGAAGCAACGGACTCCGGCATCTATCTGGTTTGTCTTGACTTCTGAAATTAATCTTTTTAGTTCTCATTTTATTTAGCAGTAAAGTGCAATGCCATTTGTATTGTAAAATATCTGAAATGTGATGAAATAGTGCAAGGATTTCCTTCATTAACACCAGCCTACTAATGGATTATACAAGGTTGCTAGATGGAAAGTGCCTCTGACGAGACAGCATGATTTTTGTTTAGAGTTTTATGTGCATCTTGTGATCATTTTATCATGTTTTTTTGTAATCTGCTTACTGTATTATATCAAGCAGCATGCCAATGGCTACTTAATAATATGATGTTTTCATTCACTGGATGTTTGCCATCATATTCTCGTTATGTCTGCTCTTAAATATTGTATCAAGCAACTTGTCAATCAGAAGTCCTCTGCAGTCGTTTTTTTTGTTATTCTCCAGATTAGAAGACATCTTGATTAGAAAGCTATTGCATTTCTGCAGGTCTTCGGAATTTGCAAAGCATCAATCTCTCGTTTACATTGGTCACAGACACTGGTATGAAGAAGATCTCCGCGTTGAATTCGCTGAAGTCAGTTAATCTTGACAGTCACCAGATAACTGATGTTGGCTTAGCAGCACTTACAAGTATGTATCATATGCTAAAGTTGTAGTAATGCATAATCCTTTTCTGTACTGATTGCAGTAAAATACTAATAATCAAAAGTGGGGCTAATTGCTAGTTGTTGCTAATTTCTTGGGTAAAAGTCAGGCAGTTCTGATTTTCTTTTTAATTGGCATGATGTTGTGGTTTTATCTCTGCTTCCGGTGAAATGCTATTAAGTGTTCTCTTTTGTGCTCAATATTTCATATCTGGTGAGGGTGGTGGTTGCTAATATTTGTAATACAAGGTGTAGTTGATTTGGCAATTTTGTAAGGTTATATGTAAATTCTCCATAGTTATGCTGTGTGTTGTTGCGAATACTGGTTTCGTTATCACTTGATGTTAGTTTAAGTTTGATCCCTGGAGGTAATGCAGGTCTCACTGGATTGACTCATCTTGACCTATTTGGAGCTCGGATAACTGACTACGGCACAAGCTGCTTCAGATGTAAGAGCATACTTCAAATCAATTTAAACTGTAGGATTGATTATGGTAATTATGTTTTTGGCATCTTTTTATCCAGACTACTCACTGTCGATGGTTTGATTTTCAGATAGTTATTTGGAGAATCATTTACATGAAACAATTTTATCCTACATCAATGTCAATACAAAATGGATTATATTAGATATATAGAGCCAGTTGCCGTCAGTTACATAAGCTTGCCATTTTTTGTCAGCATTTGTCAGTCTGTTATATTAGATATATAGGGCCAGTCGCGTTGTACAGAGTTTGCTTCTTCTGGACCTTGTCAAGTAGGCAAGTTTCTAGATGCGATTCTTTAAGCGTCGCAGTATCCAATTCTAAGACCATTTTGCAGAAACATCATTTGAAGTTGGTGTAACTTTCTGTACCATGCCACATCACCTGACATGGTTTATTCTATTTCAGATTTTAAGAATCTTCAGTCTCTTGAAGTCTGTGGTGGGTTAATTACTGATGCCGGGGTGAAGAATATCAAGGATCTGAAAGCTCTGACGCTCCTCAATTTATCTCAAAATGTTAACCTCACAGACAAAACCCTGGAGCTGATTTCTGGTATTATTTTTCTCTGTTAAAATGGTTTCGTTTGTACGTTCCATGTCTCTGCTTGCCTGTGCTCTTATCTCATGGTTATCCGGTGTACAGGATTGACTGCTTTAGTCTCACTGAATCTCTCCAACTCTCGGGTATCAAATGCCGGTCTGTGCCACCTGAAGACGCTGCAGAACCTGCGCTCACTGTCACTCGATTCCTGCAGGGTGACAGCAGACGAGATAAAGAAGCTCCAGGTGACGGCGCTTCCCAATCTGATAAGCGTCCGGCCTGAGTAGCTTGGCAGCACATGACCTCCTGTAAATAATTATCCGGCTGAAGCAGGCTATCCTGTAGATATCTTGCAAGAACCTGGAGTGAAGGCACATAAGTTATATTAGCGTGTACATAGGCGTTGTCACTAACGATTAACGGAAGCCCTTCGTTTCGAAGTACCGAAAAATACTACTACTACTTGTGGTGTCTCATTTGTTCCGTACGTGCACCCTCCGAGGCGCGACGGGAAGGAACAAAATTGTAATTATCGCGCTTCCTCGCCACAAGGGTGCTTTGTGTACCGCACTTTTTTTATGTTCCTGATAATCGGGGTGTCATCGAGTGTGGCGTTTTCACAAACACCATTGTTTTTAAACAAGGGCAGAGCTGCCATTCATGAACACCATTTTTAAAGATTGTTCTACTTATATGGCTTACGATTTTACGGCACATTATACTTATTCGGCGGTAGTATAATTAAATGTGATAATTGATTTATTAATAACATCATAGACTTTTCTTTGTATTTAAAATTTTTCATAAGGGTATTACTCTTGTGGTATGTGATTCCCATATGAACAATTATAATTCTTATCATGAGATTTTACTACTTATATTACCACTAAATCTTAACTAATTTGAACTATTGCATTAAAGAAAATGGACGATACGTGTTAAATTGAGTGTACTATAAAAGAGTTTTTTTTTAAAAAACTCTCTTTTACAGAGGTGTCTTATTCTCAAAGGCACATGAAAAGAATACAACACGAAACATAAACACCGTTTTTTCTCGATGATTTTTGCTTGCCTTAGTCGTCGTCAGTCGTCAACTCCAGGCTGACAGTATGTAGGCTGAAGTTCAAAATGATATAAATTGATCTCTCTGCAGCTTTGCTAATAGCTCCAGCAAAAGTAAACCGTGCAACTTTTGGAGCAAATTAAACGTTTGAATTGCAGCTAACCCACTACTTCAGCATACTTATCTTCGTTGTAAATTTTGAGCGCGGCCCTTTCAAAAAAAGAAAAGAAAAAAGAGCGTGGCCGACCCAAACGTGCCCATATCTTCGGCAATGGCCACCACGGCGTAACAAGGCCTCACGGCGGGTATATAGCTCCTCCTCCTACGGCCACAGCGACACGAGTGCACTAGTAGATCTCGATCTATGCACATTTTCAAAAGGTAGCTAGGAGGCATCCGCCGTTGCAACGAACCAGCTAAGTTTACCCTTTACATGCAGTACGTTTCCACCGCGCCCAACGCGCGCGGTAGCTCCCTGCGGCCGATCGGGCTGAAGTGCCGAACTGACAGTACAGTCAAGACACGCAATACGCTAGCGGTTAGTGAGTGGACTGAAATATCACTTGCACCGAGAAGGCGAGGAGCTAGCGCTCACGAGAGAATTCCTACCTAGGATATCCCATGGAGAAGAGCGGCCGCGTCGCCGTGCCGCTCGTCGCCTTGGCCCTCCTCGCCGCCGTCGCGCTACCTTCCGCTCTCTCCGGCGGCGACAGAACCAGCAGCCGAGACGGACGCCACCGCGAGCAGTTCCTACGGCGCGTCGTCCCGCACGAGCCACGGAAAGCGTCGCTGCTGTCGGCGAGTAGTACCCAACCCGTCAACAAGAGGGTAACTGACATGCGTGCGTATGCCGTGTGCCGATACTCCGCTCACGCGGTGATGAGATGCTCACTAGTACGATATCTCATTACGTACGTTTGGGGTGTGTGTGTGTGTGTGTAGGTGATCGGAGGCGCGATCGAGGCAGGCCTGGCTCGGTCTCGGGTGGCCATCCGCCGGGCGGCTCGCGCGGCGCCGACGGACGAGAGCGCCCGCCGGAGCTTCAAGGACGTCGGCGACGCTTTTTTGCCGCGCGGCGCCATCTACCGCAACGCGCGGGCCTTCCACAGGTACGCACGTTCCATTACAAGCAACGTCGCTGCGCGCTCGATCAGTTCTCATCACCATAGTGAAGTTGAACATTTGATGGGATCGAACTGGCTCTGATTAATATATAGCTAAAACGAAAAAAAATCGAAGATATCTTCATTTTTAAGCGCTTGTTTAATTTGCGATGGATTTATCAGGAGCTACCTGGAGATGGAGAGGAAGTTCAAGATATGGACGTACAAGGAGGGCGAGCCGCCGCTGGCGCACATCGGCCCGGGCGCGGACATCTACTCCATCGAGGGGCAGTTCATGTACGAGATGGAGGACCCCCGGAACCGCTTCGCCGCGCGCCGCCCCGACGAGGCCCACGCCTTCCTGCTCCCCATCAGCGTCTGCAACCTCGTCCAGTACGTCTACCGGCTCAACGCCACCGCCAAGCTCGCACCGCTGCGCCGCCTGGTCGCCGACTACGTCGACGTCGTCGCCGAGAGGTACCCGTACTGGAACCGGTCCAGCGGCGCCGACCACGTCATCGTGTCGTGCCATGACTGGGCGCCGCTGGTCTCCAGGGCGAACCGGCAGCTCTACGCCAACGCGATCCGGGTGCTGTGCAACGCCAACACCTCGGAGGGCTTCAGGCCCCGGAAGGACGCGACGTTGCCGGAGGTGAACCTCGCAGACGGCCTCCTCCGCCGCCCGACGTTCGGCCTGCCGCCCGAGAACCGGACCGCCCTCGCCTTCTTCGCCGGCGGCGTGCACGGCCACATACGCAGGGCACTCCTGCAGCACTGGCTCGACCGGGACCCGGACATGCACGTCCACGAGTACCTCCCCGCCGGGCAGGACTACCACGCGCTCATGGCCAGGGCCCGCTTCTGCCTCTGCCCGAGCGGCTTCGAGGTGGCGAGCCCGAGGGTCGTCGAATCCGTCTTCTCCGGCTGCGTGCCGGTGATCATCTCGGAGGGGTACCCGCCGCCGTTCAGCGACGTGCTGGACTGGAGCAAGATGTCGGTGACCGTGCCGGCGGCGAGGATACCGGAGCTGAAGGCCATCCTGAGGGGGATATCCGAGCGGAGGTACAGGGTGCTGCGCGCCAGGGTGCTGCAGGCGCAGCGACACTTTGTGCTCCACCGGCCAGCGCGGCGGTTCGACATGATTCACATGGTGCTGCACTCCATCTGGCTCAGGAGGCTCAACGTTAGGCTCCCGTACTGATGCAGGCTAGGTCTATGCGTGCGTGTATGTAAATGTGTCATGCGTGTTTTGTAGGAATAATCATCTTGATGGCAGTGGATTTTAGAGTGCTATTTGCATGATCGAATTGAATAACATACGGTTAGCCAGAAAGTAATACCGTGCATATTGTTATATAAATCTTTCGTCGTATACACTTAATCTCGTCATTTAGGGCACTTCCAACGGCCCTTGTACTTGTTACTAAGGGCTTATTTGGTACAATTTCCATATTCAGCTTCTCAATCGATTCTCGTGGGGTCATAGCAAACACCTTGATTCTCAAAACCACTAGATTCTGCTTCTCGCGAGAAGCTATTTCAAAAATGAACTAACAACGAGAAGCAACATCCTAGCAGATTCTCGTGAGAATATAACCTTTTAAAGTTGAAGGTTTTTACCAGCAAATGTCACTGAGTTACACAAATACAATTGAAGTATTACACCCAGGGGTGATACGGTCTATTTACCTCTAATCCCCTCATATAGTTTTTAGAGCCAACCTACCAGCCAAACGGTTTCAACAGACATCTCCAGATTCTCAGAGAAGTGAATTCTCAGATAATCAGGAGCAAAATTTGAAAAATGAAAATCTGAGTTGTACCAAATAGGACCTAAAACCATACATGCAACAGGAGAGAAGATGCTGGTTACTTGCATGAGTAAAAACTCGGCACTCAGACCAAGAAAATGGAACGGGAGGTTGGGGAAGGTGCGATTTTTTTAAATAATATATCAAAAAAGAATTACATTAATAAATAGTTAAATTTTTATTATAAAAATATCAATTGATAACAGGACCAGTTGCTCAGAGAACAAGGCCCTGTCGCCTATTCAATTAAACGTTCCGCACAAGTTCAACTTGGGCAATGCATGTATTGAATCCAATTGTGTTCACGTCTATCCAATCAAAATGCCTAGTGAAGAAAGTAGAACCACATTTCAAACTACAACTTATGGATGAAGAAAAATCATCACCAAACTTCAGTGTCATGATGCATGATCAATTAATCCCGATTTAACAATCAACTCGAAGGGGAAATATCCTGAGCGCGAGATTTATGGAAACTGGTGGGTTCTTTGTTCATTGTCTCTCTACACTCTACCTTCATTCTTACATTTTTTTTCCTAATAAAATGAATTTGATGATCATGACCATAATATTTGAAACATGATGCATATCATATATGAGAAGTAATAATAATAATAATTTTGCTGAATCACAGTTGCCTAAAAAATTCTTAAAGTTCAGTCAATTATGTGGTTGTTCGATCTCTTTGAGATGCGTTCTATACATGTGTCGGATTAACGGGCCTATCCTACTATTGGGTTCTCTTTGGCATGGTTGATCTCAGCTTGTTCGTATAGTCCATAGGATTTTGTTACTTTTGTTTCCATTGTTCATTGAAAAAAAAGTGGCCATCGTTTTATAAAGTACATTGAAAACAGAGGAAATTTTTGTATAAATAATTTTCATTTATAAAGTTGCATACTATTTCAAATAAACTTTTAGTTTCATATAATGTGCAATTCTAGTACTTTGTTAGTGCAAGTATCAGTTTGTCTTACGTCAGGATTGACCTATCATTCTTTTATGAAAATTTATTAATTGAGACTATGCTTTGGCTTAATCTTTTCTAGTTAACCTTGGAAGGATAGTTTGTAAGCAGCAAAGTACTTTGTTGTGGTTATATGAACAAAACTTAGTAGATTAAAAGTTGCATAACATTTTAATTACACTTTCAGTTCGGGCAATATGCAATTTTTGTTCATTTGCAGTGCAATATCATAAAAGCATTTTTTAAGTTGTCCCTTTAAAACTTTGGTCTAGTCATTTCTAATGGTTGCAAAATCTGATTATGTTTCAATGTTATTTTCATCACATGAAGTAGTAACTAGGTCACCTAGTTCATAGTATTACTGCTGTTGGTCGCCTATTGTCACCTAGTTCATAGTAATTTGACTATGGAATTAATATATGAAAAATGCTAATTAGGTAACCTATGAACAAGTCATGTCAGAAAAAAAGTTGTGTTCTTTTTCAACTAAACTTTAAGTCCTATGCAATGTGCAATTTTAGTTCTTATTCGGTGCAATTTTTATTTAACCTTTTTGAATATACCCCCTTTAAACTTGGCAATAGTGTTTTTTCAGTAGTTTAATTCTTTGTATGTGTTAGCTTGATATGTGGATCACATGACGTAGTAACTAGCTCATCTAAGTCACAGTTTTTTTATATACTTAGAATAATTTTTTACCCTTTTGATTTGGTTTCTGTTTTATGTGAGGGTTCACATGGTTAAAAATATTTTGGCCTTCTTAGAAAAACAGTTGTTTTTCATCTTTTTGTTATTCTGCTTTTGATTTCGTACGTGTGTATGCTACATAAATTATCTATCTTCCATTATTTATTTAGCTCTTCTATGTAATCCATTATATTTTTTCTCTAATGTTCTTCCCCATTTATTTTTCATTGGGAAATTTCTTTTTATTGGGAGGTGGGTAAGAGACACGCATTGAGACATTTAATACGTACATGGTTCCTCGCAAAAAAAAACTATATATATTCATGGTTGCTTGGGCTACAAAAAATTCGGCCTTTATTTTGCTTTTAACCGGGCTTAAAATTTGTGACCTTGTTATATCTGAGCTTTACAAATTGGGCCTAGTATTTTTTTTAAAAAGTTAACGGGTTGCATTTCTATCTCTTAACGGGCAGGCCACCTGGAAGCAGCCCATTAACATATCAGATTGGGATCGGAGCGTTATCAAAATCGACTGAAAGTTAACGTTTTTTTTTAGTTGCCTGTGCAATAGTCGGCCCCTAACAATAACTATGTCTATTAGTTTCCCTTTTTAAATATTTTTGGTGACATGGATTCCATGTACAAACTAACTAGTTGTACATTAAATAGACAGATTACTCCTAATCGCGTGGTAATGAGTACTGATAGTATGTAGCTAGATTGTATAAACAAAGACACAAGCTTGTATGAACAAAGACACAGGCTGTTACTCACAAAAGAGTGATGCTCTAGAATACGTGCAATCAAATTCTATTAATTTTGACTAAAGATATTGTTTAAAGTGTATGGTTTAGATATATAAAAATGATATGAGTGGAGTTGCCATAAAAAAAAATACTTTATAATATTGCGTTCTTACAACTTTATTCGAATATATGATAGGAAATTTAGTGGTCAAAATAGCATATTGTTGTCTTTGAAAAGTCAAAAACATCACTCCCTTGTGACTGAAGGGGTATATGGTAGGAATGATTATAGTATTTCAAGATAACCATGAAAGAAATATCTAAAGCTCTACTGTACTTGCAGTGTAGCTGTGCAAGTGCTTCTAGGGCTTTTCCCCTTTGGTGCTCATGAACTAATAAGTTATAATGTTTCTTTAATCAATTCACTATGTCCAATTTTCGATATTACTTCATTTATTCAAGGGATTTTTTTTACAAAAACTCACAGGCATGTGAGGGAGTTTGTTAAAAACACATCTGCATCTCAAAGTTTGACAAAAACTCATCCGCAAATTCTATGTGGTTACAAATTCCCCGACCCTAAGCAATCAATTTACTCATTAAAGCTTCTAGATGTTAAGAATTACTAACCTAGTTGTCTCCCATTTATAGGACCGTGTCCAAATCCATCTAGACCACGAGAATCCTCCCGCTTGATCGCAACATTGGGATCCACCTTCTTTCTCGTCCCTTTATTTCTCTCGCTCTTGTGTCACGCTTTTGCACAAAGCTTGACGCTAGCACATATTCCTTATTGAGATTACCATGCAAGCACCATCTTAGCGAGTAAATTGCCGGTTCCGCAGAGCCCGCCGGGGGGCTTGCAGGGTGGTTTTTTGACAATTTCTCCAACTAGCAGGTGGGTTTTTGCAAAAATCCCTTCAACTTTCAACACAAATACTACTGGCTTGCTAACAAGTATATCAACAACAAACCTCAGATATCCAAGGAACAGAAGTCACAGAACACAAACATAAGGATATAACTGAAACACGGCAGGCAGTTAACGATGTTCCATGTCACAGGTTCATTTTACATCAGTGGAGGAGAGATATGTCAACTGAGCCCTTGGGCTAGAGCGTAAGGTGTTATTTAGAGCTGCTACATAGTTGAGCAACTTTGATCAGCAGGACAATATTTACAACAAAATCGAGTCTGCAGAACTTTAGTGGTTTTTGTTTTTGTTCTCCAGGTCCTGCACAAGACCAAAAACATCACAAACAGATAGCACATATCGAGATAGGAGCCATTAATTTTGTATATAATCTGACTGTTATGCAAATGATTTATGCAAACTAAATTTACGCAACTGAAGCAACTAACTTCATATAGGGTGAGTTTAGCATACGTACATCAAATAGAGACAGAGTAACCAAGGCAACAGAAGGCTATCTTGAGCGTGTCAAAGGATTCTACTGGAGCAGCATCTGTTGAAGAGAACACTTTGTACAGTTCAGCCAGCAGGAGAATACCCCCAAGAAACCTGAAGTAGCTGGCTGGCGAATATCACTTTCTCGTCTTTGTAATGCCCTCAAGAACTCCTCTGAGCTTAGGTTCCCATCACGGTTTGCATCAAACACATGGAAAATGACGTCCACCACTTTATCAGTCAAGCCCACCCCACAAACCTATAAAGGAAAATTAGGAATTCAATCAGAAAACAGAACTAATAACCAAGTGGGTAACTAGAGCATGTCAGCTATCAGCTAACTGCCCAGCTAGCACAGAGTGCTACATAATGATTAATGAAACAAGCCAGTGATTCTCCTAAGAAAGCTCAAGAGAAAGATTTCCATTGAAATTAGCTAATTCAAACTACATCTGATATTAAAAGGATATAAGCACAGTTATGAAAGACCATACATGAGTTGCTGCACGTTTTAGATCCTGCTTTGTCAACAAACCATTTACTTTGCCATAACTGAAGATAGCCATTGCAAAGGGTTCCAATCTTCGCCGCAGATCAGCAAAAGCCTTGAACTCCTAAAATTCCAAATAATAATAATGGTTAAAAAAACATGGTGAACCCAAGAAGTACAATAGGAATATCTGGATAGCAAATTGCCAAACCTCGAAGGTGATGCACAATTCTTTGAGATCAGGATTGTCGTCCAAATCATCAACTCTGTCAAGTAGCTTGTTTATGTGATTCATGTCAGCAGAAGCAACCATGGATAATGCAAAGTCCTTCACAGATATTGTCTTAGCCGATTTGATATCATAGTGACTGAACTCCAAGCGAACAATCTGCAGACAATTGAATAAAAATGATGAGATAACTAGTGACGACAGACCAGACCAGAGATAATAAGAGAGGAAAGAGGCTCTGTATATCAATTAATTTAGGCTTTTGAAGAGAAAAAAATTCATCTTTTTACTCAATCCTCTAAGTCTAACAAGGTTCATTAATCTCAATTTTATGTCTGTTGGGGGAGCCTATTTTAGGTTCTCCAGGAATGCCCAGAGGCTGCTTCAAAGGTAGAATGAAATGACAACACATCACTAATTACACTAATGTAAAATTAAATTGATGGATAGGTGAGGTTTTGAAACTTTGACCTTGACAAAATTTTATTCTTCCAAGACAGCGCATTACACAATATTAAAACAAGGAAATTCAGCACAAGTTATGTTTGCATTAAAGATGTGCAATGCAGTGGTGTCAGTTTCTCCTCTTTTTTTTTCTCCTTTTTGGAATTTGCCTTCCTTCCCCAATACAAATAATTTGCTCCAATTGGACAACCTCTATGCATATTAATCAGCAAATTTATGAATATAAAATACTTACGTTTATCAATATTCTTCCTAGAGACAACAATGTAGCCTAGAAACTATTTTTGTGGCTTGTACAGTGTTCGTAATAATTAATAAGATGGATGTTTGGATGCCTCTGCACAATATTCATGAGCACATGCGCACAAAATGGATCGCTTGGTCCACAACACGGACTTATTTAGAATGTTGCATCAACAACAAGATGCTATTCAATTGCTTCAGCAACACGAAACAAAGGATGAAAATAAATGTCACCTCGTCATGCAATTGCTTCAAAAAATTAGAGAACTTATCATAGTGCATATGTCCATTCCCATCCTTGCCAAAGAAGTACTCAACCAGTCCACCATTTTCCACTGACTGACCAACCTTAAGTCCAATACGTAGCCCATCTCTGTGGGCAGCTCCTTGCCTATTATAGGACCGCATCAATGTCATTACTTTCTTAAACTCTTCTTTGTCTATTTCCCTGAGAATAATAAATAGCAGATGAGAATAAAGAAATAAAAGTGAAAAATCTTGCCAAATTTTGTTCATACCCTTCTTTACCATCAACTAACAAGTGAGGTGATTGAACATTCTCATAAAGGCAGGTCTTTTTCTGCAATGCAAATTTAACTGCACACGAATTGCCACATGTAAACAACAATAAAGCACAAACAATACAATATTTAAACGGATCCTTGTGTAAAGCCCATACAAAAAGGGAAAAGCATACCTTTAACGGTTTTAGAAAATAATGAAATTATAAATTATAAATAAATAAATATAAAAGTCAAACACTAGAGGTGTCAAATCTTAAGTCAAACACTAGAGGTGTCAAATCTTTCTTTTACATATCAGATTTTGTTCCCAATGAACTCTCAAGAACGCAATAACAGTTATTAAATGAGATACTTGTTCTGTACAGGCTTGCATTGGCTTAACTATCCGCTAGTGCCAAATGCCATTAATTTATTCACAAGACTCTTGAACTCAAGGTATGGTCTATGTTGTGGAGAAAAAGGAAATTAAACCATAACCATGAAATATTAACTCATAAATTAAATGACCTGGATTTCTTACTCAAAATGGATAATAGGTTTGCCCTGCACATGTGATGTATGGTTAGCATTCGGATGCAGTATTTTTTTAGTTCTCATGTGCTATGTTCTTCTAGCGTGACAGGGGCTTTGGAGGTTTCTAGAAATCAAATACTTGTTTAGAATCCCTGCCAAAAACATGGAGGTGATTGTTTGCCAATGCTAATATTGGAAGTTCTATACACCAAACATAATCAAGTCCAATCAAGAGAAAATAAAATGCGGGAATAGTTTTTTTTTTTCTCATGTGTCATTAGCTATCAAAGACTATACAGACTACCATCATAATCAATCTGACATCAGTACCCAAATAACTATATAAACTAATGAAATATATTTCAAGCTAAATTTTGTAAGTGAATGTTTGCGATAGTGAAAATGGTTAAGACACTTCTTAATTGACAAATAGGTAGAGAACAGATGCATATCAATCTCAAGAGCATAGGGTACGATTAAAATTGGGTCCATTAGCTGGAAGATAGCTTACCCATTGTGGTCAAGGTCAAACATCTTGAAAGCTACACTGAAGCTCGATTCAGGAATGCTAAGCAATGTCACAAAAAAGATGTACCTGTACAGGGCAACAGAAGCAGTTTCAATAAATGCATTGAGTTGCTTCTACTTATAATAATGATGCAGAAAAGCATGCAAATGCTAATACCATAGAAACACCTACTGACCTAGATGTATCATCTCTAAGCATGCATGCTGATTGGTTGAGAGGATGTTAAAACGGAAATTACATACCCGTATGGCAACTTTCTTAAGTATTACGTTACATTGCATGACAATTATCAGACAAAATGCTACGAACCTGATACCAAAATTAGATATCACAGCGAATGCAAACATGTTAGGCATTTCGGCTCAAAATTCACAAACCACTTACTCGGCAAAGGAGATGAGCCCATCGCCGTTTGTATCGAATAGCATGAAAAATTCAGAAGGGGCACAGTGTAGCTCGCCAGGATTGCGCTCCCCCCTGAGTCTCCCTTCCCTGACAACTTTCGATTCGGATGGAGGGAAAACGGGAACAACTGCCCTCATCAAGTCGGTAGGCAACATGTACACTTCGCCATCCGGGTTCCGGACGGATGCGAAGTACTCAAAGATCTAGCAGGAAGAACACCGCAATTAGAATGGCAACAATTTATCAAACCACAAAGCACAAAGTTATACTGAATGCAGCATGCCGTCGTTACCTTCTCAGGAGGGCTGCGCGTCCGAATCCTCCTCTCGTAGTTGAAGAACACCCTTCTGCGATACGAGTCTACATAGCAAGAATTGAAAAGAACCGTACGTGAACAAATCATTGCGCCGTTTGCAAGAATCCGTAACATGAGCATGGATACAACAAATGGCTAGAAACGTTCGCCCGTTACATGATCCAATAGCGCTAACGGTGGAGTCGCTGATCCGGACACGAAATGCTTCCTCCCTCCCAGAAATTTCCAAACAGAAACCAGACCGCATGGAGGCACTCGAATTCATCACATTATGAAGCCTTTTCCAAAATAACATGTACGGATATAGCACCACCGACGGGTCAAAACAAGGGCGCTCACCTCCGAACAGGAACTTGCGCCTCTCCTCGCGCTCCTCCGCCGCGCCGACATCCCCAAAGGCCGCCTCCGCCACGGAGAAATTTCCCTGGCCGGGGTCCGCGAGCGGCTGCGACGTCGGGGGCAGCAGCCATATCCCCAGCCCTGACCCGGCAGCCACCGCGGTCGCCGCTGCCGCGGCCTCGGCCGCCCTCGTGACGCGGCGGGGCGCCGCGCCCTCGGCGGCCGCGGAGAAGGCGCGGGGGGATCCGAGCCGTCCGATGACTGCTCGGAGGAGGGACCCGCGGGTCAACGCGGCCATGTCGGTCGGATTAACGGATTCGGAAGGAAGCGGCGTCGGCAATGCGGGGGCGCACGGTCGAGGTGCCCAAAATGGGAGGGAAGGAATAGGCGATTGGCGTGGGGTTAAGCTGGCTCTGCTGGGCTTTTATGGTCGGAAGACAAGGACGGACGTGCCCGGTTTTGTAGTGCGAATGTGCGATAGCCTGGAACCATACACGCAACACAATGTTACTTTCAATGGTTTCTCAAAGGAAATAAAATAAAATAAAATGTTTAGTAGGATAATGCGCGTGTGGTTCTTCTTTTCCTGTAGATTTGATGTTTGTTTCTCAGATTTGTCGTATGATAGTCGATTTTTCACAGCGGCAGGCAGCTCCAACGACAGTGAGAAAGTTTTTGGCCATGTTTAGGTTCTCTTTAGGTATTCTTGTTCATCAGGCACTCAACCTTAAGGTTTGTTGCAAGACAAGCATCCAGCAATCCAGTAGCTTTTCTCTACCATACACCGAGGCACCGAGCGCCGGCAGATTCCCGCGTCCTAGGCTTCTCCTTTTTCCCTTCGCAGCCACGGCATCTGGGCCGCTTAGCCAAAGCCCAACTGCCTCCTGAATCCAGATAACTCCGCCACGAGCCGCAAAATGGCAAAAGAGAGACCAGGTGCCCACCTGTTCCTTCAGTTGAATTCGTGGGCTCCGAAAAGTGCGCGGCTGCGCTCGGTGCTTGCGCCAGCGCGCGCGGCCCACCGTCCCCCCGTACGCCGCGCGGCCGTGCGACGTCGCGCGCGAGCGCCCAACGGATGAAGGAAGAAACTCCTATCATAAGCAGCGCGGGATCCGGATATTCTATTGTCGAGGAAATGTTATTAACGAGTTCAATTCGAACGACAAATATAAAACTGTAAATATAATATAAGAATACGAATACATACTAGTAAATTAAACACATACGAGAGAGTTTCTTGCTTCCTTTTATTACTCGATCAACCTTTTATAATGACTAATATCATTTATTTATAGGCTGGAAACTCGATAGAGTTTTTGATAAAGCGCTCATATATAGGCCAGCTGCTAGGTCAAGTTTATGGTTTCCCAACACTCTCTCTTGGCATCCATTCTCACATGTTTATATCTTGTCAAAACTTTATAAAAATTCAATGGAAAAATAAAATAAAGAAAGAGTATATGACACACGTTCTGCTGCGTTGCACGAATTATCTTGTTAAAAACCTTAGCCGAGAAACTTTAGGAAACTTGTCAATGGAAAAAGAGTATAATCCACTTAATTTCATTTAATCTCCGAGATTTATTCTTTGAGTACTTGATCTTCGTGATCAAGTTTTAATATTGAGTTCGTGAAGATTCTCCCATGAATTCTGCACTTTTTAAGTCTCACCATTCCAATTCCACGTATGCACTTTTCAAAGCTAGATGCTGGAAGTGACTTAGTGAATAAATCTATAATATTTTTACATGACTTAGTATACAATATTTTAATTTTGTCCATCTTATGCAATTCATGAGCATAGAAGAACTTGTGGTTGATATACTTTATGAGATGACTCTTCACATAAACTCATTTGCATTTATGTAACACAAGTTGCATTATCTTCATAGATAATAGTGGGGTTTGCGCGGTACTCAATCCACACGACTGCTGGATGTGATGAATCACCCACCGAAACAAAGCACATTCTCTTGAGGCCTCATACAGTGTTATGATTTTCTAGTGGTTCGTCGAAGTCGATACAAGATTTGCTTAGACGATTCCCATGAAATTGCAGTTCCACCACATAGCAATACATAACATGTGTTTCGAATTGGTTGTACGCGGGTCCGATAGGTACCCGACATCTGCATAGCTATTCATAGACATGTCTTAGTTCTTTCTGTAGAACAGACCAGAGTCTTTGATTCCTTTGAGGTATCAGAAGATGCTATTTGTTCACTGCCAATGTCTTTGGTAGGTTCTGCACTATACCTTGCTAATAGGTTCACGGCAAATGCAATGTTCGATCTAGTACAATTTGCTAAGTACATGAGTGCTTCTATTGCACTTAAGTATGTGGATTCCGCTCCTAAGACTTCCTCCCTCTCTTCTCTAGGTTTGCACGGATCTTTGTCTTGCTACAAGGAACTCCCGACTATCGGCACTTTCGAAGGGTATGCCTTTTCAAAATCAAACCTTTCTAACACCTTCTAAGTGTAGGTTGACTGATGCACTAATATCCCTTCAAGGGCAAGCTCAAGCTGCAAGTCTAGACAATATTTGATTTTACCCAAATCTTTCATTTCAAACTCCGACTACAGGTAGGAGCTTGCTTTCTTAATACCTAAATTACAGTACTTACAATAAAATTTCAATAAGCAACTTATTACCAAAATTGTTCACGAGTCACAATAAAATATGATTAATGATTGGACAATTCTAATTAATTAAACTAGAAGCATATCAAGATAACAATCCACAATTTGCGCATTACCAAACGAATAAATACTATAGAGTGAATAAACAAGACTTAATTAATCATCTAGGATTAAACAAAATCCATCAACTTCTAAAAGTTATCTTATCGTAATGAAGAAAAGGTTTCTCATTAATTATAAAATTTTCTCTAAATTTTGACGAGTTTCACTTGAATCAATGACCATTGAAGGATTTCAAAGCAATTTAACATATATGACATGATAACCATGTAATCAAAATTTAAAGCATAACCCTAAACATCCACATGAAGGAACCCTTGGTTTCTCCAATTAAACAAATAGTGCCAATTTATTTGTCATGGTGAATGCCAAGTTAATGCATCATAGTTTCTATCCCATTTCAATGCATACCGCTTTCTCAGGAAATACTTGAAAAAATATGAACAACAAGCGTGAGTCATCGACTTAGCAAAGTACAACAAAGGCGATAAACAAAGCATCATAAGAAAATGCTGACATAAAAATTGCTCACATACAACCATTTAGAATGTTTTTATAAATATTCATCTTCTACTTTCATGCTATGCAAATGCCAATAATGCATTTCTTTTTCTTCTTTCCAATTACCAGTAATGCGAGTATGAATTTGTTGATGCATACTCAAGTCTGTTCCTTCTAGCACAGGGGCCTCAAGGCCACACTACACGAGTGTGGGGATCTCATGCCCGTTCAAAACATGACAGGGATCTCAAAAATATCATCACTTGGTTACCACGTAGACCAAGTCTCAAGGATTAATGAAATAATGTAAATAAATGTTGTCAACCATTGATCTTTATCTCTTTATTTAATCAACATAAGCTCATAGCATATCAAACAGTAAAACATGAATAAACATTCATATGGGCAAAATATTAATAATTCATGAATATTCTCCGCATGTGTTACCAACTACTTGCACTTGCCTCAACCGTGTGACGAATTATGACAAGAAGAGGGCATTGTCCCCTGATTCACACCACCACCTGAGCATTCATAAAACATGCCAAGAAAATAATCCAAGAGCAGTAAAACAATACAAAAGAACTAATTAACACCGCTCCTAATCGCAACCCAAAACAACCCTGATTTCCTCCATGAAATCAGCCTGTCCAAAATAGCACACCCGCCTTACAAAAATCATAACTTATGATTTATAACTCCAAAAATCATGACCTTATACTTTCTGGAACCCTTAAGGTGTTATCTTTTTTTTATGAAGTTCGAAACTCCAAAATAGTTCACTTGTTATTTTTAATCATCAGGTTTATGCATGCTGCCCGAACCCGACAACAAAATAGACAGACATCTATAATGAAAATCATATCTCCCAGTCTACACAACCAAAATTCGCGATCCAGTACTATAAAGAAAGCTAGAGAAAAATCCTATCTTTTTATCTAATTAGACCGAATACAAATTCTGAGCCTAACCATCCAAAATCAACCTCGCAATAAGGAACCTTAAGTTCCAAATCCAACACTGCTAAGACAATCTAGATTCGCATAGCAGAGATCAAACAGCCAAAACTTTCTAACCATTTATCCAAATTTCGTGATCAAGCACTCTACGAAAAAAAACAAATAGAGATCTAAAATTATCTAGGAGATGACATTCTCAAATTTCGCACCTACTATGCTTCAAACTACAGTGCAACTGAATAGACAGATTGTCGATCTACCAAACAAATTATATCGATTGCTAAATAGAAAAGAAGAATAGATTTGTCACCCTTGCAGATCAAGATGACGAACACGAGATCACTTAAATTTCCCACGAGACTCCCTTTCTTTCTTTCTTCTTTCCTTCTCCCCTTCCTCTTTCTTCCTCTTCTCCTTCCCTTCCCTCTCTTCTTTGCTTTGGCCAGTAGCAAACAAGAACATCAGGGCGCATGGAGGAGATGACAGCAAGGGAAGAGCTGCGCTACAGTACGACTCTACAGTGTAGGGGTGGCTAGGGTTTGGCCTCCCACCCTCTCAAGCCGGGCTCCCCCAAGTGGGCTATGGACCGGCGGCCCACTACTCTCCTCATCTCACGAAATTATGAAATTTCACTCTTAAATACATCTTCTAATCCCCCAATTACTTATTTAATAAAACGGGATATTACATTCTATCCCCCTTAAACAGAATTCGACCCCGAATTCTACTTGTTCTATTTGCAAAACAACACAACTGAAATTAATCATAATTAACATGTACCCGACGTTAACAACTATTGTTAAAACTCACGCATGCGAGTCTCCAACTCGCAAGTCTCTTCTCACTCAAACTGACGTGACCACAACATCATGACGTATACCACGTCTATACCTCAACACTCTCTGGCCCCTCCAGTACACGCATCAGACGAGACTTGAAGGTGAGGTCTTGCTCGGTGGTCTCTAACGAAACCTCAAACTCTGAATCTCCCAGGTACCCACTTAGCACCAGAACATACCAGACGTTATGTACCCCGCGCACAGAGTCGAGAAGTCCTAGCGATACACCAACTTCCGAACCCCCGCAACTACTGGAGACGATCCAACACACCTTGGGCTAAACCTCCTTTTGGTACCAAACCACATAACCCTCACAATTCACACGGAACTCAGGTTCCCTCTCTCAATCAATCACTTCACCTTTGCAAGGAGCATCTCCTTAACAAGGTATACACAAAAAGAATCCATCTTAAACCAACTCCCTTACAAAAAAGAACCCAACTGAAATAAAGGATTCATAATGCAACTAACTCATTACCATCTTCCTCCAAAAGGCTCCAATCCAAAGTCAAAGACTCATAAAGAAATCTTTTCCTCTTCCCAAGTAACTAGTTTGCAAATGAATACCACGTAAAGCCAAAGGCAACAAACACTGGACTGCCCACATTACCCTTTTTTTTAACTGGAAGTACCACACATACCAACAAGAGCCAATTCAATTTGCAAATGACCTCCGTAAAAACGCACAACTCAAATAAGAACCAAGAGAATAATTCACTACCCGGTAATACCCCCTTTTTCTCAATCATTTTCTTACAGAATTTACCATCCTTTAAACCATAGGATTCCAAATCATCGCATAACACACTAACTCATTTCTCTTAAATTGGCAACCTCAACGCTGTAAGATCGAGGAGGCCGACTAGAGGGGGGGTGAATAGGCAGTTTTTAAATTTTCTTTGGCTAAAACCGAGTTTATGTGCGAAAGAGTAAATCAAATCGGTTCTGCACAATTAAGGCATAAATCAACTAGTTTCACTAGGTGCACGAACAATCTAAGACTATTGATAATAATAGCAAACATACAAATACATGTAAGCAATTTAATTCTAGGAATGTAAATCACACAAAGTAAAACACAAGAGAACAAATCACAATGACACAAGGATGTTTTACCGTGGTGTTCGGAGACTTGCCGGTCTCCCCTAATCCACATTGAGGTAAGCCCAATCAAATTAGACCGGCTCCACAAGTTAAGCTAACACCTGCGAGCTAAGTCCAACCACTTGGACCGGTTCACAACTCGAACCAACACTTTGATCCACCTGGGGTTGTTCTTCCTCTACTCCGGAGATGACGAGCACTAGGATTTCACTCTCTAAGCTCACCAAGTGCAACACATGCACAAAAAAGAGTAGATGACTTACTCTTTACTCAAAGGAAATAATATGGCACCAACAACCTTCCCCACAACCGGCCACAGGGGGTATATATACCCACACAAGGAAAACTAACCGTTGGAGGTAAAGTTACAAAAAACAGGGAGAAACTGGTCTGGCCGCCAACCAATGGCCGGTCAGACCGCCTAAGCTCCAACAGCTATAAAACTGACCGTTGGACTTACTTCCGGGCTCACTGTCCTCACAAGGACCAGTCAGACCGGACAATCCCGGTCAGACCGCCAGAAGGGCGGTAAAACCATTCAACAGATGAAACACGCATTCCAGAAAAACATCTTCACTGGAAAAAGCTGACCGGGTCACTTGACCTGGAGGTCCGATCAGACCGGCCAACACATGGCGGTCAGACCGACTGACATGGGCGGTCAGACCGCCCACTGCCAACAAGGCTAAAAACAGATATTGCACTCCGCTTCAACTCAATTTGCAAAACACATTTGCTAATTGACACAAGATGCACACAAGGAATGAAAGAAAGATTATTAACAAGTTGCAAAGCATATTTGCCAACTTTTATAATCAATGCCACATGGAATAAGGTATATGGACTTAAACCTTTTGCAAAACACATTCGTAAACTAAAGCCACATGCTATAAGGATTATGCATGGGTTTCGACTATTTGCAAAACACATTCACAAATATTGGCAACATGCTAACGAGAGCTAGAGCAAGCAAGGCGAGCTATCAACACAGTACATACTCAAGCTACTAGTCAAGACACATCTTAATAGTATGACAACCTATACTAGCAATCCGATCTCCCAACCAAACACCGAGACTGGTAAAAGACTAGGAACACATCATTAGCCCTAAGTAGTCTTACCTTTGCCTTACACATTCACATGAAGCTTGATGACGCACATCTTCACTTCAAGTTTGGGTTATTGTCTTGATATGCATCCACCCATGTTGCATCCTTCACTTGACCTCTATCAACACATGATGGATCTTCTCTTGATTTGATGATCAACTCATGATCATCTTCGCTTCGAATTCTTGATGATCAACACATGATGCATCCTCTTCTTGAATCTTAACTTGATGATGATCAACTCATGATGGCATCCAAAGTCTCCATCATCATGGAATATAACCTATTCATCCAACTCAAGAAAAATATTTGTTCCACAATGCGATTATCATTAATTACCAAAAATATAGCCGAAACTGCCAAGTGCGGTACTACCGCCAACTAGAAATCGGTACTACCGCATAGCGGTAATACAGTTCTGCTATATCGGTATTACCGATTTTCAGAGGATAAAAAACACAAGAAAAAAAACACTCTCTCTGGAAAAATCGTACCGCCATGTAAAATTCGGTACTGTCGAACTCCGGTAATACTGCTCAAGAAATGCGGTCATACTGATTTCCAGGGGAGATCAAAACTCCCAAAACATGCTCTCTGGAAATTACGTATCGCCAACTAGAATTCGGTACTACCGACCTGCGGTAATACCACTCATCAATTGCGGTCATACCGATTTCCACTGAAGATTTTTCATAAGCAATTCTAAATGCAATGCAGAATTCTTGGTTGATCAAAATGGCATGAAATAAACTTTCAAGCTACCAGCCATGGTCCCTCTACTATCTTTGCATTGCCATTACCATGTCATCATTCAAACTTTGGGACTAAGCTATCAAAACATCTTAGTATGCGCATTATTCTCATAACACAATTGTAAATAATTGAATATAAAACAATATGAGTATATATGAACTACACAAGTTTTATATACTCAATGTATATGTTTCAAAGTAGAGACCCCCAATATATGTGGATAAAAGAATATGGATCAATACAAATGAAACCACAAAACATAGAGTGAACTCCCCCTAAATGTGTGCATACACGAATGCGTAATAAAAACATATACACATATTCAAATTAAACTTTTAGTGGAGTTCAACCTATATTTTGGATCCGAGGAATGCAACAAGATATAAAAATATAATATCAAATGCATACCTCCATGATTTTCTCCTTTTCATCCAAATAAGTCTACACAATATGTATATCAATAAAAGTGTTAATTTCACGTATAGATTCGTCATTAATCACCAAAATATTCTATTAACTCATAATGGTAGATCTAGATTCTTCAAATACTACACCCAAACCGAATACATCATTCACACCTTTGTAAATAGACTCTACTGACCCCACAATAACATACTCTAGCCAATTCCTCTACCAACAGAATTACCTTGATAAATAATTCCCAATGCACATCAACTTAGATTTCACCCAATAATCACATTACCTCAATTCGCTAAGGATAATCAACTTGAAATTCTCAGCATACACACTCATTTACTACACCTGGAGGGTTCTATTAATGATCATCACACTATTTGGAATCCACTTTTATTCTACTACTTCTACATATAGTCATTGGCACCTATGGTTCTAGCATAGAACACAAGTCCAATTTCATCCTCCAAGGCTCCCACAGTGAACTTCTAGTATAAATGATAGAGAAATCTTTAGATTCGATGACTAAAATTCCCACAATCTA
This sequence comes from Hsuehochloa calcarea, assembly GCA_036346395.1. Classification (NCBI taxonomy): domain Eukaryota; kingdom Viridiplantae; phylum Streptophyta; class Magnoliopsida; order Poales; family Poaceae; genus Hsuehochloa; species Hsuehochloa calcarea. Next base: position 51,024,156 of record CM070610.1, on the reverse strand, counting down.
AACCTACTCAATCATTAACATCAATTGATAAATAAATTATTGACCAAATTTTTTTTAGAAAAATTCTAACTCCCAGAGGGTTACTCACTGAAACCAAGTCTTACCTGATAATAACTCAACATTCCATACTATCCCAATAATGGTCATAAAGATTAGATTTCTTCATAATTTTACTCTCATTACACTACACCGTCATAATTCTCCTACACAACTTTGCAAAGTACACAATCACGATACTCTAATAAATTGATCATGATTCTCATACTTTCAATAATTCTAATGTTCCATCAAAATGAACAAAAGATCTTGAACCACAAATCATTATAAGTTCTACAAGTTGCAACAACGTAATCAATTAGCTACAAATTTAAATCAAATCATCTTCAAGGATTATTCCAAGAAATTAATTTATTACTCAATGTATCTCAAATAACTTGACATCCAAAGTCTCACAAAATCATTCACTTGACAACCACCAATCAGTTGCCACTAAACAAATCCATTATTCATTTCTCAAAAGAAGATGCAAATAAAAATAATTTTCAGCATATAGAAAAATATTTACCACTCGCAATAAACACAAGACTAAGTAAAATAGTAAAATAACAATAATCTCGAAAAAGCAAAAGACAAGACAACAGTTGAGGACACAAGTCTCACAAGAAGAAAATATCAACCTTATCAAGAAGAACAAAACATTGCTTTTGAAAATTGAGAAACTCTTATGGGGGTAAAAACAGAAAGTTTAGGTACACCTCAATTAAACTACGAGTTACAAAACTCGACTTCAATCTCAAATGGTTCTACTTCACTCTTCCTCTAACAAAGAAAGTAATTTTCTTTGATTACAACGTCACTTTGTTAACTCAAACAAGAAGAGCTCTTAATACCAAATCACATGAATTACTTAATATCACTTGCTCAAACCAATTTCAGTTACTACATAAATCATGAACTTCAAAAGATCATAAATGCAACGCTCAAAACATTTCATTTGAGCGATACCACGAAAGACGACCAAATTACTTTCTTTCTATAAGAATCAACAACACAATCACAATCCATCGTGACAATCTTACTAACATCTAGAATAATACACTCTTAACAAGAATCTTCATATTCTACTCTTCCAATATACAGCTCTCCAAAAACTCACCAAATTATTCCATACTACTTTATCATCTCATCCTCAAATCGAGAGTCCACCAAAACTTTACAAACTCACTACAACAACTTTATTCTAGCAGAGATCTACTACACAAATAAAAAGTTATACCAAAATTCCTTTCATCAAGGACATACTATCATCCGATAATTCCACAATTATGTAAGCATAAGTCACCTATTAAATCATATCAGTTCAACTCTTAGTGATGCTTAACACCAACCTTCAACACACAACCATTGCACTCTGTCGTAGCAGGGCACCTAGGGGTGCCCCACACCCTAGGGTCGCCAGGGATACTATACATATGTAGACTAAGTGTATACAATGTTTTCCCAGCAATGTATCTAAATGCTCCCTCTCTCTCAATGCATTGTGGGGGCAAGAAGGTAAATGTCCCTTCTTGCCCCCTATAAATAAAGCCCCAAGGGCATGGACAAAGGGGGTCTCCTCTTATTCCACCATTTTGACACATTCAATGCAATACCTCCTCCCTACATTTGTGCCTTTGGCTCCTCCCTTCGATCCCTCACAAGACAAAGGGTACTCTGTACCCACTGTGTAGCCTTTTTGCTACGACACACTCCAACCATTGTTGCTATCAATTGGCTTCATCATGAAATTTAGTTGCTACCTACTTTCCTTTCCAAATCATATGAACATTTACAAACACATATTCAACCGTTCCACCTCATATTCATATTTGTTTTTTGTGTGCAAAATCACAATAAAACTTTAAGAATCGAAAACTTACATCGATCAAAAGTCTCAACAACACTACAACCAAATTCATCCCATCATTCTACATAGAAGAGCTATCCAAACTCCTCCCGTAAATTTGAACCGTCTGTGATAATTTTTTCACAGATGGTTCAAAAATCGTCTGTGATGACCTCAAATTATCACAGACACATAAAGTCAGACAGTTCAGAAAACCATCTGTGATGACGATTTTGAACCGTCTGTGATAACTTTTTTTGTAGTTGTGAGATCTCGAGTTCTCGACTTCACGTATCGCTGGCAATTCAGTAAATTTATTCTATTAACCTAGCAATGCATTTTTTCCTTCTAAAAATTCCTTCCGTTTCTTAATATTTTGGAAGCCTAAGTTTCCGATGAACAGCCAGGCCAGGAACTTAGGCTTCCTAAACAAGCCTAAGGTGCAAACTGCAATACTATTTTAGCAACAAAGCTACAGCCTGCAGTACGGAGAATTTGAGACATCTACCTACTTGTGTTGCTAGATAGGTCGAGAATGTAAGCTTCTCAAATAAGGTCTAAACTACAATACTATTTTAGCAACAAAGCTACATCCTACTTGTGTTGGTCTAAGTCTGAAACGCCGATGTCGCTGATATCAACGCTCCCACCAAGACTCGAGATCGCACCCCGGTAAGATCCCAAGTCAGATGCCAGCAGTTTACAGTGAGTTGCGGCGCGATTGGCAGCTACACAAGCACAACACGGGGTGGTGTGACTTGTCAGCCGTGACACAACACGGTTCAGAGCGTGGCAGAGTTCCTTGCTCCGATGGCCGATCCCCTTCCTCGCACTGCAGCCGCCGGTGGAGCCGCGGCGAGCTCTGCTCCGCATCCGGAAGAAGACCTATGTATGCAAGCGTACAAGGCAGGTTCTGAGACCCGAGGGAACACATAACTCAAGCGCACAAGAATGGTTACTGATGACACACGTACTTCTAGATTTTCTGCACACCGAAGGGCGAATAAAGCAGGACCGAGCCTTAGCCCGGTTGGCTTGGTGCATGCGTGGGTGAACGCCGTCCGTCCAGGTTCAATCCTTTAGGATCGTTGAACTTTGGAAAATAATTGTGTGTTGATCTCCTAGGATTCACACCTTATTTATTTATAGTCTCAAAATCTAATCTGATTCTTACACAATCTACTAATCCGACTATCATACGATGAGATATCTAACTCCAACACAAACTCTCCAACACTCCCCCTCAAGATGGGTATGAGATAACAATCATGGCCATCTTGTTACATAATATAATACCATTACTAGAATCTAGTAAAACCTACTAACCACCAATACTACCAAGAACGTCACCAAATCCATCACCACCATCTACCAGCTGCCCGACTTCAACCTCATCTTCCTCTACCCTCATACCCCCAGCCACCCTCGGCCTCCACCACTCTGACCACACTCCCCCAGTCTCGGCCTCCACCACCTCTACCTCTGCCATCATCCATCACGCTTGACTCTAGTCCCAATCCTCCTCCCAACTCTCTTCTCCCTTCTGCCACTTCTCCGACTGTGTGGTATTCTCTTCTGTCATGGCTGCATTGGCCCTGGACCCACCTCTTCCTCTACCTCTACCTCCACCTTGACCTCCTTTAGCAGATCTATTATTCCCACCACCACCTCTACTAGGGCGAGATGCCCCACACTTATAACACTCAGTCCTCCTTGCAAAATTCAAGTTGCCGCATCTCGCATCACGACAAATCCAATCACCCTCGCGACCTCCAGTTCGTGAGAGAGGACATGCCCAACTCAAATGTCCTGTTTGCTTACAGTTGTAACACTCTTTGTCATCAGCAATGGCGTACGTTGACCTTATAGGATTGCTACCCACCATCACTCTCTGTCGAGTTTCCTCGATAACCATAGCTGAAATAGCCTCCTCCATAGTTGGCAATACCACCTAATGACATATTGAAGCTCTCCTGCTCTCAAACTCAGGGTTTAAACCTTTCAAGAAGTGAGTGACCCTTCTACGCTGCAGCCATACCCTACCAAACTCAATATCATCAGCACACGTCAGTTGTAGTGGATCATATTGATCCAAATCTGCCCACAACCGCTGCAACTCACTGACATATTCTTGAACGCTCTTCTCCCCCTGTTTCAGAGCATCTACCTCGCCCTGAACCTCCACCATCATCATCACATTCCCAGTTCCGGAGTACATGTTCCCCAGGGTCTTCCACATCACCGTTGCACTTGGGATCGCCTCCACCATCCTAGCAATAGGCGGGGACACCGAAGTCAACAACCATACCACCACCACAGAGTTGGTAGTATTCCACACCCTCCAATCAGTACTCCCTCTATCTGTAGGCTCCACGCAGGTCTCCTGTAAATAGTTCTCTACCCCTTTCATCTTCAGAATTAACTGAGCCCTCTGGACCAACTCAGGTAATTCTTACTCCCTTCTAGCTTCACATCATTCGGCATCAATTCCAACTTCAACTCTGATGATCTCGTTTCAGCCCTAGGACCTATCAAACACATCACAATAAGGTCTTGCAATATACCTCTCATCTCGTATTTTGTGACCAAAGAGGATTCTCCACTCTCCCTATCCATGCTCACCTATTGCCGCGCGTATTAACGATCACAGCAACCTCTTCACACATCAATAGATCACGACTCCATAGTCACAAACGCAGTCGCCAACACCTTTTGAACCATCCGCAGAACCAGTTACTGTGCCACACCAGATCGTAGTCACAGAAATATCAACCAAATCGACCGAAGCAATCTCCTGGACTTCCTCCCGCAAGCTTCTCTCACCGGATCCCCCCTTCCTACAAACTCCCTTCGCCCGATCGGCGCAGCAACTCCTCCCCACCAACTCCCTTCTCCCGGTCCTCTCCTCTCCTCTCCCTCCTCCACCACCAGCCCCCTCCTCGCAGGACCTCCTCCCTTCCTTCCTCCACCACTGGCCCGAGCTCAAGCCGCCTCCGCTTCTTCTCCCGATTCACTCGGTCGACCAGCGCCTCATCCTCTTCTCCCGATTCACTCAGTCGACCAGCGCCTCCTTCTCCCTGGTCGCCCATCCTCCCAGTGCAGCGTCCCCTCCTCTTCCTCCGAAGCTACCCGAGAACCACAGTGGGATTCTCCTCCCCCGATTCTCCTTCTCCACCTCTAGCCCGAGCGGTGAGCAACGAGAGCCCAGCGGCTTGGCGGCCCACACGCCGTCTCCAGAGCGCGAGCCGCCCGCCCGCCGCCGCCAGCAAGCGCCTTGAGCGGTGGCGGCGGTGGATCTGATGGGGCGACGCGGGCATCGTAATACTCGAAAAATAATATTAATATTAATAATAACGTCTTAAGGGTCGGTGCGTAATTAAATAAAATAGTACATAAAAAATAGAATTTCGAGTTTTAAGAGCTATATAAATAGATGGTGGGAATTTTAGAAACCCTAGCGACCTTTTATTCTTTTTCTACCTAGCCGCCAATTTACGCTGCGCCAGCCGCGCCAAAGAATTTTCCTCTCGTCTTGTGGCGTTGTTTGGGTCAGGCCCGTGCGTGACGCCGAGAGTCATCTTCTTGCTACGGCCATTGTTGCTTACGTTGTCGCGTCGCCGAGCCGAGCCGGTGCCGAGAGCCTGCTTCGCCGATCCTCGCTATCACGGCGTCACATCGCTCAGCGTGGCGCATAGCCGCCTGCTCACGTTTGCTAGCCATCTGCAGCGTACGCGAGGAAAACCTCCGATTGTTTGTTGGCTGTCGCGAAGGAAACCACCGTGAGTTGTGCGCGGCGTCTCTGCCGCACGGGCGCCTCATTGATTGGTGACGCCGCCTACCGACTTGGGCAAAAAGCGTAGGACCTTGTGGTTCTTTCATTTTTCCTGGTTCCTTGCACAGCCACGACTAATAATGGGTACTACAACTTGTGTGTACGGCATTGATTAGCTAATCAATGGAAATTGTTAATATTTGTTTTAGTTTGGTAAATCAACTAAAATATGCTAATGGTTAACTAACCTAAAATTTGACACACTAGTGCATGTGAGGTTAGAGAGAGGTACGAATATAGTTTTACGCTTAGTTATGTTGTTCATTGATGGATGATTTTATTTTGACCTTTGAGCTCATTGTGTATTGTTGATTGTGGTTGATAGCTATGCCGAGGGGTAGAGGACGTGGTCGTGGTGGCCGCGATCGTGGAGGTCGTGGCCGCGGGCGAGGTTCCGTGGAGCCACCTCACATGATTGAGTCGATGGTGAGGGGTTCTTTGTTGACCCGCTCCGGTTGTGGTCCAGATGAGACCCCGCTTTCTTGAGAGTTGGTGGGAGAGATCCGTGCTCTTCGTCAGCGGCGCGGCAGCCCTCGCTCATGCATCTGTTGTTGCTCTGTCGCACATCCACCGGTTCTCGAGGCGCGATGTCACCGAGTGGATGGGGTTGAGGTTGGATCCGTTTGAAGCACAGCGCGGGGTGGTGTGACTTGTCAGCCGTGACACAACACTGTTCAGAGCGTGGCAGAGTTCCTTGCTCCGATGGCCGATCCCCTTCCTCGCACTGCAGCCGCCGGTGGAGCCGCGGCGAGCTCTGCTCCGCATCCGGAAGAAGACCTATGTATGCAAGCGTACAAGGCAGGGTTACAGACCCAGAGGGAACACATAACTGAAGCAGACAAGAATGGTTAACAGTGACACACGTACTTCTAGATTTTCGGTGCACACCAGAAGGGGCCGAACAGCAGGACCGAGCCTTAGCCCGGTTGGCTTGGTGCATGCGTGGGTGAACGCCGTCCGTCCAGGTTCAATCCTTTAGGATCGTACGTACTCACATGCCTCATCTAAATAATTAGAAATGGTTATACACACATGTGCGTTAAGTGAAAAAGAACGTGCTCGTGCTCCTGGAGATACTGATATTTTCGCAAAATTTTCAACGTATGTAAGAGGACATCGTATTCGTACACATGTATGTACACGAGTGTCAGTCTATCTTGTGTCCTCTAAAAAGAGCCAAACGTGAGATCCCTTGACGGACAAGGACATGGGCTGCAAGCTCCATCCCTCGATTACGCTGCTAGTGTGTCGCAGGTTAATTTCTTCGTTTCTCTTTTTACGCTTGATAAGAGAGTTTCGACCTTGGGGAGCAAGGGATCAGGCAAAACTAGTCAACTAGCCGTGGATGTTCTGGAGAGCGCTCTAGAGCAATCCGATTTAACTTCGCAAGTTCACGGTGCGAAAAGTGCCCAGTGTGAAAGTACTCTCTGGTCGTGCAGTACTAGTACAAACCAGTGAGGCAGTGAGAAGTTTATTAACAAAAACAGAATGAACTCGACCATGTCCAGGGCCTAAACGTTCCTGAGAAGTGAGAAGTGCTCGTTGTTGTCAAACGAACCAGGGTACCAGACAGGACTCAAAACTAACAATCGATCGAAAAATTGATGCAAATGCAATACCTTGCTGCATCCTGAACCTGCACACAAATGAAACAAATCAGCAACCTGCACACAAATATATGATGCTGATTGCCGTCGGCCGTCGGGGCATGATTAACCATGGAGAGAGATACAGAAAGGAAGCTGCCTTCACGTGCAAGTAAGTGATCTCCACGTATAGGCCGACCCTGAACAAGCGAACAAACGCTCGTCAAGCGTTCCAGAGCCCTCCACGTCCTTCTCCTCCCACCACCTTATCCTCTCCCTCCCTCTCCTCCCCTTCCCCTTCACTCCCAGCTAATTAGCCCCAATTAAAACCCTATATTCACCACCGTCACAGGCTCATTTCAGCAAACTACCCAATTCAAGAGACCACAGCTCACAAGCAGCGGCGGCGGCAATAATGGCGGCGAAGAAGAGCGGGAGCGAGATGACGGTGGTGCGGGGGCTGGACGTGGCGCGGTACATGGGGCGGTGGTACGAGATCGCGTCGTTCCCGTCCTTCTTCCAGCCGCGGGACGGGCGGGACACGCGGGCGACGTACACGCTCCAGGAGGACGGCGCGACGGTGCACGTGCTGAACGAGACGTGGAGCAAGGGGAAGCGCGACTACATCGAGGGCACCGCCTACAAGGCCGACCCGGCCAGCGACGAGGCCAAGCTCAAGGTCAAGTTCTACCTCCCGCCCTTCCTCCCCATCATCCCCGTCGTCGGCGACTACTGGGTCCTCTTCGTCGACGACGACTACCAGTACGCCCTCGTCGGCGAGCCCCGCCGGAAAAACCTCTGGGTAAGCATATAACTGACCAGTACACGCCACGTTTGGTAGATAACAATTAAAGAACAACGCTGTACGTGTGCTTAATTTGCTGTGCGGCTTGCATGCTTGCATGTACCGTAGATTCTGTGCAGGAAGACGCACATGGAGGAGGAGGTGTACAACCAGCTGGTGGAGAGGGCCAAGGAGGAGGGCTACGACGTGGCCAAGCTGCACAAGACACCGCAGGACGACCCGCCGCCGGGGAGCGACGCCGCGCCCGCCGACAGCAAAGGGACGTGGTGGTTCAAGTCGTTATTTGGGAAATGATCCGTATATATATGTCAACGATCGGCCGGTGCGTGTGCCGTAGTACACTAGTACTATTAGTCTGCTCTGCCTCGGCGATTAGCGAATAAATGCATGGGACTTAAAGCCAGCTTGTTGTAGAATATTTGTGTGTGTTCGGTCTTAAGGTTCTTGTTCTGTCGTAGCTAGTATATATATATTAATATATATGTGTGTGCTAGGGAGAAACGAACTTAAATACTTCAGTACTTGCATGCATGCATGCATGGTTTATTTCGTTGGTGATGTGTTCTGAAGACCGTACGAATTACTTACATCTTGCTTGGTACTACGTATTATTCAACAAATCAGATCTTGCTTGGTACTACTAAAATTTCCCTGGACTATTTAGATCACTCGTTTATTGCCTGGTCAAAGCTGGTCAAAATTATGTCTTCTGAAAGCCACCTTGCAAAAGCAACATGTGTGCAAGCCATTCGTTTCGTTTCCAAGCACGCCGCTCAACACCTGAGAGTACCTACCTGACTAGTATTTAGAAAGTAGCAAACACACCCCACAACATTCTTTTACGGAACGAACTTTCTTCTGCGTGCACCTTCCTCAGTTAATTTCTCCGTCCGCGCCTCTTCAGATCATTCAGTAGCACCCCGCTTCAGCCTCAACCTCCTGATCAACTTATTTAGTTCATGACATGCTCAAAATATGGACCCAACAAATAGATAAAAGATGTCCTCTTTTTTTAGAATACAAGGCTGACGCGCAGACTGAACACACAACAGATTCACATCACTCACGCATACACACACGTGTACGTTCTCTACACACGCACGCTAAAAATTTATTGAAAACACCAAAGTCCTCACATGCTTTTAATTCCCATTGAATACACACACTTGTGTGTACTCTTAAAATTGGTGGTCACCAGCAGCAAGTTTAGGACTGGGTGCACATCCACACGCCTAGCCATCTGACCACATGCCAACTTCCGATAAAAGTTGTACTCCGTGTGCAATCTATAGAACACTTGAGCTTAAATTGAGTGATCATAGTTTTGTTTGAGAACTCACTACTTATCTTAAAAAATGTGAGGATGTGTCCCGGTAGAGATCATGCTTATTTTAATTAGGTCGTCATCCATGATTTTACACTATCCATTCTAAGACCCATACTTTTCAAGGTTTTCGAGTGCTCTCTTAATTTTCGCACCAGTTCGAAATAAATCTTATCTACCAAAGTGACATGTAAGCATGCTGATCAAATAGAGCGCTCACCAAACTTTGACAACTGTTTGATTTTACTATAGCTTAGCACACAATCCTCTGCCATGGCAGCCAATCTTCTGCCGCGGCAAAGGATTATCTGCCTAAATACTAACGCGGCAGAGGATTGGCTGCGTAAATCCTACCACGGCAGAGGATTGACTACCATGGTAAAATCAGATGCTTATCACAGACGGTTCATGATATGAACCGTCTGTGATATATCGTCAAGAGACGGTTTTTGTATGAAACCGTCTGTGATTTGCAGCACGGGAGTACGAAATTTTTTGAACGCATACGCGGGAAGCAAAGTGTTCTGGTGCTGTCCTTATATATTGAACGCTGGAGAAGAAGATCGAGGTAGAGGAGGATGCTGCCAGGAGGGCGCGCAAGAGGAAGTACACGAGGGCGGCGCCAAAGTCCGCTACTGCAGCGGTGGCCGCATACAAGGTGGTGGCGGAGGAGAAGTAGGAGGACATGGGCTTGTCTTTGGTTCTGTCTCGTACTGATACCACTCACGGTATGTGAAACTAATCTCTTGTTGGTTCTAGTTCCCTTGTTCTTCTTGCTTGGGCAATTTTTCTATCCATTCGTTTCTAATTGTTCTTGTTTTGAATCACAGGAATTGAAGTTGTGGAGCAGACTGGGTAGGAAGGTCTATGTGAAAGGATCATCGAATTATTGATGTGGAAGAACATCGCGAAATCAACACTCTGGTTCGGGCTGGGTTCCATGTTCTTCTTCTCTTGCTCCTTTTCAAGAGAGATTCCATGTTCTTCTCTTCGATGCTAATTATGATAGTCTGGTTATTATATGGAGGTTTCTAGCCATATGTACAATTCGATGCATAAAGAACTAGATAATCATTCTTTGCATGACCAGCAATTGATTGGTTTAGCTCAAAATTCATTTTTTTGCAACAGAAAAAAACTACCATAGACGGTTCTGACGGTTCTTGTTCAGAACCGTCTGTGATAATAGACTATCACAGACGGTTCTTGATAAGAACCGTCTGTGATACCTTTTTTCATAGACAGTTTAAAAACCGTCTGTGATGACCGCCTGTTATCACAGACACATAAATCTAGACGATTCAGAAAACCGTCTGTGATGATGGTTTAGAACCGTCTGTGATGAGCCTTTGTGTAGTAGTGATAAAACAATCACACAAAGATGCAATGGTTATGCAATTCATTTTGAAATTAGATGGTGCTAGCAAGAAGATTGTGCTTTCTGTGGGAGTTGTGTGATTCCCACTAGCTAGTGCTCAGGTGTGAGATCAAATTGTATGGTTTTGATCAGAATTCAAGCGGACATACTTGAGAAATCCAAAAAATGTATATGCGATTGCTGTGACAGAGTGTACATGTGTATGATACGATCTTGAGCTAGAACTAGAGATCAAATGTGTGGTTGTTTTTGTCATGTTATGTATCTTATTAGTCCATGTTATTTGATAAGAAATTATTAATTATGAGTGCTAGGGTGGTGTGCTTGACAAAAGTTTTGCATCAAATTGTACTTAGTTCATAACTCTTGTTACTAAGTAGAAATCGTACGCATGCTAGTATTGATAAAATTGGGTGCGTGAGCGCACTGCATTAATGAACTCATGTATATTGTGAGCCAACTAATATGTGCATGCATTAGTGCTATGAATGAACAGTAAAAACACAGTATCATTTTGATTAAGCTATAAGTTAATGTGATTACGTTTTCAAAATAAATTCAGTGAACTTGTCAAGTTGATAATTGTGTTAGTTGTAACCAATTGTTAATGGCTTTGATGAGAATATCTTAATACTAATATATATTTCACATATGTTGTGAAGATTTTATTATAAATGTTTTTATTTAATGTCATTATGTTTTCGATGCACACTCAGTGAAAAAAGGATGAGGATTGTTGTAGCTACAAGTGATTGTTAATGGCTTTAAATTTAATACCTTAGTAGTAACTAGTTAATAAGGACGAAAAGATGGAAAATATTTATTTCAGGTGTGCTATGAATATTTTCTTATAAATATTCATATTTAATGTGATTATATTTTCGATACAGATACAGTGAACTTCTCAAGATGGGGGTCGTTGTAGTTATAACCGATTGTTAATGGCTTTAATGAGAATATCTTAGTAGTAACTAATTAATAAGAGCCAAAGGATGGAAAATATTTTTTAAAGATAATCTATTAATATTTTCTTATAAATGTTTTATTTAATGTGATTGTGTTTTCAATGTAGATTCAATGAAGGGACGAGGATTGTTGTAGCTGTAACCGATTGCTAATCTTTCAAGTGAATATCTTATTAATAACTAGTTAATAAGAACCAAAAGATAGAAAATAATTATTTAATATATGCTTTATTTCAGATATGCAATGAAGATTTTCTTATAAATGTATAAATGTTCATATTTAATGGGATCTTGTTTTTTTATGCAGATCCAGTGAACTTCTAAGGATAAGGATTGTTATAGTTGTGCCAATTGTTAATGGCTTTAAAGTGAATATCGTAGTAGTAATAAGAATAAAAAGAAGCACAATATTCAATTTAGATGTGTTATGAAGATTTTCTTATAAATATTCATATTTAATGTGATTATGTTTTTGTACAAATTTAGTGAACTTCTCCAGATGAGGATTATTATAGTCGTAACCGATTGTTAATGACTTTAATGAGAATATTTTAGTACTAAGTAATTACTAAGGACCAAAATATACAAAATATTTATTTCATATATTCCATGGAGAATTTATTATTATAAATGCTTATATTTAATGTGATTATGTTTTCAATGCTAATGAAGTTAATTTTTAAAGATGAGGATTGTTGTAGCTATAGCAAATTGTTAATGTCTTTAAAGTGAATATCTTAGTAGTAACTAGTTAATAAAAATCAAAAGATAGAAAATATTTATTTCATATACGCTACGAATATTTTCTTATAAATGTTCGTATTTAATGTGATTATGTTTTCCATACATATTCAATGAACTTCTCAAGATAAGAATTATTCTAGTTGTAATTGATTATTAATGAATTTAATGAGAATATCTTAGTAGTAACTAATTAATAAGAACCTATTTATTTCATATATGCTATGGAAATTTGCTTATTAATGTTCATATTTAATGTGGTTGTGTTTTCGATGCACATTCAGTGAACTTTTGAGGATGAGGATTGTTTTAGATGTAACGGACTATTAATGGCTTTAAAGTGAATATTTTAGTAGTAACTAGTTAATAAGAACCAAAAGATCAAAAATATTTATTTTAGACATGCTATGAAGATTTTTGTTTTAATGTTCGGATTTAATGTGATTACGTTCTTGATGCAGATTCTGTGAACTATAAGGATAAGGATTGTTGTAGATGTAATTGATTGTTAATGGCTTTAAAGTGAATATCTTAGCAGTGGTAAGAACCAAAAGAAAGAGAATATTTAATTTAGATGTGCTATAAAGATTTTCTGATAAAATTTCATGTTTATTGTGGTTATGTTTTTGATGCACATTCAGTGAAATTCTAAGGACAAGGATTGTTGTAGCTACAAGTGATTATTAATGGCTTTAAAGTTAATATCTTAGTAGTAACTAGTAAATAAGGACGAAAAGATGGAAAATATTTATTTTAGATGTGCTATGAATATTTTCTTATAAATGCTCGTATTTAATGTGATTATATTTTCGATACAGATTCATTGAACTTCTCAAGACGGGAACTGTTGTAGCCGTAACCGATTGTTAATGGCTTTAATGAGAATATCTTAGCAGTAACTAATTAATAAGAGCCAAAGGATGGAAAATATTTATTTCAGATAATCTTTGAAGATTTTCTTATAAATGTTTTCGATGCAGATTCAATGAAAGGATGAGAATTGTTGTAGCTGTAACCGATTGCTAATGGCTTTAAAGTGAATATCTTATTAGTAACTAGTGACAAGAACCAAAAGATAGAAGATAGTTTTTCAGATATGCTATGAATATTTTCTTATAAATGTTCGTATTTAATGGGATTAAGTTTTTTATGCAGATTTGATGAACTTCTAAGGATAAGGATTGTCATAGCTATACTGATTGTTAATGGCTTTAATATGAATATCTTAGTAGCAATAAGAACAAAAAGAAGTATAATATTCAATTTAGTTGTGTTATGAAGATTTTATTATAAATGTTCATGGTTAATGTGATTATGTTGTAATACAAATTTAGTGAACTTCTCAAGATAAGGATTGCTATAGTCGTAACCGATTGTTAATGACTTTAATGAGAATATTTTAATACTAAGTAATTACTAAGAACCAAAATATATAAAATATTTATTTCATATATTCCATGGAGAATTTCTTATAAATGCTTATATTTAATGTGATTATTTTTTCGATGCTACTGAAGTGAATTTCTAAAGATGAGGATTGTTGTAGCTATAACAAATTTTTAATGCCTTTAAAGTGAATATCTTAGTAGTAACTAGTTAATAAGAACCAAAATATAGAAAATATTTATTTCATATACACTACGAAGATTTTCTTATAAATGTTCGTATTTAATATGATTATGTTTTCCATACATATTCAGCGAACTTCTCAAGATAAGAATTGTTCTAGTTGTAATTGATTATTAATTACTGTAATGAGAATATCTTTGTAGTAACTAATTAATAAGAACCTATTTATTTCATATATGATATGGAAATTTGCTTATTAATGTTTGTATTTAATGTGGCTGTGTTTTCGACGCACATTCAGTGAACTTGATGAGGATTGTTCTAGCTGTAACTGAATGTTAATGGCTTTAAAGTCAATATCTTAGTAGTAACTAGTTAATAAGAACAAAAAGATTGAAAATATTTATTTTATACATGCTATGAAGATTTTTTAATAAATGTTTGTATTTAATGTGATTAAGTTTTTGATGCAGATTCAATGAACAGTAAGGATTAGGATTGTTGTAGATGTAACAGATTGTTAATGGCTTTAAAGTGAATATCTTAGTAGTAATAAGAACCAAAAGAAGGAGAATATTTAATTTAGATGTGCTATGAATATTTTCTTATAATTGTTCGTGTTTAATGTGATTATGTTTTTAATGCAAATTTAGTGAACTTATCGAGATGAGGATTGTTGCAGTCGTAACTGATTGTTCTTGGCTTCAACAATAATATCTTAGTACTACCTAATTACTAAGAACCAAAATATGAGAAATATTTATTTCATATATGCTATGGTGAATTTCTTATAAATTTTTATATTTAATACGATCATGTTTTTAATGCAGATTCGGTCAACTTCTAAGGACAAGGATTGTTGTAGTTGTAACTGATTGTTGATGCCTTTAAAGTGAATATATTAGTAGTAACTAGTTAATAAGAACAAAAAGATGTAAATTATTTATTTTACATGCGCTATGAAGATTTTCTTATAAATGTTCATATTTAATGTGATTATATTTTTCGTACAGGTTCAATGAACTTCTCAAGATAAGGATTGTTCTAGTTGTAACTGATTGTAATGGCTTTAATCAGAATATCTTAGCAGTAACTAATTAATAAGAACCAAAAGATAGAAAATATTTATTTTAGATATGCTACAAATATTTTCTTATTAATATTTGTATTTAATGTGATTGTGTTTTCGACGCACATTCAATGAATTTCTAAGTATGAGGATTGTTGTAGTTGTAACTGATTGTTAATGACTTTAAAGGGAATATCTTAGTAGTAACTAGTTAATAAGAACCAAATGATAGAAACTGTTTATTTGGTAGCATTACAAGAAATACGACCTTTAGTCATTGAGGTCCTTAGTTGTCAGAAACTAAATATTGATTGTTGGTTGGATCAAGGGTAGCTAACTGGTTTCATATATGTGGGTTTTGCGGTGTCTAACACTTGTGATATATGTGGCAGCACTACAAGAAAATGTGGCCTTTAGTTTTTGAAGTCCTTGGTTGCTAGAAACTAAATGTTGGTTGTTGGACTGGATGAAGTGCAGCTGATTGGCTACATGTGTGTGGGTTTCCGGGTGTTGACATTTGTGATATATTATCGGGACCCAAATATGCAAATTCGGGCCCTTTATGTATACTGAACTAGTCCAAGATCACTCTAGTGCATACAGTGGCAACATCAATGAACATCAATTCATACAAATGATTTAAAAGAATAAATGTCTAATTTTGATAAACAAATAGTGTAACACCCCAGCCCAACACTGAGCCTAGAATGCCACCACACTACTCTTCCAACTAATAAATATCGACATACTATAAAATTACATCAAGAAATCATCAATAAACATATCCAAGGATCACAAACGAACATGCATAATTATGGTTCAAACGATAATAAATAATCAAGTGGAATAAAACCGTAAATAAATTCAAAATAGCATCAACCAATGAATCCAAATTATTAAAGCAAATAGTCTAGTCCAAATGATGTCCTAAACTTTATTCAACCTCTAACATGTCCAAGTGTAATCCAATTGTGAATGAAAAGGTTCTTATGGCAAATGATTATGCGTTATCCATGTGCTCTACTCGCTCTCAGTTACGGCAGCCTCGAAGATCACCTAAAGACAACAATAGAGCAAGGGTGAGTCCACGACTCAGCAAACACATCCATAAACAACGAACAATAATAAATCAACAACAGTCAATAACTCCATTAACATCACAGGTACTTCTATTAATATTCTCATGCAGTTATATTCTCTTTGATTCACATCCATTAATCTCAAATATCAATGCAACTCTAATCTATATGTCCACATGCACTTCTTTCGCGTATACCGGTATAGCATGAGTGAATGCTCGCGACAACATTCACTCTCAAGCCCGTTCCTCCATAAGGATCGGGGACCTCCTCCACTCCCGTGGAGTTGTGATCAATCATGATCACCTTCTCATATGCAAAGATGCTTATGTATGAAAATGCAAACTCCATCATAAACATCATGTCCAACTTTTCATCATGCTTGTCAACAAAGATATAATCATACCAATTATTTGTTTGCAATTAAACAAAATAAAAGCACAACAATAATGGTAATAGAAGATAAAGAAAACAGTGATCGATCATTGATCGCTGTCTACCATGCACTTGCCTTTACTAGTTGCGACGCACAATTTGGCTAGCAGATGGCAACAAGTACGACGCCTCTCCTACAATAAATACACCAAACTCAATACAAGCTACAGCATCAAAAGAACAACAATCAATCGACATCGCTCCTACACGTCCCCAAATATACCACGTTACTCCGGTACCGAAAAGTTACCCATTGCGGTCTTAGTACTAAAACGAACGTAACTTTTGACTCGAAAGTCCGATCACCACAAACCACCCCATTCTGGATTCTTCATAAAATTATCCACATTTTCTTAGATTACGAAGACTTCTAATTAAATCATCTAACCCTCCGTATTTAGCCCAGAAAGTCGGTCTGCCCGCTTCGGAACAGCAGTCTTACTAAATTCATAACTTTTGTTTTACTCAACCAAAATTCGCGTTCTCAGATTCTACAGAACCATTGGAAAATTATCTACATCTTTCATGTATATCAAAAACTCTAATTAAGCCATTTACTATTTTTAATCCGCAGTCTACCAAAACGGCGCCGAAAGACGACAACCACAATGACAGCAGCCTTCCGAAAATCATATCTCGAAATCTACTTGTCCGATTGACATGTTTAAATATGCTATAGAAAGATATCGAAATTATCTACATTTAACTAGTAGATGATATTTCCAAAATTTGCCATTAAGATACCCGAATAAATCGTACAACAGAACAGCAGGCTAACGGATCTATTAATCGACCTCTCTAATTAAACTAGATTATAATCTCTAATACTTACTCGGGAATTGTGATGACGCCTCAACTGCATGCATGCATCACAGGGAAAATTCTTTTCACACGCACGCAAGGCAGCAGAAGAAGACACGCAGCAGCAAGGCTTCTCGGCTCGGCAACAAGCAGAAAGAAACCAGCGAGCGCACCCTCCACGCGCGTGAGCTCGGTTCGGCCACCGGCCCGGCTGAAAATCAGCGATCGCCACGCAAGACAATTCGGCACAAGAAACCAAGAAGAACGCAATAGCAAGACAAAGAGGATCAAAGCAGCAGCAGCCACGCGGCACAGGCGACGTTCGGCTTGGCGCGGTAGCAAGCTTCTTCAGGCGATCCAATGGCGGCGGCGACCACGCCTGAGCGGCGGCGATCCACGCGTAGCGTGGCGGCGGCAGCGTAGCACGCGTGGCGTGGGCGGCGATCACGCATGGGGAAAAGAATTGGTTGGCGGCGACGGCTTGGAAAGAAAATAAAAAGAAAAGGCTAGGGTTTCTAGAGAACCCACAACCTATTTATATAGCTCTTAAAAATTCGAAATTCTATTTTTATATGTACTATTTTATTTAATTGCACAGTTCCCTTAAAGACGTTAATAATATTTATTTATTATTACCATTTATTTTTTTCGAATATTACATTCTACTCCTTAATGAATTCGACCCGAATTCTAATCGCCGTTCTACTCAAATAAAACTACATCGCTGAAATTAAACAACAAAATAACACGTACTGACGTGAACAACTCCGGTATTGCTCGCGCATGCAGACTCCAACTCCCAAGTCGCCTCTCTCTCGATGATCGTCCACGACCTTGACGTATACCAACGTCTTGTGCCTCGGCACTCGCTCCGACCTCTCTCGAATCGCGCGGGACGCGACTCAACCGTGAGGTCTTGCTCAATAGTCATCGGTTCCAAAGAAATCTTATGCTCGATCTCTCAAAACTTTCTCAAAGATCGAGACGTGAAACACATTAGAACTCCACGCATGGACTCGAGCGAGTCCAGCGGTAGGCTAACTTTCCAATTCTTGCAATAATCGAACGGTCCAACGTACCTCGGCTACGCTTCCCTCCGTACCAAACCGAACAATACCTTTAGTGGGAGACACTCTCAAGAGCACCTGGTCACCCACCGCAAACTCCAAGTCACGCCTCCTCAAATCAGCATAACTCTTCTGCCTACTCTGAGCTGCCAACAAATTCTGCCTCACCATGGCCACACGCTCAACGGTCTTCTGAATCCAGTCCGGACCCAAAATTGCCTTCTCTCCAACTGCATCCCAGCAAAGCGGCGATCTGCACTTCCGCCCGTAGAGAACCTCAAATGGCGCAGCTCTAATACTGGAATGGTAACTATTATTATAAGCAAACTCTGCAAGTGGCAACTGGTCCTCCCAACTACCCTTCCAAGATAGAACACAAGATCGCAACATGTCCTCCAAAGTCTGAATAGTCCGCTCTGACTGCCCATCTGTCTGTGGGTGAAACGCTGTACTAAGGCGGAGCTGTGTGCCCAATGCACTCTGCAGACTCTCCCAGAACTTGGAGACAAACTTCGCGTCCCTGTCAGAAACGATGGTCTTTGGCACACCATGCAGTCTTACTATTTCACGCACATAAATAGGAGCTAGATCACTCGCTGAATTTGTCGTGCGAATAGGAATGAAGTGTGCGACTTGTGAATCGATCCACCACTACCCAAATCGCATCCTTCCTCGCGCGAACGAGGCAACGCCACCACAAAGTCCATAGAGATATCATCCCAAGGCCACTGGGTACCTCCAAAGGCTGCAATAACCTGCAGGGGCGCTTGTGCTCACTTTCACTTGGCGACAAACACCACAAGAAGCCACATAGTTAGCAATATCCACCTTCATTCTTTTCCACCAAAATTCATTTTGAGATCTCGATACATCTTAGTCTCACCAGGGATGAGCGATTATGAGTCCGATGTGCCTCCCTCAAAATATCATCTTTGACCTCCGCCTTTTGTGGCACGCAAAGGCGGCCTTTAAACCTCAAAGCACCAGAATCGTCCATGCTAAAATCACACTCTTTACCCTCATCCAGACGCTTCCTAACCTCCTGTAATAGCCGGTCACTCTGTTGTGCTTCCAGACACGGCCCGAATAGCCGACTCAAGAATCAATCGAGTCTCAAAGATGTGATGTGCCCGCATAACAATAGGATATACCCATGCGATCAAAATCAGCAATGAGGCCATCTAGAGTAGCAGGAGTCGCCTTGCGACTAAGAGCATCTGCAACAACATTGGCCTTGCCTGGATGATACTGAATGGTAAGATCATAGTCCTTGATCAACTCCAACCACCTCCTTTGCCTCAAATTCAGATCCTTCTGAGTGAAGATATATTTGAGACTCTTGTGATCCGTGAAAATATCACAAGGCTCGCCAGATAGATAATGCCTCCAAATCTTGAGAGCAAAAACAACCGCACCTAACTCCAAATCATGAGTGGGATAATTCGCTCGTGCTTCTTTAATCGCCTCGACGCATAAGCAATCACCTTACCGTCTTGCATGAGAACACACCCAAGACCCACTCGAGACGATCTGAAAAGATCGGAACCGCTTTCCGGCTCGGGAAGAGTGAGAATAGGAGAGGTCACCAACTTGTCCTTCAAAATGCGTAAATCGCGCTCACACTCATCACCCACCGGAATCTCACACCTTTTGAGTAAGTGAGACATCGGTTTGGCGATGATAGAGAAATCTGCACAAAACGCCGATAATATCCACCAAACCCAGAAACTCCTCACCTCCTTCACACTAGTCGGCCTCTTCCAATCCACCACCGTGGAGACCTTACTAGGATCAACAAGAATACCACGAGGTTAATCACATGACCCGTAAAACCCACTTCAAATCCGAACTCACACTTCTTCAACTTAGCATAGAACTTGTGCTCTCTCAAAGTATCTAAAACCGACCTCAAATGACGCTCATGATCCTCGTTGGTCTTGGAATAGATAAGAATATCATCAATGAACACCACCACGAAGTCATCTAGATACTCGTGCAACATGTTGTTCATGGTCTCCATAAAATGGCAGTGCATTAGTCAATCCAAAGGACATAACTTTATACTCATAATGCCCATACCGTGGAGAAAGCGGCCTTCTTTACATCCTCGCTCACGCACACGGATTTGATTATACCTCGACGGAGATCGATCTTGGAGAATACTTGAGCTCCATTCAACCGATCAAACAAGTCCTCAATGCGGGCAATGGATATTTGTTCTTGATTGTGACCGCATTAAGCGCACGATAATCAATACACATACGCCAACTCCCATCCTTCTTCTCTGTGAATGTAGCAGAGCTCCCACGGTGATACACTACGCCTGATAACACCTTTAGCCAACAACTCATCCAACTGCTTCTTCAACTCGTCCTGAAACGGACGTGCTAATCGATATGGAGACATCGAGATAGGACGAGTACCCGGAACAAGATCAATGCGAAACTCCACGTCTCGCGTAGGTGGCAAACCCGGAAGCTCAGCTGGGAACACATCCGGGTAATCACTAACCACTGGAATCTCCTCAATCTGCGAAGCCACACTCGATTTCTCAGCAAGAGCTAAAAGAAGCCCAGTTTTCACCGCACGCTGACCCGGGAACAGTCCAGCCAACATTGAAAGAGAGCGCGGAGGCGCACTCCCCTGAAAGGTCAAAGTCTCCCAGCACGAGGTGCGCATGAGACTGTTCTACAGAAACAGGATATCACGGCTCGATAAGAGTGCAACCAATCCATACCCAAGATAACGTCGAACGGCTCCATTTGTATAACTATCAAATTCGCCGTGAACTCCTCTCCATCAATGACAATAGAACACCCAGGACAAACAGTAGAACTAGCACTAATACCCCCAGGAGAACTAACCAACACTGACTGAGAAATCCACTGCATACTCAAGTTCGCTCTCCTAGCAAACGCCGTCGACACAAACGAAAACGTAGCCCCTGAATCGAAAAGGACTAAAGCATCAAACGAATCCACAAGCAAAGTACCTGTCACCACGTCAGGACGACCCGCGGACTCCGCTGTGGGCATGGCGTACACTCCAGGTGGCGCCATGGCGAAAGAAGACGACGGCGGGGCGGCGAGAGCCCCAACAATCTGCTGTGGCGGTGCAGGTAAAGCGGTCGTGCAACTTTGGCGGTCTTGAAGGTGGCGGCGCCGATAGTACCCTCACCGAGGCGCCCAAGTCAAGGAAATGGCGGTGCGGGAGGAGCGATCATCATCCGGAAAGATCCTCGAGTAGGACCCATCAAGAAGAAGAAGATGGCACAGTGCTCCCACTTGATCACGCTTAGCGGGTTCGCGACACACCCGCTCCTTGTGACCCGGCCGGCCACACCGACGGCAATCTCCGTCCAAGTGCACTCGGCAGCCAGCGGTGTCCATCTCCGCACTTAAAGCAAAGCATGCCCCGCCATGGAACAGACGAAGAGCCGAGTACTGCAAAAGGACGAGGCGCCAAGAAGGAACGGCCTCGATCGCCTAGACTTGAAAGATCGCGGTCCTCCTTGAATTTCTTGAAAGCGGTCGTTGAATGCACTCCACTTCCCTCACTAGAGCTCCTCTTCGTCACCACGAAACTACGATCCACCGAGGCTTGTCCCTTTGTGTCGTGCATCTCCAACTCCATGCCCCTAGCTTGCTCCACAACAGTCAGTAGTCACGGAGTGGAGTAGCTCCCAACACATGCCAGGTACTCACTGAGACCCCGACGGAACCTCTTGGCCTTCGAAGATCATCGTTCGCTCTCAAGGGACGGCGAACCAAGCCGTTGAACTCACCTCATACTCGACAATAGACCTCTTCCCGAGCAAAGGTCGTCAAGGCAACTTCCATCTTCTCAACAAAAGAGTAGGGGTAGAACTTCCCTTGAATTGATCAACAAAGTCCTCCCAAGTGATCGCCCTTGAGTGGTCGCCTCGAAGACAACACGCCTCCCACCAAATATCTGCTGCCCTTTCAAATGAAAGGCTACAAAACGGACCCTCCGAGGTGAAGACATCTCTAAAGCTCCAAATCGCCTCTCCATGTAGCGCAACCAGTCCACGCTCGGACCGGTGTGCCCGACCGTTAAACGAATCCAACCTCAACCCCATCCACTCGGTGACATCCGCGCCAGAACCGGTGGATGTGCGATCGAGCAACAACAGATGCCGCGACAGAACAGGGTGCCGGCTACTGCTGACGAAGAGCACGGATCTCTCCCACCAACTCTCTCAACAAAGCAGGGGTCTCATCTTGACACCAACCGAGGCGGTCAACAAAGAACCCCTCACCATCGACTCCTCTCTACAGAGGTGGCTCCACGGACCCTCGTCCGCGGCCCGACCTCCACGATCATGCCACCACGACCACGCCCTCTACCCCTGGCATAGCTATCAACCACAATCAACAATACACAATGAGTTCAAAGATCAAAATAAACTCATCCATCAATGAACAACATAATGGAAGCGTAAAACTATAATCGTACCTCTCTCTAACCTACTGTGCACTAGTGTGTCAAATTTTAGGTTAGTTAACCATTAGCAAATTTTAGTTGATTTACTAAGCTAAAACAAATTTTAACAATTTTAGTTTGCCTATGTTGTTAATCTATTCACCACGGACCTAAAGCCCGCTCTGATACCAACTGTAACACCCCAGCCCAACACTGAGCCTAGAATGCCACCACACTACTCTTCCAACTAATAAATATCGACACACTATAAAATTACATCAAGAAATCATCAATAAACATATCCAAGGATCACAAACGAACATGCATAATTATGGTTCAAACGATAATAAATAATCAAGTGGAATAAAACCAGGTAAACAGTCCAAAATAGCATCAACCAATGAATCCAAATTATTAAAGCAAATAGTCTAGTCCAAATGATGTCCTAAACTTTATTCAACCTCTAACATGTCCAAGTGTAATCCAATTGTGAATGAAAAGGTTATTATGGCAAATGATTATGCGTTATCCATGTGCTCTACTCGCTCTCAGTTACGGCAGCCTCGAAGATCACCTAAAGACAACAATAGAGCAAGGGTGAGTCCACGACTCAGCAAACACATCCATAAACAACGAACAATAATAAATCAACAGCAGTCAATAACTCCATTAACATCACAGGTACTTCTATTAATATTCTCATGCAGTTATATTCTCTTTGATTCACATCCATTAATCTCAAATATCAATGCAACTCTAATCTATATGTCCACATGCACTTCTTTCACAGATATCGGTATAGCATGAGTGAATGCTCGCGACAACATTCACTCTCAAGCCCGTTCCTCCATAAGGATCGGGACCTCCTCCACTCAGTGGAGTTGTGATCAATCATGATCACCTTCTCATATGCAAAGATGCTTATGTATGAAAATGCAAACTCCATCATAAACATCATGTCCAACTTTTCATCATGCTTGTCAACAAAGATATAATCATACCAATTATTTGTTTGCAATTAAACAAAATAAAAGCACAACAATAATGGTAATAGAAGATAAAGAAAACAGTGATCGATCATTGATCGCTGTCTACCATGCACTTGCCTTTACTAGTTGCGACGCACAATTTGGCTAGCAGATGGCAACAAGTACGACGCCTCTCCTACAATAAATACACCAAACTCAATACAAGCTACAGCATCAAAAGAATAACAATCAATCGACATCGCTCCTACACGTCCCCAAATATACCACGTTACTCCGGTACCGAAAAGTTACCCATTGCGGTCTTAGTACTAAAACGAACGTAACTTTTGACTCGAAAGCCCGATCACCACAAACCACCCCATTCTGGATTCTTCATAAAATTATCCACATTTTCTTAGATTACGAAGACTTCTAATTAAATCATCTAACCCTCCGTATTTAGCCCAGAAAGTCGGTCTGCCCGCTTCGGAACAGCAGTCTTACTAAATTCATAACTTTTGTTTTACTCAACCAAAATTCGCGTTCTCAGATTCTACAGAACCATTGGAAAATTATCTACATCTTTCATGTAGATCAAAAACTCTAATTAAGCCATTTACTATTTTTAATCCGCAGTCTACCAAAACGGCGCCGAAAGACGACAACCACAATGACAGCAGCCTTCCGAAAATCATATCTCGAAATCTACTTGTCCGATTGACATGTTTAAATATGCTATAGAAAGATACCGAAATTATCTACATTTAACTAGTAGATGATATTTCCAAAATTTGCCATTAAGATACCCGAATAAATCGTACAACAGAACAGCAGGCTAACGGATCTATTAATCGACCTCTCTAATTAAACTAGATTATAATCTCTAATACTTACTCGGAATTGTGATGACGCCTCAACGCATGCATGCATCACAGGAAAATTCTTTTCACACGCACGCAAGGCGGCGAAGAAGACACGCAGCAGCAAAGGCTTCTCGGCTCGGCGTAGCAAGAAAAAAGAAACCAAGATAGCAGACCCTCCACGCGAAGAGAGCTCGGTTCGGCCGCTGGCTTCGGCTGGAAAATCAGCAATGGCAGCCAAGACAATTCGGCCGCAAGAAAGCAGCAACGCGCAATGCCAAAGACAAAGAGGATCAAGAAGCGCACCACGCGCACAAAGCGGCGTTCGGCTTAGCGCGTAGCAGCGGCTTCAAGCGATCCAATGCGGCGGCCGACCACGCCGCGTGGGCGGCAGCGATCACGCAATGGCGCGTGGCGGCGGCGACGCAGCAATGCGGGCGGCAAAGCGATCACGCACATGGGAAAAGAATTGGTTGGCGGCGACGGCTTGGAAAGAAAATAAAAAGAAAAGGCTAGGGTTTCTAGAGAACCCACAACCTATTTATATAGCTCTTAAAAATTCTGAAATTCTATTTTTATATGTACTATTTTATTTAATTGCACACAGGCCCTTAAAGACGTTAATTATATTTATTTATTATTACCATTTATTTTTTTTCAGAATATTACAAATAGTGGTTATGAACTTGGTCGAGTTTACATTTATTCAGCCACGTAGGGCTTAAGCAAATAAATAAAGAGAAATACCAACAGCGGAACGAAAAACAACTTCAGTGGAACCCATCACTCGCCACAGGCAACCGACTGGGAACAAGACCTAACAATCACCATGTCGAAGAACTCCTCCTCCAGAGCAAAAGTTGACTACTCCAATCCTTCCTTTGAATGATGATTATAGCAAGAGTGAGACGAAGAATAGTGTCGGCAGGCCCACACATCAGCGGCAATGACGACGCGGGGACACGTGGCGGACACGGAGGTGACGTGGTGCAGAACTGGGCTTGGCTTCGCACGCGGGGAAAACAGGCCCAAAGAGAGAGAAAGAGTGGGTTGCATCAATGTTTCGGCCCACTGGCCTTCCAGAATTTTAAATAGAATTTTATTTTTAAAAAATATCAAAAAATAGAAAATGCTAAGAAAAAATAAAAAA
This sequence comes from Hsuehochloa calcarea, assembly GCA_036346395.1. NCBI lineage: Eukaryota > Viridiplantae > Streptophyta > Magnoliopsida > Poales > Poaceae > Hsuehochloa > Hsuehochloa calcarea. The sequence continues at coordinate 50,998,199 of CM070610.1, read as the reverse complement.
TAAACATGGAAAAATTCTAGAAAAATCTGTAAAATATTTCCAAACACAAAGAACCCAAATATTGGAATTAATTGATGTTTGGATTATTCACATTAAATCATTTTGACTTCTCAAATTCTCAATTATGTTTTTTAATTCAAATAAAATTGGGAAATTTTCCAAAAGGGATAAACTACTCAAAATGGATTTTGAAACAAAAAACTGGGATGTTACATATATGTGGTAACACTATAAGAAATGTGGCATTTAGTCACCAAGGTCATTTGTTGCTAGAAATAAATAATAGTTGTTGGCTTGGATGAAAGACAACCGACTGGCTACTTGTGTGTGAGTTTTATGGTGTCAACACATGTGATATATGTGGCAACACTACAAGAAAATGTGTCCTTTTGTCACCGAGGTCCTTGGTTGCTAGAAACTAATATTGGTTGTTGGCTTGGATCAAGGGCAGCTGGTTGGTTGCATGTGTGTGAGTTTTGGGGGTGTTGACACTTGAAATATATGTGGCAACACTGCAAGAAATGTGATTTTGAGTCACCGAGGCCCTTGGTTGCTAGAAACTAAATATTGGTAGTTGGTTTGGATGAAGGGTGGCTGGTTGGCTGCATGTGTATGTTTTTTGGGTGTTGGCACTTCTGATACTTGTGGCAACACTAAAAAAATATGGTATTTAGTCACCGTGGTCCTTGGTTGCCATAAACTAAATATTAGTTATTGGCTTGGATGTAGGGCTGCTCACCGACAGCATGTGTGTTGAGTTTTCTGGTGTTGACACTTATGATATATGTGGTAGTACTACAAGAAATATGGTCTTTAGTCACCGAAGTCCTTGGTTGCCAGAAACTACATATTGATTGTTGGCTTAGATGGAGGGTAGCTGGTAGGGTGCATCTGTGTCAGGCCCGGGAGTAATACCCCCAAATCCTCTGTATATTCTGAACTAGTCCCATGATCAGTAATAAATATTAGAGTGTATTACAAGAAAGGCTTACGAGCCAACTATAAGGAACACAGCGGAAGACGAAGAAGAAGTTGTAGGGCCCAACTAGTCTGCCACATGCAATCGACTGAGGTAACAGCCTAGTCGTCAAGATCTTCAGCAGTTGCAAGGTCCTTCTCCTTTGAACAACCTTTTATTAAGCAAGGGTTAGTACAAATAAATATACTCCGCAAGTTACACCTAATAACAGAGATAATACACGCAGAATATTGTCAAAGGAAGACTTATGGGACTCAATTTGCATAAAGCGATGTTTTCTTTTAAAATATCTATACTAAGTTTCAAAGCAGTTATTCTATATCAAAATTTTATTTTATAAATTCTCAAGTTTTATAGTAGGACAACCTCTATACATTTCTGGTGAAGGACACCCTTCTATCAAATGGCTAACGTCATAATTTCCCAATTGGATAAACTATCCAAACACATTTGATAAAATATTTTGAAATCAAAAACCAAAATCTAACTTTGAGTCACTTTGCTCAGGATGTCCATAACTGTGTACACGTCTATTCGAATAGTTTTACACTCTACAGAGGTTGTGCAACTTTACCCACAAGAGATAATCATTTTATAATATCGGTCTAACATACTTCCGTAGGTGTGCGACTAAGTGATTATCACAATGCCTTTACAATACTACACTCTAACACCAATCGCCCCGATGAGCTCAACCCTGGGTCATGAATGTCATTTACCATCGACCCAGAGCTTATCGTTGTGGGGGATAATGTGCCCGGACATGGATGTTTGTTACCATCGCCCAAAGCAAACCTCGATAGATGTGGAGGACAGTTACCATCGTTTGCACAAACCCAAAACTACAGCCTGCGGGCGTAATGCACAAACATGATAAATTATTTAGCCTAACCTGTCCCACTCCAGACTTGTGGTAGTACGGTGGAGCTTTTCAAGATGCGGCTCGAAGACTGGTCCTTAACTAACTTGGACGACTTTCAATAAAACCCTAGTCTCGATCATAGAAATAAATCGATCACGTGCATCAACTTACACCATCCAAACATCCATTTTACCAAAGTCTAAACCAATTTTTATTCTGTTTTGTTTTTCAAAATCATTTGCAACATTTTCCATGGCAAACCAATGCCATAGCGTTAATTTCAAACTGAGTTGAATATTTGGCTAAATTTCCCAAATTAAATATTTTGGTCTAAGCATGACTAAGCACAAAGCTTTTCAACATGTTCTAGTTCATACTAATGTACCAACTAGATTTTAACTATGGTATCAAGGAATGACTAATTCAATAGCAAAATTTGGCTATACAAAGGTATTGGGAATAACTATGATAAAAAATAGGTATTTAAATTACATTGAATATAAATATGCATGTAGTAATAATTTAAAATATAATTTAAATAATGTAAAATATTAGGATCAAACAAGATCAAAAGTACATAACTTGCCTTGCTTAATTCGTTTTTTGTTCTCAACGGTGTCGAAATTTGACTCTCCGAAGTAGTCGAAATCTACACACGAAAATAAGCTAAATTCAAATAAAATTCAAATAAACTCCAAAAATTATAAGATTAGTATAGATAGAAATATATTTTAATTTATATGAATTTAGGAACAAGAATCGATAGAATTGGAGTTCGTTTGGAGGAGAATGAACGTCCGAAAATTTGAAATCACATGAAATGATAGAAATATAGAAAAGGGGAATATTATGGAAGATGTTGTCTGATTTCTTTCTTTATAGAGCAAGAAAATGTGTGGATGACAACTTGTACCCACAAGGTAGAGAAAGCAAGAGAGAAAGAAAAGGAGGGGAGGATGACATAGGGGACCCACTGTGGTCACTACTACAAAAACGTTAATACTGGACGCGTCATCAGAGATGGTTGACCAAAACTGTCTGTATTAAATACAATCACAGACGATTTTTGTTTAGCTACTGTCTATATTACTGTCTGTGCCAAGTACTATCTGTGAAGAGGTAATATCATAGACAGTTCATGTTGAGAACCGTTTGTGAAGTAACACGAACCGTCTGTGATAATTGTAGATTTCACAGATAGTTCATGTTGAGAATCGTCTGTGAAGTATCACAGACGGTTATGAATACAAACCATCTGTGATAATCGTAGACTTCACAGATGGTTTTTAATTATAACCGACCGTGATAATATCGCTTCAGCTCCCTGATGAGTTTCTTCGTCATCGACGCGTCTCTTCGCTCGCATCAATGCCTCTTCGGCTCCCCGATGCTTGTCTTCGTCTCACGCACTGCATTTATTACTTTTTTATATAAAGGATAATCCACCATCGAAGATGATCATCCGGTCATCACTCTATACATAATCTAAAAGCAGAAATGTCTCCCTCCTGTATTTCCTTATCGTCGGCATTGATGGCCTACCTAACTGTACTATACGAGCACCTCTCTGGTCCTACACTGGTCGATGCTGTGGAAGGGCACTGTGTCAATAGTGTCCTCGCTCCTTTGCCCGAGGATTTGTCAAAGCAAGTGACGGCCACCTTCCGCCGTCTTGATGTCCACCTCCTCCGCGTCTTCTGGGTGATCTCCCACTTCCGTCGAGTTAACCTCGTCATCGACGTGGTCCTCCACAACGACATTGCACGTCTCCAGGAGGCTTGCCGTCTCTTGGACTACTTAATCAAGGCAGTGATGATTTGACCTTGACGAGACCCCTTAAGCAAGGGAAGAGAGCATGTGTACTCAATTCTTCTTGGTTCAAAAGTCGGAGGGTCTTCGGGAGACACTCGAACGAGCGTGCCAGTGGGTGGACGCATTTCAGGCTTCGTTTGATGATCCTAAACCGTCTGATGCTGACGCCAACGCCTACGAAGTTTTGAAGACGGAGATAGTATGCTACCTCCGCCACTAGAAAATTTTGATTAGTTAGGTTTCTAATTTTTTTCAAATCTTTGTAAGAAGTGACTGGCCACGCTGTTTGACCATATATAAATTCAAAATAAAAAATTGGTTGAATTTGTATTTACTGTCCTCTATATATGTAAACGGTCTCGGTATAACGACATAATGGCATTACTGACCGGTGGAAAACAAGTAATACATGTTTATGTGCCATATGTTTGAATTTGCATTTATGTATATGAGAATGTGTCATATGTGTGAATTTGTATTTATGTATATGAGAATGTATATTATCATAGACGGTTATTTATTGGAACCGTCTGTGATGTATATTTATCATGGACAGTTCCTGTTTAAAATATTATGTGAAAATGTAATATCACAGACGGTTCTACTTTAGAACTGTCTGTGATGTCCAACCCTATTTATATATATTCAGACTCTAGGATTTGTCCACGCCTCTCCTCTGCGCCTCCGACCCTCCTGTGTGCGCGGCTTGCTTGGCTTGCCCGCCCACGCGCCCCTGGCTCCTGCGTCGCCCGCCTCCTGCATGGTAGCCAGGGTAGCTGTGGTGATTCCCTCTTACCCGCGCAGCCCCTGCGGCTCCCCGGCCTGGCTCGGCCCTACTCGGCCCGGCGCCATGGCGCCGCTGCTCCAGCTCGGTCCCATTCCCCCCTTTCTTTTCTTTCTTGCTATTTTGCTTTCTCTACTGTGAGTTCGATTTTAAAGCTTAGCTTGATTTCTTCCTGATGTGTTGTTGGTTGATATGCATGCACATGTGAATGATGCTGGGATGTGGTTGATGCTGCCTATGCATAAAAATGATGGAGGCCTTGTGATGGTTTGATAAAGGTGGGTTGCTACCGCAGTTGCCTCGTTGCACTGGTATACTTCCCTTCTACTACTCCCTCCCTTTGCTCTGTGATGCCATGGATGTTCGTGAAGGATGGGAATGCTACTATTAGTGTGTCAAGTGCTCCTGTGAAATGTGATGCTACTAGGTTGCTCTCTGCACTTAGTGTTGGTTCACATGGGGGTTTGATGGCAAATTGGCAGTGTGAAGGATTTTTTGTGGTCTCGTGAATTGCTCTATAATGAATTGATGTTACAAATGCAAGTGGATGTGATATTGTGTATAGATTGTGCCTTGAGCTGTTAGATTACCTGCTATTATATACTATTTTGAGCATGCAATTTATACATTCTGATATACCTGCTGTTCTACATCACAGTTGATAGTATTTTGATAGATTTTGTTCTGTCTACAACAAAGTTAATTTTGGATGATTTGCTTGAACTAGTCTGAATATATTAGCAAGTTTATTTTTAACAGCAATAATCAATCTGAATATATTAGCAAGTTTTATTTTAAGAGCAATAATCAATCTTCTTAATCTTACCTTTGTATGTGTAATCAACTAGCCTCTCGCCATTCATTTCACCTCTGTCTATGTAACCATGTTCATGCCGATCAAGTTCTCCACCCTTGCATCTCAGGTACGTCCTACCATTCCATTTCTGATCTCTTCTCTTTATAAAATCTCCAAGCAGTGGCTGCTTGTGTCTTTAAAATTGGCTATATATATATATTAATGCGGGCTCCCACCTCTAAACCATTTACTCACTTTGCATGCTCCCACCTTCAATGCACCTTCATTAATACGTCTTCATTAAACACCATGCATGCCCCCACCTCTAACGGTCAAGATCCAGATCCAACGGTCAAGATTGTTATTAACCCGATACCTGAATTCAGCTAGCTAGCTCGCTCCTTGGGCGTTTATCCTAAACATGCAGGAGAAACCATGGCCTACTTCATCGAACCTGACACACTGGAGTGTGTGACTTGCTTCATGCCAATCCTCTAAGTGCTTTGTAAAATCCTCCTAAACCGCGGCCTCATAAGTAATAGCAGTAGAACTGAAGTTGAAGTTGTTAATTACAAGCATGTAATTGTCTTTAAACCCAACAAGAGCACCAAGCAACTTGAGTTCTGATTTATATGTAAGGATAGCCTCACCGTAGAACTTGACATCAAGGAATGGTTAGTTGCTGATACATCTACGGTGAGACCATCCTTACATATAAACTAGAACTCAAGTTGCTTGGTGTTCTTGTTGGGTTTAAAGATAATTACATGCTTGTAATTAATAACTTCAACTTCAGTTCTACTGCTATTACTTCTAAGGCCGTGGTTTAGGAGGATTCTACAAAGCACTTAGAGGATTGGCATGAGCAAATCACACACTCCAGTGTGTCAAGTTTGACAAAGTAGGCTGTGGTTTCTCCTGCATGTTTAGGATGAACGCCCAAGGAGCAAGCTAGCTAGCTTAAGTCAGACCCCAGGTTAGCTAACAAGGATTACGAACTATATATATATATATATATATATATATATATATATATATAAAGCCGATTTTAAAGGCACAAGCAGCTACTGCTTGGAGACTTTACTGAGAAATATCATCACAGACGATTTGTAAATTAAACCGTCTATGATACATAAGCCACCACAGATGGTTTTATCTACAAACTGTCTGTGATACGTAAGCTATCACATACGGTTTTATCAACAAACTGTCTTCAAAAGCTGTCCATGATGACCTCATGTCATGTCATTACTGACCTATAAACTCAGACGGCTCACGAAACCGTCTATGATAACATTTTTGTACCGTCTGTGAAGACCTTTTCTGTAGTAGTGCATTGAGACAAAGCCAAGCACACAGACTAGCTCTTGTTTGCAGAAACAAAAAAGACAGGGGGAGCTTGGGAGGGAAGGTGGCGCCAACGAGGGGAAGGGCGGCTACGGAGACCGACAAACAAAATGGGTTCCCACAGGGGTGGGGAACCCATGGGTGGCAGTGGTGTCGCCGGAGGAGGTCCAACGCGATGGCGGCGCACACACACGACACCGGTGGAGGGAGGGCGCCATGAGGAAAATAGAGGGAGCACGGGCTACGCCTCGGTGAGGGGAACGTGTAGGTGAAGACGGTTCGGCCAGGGAAGGTCCGAGGAGGCGCATCCACGGTGGTCGAGGTGAGGAAGAAGAGCTCGCGATGGCAGGGCTTCTCGGTGATGAAGGAGATGAAACGAGGTGGGGGATTGGAGGAGGGGTACTAGGAACATGGGGTGACACGCTCGGTTTGGTAGAAGATTGACCGAGTGGGAGATCAAGAGGAGGGCGGTGCGGCTAGAGTTGGGGAAGAAAGAGGAGGCGACGGTTCAACGATCCTCGAGCGATGGCGACGGGGGCATCATGTAGAACGTCTCATGGTGAGTTCAATGGTGATGAAGACGCCGACGTAGGAGCAACACCGGCGATGAAACGGCCGATGCAAAAGCTTGCGCGATCGCGACTTTGACGAAGATATCCGGAGAGAGGAAATCGACTACGAGGAAATCGACTTAGGGATTTGAGGGAGGAGGCCGAGGCGCACAAACTGACGCGGGTGGCCGCCCTTGAATAGAGCCGGAAAGGAGGGGCGCGGCTGTTGGAAATATACCCTAGAGGCAATCATAGAGATGATGATATTTCATTATGTTCATGATTTTGATAATATGTTATCGTGTTCCTTGAATAAATCATTTTTATAGATTAATAAGTATGTGACTTGTTGGTGGAACTCTTTAACTTATATGATGTCATTCTAAATGTATCCCTGGTCGGAACACCAGTAACTTTATGACTAGCACATGTATTGATTGATGACCTTGTTTCACCGGTCATGGATATGGGGATATCGAATTAATAATGTGAGCACATGTTAGAGAACATGGGGTTGGATAGACCCATCATTGAGACACTATTGAGATTGTTATGAATCTATGTGTCATTAGTTGGTCTCAAGTAATGATGATGTATAATCCTTAGACCTGAGATCAGCATGGTTGCCTACATGTGTAATGGCACACTTAAGGGTTGTCAAATGCTACTCGTAACTAGGTAGTTTTAAAGGTGGCTTTCGGGTATGCTATGAAATATGCGGAGGGATGTGACTGGTCGAGATGAGATTTGCCCCTCCTAACATAACAGGAGAGATGTCTCTGGGCCCCTCGTGGTGATCGGATAAAGAAAGTGCATGACCATACCACTAGTGGTCGAAGTGTCGACCACGTGAAGTTATCCGACACTCGATTGAGAAAGTATTGAACAGTCCATGGATGACACAATATCTCACCTGGAGTTCAACCAGACATCGTGAGGCAAGGGAGAATGCATGAGTAGGTTGCTTAATTTGATCAGTTACGGACTGGTCGTATGGAGATACGATCTGGTCGTAGATTGATCGAACGTAATCACAGAATGGTAAGGACCTGGTCGTAAGGAGTTACGAACCGGTCGGGATCAAATACGATCTGGTCTTATGGAGATACGAACTGATCGCAAGTGATGAGGACCTGGTCATAGATCATATTACATCAAGGTTCGTCCGCTTTTCTATGTGTGTTCGGGAATCGTTATGTGCTGCTAGGTACCGCTAACGACTGGTGTTCAAAAAAGAGTTTCCGAGTCATACCCGATTACACATGAACCTATAGGGTCACACACTTAAAGGGCTAGGATCTGTTTTGGATGGTGATCCAAATTCGTATAGGCCACGAGTTCCCAATGGGCCTCAAGTTCGAGACCCATCTTGGATGCCTATATAAAGAGGGGCGGTGGCATGGATGAGGGTGAGGATGGTCTTTGGAAGAACTCCCGAAACCCTAATAGCCACGCCTTCTCAACCACGCTGCCGGTGCTAGCACTCCAGCGCATGGTGATCCTGCCCCCGTACGTGTGGATACCTCGGAGGTGTTGTTGCGAAGCATCAGCACTAGGACAATCCGCGACTCGTGACGATCATTGGAGTCGGAGGAGAAGTCGCGTCGCGAGTACGACCACTCAGAGGAGCAGACGCGCGGCGAGTACGACCACTCGAAGGAGGAGACGCGTCGTGAGTACGACTGCATCAACTCGCTACGACGACTCTACTTCCGCTACGTGTAGGCGCGTCTAGCGGTAATCTCGTGATTTATTACTAGCGGTGGTTCCTTGGTTGTGCGGAATTTTTTTGTTTGTGCTATCGTAGCCTTGCCCGTAACCCTACAGCAACATGGGCGAGCGGGCATGCGGGCAATGGGCATGGGTGCAAAGGTGGCGCGCTGACAAGCGACATGAGCATCGGTGGTAGGGGAAGGGCGGCGGAGCGCACGGGAGTGGTGTGGCGCGCGCATGCGGGCGACGTGGCAGGGGCATGGCATCAGGAGCGACGTGGCGAGCGGTAGCGGGAGGAGCTGGCACTCGGACAGCACGGGCATGGGCGCAGCCAAAGGAGGAAGAAAGAGAAAAAGAAAAATAGGAAAAAAGAAAGAAAAGGTAAAGGAAGAAAAGAAAAGGAAAAAAGAAGAAAAGAAGAAAAGGGAAAAAGGTTTTCGGTCGAAGAACAATGAAATGAAATTATGAGATTTTCATTCTGAAGAAAATTCAAATAGATATTTGAATTTTGAAATTGGCTGAGATTTGAAATTGAGAAAGATGAATTCAAATTGAAAATTTGAATTCAGAAATGGCTGAGAAAAGAAAGGAATTGATTTTTCAAACAAAGATTTGAATTGAGAAAAGGAATATAGGCAGGAGAAAAAGAATTGGGCTCGGCCCTAAGATAAATTGCGGCAACAAATTCAAATCATGAAATTTGAATTCTAGAAATTGATGACGAGATTGGAATTTGGATCTTGATTTGGAGATGAACTGAGATTCAGGATTTGATTTGAATAGAGATTATTTAAGAAAGTACTCCAAATTAAGACAAACACTTTAAAATAATTAGATTAAATTAAATGTTTCAACAAAGAAAAGAAATTTTTGAGGGGAAAATAGAAAGAAATAAAATAAATCGGATTGCAAGAAACAACAAAGAACTTGGAGGAAATCCAAGAAAATCTAGAAAATGGAATAAACTCATTTTTGAAATTCAAGTTTGATTTAATCATTAAAAATGTTTTCACTTTTATGAAATTCCAATGGTTTATTTTATTTTGAAAATGTAAAAAAGACCCCCAAAATTGGGATGTTATTTTTGAACTTAATAACATTATTTCCTACTTAAAGTTGGCTTTTATTTTTGCGCATATTTTATTTCCAGTTTTGGAAAATAGGAAAAGCTTTTTTTAAATACCATAAAAATTCAAGAAATTAATTAAATCTTTCTATTTAACTTTAAATCCAAAAAAACCAAGAAACCTCTTTTAAAATTCAGAAAACTAATAAAATAATAACTTTATTAATTTTATTTTTGGTAACATAACTTTGGGATGTTGCAATGTGTATGAGTTTGAGGTGTTGATCTTTGTGGCAACAATACAAGAAAATATGGCCTTTAGTCACCGAGGTACTTGGTAGCAAGAAAATAAATATTGGTTGTTGGCTTGGATGCAGGGCAGCTGGCTGGTTGGCTGCATGTGTGTGAATTTTGTGGTGTTGACACTTGTGATATATGTGGTAGTATTAAAAGAAATGTGACCTTTAGTCACTGAGGTCATTTGTTACCAAAAACTAAATATTGGTTATTGGCTTGGACAAAGGGCAACTGGCATGGTGCATGTATATTAGGTTTTGGGTTTTGGGGTGTTGACACTTGTGATATATGTGGTAGCACTACAAGAAAATCTAGCCTTTAGTCACTGAGATTTTTGATTGCTAGAAACTAAATATTGATTGTTGTGATACATGTGGCAACACTACAAGAAAATCTAGCCTTTAGTCACTGAGATTCTTGATTGCTAGAAACTAAATATTGATTGTTAGTTTGGGTGAATGGTAGTTGGTTGGCTACATGTGTGTGAGTTTTGCGGTGTTGTCATTGTTGATATATGTGGTAGCACTACAGGAAATGTAGCCTTTAGTCACCGGGGTCCTTGGTTGCCATAAACTAAATATTGGATGTTGGCTTGGATGAAGGGCAGCTAACACACCGCATGTGTATGAATTTTGACACTTGTGATATATCAGCACTACAGGAAAATGTGGCCTTTAATCATTGATGTCCTTGGTTGCTAGAATCTAATTATTGATTGTTGGCTTGGGTGAAAGACAGCTAGTTGGCTGCATGTATGTGAGTTTTGGGGTGTTGTTACTTATGATATATATGGTATCTACCATGCATGTATGTGTAGTTTGAGGTCTTGACACTTGGGGTGCTAGGTGTCTCATTCTCTCTTCTCGGATGATTTGGGGCTTAGGCAGCTCGATGGTGGGTTGACATCTCATTAGACATGTGGTTGTTTACGGGAGACATGGTGGGTTGACATTTCATTAATGAGTATGACAAAGATGTGTTTGTAATTGTATGAAATGTTGTGGGCCGTAAAGTAAAATTATGTACTATTTTATCATTTTAGCAACAAAAAGGTATGGAATGCAAATTGGTTTGCAATTTTAATACTAAAATGTGAATAGATGTCAGTGAATTTTATAATGTGGGAATACGATTAGGTGCAACTATATGCTTAACTAAGTTGGGGTCGAACCACATCGCCAGTGTTCCAAAATCTTCTTGATATGTGGCAAGCAATGGCTAGCATGTTCTATATCATCAACATAATCAGCGAACGTTTTTTCTCTCCTATAAATGGTTATATTATGATTATTTTAGTTTTAAATAGGTAAAAATTAGGGTCAATTTTCACACCAACCTCCAGCTAACCCATAATACACACACAACTCAATCCTTATCCAATGATCCTATTGCAAATAAACGAAACATAACCAATCCCAAATTAAAAACCTAAACCTTATATATCAACTCTTCTCGATCGACTTTTCCAAGGTAATTGTAATTTAGACTTGTAGCAAATGCATATACATACCCTTTATTTGGTTTCTTCAATTATTCTAGGGTGAATTCCTTATATGCCACCGAAAGTTTGCCCCATCCATTATATGTCACTCATTGTTTCATCGACATATGGACCCTGATAACACATGTCAGTGACACAATCAGCGATTTCACAATATTCCAGTGACATATAAGAAATAAATCCATTGTTCTAAGTAGAAAGAAAAAAAAAACAAATCCAAAGAGCACCTCGGCCTTGCCCGATTAATCCTTTTATTTACATTGACAAAAAAAGAATTCTCTATCACAATCATCATATGAGGCTATCCATCCATTAGGCTACGTGCTGAATCAACCCAATCTTGAATGCCGATTTTAAGTAGAGGGTATGGAGGTGCTTCATCCCACCGTGCATGGCATGATCATCACATTCACGGGGAAGGAACCAACTAAATATAGGGAGATCAGATAATTTATTTTTAGTTATCTTGGAGAAAATAAAAATGGACATGTGTTGTAGTCTGATTCAAATAAAGTTTAGAACAAATCAGGTGGAAGTGCCATCGTCCAGTAAGGTTTGTCGTATCATCTAACAATTATCATTTTTGAAGTGCTATTTGCAGTTGAAATTTTTTAGTGTTACTAAGCTAAAATTCCCAATTGAAAAATTGAGTGACCATAGGAGGATCTCTTAAAAGTTTACCTCCCAGGTATCTTTTATTTGCACATAAAAACACACGTCAACTTACATATTGAGAAAGGTATCACAATACATATCACGACAAAATAAGCATCTTATTTATCACGGGTTTATACAATGTACCGTTACATGGATCACTGCTTTTTGAACAAGACAAGGTGTAACCGTCGGATTGCGCTAATCCAATGGCAACGTCCCGCTCCCCCAGCGCGTGCGCGCGTATAAGTACCCTTCTTCTCGGACCGTCGTCTTCTACATCTCGACACAATCGTCTTCACCGTTATACTTCATCCCATCTTTCGCCCTCCCTATCTCTTCACCATCAACGTTAAGACCGACTACCACCTCTGGTTCATGAGGCGCCACCGCCACCGAGCTACACCGCCCTCTCTCCATCACCGCCATCGTCGCGTCTATCTCGGCGAAACACAATTTATTTTCCATTCTTTTATTGTTGTCAATGGGTGAAGTACAGCCTAGCCAGGCCTGGGTCAGATTACCATTTTTGGCCAGAGCTTGCAGCGTGCCAATCATCAAGCTGTCCGCTCCACGCAAACGACGGCCGAGATGGTAGCTCGGACTGCGCAGCCCGGCGCGCTCACCGCGAGGAGTCGCCTCCTCGGACGTCAGGCCGCCCTAAAGCGAAATTCCATCCGCCCCCGACGCGTCCGTGGCAATTTTTGGCAGGCCGCGCCGAACTGAGCCCAAGCCAAACTCCATAAATCGCCCGCCGATCCACGAGGCCGAGCCACACAAGCCAGAGAGAGCCGCACCGAAGTCGCGTCTCGGCGTGGAGGGGGGAGTGAGGGAGTGGGAAAAGCTGGGAGCGAGGGGTGGTGGGAGCTAGACAAATCTCCTCTCGTCACCACCACCGTCCACCGGCACCTCAGCTGTCGTCTCATAAGCCCCTCTCTCTGCGTGGGAGGGACACCGACGCCTTCTTCCCCCGCGCGTCATCCCCCACGCCGCGAGGGGAAACCCTAGCGGCCGTAGATCTCCGCGGCGGCGCTCCGATCCGGGAGGCCCGCGCCCCTATTCGGCGTTCCCGAGGCAGGAAATGGCGGCGGACGGGGAGGACAGGGAGCTCGCGCTCGAGAAGTTCGAGGAGCAGCTCAGGGATGTTGGGGCCAGACTACAGTCGGCGCCCGACGACGCCGAAGGCCTGCTCAAGCTCCTCAGCGTAAGCCTTCTCTCATAGCTCTGTGTGTTTACCTTGTTTGGTTTTCTCTGTTAGGGTTCCGTTTGTAGGATTTGTCCCTGTGGTGGTATGGTTTTGGGATTGTTGCTTGGTATTAGTGGAAAGAGGGGGTGAGGCTCTGGGCTATTGCCTCTTTGTGAGGATTGATTGGATTGGAGTTTAGATGATGGTTGGATTGGATTGGAGTTAGGCTTTAGGCTTATTTAGTCTTTGTGCTCTAGAACTCGTCCTATTTTTCGTTCTAGTAATAACATGAAGTATTTTCAATGTTTTTTAGAGTATTTTCCATCGCGGATTATTGATATAGAGTTACCGAGGTGGTAGCTTCCTGGAAATGCATTTTTACTGTTTAGCATTCTAGTAAATGTTGAGTATTTTCGTTTGTTCATGCAGGAGGTCGAGACGAATTTATTGAAAGTGGAACAATCACCTCCGGAGAGCACGTCTAGGGCTATTCGCCCAGCAATGGCTGCCCTGACCAGAAAAGAGCTGTTGGGTCATCTTAGGGCTGATGTGAGACTTTCTGTAGCATCCTGTATATCAGAGATCACGAGGGTCAGTGCACCTGAGGCTCCATATGATGATGATGTGATGAGGGTACTGTGTCTTTCCTGATGGAAAATGATTTTGTTTTGTATTTTGTTATGTATCCTGACCTGTGCTGTTTACGTGGTTTCAGGATGTGTTTATCATAATTGTGGAGTCTTTTGAGCATTTAGATGAGATTGAGAGCCCGTCCTTTGGAAGGAGGGTTTCAATTCTTGACACCGTGGCGAAGGTCCGGTCATGTGTGGTGATGTTAGATCTTGAGTGTGATGATCTGATACGGGAAATGTTTCACCACTTCTTCAGAACTGTGTCGTAAGAAATCTCTTCAATTATCTTAGTTTCATCTATTTCTTCTCTTTGCTAGTTTTCTTGATATGCTTCAAGTAAGTTTTGCTAAGCTATATTCTCTAGGCATGCTCAAGGTGTTGATTTTATTTGCCTAAAATAGTTCTTAATTGTAAGAGTTCTTAAGAAACAAGAGCTGCAGATAACTGACCATTTGCTGTACCTGTTCTGTACACAAAGAATAACAAACTGGAATATTGAATTAATCATGATATCTTGTTCAATGTTTTTCTCGGATAAACATTCTGTATTTGAACTCATTAATATGTGCTAAACTGCCACTATTAAAATGATTGTAATTGTACAAGTTTCTAGCATTTCCTTTTTCTGTTGGAAATGCTCCATCTCTGCTTGTGAATCCGAAATAGGTACACAAGCTCACTCTGCTTTCTTAAAATCGATAAATGTATCTTCTGTACATGGTTATTAGCTAAACTGGATTGTGCTACTATGTTTGTTCAATTGAATTAACATTTTGATGGTAGACGATGAGGCGTTATAATTTCAGATGTATGCATTGTATTCTTTATACTAATTCTGATAAGTGGATTTTTTTTATTGTCACATTTCAGTTTAAACCATCCAGACATTGTCATATCCTCTATGGTAACAACAATGAGACTGGTAATAGAGGAAAGTGAGGACGTACCAGCAGAGCTTGCATCATGTCTTCTTCGGAATGTTAAAAATGAAGAGAAGGTATATCGGTCCAACTTTCTTCACATCAATAATATGGATTTGCATTCTCGAGAAAAAAAAGAAGAGATTTACACCATCTAATTGCTTTGATTTTTCTTTCCAGGAAACTTCTCCAGCATCTTTTGAACTTGCAGAGATGGTGATAAGATTATGCCATGAAAAACTAAAACCGGTCTGTGTGCAGTTACTTGAAGGCACTCCCTTGAATGAATACAGCAAAATTGTCACATCAGTTTTGGGTGTCAGGGAAGACAACAATGTTGATCCTTCTGGGAAAGACACGGTAAATTAAATTACTAACATGTACCAACTAGTATTTGGAGATATTTTTGTTAGTTTAAGGACTGTTATGCTATTCTTATAGGTCCTAGAATAGACCATCCTGTTTATAATTTAATTTCAGTGTGTGGTTTGAGATATGCCTGTAATTCATAAATTTTCTCAGTTCTCTTGACTAGATTGAAATGGATCACTTGGAGGATGAAACTGTGATTGGTTTTAGCCTGTAGAATGAATTTAACAGGGTTTCTATTGGTGGAGTGGGAATCCTGGTCCGAGTAACTTAATAGATAGTTTATGTCAACACCTGATCTCTGAAAAAGTAACTATAATGGCTAGACAGTGTTTGTATGGATACATCTGTCCTTACTTTTGAATTCTTGATGTTCAGGTGGATGATGGCAAACTTTCTGAAAGGACTATTTCTGATGAACTACCTCAGGTATGCTGATCTGCATCTTCTGTATTAATAGAAACGATTGATAGTATACCAGCGTATATTTATTTTCAGGGCTCCTCAAGGTTGGAGCAAGATGTCAACCGCCCTGAACAAGATGGTGCTCCGACTACTGTTATTAGCAGTGGTGCAAATCCAGTTTATAATGGTGAGTCTAATCAAGGACCACCGTCTCCAAAAGAGAATCCTGAACAACCTTGCTATGCTGAAAACACAAATGGTGCTGATCAACTGAAAACTGGTAACAATGCAGGTGCAGAATCTGTTGCCGCAAAGCCCAAGAAGCAATCTGATCTTGATTCAGACAAAGATCCGAAGCTCGGATCCTCGTTCAAGTCTGAGGCAGTTGCACATTCTAACGTTGATATCGATAACACAAAGGCGGTCAATGGAGCAGCTGATGATACATCAAAGCCTGCTGATAGTACACCTGTTGTAGTTAAACCAAAACGAGGCCGACCTCCTGGACCAAAGTCACTGGAGAAGAAGGCTGCTGGAAAGAACCATCCTTCAAGTTTGGATTTGAAGAAGGCTGTGGCTACTGAGTCAGCAGGAAAGTTAACAAAACGGTCAGCTAAGGATGATGTCAAGTCTTCTACAAGAAAGGCTGGCGAAGGAGAATCATCAAAGAAGCAACAAAAGATCAGTTCAAAACAGCAGAAGGACGGAACCCTCTCAGAGGAAGATACTGCCAAGGATCTGAGTCTAAAGGTGGTTTTCTTATCACTGGTAGATTTGTACAATTATTAAAGATGTCTGCTTTTAACTGTAATTTGTCTGCATTATCCAGTCTTTATTATAAATTTCTCTGGATTCCTACTTTTGTGTATTGGACAACTTATTTGCATGATTTTACTGTTGCAAGGTATCTAAGATCTGTTTTCTACTAATACAATTACCTGTAGTTTGAATTATTTTGATATTTGTAAGCTTTGTTACATTACCAGTATAGAGCAGTTATTCCTGTGGTTCAGTGGCTGGTTTGATCCTATCTTTGCTGGAAGTTCAAACCTAGAGCTTTGCATGAAGAATTAGATTTCATATGGCACTGCAACTTGAACTTAGTAAATGTGATATTGTAGTTTAGTTGTTTTTTTAACACTCTGATTTGGTGCACCAATTGTTTCATTACAATACAGGAAATGGTCTCTCCAAAGTCTCTGACCAAGGGCCAAAGCGGGGTGAAGAGGAAACAGGGACAAGAGACTGAAGAGGTATGACTATATACTTGATTACACATGCATAATTGATTATGGTTGTAAATTATCTTTTATTTGATTACTTACTCATAAAAGTGTAACATAAGTAAACTCTTGTTTTCCTTAGCTTTTTGCAGCTAAAAGTTCAATGTAAAGTGCCTAGTGAACTCCTTTTAAGCACATCTGTCTGTCTTCTAGAGAGTGCAGATATTCTATATTTCTGTGCTTCTTAATTTACTATGCAAGAGATCAAATATTTGTACTTTTATTTGTTGCAATAACTTCAAAAGGGTGGCTATGCAATGTTGGAAGTACATGTGCGAATATTAGAAATTAGAAATAAAAAGAATTTGAATAGATTTTTTGGGTGCACCCTTGGGAAACAACCTTTGTAGGATTCCTAGCTTATTCAGGTGATTTAGAATCCAAATCTCTTAATGTGATACAGTAGTTGTAAAAGCGTATAGTTGAGCTTCAAGATGTTTGGTTGAGTCTCACTGAAGAATTTTCATGCCGATACCTGACAAATTTCTATGTTTTGTATATCCATGTTTTCCTTAATTGGATCATCTAGTGTTGATCAGTACAAATGTACAGACCTTGCATTTTACTGTGTTATCATCATTTCTGCTCTCCATATTTTTCTGACCACTCCTGAGCTAGCATGTGATTTACTTTATATGTATTTTTGTTATAGTAATTTGATCTGATTCTTAAGTTTATATGTTTTTGATAGACGACTCGTTCAAGGAAAAACAAGGGCCTGGATGGTAGCCTAGTTGGTGCAAAGATCAAAGTATGGTGGCCAGATGATAAAAAGTAAGTGGGGTGAACATTAGACGTGTCTGAAGTGCCACACATCATTAAGATGGTTAATTCCCGGATTCTATAATTGTAAAAGCCTTAGTCATTGTTACAATGTTTCTCATTGAGATATCTAAATGAAGCAGAAAGATATGATATCACATGGCATTTGTTAGCTCATTTCATTTTTACTACATTATGCCTGGTTATTTTTGAACGGTTCTAAATCCGCAATGTAGACGCTTCAACTTTTTTTGATTGGTGTTTAGAAATGAATGTTGTCGTTTAAATTTAGGCAGGTCCTGTTTGCTGTTTAAACTGAATATTTTGGCTCATTATTGATGTGGATGTCATTTGCTCTGGTACACTTTGTTGTCTTATTATTTTGTAGTTTGTTTCAGAATTTTGAAGCCTTTCTTTTTAATTATCTGCAGGTTTTATAAGGGTGTTGTTGACTCATTTGATACTGCTTCCAAAAGGCACAAGGTATGTCTTATGTACAGTGATGTATTTTCTCCCTGCCATGGCTATTTGGTTTACACGAAGAACTAGGCTTATTGAAAATTCGTTTGTTCAATTTCTGTTTTTTTTTCTTGTCCACTCTAATATTGTTTGGAGCTTAGATTGCATATGATGATGGAGATGTAGAGGTACTACTGCTTAGGGATGAAAAATGGGAATTCATCAGTGAGGTATGCACATTTCATTCACCTCATGATAATATTATGATTCTGTTTTCTTCCCTTCTTTCTGATTAACTGTTGTTCTGGCAGGAACAAGACAAAACACCTGACGTGGCATCTGAAATGTAAGCAAAATCATCTTTACACCGCTTTTGTATCTGCAGCTTTGAAATCAGAGTTTTAATTTTGCAAGTAGCTAAACAGTTAAAGATTTGGATGTTGATTCATGCATCAGTAGGCAGTAGCACCAGGTTCCCATATTGTTTCCTCTAAAAAAAAGGTTCCTCTATTGTATCAAGAACCAACATGCACACCCAGTGCACTTGAGAACCAACATGCACCCAGTGCACTTGAAGTTGCTAACTCAAATCAGAATAGGGTCATTATTGTAGTCCCTGATGTCACTATTGTTAAGAATGTTCACATGCAGGTGTGTGCACACGCATAACTTAATTATATCTACACACATGACTTGATTAGAGTAACCAAGCTTTGGGGCATGGTGCATGTAGTGCAATCTTGTGCTTCCAATTCGTTTTCTTGATGATATATTTGTCTCCTTTTTCTTCAACCCTATAATGCCTGGTTCCCATTACCGTGTCAATCAATGCTGAGCATTGGTTATGGTTTTTTGGTGGTTACTGTCACTCCAGTGCTAGATGACTTGCCAAATAGAGTAGCATGGTGGGGGTGTTGAACTGGTAGCATAAGAATCAGGTTCCAAATCCCATTCTGGAATTGGTATAGATATCTGGTTTCTATTAGAAAAAAAACTATTATCATAATCTCATCTTGTGATTTTTTTTGGGGAAATATTTGTTCCTGATGGGTTCTTGGAAACCAGCAAACCCAGCTTACACCCGATAACTATTTTGTGATGTTGCCTGCCCAACGCCCCCCCCTCTCTGCCCCAAAGAGGTATTATTTGTTAAATTTGCGTTACTTATTATTTCAACCAGGCCACGGGGCAGAAAAGGAAGAGGAAACTCGGTGCAGCAACTGAAGGAAGGGAATGCAGAAACACCTAAAAGGTAAGTAATTGATACATAGAAGCCATGTAGACATTTGCCTACAGCTTTTCTGAGACTACTGTTTTGTGCATGGTAATGCAGCGATGGAGAGGATCTTCCAAAGAAAAGGGGCCGCCCGAAAGGTGTGCGCTCCAGCAACGGCACACCGAATAATGGCAGCTCTGCTACTCCAAGCAAATCAAAGGGGAAAACTGCAAGCATGGATGTCAAAGAGACGCCTAAAACTGGCAGTGACCTTAAAAAGGAGGGTGAAAAAGGATCCAAGGACAAAGCCACCAGATCAGCTGACAAGACGAAGGATGATTTGCCAAAAGACAGTAGCAACCAGAGTGCCAGCAAACCAAAGGAGGCTGGCAAAAAAGGCAAGGATTCAAAAGATGAAAGCAAATCAGGTGAAGGAAAAGGCAAGCCAGGTCGGAAGCCAAAAGGTGCTGGTACTCTTGCAGCTATGGATGGATCTGTCAAAGAGAAGCGGAAGGAGAAAGAAAGTGAGGCAGCTGAAATGGAGCAGGAGGCATCCGGTATGGCTTCTACTGGAAAGAAGCAGGAGGAGAAAGAAAGTGAGGCAGCTGAAATGGAGCAGGAGGCATCCGGTATGGCTTCTACTGGAAAGAAGCAGGAGGAGAAAGAAAGTGAGGCAGCTGAAATGGAGCAGGAGGCATCCGTCATGGCTTCTACTGGAAAGAAGCGGAAGGAGAAAGAAGGTGAGGCAGCTGAAATGGAGCAGGAGGCATCCGGCATGGCTTCTACTGGAAAGAAGCGGAAGGAGAAAGAAGGTGAGACAGCTGAAATGGAGCAGGAGGCATCCGGCAAGGCTTCTACTGGAAAGAAGCGGAAGGAGAAAGAAGGTGAGGCAGCTGAAATGGAGCAGGAGGCATCCGGCAAGGCTTCTACTGGAAAGAAGCGGAAGGAGAAAGAAGGTGAGGCAGCTGAAATGGAGCAGGAGGCATCCGGCAAGGCTTCTACTGGAAAGAAGCGCAGAAGAAAGGCTTAAAGGTTGCCCCGCCTATGAGCTTCTCTTGTAAATGAATTCGCTCCCGTAGTCTAAAAAGGTGTTGCACATTGCACCATGTATGGATTGTAACTCTTGGGTCGGTTGCCTATTGAATCGTCGGCTGATTGGGCATGATGTAGTGGTTAGGGGGTACTGGAGTAGTAGCAAGAAACATTTACTGTAGCTGTAATGTTAGGCGCAACTTCTGTGGTCGAATGGATAATGCAAAGCCTCAAGCAAGATGAATCCCATGCTTGCCATGAGGCCCTTTGACATCTTGGTGTGTTGCTAGTTTATTGGTGTTCTATTTATATAGGCCATTTGAGCAGTGAGATTTTGTAGCAGATGTTCCGGTTTGTCTGTCCCGTCCGGCACCCACAAGAAATGCCGTTTTGGAGAGCTCGTGATCGCCTACCAGTAGTATTCATTATTTTTTAGTTCCTGCAATCTAAACGTGCCTGTGTACTTTTGGTTTTGGCAGAGTATGCCTTGTAATGGCAGTGACGATTTTTGCAGCGTGGTTCATCGCAATGTCGATGTATCCATGTTCTATCCATCAAAACATTGACATGTGCAAGTTTTAGCTCAATGTTTTATCACTGTAGGCGTGTGCAAATATTAATCTCCTGGTGGCAATGATTTATCTGCATGCATTTTTCTGTTGGTGACGGTGAGTATCCGGCCACGGACTGGCATCTGTATACTGCAACTGATTTGTTGACGCTGGCTGATGTTTTGACGGAGCTATGTCTGTCATGTGCCCTGCCAAATTAAGTCCACGCAGGTTTTCTGGAACTAAATACCGATTGTCCATCATGCCCATAAGCGTTTTTTCTGCAGAATCGGAGGTGCTTAGGGATGTCGTTCTACTTGCCTGTCAGCTGGGTTGCAAATTGCATCCGCCTGACCGTAGAGTCTGACGCAACAGAAAGTGAGCAAGGGATCCAGAGCGCAGGGATGTTCATAGACAAGTGCGCATCTTGGCAGCACGTTTTGCACTTTCAGCATCGTCCGCGAGTGGCTGACGACGTTGCTCAAGTCGTAGTTAGTGGCGGCCTCCCTCGAAGCCTTAAAACTCTATATGGCCTGAGGAGCCGTTCTTTCTTGCTGCAAAAATATATAGAATCTTGCAAATTGATCATGATCATGATCTGTTCTTTCTTTTCTTTTTTTTGGCTGGTTACGATCTTAGTGAGTCTCGCAAATTTATCGGAGTAGTGACTACTGACTATTCTTTTTTCCTCTTTTTACCCAGTCCATGACCAACAACCAACTAACATCGACTTGGTCGTCAGGTCGTGTCGTCTCATGTTAGATGTTACACACCACTACTGCATGGCAGATAGTGACCAGGTCAACAATTCCAACTAGAACATGTCCACGTCGACAGGAAAAATGTCCTGGTGGTCAACCATGAACCAACAAATAAAGGATAGTACCTAATATCAGAACATCGCCTTTGGAATTTCGTTAGTCATTTGGGAAGCATCAAGGGTTAGGTCTGAACTGTTCAACTTGCAATGCTTCAGTCTCCTAGAGTGCTGGTGGTCAACTTGAAGAAATAGTCTTTCAAAACAGAAGAGTCAACTATATTAGGCAGCGCTTGCATCACTCTACAAAACGAGATAGTGGGATTCGGCCGTCGTCCTTGTTTAATTTGCACTATGCGTGGTCGTCGTCTTTTTTAATGGCTCATGAAACAACCAAAAAATTTCAAGATTTGGGTTTTGTTTGAATTTCCTTTGAATTTGGAGTTTTTGCCAAATCAGGAATGAACTCACCAAAAATCCGTTTTCCCGGCTGGCTGAGGCGTACTCCATGCAACCCGCTTTCTCCCCTGTTTTTCATGCTCCGCGTGGCACCACGTTTGTGCGAGCCCGCATCGCCTCGGTCTCCTGTTGCCGTCGTCATCTTCGCCCGCACCAAGCTTCACCAGTGTTACGCCATCTCGCCCGCCACCTCGCGCTGCACATTTATGATGCCTGTGCCAGCGGCGAGCAGCCCCCACCATCGATCCGCGCCGCTCCCGATCCATGTCGACACTCGTCCAACACACCGCACCCCCGCTACTCACTACACCACCTCGTGCCAGTGGGATGCAACCGTTGCCGCGCTACCAATGTGACCACCAGCTTCGCAACAGCCGCGAAAAACTCACACGATAGTCCAAGCTGCCGCCCGCACGCGCTGATCCTGCACTTGCGCCGTCTCTGTTGCCACCACCTTCGTTCACACTTAAAATCGAAGCCGGCGAATCCATCCTCCTCTTTAGCACCGCAACACACCCACACCCCTCTTCATCTTCTCCATCTTCGGCCATGTCCTGCTGTCGACGCCGCGCCCGAAATCCCCTCGGTGAGCCGCCACCTCCAATTCGTCGCCTCCATCAACGCTTCCTCCCAATTGGTCATTCCCTTAGTATCTCCCCATGTCCGCGATCACATCCCCTTCCTCGCCTCTGGTTTGCCGTCACCGTGCTCCCCCGCCACCCATTGCCACCGTTGCCGACATGCCTCGTACCATCCCAAGCTTCATCAACACCACCACTGAGATCCCCTCACTCCATTGATGCTCACACGCCGGCCAACTTGACATAAATGTCGTCGAACCTCGCCAAGCACCTTCCCTGTTCTAGCAGAGCGCCACCGCCACCGCCGCCGAGCCACTCCGAATCACCTCACTTCACATGGGTGCCCAAAATGGGTTGTTCATGCTTTATAGATGCTCGTCGCACCACCATCCTCCGTCGTTTGCCATCACTGTTGCCGCAATCACCGCCGTCTCCCTAGCCTCGGGCGCAATGGGAGCGAGCTCTAGGCTTGCTTACGCGAGTTGGGCCACATGCCCAATAGGCCACCAAGTCGGGCTGGTAAAGCCAACCCGAGCCGACTTTTAGCCCAACTAGCCAAGCTGGTCCAGCCCAATGTTGAGCAACACTATGCAGCCCAACTTTGTTGCAAGGCCAGTCCAACTAAGTTGAACACTATTCATTGAAAGACCAACACTATGCAGCCTAATAGTAACCAGCCCAAACCCATTAATATTCACCAAACCCGAGCTGTTAAGAATAGTTTCAATATGATACTATTCACCCGATCTATTACTGTTCGCCCGAAACCCAATAAGCTTATTTATACTCATTTCGACCGTTTTAGGCTCGTCTAACCTATTTTCAACTCTGTTTGACCCAACCAAACATCGTTTAAATACTAATCACCCTAATCACCATTCTTTATACCTTTTTTTCGGATTTCTTTATTCTATTTTGTTCCTAGCTCGCCCTTGTTGAGCCCGACTTAATTTATTTTCTTTCACGTTAGGACATGAATTTGAAGATCAAGCTACAGAAGGAGTTGATCAAGGCACATAACAAATTGATCCAATCGAATATTACGAACAAAGGGCAAGTCACATTCTTTGATCACGTTGAACCCACATCATTATTATTAATATTACTTTCATTATGTTATTTACGCTCGTTTATTTACTTATGAAATAATAATTTCGAATGATATGATGAATAGTTAATTCCTACCACCTAACGGGCCAATTGTGATCCTGTAAGCCATATTCACCTAACAAGCATAAGTACCAGTATAATATAAAATCACACATTGGTGATTAATGGATAGGTTAATGTCACACAATATTTTACAAACACTGATAATGATATTTTGCTGCTCACCGTTAGACTTTGGAAAGTGAGTTGAGGGTTGAGACCAAGAAGGTGGACGACCACGAGTTCGTTGGGAGTCCATCTCCTCACCCAATAGACTCTGGAAAGTAAATTGAAGGGGAGACCAAGAAGGTGGACAACCACTAGATGATTGAGAGTCCATCTCCTCACTTGAGAGAAATAAGTACTAGAACCTTGTGCCAAGTGACACACATAGAACTCGCTCAACCACATATTTGGTATATCCAACCTGGCTTAGTACGCTGCTCATTCTGATCAAATATCTACAGGTGGTAGCTGCCCTAGTGCTAAAGGGAAGTGTGGGTTTGAAAAAGGGGTGGGATAGGAGTGAGCTTGAAGGCCACTCGCTAATCTACACAACGGTAGATCCATTTAGCATCGGACCGCGAATTCCGCCATTGGCCGGTGGTTTCCCGATGCCTATTTGACCAAGAACCTACTAGGTAGAGACTAGAAAAGAAAGGGCAGTGAAAAAGCTTTGGTATCTCAACTCAGTCATACGCGAATATATCACAAGTTCATAGCTTGACATTACGAGTCTAAGATATATTGTGGGTAAAGTTGAAAAACTCTGCAAAGTATAATTAATAGTATTCGAATACGCCGTGCTTCCTGTTAATAGAGCTGTGTTCATGAGTGATTCCAGTAACAAGGCCTAAGTAAAGATTATGAGATGCTAATGTGGTAATTATAGATGTTGAAACCCCTATTTTAATATTACTTTATGATTTTATTGTTTCAAAAGTGAAAGAATTTTACCTTAAAGAATGCATCCACACTCATACTATGGTAACCCCTCAACCATCAATTGAAATCTTGACAAGTAGTTAAATAACTTTCTCACGTGGCTTGCTCAGTACAGTTGTACTCTTACTTGCTAAATCATCATCAGAAAAACTTGGGAAGATACTAGAGAACCATACAAGAGAGGATTAAATGATCTTATGGACCATGATGACTACCGGTACTAGGTCTCGACGATGCTCAAGCAAACCTGCGGTGTTGAAAGATCTTGTCTTGTGTAATATATAAACTTTGGGTTTGGACGCACTTAGTAGTGTAAAAGCAGGCTGTAAACCGTAATTAAAGTTTGACTTCTATGAATAAAATATGAGTATGCTTGAAGTACTCATTCCTAAAATTTTTGGGCTGTCGCGGGGAGTTTGATAATCCCTAAAATGGGGTGGTCATAGGTCCTGCACTGCACTGCACTGGTCATTCGGTCAAAACGATAAGAGGAAATGACGTGAAGATTATCCGACACTAGAGTCGACCGAGGACTACATGCGATGCTAGGTCAGCTCACCCCCGTTACCTCATCTGTAATTTTCTTTGCAAAAAATTTCCTATTCCTTTTTCTCCCGTGTCCCGTGGGCTGGGTGCCGTCCCGAGCGATCAGATCCTCTTCCTTTTTCTCCGCCCCAGAATAGCCGGCACTGCACGACGCTGCGGCCGTTATATACGCCAATCTCCCAAGTCCCGACCCGACTACTCCCCAACTCGCGCCCAATAGAACGCCCCGTGTCGGCCGAAAAAACGCGCCCGCCTCCTGACTGCCGCATGGTCCGACCGTCGTCTCACTCCCTGCGCGCGACGCGCGAGTCGTAAGTTGTAAACGGCCATGTGCACGCCAGAGGCTGCCCGGGGGCGCGTGCGGCTGA
Organism: Hsuehochloa calcarea; assembly: GCA_036346395.1. Classification (NCBI taxonomy): domain Eukaryota; kingdom Viridiplantae; phylum Streptophyta; class Magnoliopsida; order Poales; family Poaceae; genus Hsuehochloa; species Hsuehochloa calcarea. Next base: position 50,972,217 of record CM070610.1, on the reverse strand, counting down.
ACGTTGGCGGGCGGGTGTTCGAGACGACGGCCGCCACGCTCGCCGGCGCCGGCCGGGACACCATGCTCGGCGCCATGCTGGACGCCTCCTGGAACGCCGGCTGCACAAGCGCGGGGGGCGTGGGCGTGGCCGAGTACTTCATCGACCGCGACCCGGCCTGCTTTGCGGTGCTGCTCGACCTGCTCCGCACGGGCGGGCTCCACGTGCCGCCGCACATCCCCGAGGGGGTGCTCTGCCGCGAGGCGCTCTACTACGGCCTCCTCGACCGCGTCCGAGCAGCGCGCTGGGGCGAGTTCGACGGCGACCGGCTCTGCCTGGCCGCGTCCGTGCCAGGGCGAGCGCCAGGGGACGGGATCGCCGTCCGCGCGGCGCCCGACGGAGGGTGCTGCGTCGCGCACGGCGGCGGCGTGCGCGTGTACAATTGGATGCTCGAGGAGCGCCGTCCGGTCTATCTAGACCACGCTCCGGTCAACGACGCAGCCTACCTCGACGCTTCCACGCTCCTCGTCGCCGCTCGCGAGCGCCCCGGAAGGCGCGACGGCGGTGTGGCCGCCTTCTCCGCACTCACCGGCGACCTGCGCCACCGCTTCTGTGTCGCGCACGATCGTCAGGTCAGGTCCTTCACCCCCGGGGCACTGGCCTTGGACCAGCAGTGCAAGATCTTTGCGAGCTGCAAGGGCCGATTTAACGAGTACGGCATCGGTGTATGGGACTGCACCACCGGCGAGCAGGCCGGTTTCTTCTACGAGCCGCCCGGCTGCGCACTGGGCGACGCCGATAAGCTTCAGTGGCTGGACGGTACCAACACCCTCATGGTGGCGACCATGTTTCCACGGACCGACTCCTCTTTCATCAGCCTGCTGGATTTCCGGGACAAGAACGTCGTCTGGTCGTGGTCCGACGTCGCCACACCGGCGTCCCTCGAGGACAAGCACGTGCTGCACGCCATCGTAATGGAGGACGAGAGGTCGGTCTGCGTGATCAACCAGTACGACGACCTCGGGTTTCTCGACCTCCGGAGCACCACCGGCGGCGTGCGGTGGAGATCACGGAGCAAGCTGATGAGCAGGAAGAAGGCGCACACCGGGGAGACGTGCTACCCGAAGCTCGCCGCGCACGGCGGTCAGCTCTTCGCGTCGACGAATGACACCATCTCGGTGTTCAGTGGCCCCGACCATGTGCTGACCTCGACGTTGCGGGGGAGCGACGGCGGCGCGATTTGCGACTTCTCGATCGGGGGCGATCGTCTTTTCGCCCTGCATAACGAGGATAATGTGTTCGATATCTGGGAAACACCGCCGCGGCCGATCATCTGACAGACTGCCAGTGGATAAGTCTTGTATCAAGAGAAAAGGAATTACTGACAGAGGTTTTTGACAGACAAACACGTTGTAACTTTCTCGTCATTGGGATTTCTGAAAAGATCAGAAAAAGATTGAAGTGCGACTAAACTTGTTCTGTTTCTAAGAAAGAAAATAGATATGCGTGGAGTATCTGTATTGTCCTTATCGACAAAACACCTTTGTCGTCAGCTTCTGAATTTTCTTATAATTTCAATTCCTTCTGATGTTAATGATCACCAAAGCAAAGATTATTGTTGCTGAGCCGTTATACATCAGTAGTCAATTGTAGGTGTTGTTCTGTCAAATTCATTTTTTAAACGGTTCTGTCAAAATCATTACCCGATGTTTCTGGGCTACAGTTTGGAAAGCTTTGAGCTCGAAAGATCCCTTCGGTACTGATTAGCAGGTCCCATGTGGTCATTATCATATTACATTGCCATGACGATAATGATGAACTTCTAAAAAACGGGAACAGATTGACAAAACTGAATCCCTGTTTTGCTTTGTCCATCTCCGCAAGTAAAAATGAGGAAAAAAAGGAGATTACAAGAACAGATCTCGTTTGGATATCTCTCTTTTGTCCCACTAGTCTATTTATCAAATTTGGTGGCCTGTCTCCTCATCTTTTGAACTTGCTAGCTTTTTCTACAAAGAAGCTGAACTAGATCCACATTAACAACTGATCATATTTGCATTTCTGTTTGGTGCTTTTGATGCAGCCCTAACAAATTAAGTAGAGAACCTAGGACTCAAGCTTGTTGCCACTGATGAAGAGCAGAACATGCTGCCGTGCCGGCTACATCACTGAGCACCTGCGTCTGCAGCTGGCCAATGGAGCAGTCGGTGGGTGAGCATTTTGCTTCAGAGTCGGTACATACATACATCAGATGCAATTCTCATGCCATGCTTTAACTTGAAACGTAAGGCACTGGACACGGTGGCGCAGTGTGCAGGGAACATCCTTTTAGTCGTACCTACTGAAAAACTTATGTCGAGTGTTAAACCTCACAAGAAACATGGTGGTGTGGAAGTTGTTTGCACATATCAATCTTTGTTTCGTCGTACGTAGACTATCTCCCTACATTGGGTAACTACACAACAAGAGTAAGAGCTGCAGATGAAGAAAATAGAGTAGGCTGGTAGCAACCTCAGGACACCTTGAAGGGAGTCTTGCAAGTAATCAGAAACGTGCTTGACACACAACGCTTGTGAATGTGCAGAAGTGGCTCGGAATTCAGAAAGAGAAGCAATTTGAAGTGTTTGTTGCTCATTGTTAGCCCAGGGTGTGACCCAATATAGAGAGGCTGGTGTCTGGTACTCTGGTTATAGCATCAGTATCGGAATTAAATCCTTTGTACTATACAACTAGTACTTTGCTGGAGCCGCAGCATGATTGGATTTGAATGATTAGTTCAGTAAAGCCATCAAGTAGGGAAAATCTAAATTAGGAGCTTGAGAACTAAATTCTGTTAAATGAAACCTGAGCAGGGGCAAATCCATGCACGGTGAATTGAATTGGGTGTTTTAACAGTGTACTTAATACCGCAACCACTTGCTGAATATTTGGCTCTCCAGGCAAACTTAGATCTTTGTTATCGTATAGTACATGGTCGAGCTAGAGGATCGGGGCCAGATAATATTTTTGGTAAGGTAGACCAGATGATCTCAACATATTCACGGTGTACAACATGTCAGACATGGCTAGCCAGACGCTCCACTCCACTAGAACAGTGTATAGTAGAAGCAACGGCCAGCACGGTGGATCCAGGCGTGGTGGGCGCTCCGCGCGCTGTGCCGGAATACGATGTACGGAGACATGCCATCATCGGCGGCTGGCACGTACGAACTGAGGATGGAAGTGGCACTCGACAAATTCAAAATCTGGAGTACCAAGTCTGGTTCCAACCGGAACAATTGGTGCTAAGTGCTTTGCTGTCATCTTCGACAAAGGAGATCCTCGTCCAGATTCTTTTTCTCACCTCTGCAATAGCTGTCTGGGAGGCAATTGAGGTTATGTTTGCCTCACAGATTACAGGGAGAACCATGTAGATCAGGATCCAGTTTGCAAATTTGAAGAAACGAGATATGTCTATGTCGGAGTACTTCCGCAAGATGAAGGCTTTGGTAGACTCTCTTGCTTCGGCCGGCTCCCCACTACGTGAAGAGGAGATCATGTCATACATGCTCACAGGGTTAGGACAAGATTATGATTCTTTGATCACCTCGGTGTCCACCCGTGTTGAGCCAATTGGGTTGAATGAGCTATACGCTCATCTCATCAGTTATGAGTTGCGACATGAGCAGCCAGAGGCTTCACCTCAAATGATGCCATCTGCTAACAATGCAATGCGCCATGACAACCGTGGAAGCAATGGAGGACGTGGTTAGAAGCGTGGGTGCGGTGGTCGTGGTCGTGGCCGCGCCTCAGGATCATCCAACAGTGGAGGACGTCCAACTTGTCAAGTTTGTGGTAAGTATGGGCATGAAGCCTTACGTTGTTATCACCGATTTGATCACTCGTATCAATATGAGGATCACAATCGGTCTATTGTCGCTGCTGCAACTTCATACAAGGTAGATCAAAATTGGTATGCTGCCACCGGTACATGACGCCTCCACGCCGTCTAGGTGTCGGCAAACACCAAGAGTAACAAGTCTACGACTTTCACTTGAACTAATCAAGTGTCTAAGCTCAATGGATACACAATCTACTACCTAATGCAACACATGCATTTAGGGTTTGCTATCTAAGCTCACTAAGTGCAACACATGCACATAAGAGATAAGAGAGCTTGCTCTTTGCTCAAGGGAATGGGTAATGGCACCAGCAACCTCACCCAAGGCTGGCCAAGGTGGGTATTTATAGCTCACACATAAAAATTAGCCGTTAGGGAGAGATTCTGTTGAAAATCAGCGAAGCCCGGTCAGACCGCAAGCATATAGCCAGTCAAACCGCACTTGCTCCAACGGCTATAAAACTAGCCGTTGGACACATCCGGTCTAACTGCCAACCAATGGCCGGTCAGACCAGACCAGCCGGTCAGTCCGGTCAACACATGTCGGTCAGACCGCTCCAACTAAAATCAGAGAAACACAATCTCTGGAAAAAGGTGACCGGGTCGAAGACCCGGATGTCCGGTCAGTCCGGACTTACAACCGCGGTCAGACCGCTCCACAGAGGAATCAACAACTCCATAAAAACACATCTTTTGGAAAAAGTTGACCGCGCGACCCTGATCGAAACCCCGGTCAGACTGGCCAACACATGGCGGTCAGTCTGGTCCAGGAAACAAAAACTGATTTTGCAATTGCTTCAACTCAATTTGCAAAACACATTTGCCAATTGATGCAATATGCAAACAAGGGTTGAAGGCGAGATTCTCAATAAGCTGTAAAACACATTTGCCAACTTTTAGAATCATGCTACAAGGAATAAGGTACATGGACTTAAGCCATTTGCAAAACATATTTACAAACTAAAGTCACTTGCTACAAGGATTATGCATGAGTCTCAACTACTTGTAAAACACATTTGTAAATATTGACAACATGCTAACGAGAGCTAGAGCAAGAACGACGAGCTATCAACACATGACACTCTCAAGCTACTAGTCAAGACCACTCTTAATAGTATGACAGCCTAAACTAGCAATCCGGTCTACCAACCAAACACCAAGACCGGTAAAAGACTAGGAACACATTCTTAGTCCTAGCTAGTTATACTTTTGCATTGAACATATTCTTGAAGCTTGATGACACACATCTTCACTTCAAGTACGGGTTATTGACTTGATAATCATCACCACATGATGATCTCCTTTACTTCAAGCTCTTTACTTCAATATCATCAACACATGATGATCTTCTTTACTTCGGGATCTTGTCTTAAACATCATGTGGATATCGTGGGGATATGTGCATGATCTTAGGATGATGAGTCAATTGGCAATGGCGTTGTTGGTTTGACGAATCTCGCGTTTTCGGAAAAGCTCCTGTGCTGTTCAGACCTCAGGCGGTCAGACCGGCGGCATTGGCGGTCAGACCTCCCTGGATCGGTCCGACCGGTAGCAGTGCTGGTCCGACCGGCCGTGTGGCAGTCCGACCGGCTATGTGCGGCGGTCCGACCGACCAGAACTTTTTGTGGAGTTTGGGGCTAGGCCAAAAATAGAGTGTGTAGGCAATAGAGGGGAGTCTCCTGCACTTGATCTCATATTTTTTGGAGTTTCCAGTCAAAAGTTATATTCAATTGAAAATTCTAGAGAGTTTCGGATTTTCACAATGGAATTTTGGCTAAGTCATTTTGGGCGGTCTGACTGGCGCTCTAAAATCGGTCAAACCGGTTGGAAATCGGTCAGACCGGCCAGGTACGGCGGTCAGACCGGATTCCACTTGTTCGTCGGCCTTCTTGGAGACGTTGTGTTTCGATTGTGTCTAGTGCATGAGTTTCAATGCTTTAATGTTGCATATTGCATGGTTGAGCTAACGTGGGTCAAGTTGTGAAGAACTTATTCCCGGAGACGATTTCTTTGTCTATTGCTGTGCAGGTGGCTTGCAGGTCAACGACGTCAACGGCGAGGAGGATCGGGACTAAGCTTGGAGAGCTGAGATTCAGAACAATCATGGATGCCGGGTGGAGTCGTGTGACTCAAGCATGGTGCAGAATGGACAAGATGGTTCAAACGGGCAATTTGTTGTAGCTGGTTGGAACAAGCGGTGCGGGGGTCGGTGCAAGTGCCTTGTAGGTTCCGATGGGATTCGGACGGGAGAGACTTGCCGACATGATGAGAGCCGCTGATCAACCTACACGTGGTGAAGCAGGCGATTGTTTCGACTGTAATGTGTGTGTTTGTGTCCCGTGTGTTTTGGGCCTTAACGGGAGCCCATTAAGTGAACTCTCTCTAAACCCTAGGCCTCACTATAAATAGAAAGGGGGAGTTGGAAAACCCTCCCAAGCACTTCATTTGTAAAAACCCTAGTTAGGGTTAGGGTTTGGAGAGGAGAGGAGAGACTAGATTCTAGTGAGAAAATTTATGTGTGTGCTATTGGATTGAGCTCTTGTCCTCCTTGAGGGAGTGGCTTTACAAGCAACATCTTAAATCAATCAATGGATGTTTGTTCAAAGATGAGGTCTCATATGTTTTCCTCTCTATTTTGATGATTTTGGTGCTTCCTTGATCTAGTTGTTTTTTATTGGTCTCTTGACCTCTTTTACCTTGCTATGATGTGTGGGAATACTCCTAGGACCATCTAAATCATCAATCCCTCACGAGCAAGATTTGGATCAAGTTTTTCATTTTGCTAGGTTTTGGACACTCCTTTGGTAAAACCTAAAAAGATCAATTCTTTGACGTGGATCTGGACGATCGTTGCTAGCAATAGGTTCCAGATATCCTTAGGGAGGTGTGTTCCAAATTTGGTCAAGTTTCATCGGTTGAATCAAAAGTTGGACCAATTTTCATTTTGGTTTCGGGTGGTCTGCAGTGGTTCTGGACTAAATCGGTCCGACCGATTCCACAACGGCGGTCGGACTGCCAGCTATTCGGACCACCAGTTGGCCGTCGGTCAGACCGCCAGCTTTCAGACCGCCAGTTTGCCGTCGGTCAGACCGGTCTACCTGAGATCAAATCTCCATTGTTGAGTCTTGTGGTTAAGGGGGTAATCGGATTCAGCACAAGGCTTCTTCTGTGCATTTACTGATCTTCTTAGCTTTCATAGCTATAGGAGAAAAGTGCGTGTTGAATTTGATTAATGCGAAAATCAAGAAAGCGTCTATTCACCCCCCTCTAGTGGCCTTTCCGGTCCTACACATCATCAACACATGATGATTTCCTTCATCCTGAGTCTTGACATGATGACGATCAACTCATGATATCATCCAAAGTCTTCATCATCCTAGAATATAACCTAATCATTCAACTCATGAAAAATGTTAGTTCCACAATATGATTATCATTAATTACCACACCATACCATTAACTCATAATGGTGGGACAAGATACTTCAATCTTTTCTTTTTTGGTAATTGATGATAACCACTTTAATTGCACATAAATTGAATGTAGATAAATAAAAATAGAGCAATATGAGTATATAAGAACTACACAAGTTATATATATACTCCAAGGATATGTTTCAAAGTAGAGATCCCAAGTATGTGTGGAGAATAGAATATAGATCAATACTAATGAAACAACAAAATATAGAGTAAACTCCCCCTAAATGTGTGCATATACAAATGTGTAATAAGAACATATGCACATATTCAAGTTAAACTTTTGGTGGAGTTTAACCTATATTTTTTATCCGAGGAATGGAACAATATATAAGAGTATAAAGTCAAATGCATACCTCTATGATATTCACTTTTTTATATCCAAACAAGACTACACAAAATCATACTAGATAAGAGAGTTAGTCTCACAAGTAGATTTATGATTAATCAATGAAAGGTGTTCGTCTCATATTTAGATTTGTCATTAATCACCAAAATACTCCATCAACACATAATGACGGGTCTAGATTCTTCAGCCATTGCCAAGGGTAGAACTTGAGGCAGATTGTTGTTCAAAATGCGTTCTTGCGTGGAACTCTTGAGGAGAAAGTCTATATGCAACAACCTCCTGGTTTTGTAGATGTCAAGCGACCGAATTTTGTGTGCAAGCTAGATAAAGTACTTTATGGTCTGAAATAGGCTCCAAGAGCATGGTATTCTCGACTAAGTTCAAAACTTCAAAGCTTTGATTTTGTTTCTTCAAAGTCAGATACTTCTCTCTTTGTCTTTAGAAATTCAGAGATCACCATGTACATGTTAGTGTATGTGGTTGATTTTATTATTGTCAGTTCTTCCATCAGTGCAACCACAAAACTTCTTCAGAAGTTATCTGTGGATTTTGCTATTAAGGATCTTAGTGATCTAGGATATTTTCTAGGTGTGGAAGTACATCAAATCAACAAAGGCATTGTATTAACTCAGAAGAAATATATCTTAGATATACTGCACATAGTGAATATGCAATACATCAAGCCAATTACAACACCGATGTCTAGCTCTCAGAAGCTATCAAAAGAATCAGGTGTGTCACTTTCTGGAGTTGCTATTTTCAGATATCGAAGTACAGTTGGTGCTTTGCAGTATTTAACTATGACAAGACCAGATATTTCCTTTGTTGTTAATCATGTGTGTCAATTCCTCCAATCACCCACTGATGTTTATTGGGAAGCTGTTAAAAGAATGCTAAGATATGCGAAGGGTACTTGCACTACTGGTCTTATAAGTCAGAAAATAAATTCTTTTCTTCTTAGCGCATTTTCAGATGCAGATTGGGCGGGATGTCCCGATGATCGACGTTCTACCAATGGCTTTGCTGTTTTTCTTGGACCGGACCTGGTGTCATGGAGTTCGCACAAGCAACAAACCGTTGCTAGATCGAGTACTGAGGCTGAATGCAAATCCTTAGCTAATGCAACGGCTGAATTGATATGGTTGCAGTCATTGCTAAAGGAACTTGGTGTATATCAGTCTAGATCACCCATATTATGGTGTGATAATCTTGGTGCAACATATTTATTAGCAAACTCAGTGTTTCATGCTCGTACAAAGCACGTAGAAGTCGATTTTCATTTTGTTCCAGAAAGGGTAGCACTGAAAATGTTGGGAGTTCGGTTTGTTTATTCGTCTAATCAGGTTGCTGATATATTCACATAAGCATTACCTCAAAGACCGTTTGAACGACTGAATTACAATCTCAATCTAATGTCCACTAGTTGAGATTGAGGGCGTGTGTTGAAAACAGAGATAGAATCGCTGTATAGAGATAAGAGTCCTTGTGTGATATACAGAATTAGAAGTTCAGTTATGTTTTGTCAGGACTGGACTGTAGCATATCTATTAATTGTCGCCTCTACCGATTCTCTCTGTATCTCTTCTGTTGTAATCGAAAGGATCAGCGAGTCCTGATCTCTAACGATTGTTGTATTGAGTATAAATACAAAGCCATCCCATGAGGGATCATTGCCGCAAATACCAAATCTTTTCTAAGCCTGCCCAGCCGCTCGAGCTCGTTACTTCGTTCCTTCTCGCCTAGCCAATTAATGACTTTTGAACGCAGTGACCGGATCTAGATCGCCGTACGCGTGTTGACGTACAGCGCGCTGCAATATACTCCTTTCATTCATAAATACATGTCATTTTAGACACTAATATAGTCCTTAAAACGCAACTCTGACCATTAATTTTTATTATAATATAGTTATAGCATATATTAATAGTATAATATTATAAAAAATATTTTTGAGACAAATCTATAATATGAATTTCACTTATCTAATATAAATATTTAAAAGGTATTAATATTCAAAGTTTTGAAGGTCAAAAGAGTCGTGGGCTCGTCAAACGGGAAAGTCACGGTCTCTGGATGGGCTGTCGGACCGGAGTATCTAGGCTATTGACTATCCCTTTTTTTTTTTTTTGGAGACTACCATTGACCAACTAGAGCATGCTATGCTATGGTACCACCACAATCCACTCTTTTTTTTTTTTCCTGACCAGTACATATTACAACTCCAGATCAGGAAACACTTTGGTGGGTAGAGATAATGAGTACAAAAATTTGTAACGGGCCTACTTTCAACCAGTGTACACAAGACATCAGGTAAACGGTGACAAGCTAGCTAGCTAGAAATTGGCATGCACGTCGTCGTTCAAGAAAAAGGAGAGAGGGATCATATATCAAATCACATGACATAGAAACTCTCACGTCGTGTAAAAGAAATCCAAGTGTGTTAAGCGAAATTCGTTCTCACACTAATCATATGCATGGTTCTTCCCCCAACAATATATACAGATCACGAACATCCTAGCATCTGCCTGCTATTAAAAAAAAAAAACCGAACATCCTGACATCTCGTGATACAGATATGTGTTATATTAATTAACTAGCAGGTGACGTAGCTAGATTTGTTTTGAAGTTTGCATAAATACTTGAGAATATGTTCAATATCTTGTAGACTATTTAGATATTTAAGATATTCTAAATATTGAAAATGACAATAGAAGTTTGAAGGAATTACGACCTGAAAAACATAAGTGAAGTATGAGTTTTGATGGAAGAAAACCATTCAACATAATAAATTGTTGGGGTTCTTATAAATTAACCACTTTCCATCGTGCATAGATCATGTAGTTATATACCTCTATTCTTACTCTATTAGTTTTTTTTTCTAAATTGTATGCATGCACATGTATCTCTATTTAATCTCAAATAATACCTTGATTATGTGCGTGACAAATTATATTATTAGTTTATATGATATTAGAGTACCTTGCTTACACATATACCAAGGCACCATGAGCGACCTACATCGAACTTACCTTTCATCACATGTCGGCTGCCCCACCAAACCGTGTGCCTTCTATCTCTTCTCGTCGTTACAGCGTTTTTGCTTCAACCTCCAACAGTAAGCATAAATTTTGATCAATCCCTCTTAGCTGCTACCCCTTCTAATACAATACTTTACCACTAGTTATATTCTATTTTCTCCAATTTTTGCTTCATGCTAGCAATTGCAATATCAACATGCATACACATGTAACCATCTTCGATTCCAGCCAAGGACACGGGGCACGTTCTCTCTGGTGACTCCGAACATATTTCCTACGATTGTGCCATCTCTACTCCAAGTTTTTTGCTCCTCTGCCTCTGTACGCTCATGCTTCTATTCGTACAGATGCATGCATGTACATACGCATGCATGATGTTATACATGATCGATGTCCTATTCTCTCGAGTCGGTTGCTCCTCCTCTTCGATGTTGGCCAACTTAATGTTGTGGCTTCCTCACTAACCGATACTACCTCCCATCACTGATCTCAACATGTCAGCTTTAGTTGTTGTCTAACGATATGGAGAATCTTTTTGCCGTCGCCGGCGACGACGTGTTCCCCACTGGTGAAGGCATACTCCTAGCTACCCAATAACCCCATATATTCCATAGCTTGTCTTCAATGCAAAACTTCATCTACTCTTTGCTAGGGTTTTCCCCATCATTGAGCTTCTTTGGACACTAACTTCTTCAATAACGCTGACGCTCACCACTTGTCATCACGGCCCTTTACTCCTTCAACACTAGACTTTCTCTTCAATGGCTCTGGTGAGTAGCGCAACATTATCCTCATTGAATGACTAAGGTGAGTAGCACGACATTTCGGTCCTACACATCATCAACACATGATGATTTCCTTCATCCTGAGTCTTGACATGATGACGATCAACTCATGATATCATCCAAAGTCTTCATCATCCTAGAATATAACCTAATCATTCAACTCATGAAAAATGTTAGTTCCACAATATGATTATCATTAATTACCACACCATACCATTAACTCATAATGGTAGGACAAGATACTTCAATCTTTTCTTTTTTGGTAATTGATGATAACCACTTTAATTGCATATAAATTGAATGTAGATAAATAAAAATAGAGCAATATGAGTATATAAGAACTACACAAGTTATATATATACTCCAAGGATATGTTTCAAAGTAGAGATCCCAAGTATGTGTGGAGAATAGAATATAGATCAATACTAATGAAACAACAAAATATAGAGTAAACTCCCCCTAAATGTGTGCATATACAAATGTGTAATAAGAACATATGCACATATTCAAGTTAAACTTTTGGTGGAGTTTAACCTATATTTTTTATCCGAGGAATGGAACAATATATAAGAGTATAAAGTCAAATGCATACCTCCATGGTATTCACTTTTTTATATCCAAACAAGACTACACAAAATCATACTAGATAAGAGAGTTAGTCTCACAAGTAGATTTATGATTAATCAATGAAAGGTGTTCGTCTCATATTTAGATTTATCATTAATCACCAAAATACTCCATCAACACATAATGACGGGTCTAGATTCTTCAGCCATTGCCAAGGGTAGAACTTGAGGCAGATTGTTGTTCAAAATGCGTTCTTGCGTGGAACTCTTGAGGAGAAAATCTATATGCAACAACCTCCTGGTTTTGTAGATGTCAAGCGACCGAATTTTGTGTGCAAGCTAGATAAAGTACTTTATGGTCTGAAATAGGCTCCAAGAGCATGGTATTCTCGACTAAGTTCAAAACTTCAAAGCTTTGATTTTGTTTCTTCAAAGTCAGATACTTCTCTCTTTGTCTTTAGAAATTCAGAGATCACCATGTACATGTTAGTGTATGTGGTTGATTTTATTATTGTCAGTTCTTCCATCAGTGCAACCACAAAACTTCTTCAGAAGTTATCTGTGGATTTTGCTATTAAGGATCTTAGTGATCTAGGATATTTTCTAGGTGTGGAAGTACATCAAATCAACAAAGGCATTGTATTAACTCAGAAGAAATATATCTTAGATATACTGCACATAGTGAATATGCAAATACATCAAGCCAATTACAACACCGATGTCTAGCTCTCAGAAGCTATCAAAAGAATCAGGTGTGTCACTTTCTGAAGTTGCTATTTTCAGATATCGAAGTACAGTTGGTGCTTTGCAGTATTTAACTATGACAAGACCAGATATTTCCTTTGTTGTTAATCATGTGTGTCAATTCCTCCAATCACCCACTGATGTTTATTGGGAAGCTGTTAAAAGAATGCTAAGATATGCGAAGGGTACTTGCACTACCGGTCTTGTAAGTCAGAAAACAAATTCTTTTCTTCTTAGCGCATTTTCAGATGCAGATTGGGCGGGATGTCCCGATGATCGACGTTCTACCAATGGCTTTGCTGTTTTTCTAGGACCGGACCTGGTGTCATGGAGTTCGTACAAGCAACAAACCGTTGCTAGATCGAGTACTGAGGCTGAATACAAATCCTTAGCTAATGCAACGACTGAATTGATATGGTTGCAGTCATTGCTAAAGGAACTTGGTGTATATCAGTCTAGATCACCCATATTATGGTGTGATAATCTTGGTGCAACATATTTATTAGCAAACTCAGTGTTTCATGCTCGTACAAAGCACGTAGAAGTCGATTTTCATTTTGTTCTAGAAAGGGTAGCACTGAAAATGTTGGGAGTTCGGTTTGTTTCTTCGTCTAATCAGGTTGCTGATATATTCACATAAGCATTACCTCAAAGACCGTTTGAACGACTGAATTACAATCTCAATCTAATGTCCACTAGTTGAGATTGAGGGCGTGTGTTGAAAACAGAGATAGAATCGCTGTATACAGATAAGAGTCCTTGTGTGATATACAGAATTAGAAGTTCAGTTATGTTTTGTCAGGACTGGACTGTAGCATATCTATTAATTGTCGCCTCTACCGATTCTCTCTGTATCTCTTCTGTTGTAATCTCTAACGATTGTTGTATTGAGTATAAATACAAAGCCATCCCATGAGGGATCATTGCCGCAAATACCAAATCTTTTCAAAGCCTGCCCAGCCGCTCGAGCTCGTTACTTCGTTCCTTCTCGCCTAGCCAATTAATGACTTTTGAACGCAGTGGCCAGATCTAGATCGACGTACGCGTGTTGACGTACAGTGCGCTGCAATATACTCCTTTCATTCATAAATACATGTCATTTCAGACGCTAATATAGTCTTCAAAACGCAGCTCTGATCATTAATTTTTATTGTAATATAGTTATAACATGTATTAATAGTATAATATTATAAAAATATTTTCGAGACAAATCTATAATATGAATTTACGTATCTAATATAAATATTTAAAAGGTATTAATATTCAAAGTTTTGAAGGTCAAAAGAGTCGTGGGCTACGTCGTACCGTACAACGGCCGGCGGGGACGCTAGACATGGGCTCGTCAAACGGGAAAGCCACGGTCTCTGGATGGGCTGTCGGACTGGAGTATCTAGGCTATTGACTATCCCGTTTTTTTTTTTTTTTTTTTGAGACTACCATTGACCAATTAGAGCATGCTATGCTATGGTACCACCACAATCCACACTATTTTTTTTCTGACCAGTACATATTACGTCGTCGTTCAAGAAAAAGGAGAGAGGGATCATATATCAAATCACATGACATAGAAACTCTCACGTCGTGTAAAAGAAATCCAGGTGTGTTAAGCGAAATTCGTTCTCACACTAATCATATGCATGGTTCTTCCCCCAACAATATATACAGATCACGAACATCCTAGCATCTGCCTGCTATTAAAAAAAAAACCGAACATCCTGACATCTCGTGATACAGATATGTGTTATATTAATTAACTAGCAGGTGACGTAGCTAGATTTGTTTTGAAGTTTGCATAAATACTTGAGAATATGTTCAATATCTTGTAGGCTATTTAGATATTTAAGATATTCTAAATATTGAAAATGACAATAGAAGTTTGAAGGAATTACGACCTGAAAAACATAAGTGAAGTATGAGTTTTGATGGAAGAAAACCATTCAACATAATAAATTGTTGGGGTTCTTATAAATTAACCACTTTCCATCGTGCATAGATCATGTAGTTATATACCTCTATTCTTACTCTATTAGTTTTTTTTTCTCTAAATTGTATGCATGCACATGTATCTCTATTTAATCTCAAATAATACGTTGATTATGTGCGCGACAAATTATATTATTAGTTTATATGATATTAGAGTACCTTGCTTACACATATACCAAGGCACCATGAGCGACCTACATCGAACTTACCTTTCATCACATGTCGGCTGCCCCACCAAACCGTGTGCCTTCTATCTCTTCTCGTCGTTACAGCGTTTTTGCTTCAACCTCTAACAGTAAGCATAAATTTTGATCAATCCCTCTTAGCTGCTACCCCTTCTAATACAATACTTTACCACTAGTTATATTCTATTTTCTCCAATTTTTGCTTCATGCTAGCAATTGCAATATCAACATGCATACACATGTAACCATCGTCGATTCCAGCCAAGGACACGGGGCACGTTCTCTCTGGTGACTCCGAACATATTTCCTACGATTGTGCCATCTCTACTCCAAGTTTTTTGCTCCTCTCTGCCTCAGACGCTCATGCTTCTATTAAATGCAGATGCATGCATGTACATACGCATGCATGATGTTATACATGATCGATGTCCTATTCTCTCGAGTCGGTTGCTCCTCCTCTTCGATGTTGGCCAACTTAATGTTGTGGCTTCCTCACTAACCGATACTACCTCCCATCACTGATCTCAACATGTCAGCTTTAGTTGTTGTCTAACGATATGGAGAATCTTTTTGCCGTCGCCGGCGACGACGTGTTCCCCACTGGTGAAGGCATACTCCTAGCTACCCAATAACCTCATATATTCCATAGCTTGTCTTCAATGCAAAACTTCATCTACTCTTTGCTAGGGTTTTCCCCATCATTGAGCTTCTTTGGACACTAACTTCTTCAATAACGCTGACGCTCACCACTTGTCATCACGGCCCTTTACTCCTTCAACACTAGACTTTCTCTTCAATGGCTCTGGTGAGTAGCGCAACATTATCCTCATTGAATGACTAAGGTGAGTAGCACGACATTGTTCCCATCTCCGTCGTCACCGCCCCGGCTCTTTGTTTCCCTGTGGGGTAATGTTTTTTTTTGCAGAATATATCGATGCCATTGCACTCTTTTGTGGCCTTCTCTGGCACCATTTGTGCTATCCTTGTTATAATTGTATTTTTTTTATTTTTATTCGATAGGAAGCAACAATTGAAACACGTGACCTTGAGAGAGAACGTGATGACTTCTTTTGTGTCTCCTCCGACACCATTCGTGTTGACTTGGTTATAACTTTTAGTTTTATTGAATGTTTCAATTATTTTTGTTGGAGTTTGTATACAAATCAAATTTCTAAATTTATTTAATTTATTCTGTATTTTTGTTATTTAGGGATTTTACTTTGGAATTTGTATGGAAATCAAATTGCAAATTTCCTTTTTATTCCGAATTTCAACTCTTTTTCCTTGGAATTTGTATCTGAATCCTATTGCTATTTTTTATATAATTTTTATTATGAAATACCATTATTTATAGATGTTACTTTGGAATTTGTATTGAAATCAAATTGCTAAATTAATTTTATTTTTATTCTAAATTTCAGTTATTTTTTTGTTGGATTTCATATATAGATATAATTACTATTTTTTGTTTATTTTTTATTCTTAATTATAATTATTTAGGGGTTTTACTAAGTAATTTGTATAGAAATCAAACTGCTTATTTTACTTTATTTTTATTCTGAATTTCAGTTTAACGTCTGTTGCTGTTGCTGTAGTATTTTTCCGCTTATGCTGTTATATTTTGTTACGGTACCGTGATAGAGCACTATTTACCTTTTCACAAAAACATTATTTACCCAGTTAACCCTGCAGTAATACAATACAGAGGTTTTAGATCCGCCCTGCCGCTGGCACCGCCGGCCCGGTGGCTCCACCTCTTGTCGATGATAATGAGAAGTTCCGGTGAAACAACAGTGACTGATTCCTATTCCTATTGTGGCCAGCGCAAATTCCTTTTTTTTTTCCACTGTTGGTGAGATTGTCCTCCAGGCAGCAGTGCCGGCCAGTGGCTCCACCTCCTGGCTTCTCAATACATCTCTCAGATATGCATCATCGATCGCATGATCTGGCCTCATCGACGGGCCACATGTAGCTGCATACGCGATCAGCGCTGTACCACTGTCCCAATTTCACCGCGCGCCCCTCGCCCTGGCCGCGAGCCAAAACCACCGCCGCCACCGTGGGGCTACGGTGTACGGCGCATCGTAGATCGATCGGGCGATCGGTGTCGGGCTTGATCTGTGCACGAAATGACAGCTCAAGTGATATAGCCTGCTCCTGGCTGGCTAGCTAGTGGGCAGTGGTGCCCACCCTACTGGCCGACCAAACACGCGCGCAATTAAAGTAAGTCTACAGGGCAGTACCCCAAAAGAAAGGATTCCGTCCGGTAGAACACCTGTCGAGCAGAAAACCTGTCCAGTAGGGTTTTGGTAACTGGTTTGGGAAATTAAAATTTGGCTGGCCGTTAGGGCCGATAATCTTGAAAATTGAAAAAATTAGGTCAATTTAGGGATGTGCCTCGTCTCAACTTGATTAATTTCGAATGGAACCACTGAGCTGCAGAAACCGCCGTCCAAAAAATGGGAAAGCGTTCGATGGACCACGCTGATCCATTTCATTTTTATTTGCTTGAAAGGGCTCCAAATTTAAGGACCACAAAACCCACGCTGCAATGTGCAAGTCCATGGGAATCTAGAATGCTTACCTTGGGTCATCGTGGAATGTGGGGTGGTATAGAGTTAATGAAATCTTGGTTAGATTAGGCCAGTTTATGATCTGCACCACATAGGTCACTTATGACGTCAAATCAGGAACTTTTCATGTATTTTTACTATGAAATGGGTCATATGACAGCTTGCTCTGTAGATTTAATGTATTATAAATGTCTAGCTTTGGTAAAAGTGACCAGGAATCACGGCATGCATCGCTGTCAGATCGGGCTATTTTATCCGCAAAACTTGAGCTACTTATTACCTTTGAATGAGGAACTATTTTCTGCATATTTATTTACAATGAAGTGAGTCATGTGATGAGTCAGTGAAAGGTTGGTTAGATTGGGCAAGTTTATCCGCGACATGTAAGCCACTTATGACCGTCGAATCAGGAACTTTTTCTGTATATTTAATATGAAGTGGGTCGTGTGACAGACCGCTCTGTAGGTTTAATGTATTATAAATTTCTAGCTTTGGTGAAAACGATCAGGAATCACGGCGTGCATCGCTGTCAGATCGGGCTATTTTATCCGCAACACTTGAGCTACTTATTACCATTAAATGAGGAACCTTTTTTTTTGCGTATTTATTTACTATGAAGTGAGTTGTATGACAACCTGCTCGGTCCAGAGGTTCATGTACGTATTATCAATTTCTAACTTTAATAAAAGAAACCAGGAATCACGGTCTGCATCATGCTTTTTTTTTTTTATCGATGTGTGCCGGTAAACTTCATGATGCACCTAATAGTAGGGCGTCGAATACACAAATGATAACATCATGTATATAGTAAACCCATACCATCAATTTGTATTAAAAAAAATAGAGCTATGCTAGGAGGTTGATTAAAACTAATATTTCCAAAATATACACCCTGGAGTATAGTCATACGTGGATTAGAAAATGGAATAGTGAAATGCAACCTCACCTCTAATTCTTTACTTCCCCTTCCCTAAAAAACTCGAAAGCCCTTTGGATCTTCTTTAAGATCGTAGGAGTAAAAAAAATTCCACGCATGCTCTAAGTAAAAAGGGAATGTAAGGGACCAGAACGCCGTTAATGGTTTAGTATATAAGCCTAGCTAGGTGCATGCATGCTAGCGCCAATCCAAAGCACGCACCATGTACTTGTAAATTGCTCGGTTGTACCGACGCAGCATTTTAAACTACAAGAGGAGTGCTTTCATAAGAAGAAGAAAATAATACAAGAAGCGGCGGCCTAATTTGTGCTGTACGATTCAATCATATCACGTTGAGTTTGAGTGTGATACGAATTAAGTTTGACTGTTATACGAATTTCTTTCGTATTCCAACTCATAGTTCTACTCCTACACGGCGTCCTTCATGTACCACTGTAAATGTATCATTGTAGTTCATAGAGAAGAGAAAGAGTTTATTGTAAACAAGAGTTTATTGTAAACATCTCCTCATATAATAATAATATTTTCGTGCGTTCGTTGTTTTTCCATAAGTGGTTTTCTACGTAAAATTTGTGTTTCATGTTCCTATTTTTATGTGCATTATTTACAATAAGTGGTATCAGAGTACTCGAGATCTTCCGAAGAAATCACTACTACAACAAATTTCCGTTGCATCGAGACGTGCCTGTCGCGTCCGCGTTGTTGTTCTCATTGCGTCCGGCGAGCTACATGTCGTCGAATCCGAGTTGAAGCTGACTTGAAGCCGGAGGCAGCAACATATCATTTCGGTGGGAAATAAATACGAAGAGTCATGCATCGCGTGAAGAAGCCGACCAGAAGAACCAAAACCCGAGGAGCAGAGGCATTGGTCTGAGGATAAGAAAAGTCGAACAACACAACCCGACGA
Source organism: Hsuehochloa calcarea (assembly GCA_036346395.1). Lineage (NCBI taxonomy): Eukaryota > Viridiplantae > Streptophyta > Magnoliopsida > Poales > Poaceae > Hsuehochloa > Hsuehochloa calcarea. Next base: position 50,952,815 of record CM070610.1, on the reverse strand, counting down.
ATAAAAGAAAACAAACGAGAGTAGCGAACCCGAGGAAGCGGTCATGCAAAAGTCGTCCATGACTTGGGGTTATCGTGATTTCGGCGAATTTTGCTACAAGTACACGAACAAGTGTACCAGGAGGTTCTTCGGACCTTTGCTAAGCGCACACGAGCAAGCGTAATAGCAAATCCAGTCTTCATTGCTTCGCGTACACAAAAGTGTATCCAAGATTTCAAGAATTCTTTGCTAGGTACACACAGATTTGCACTAGCAAATTTGAGATTTCTTCCGCATGATGACTTGAAGTATGATCTTTCGTTGCTAAATTGAGACATAAGATTTTCTCTATGGCAAGTCAAGATGCGAGTTGTTTTGGACAGCTCGATTTGGATTACGCTTTATTGGAGATCGACAAGATGCCCGCTGCTTGGTCTCTCAAGGAGAAGAAAAGAAAGGATCGTAAAGCCTTATCTCATATCCATCTTCATCTATCAAATAATATCATGTAGAAGGTATTAAAGGAGAAGACCGCCACCACATTATAGTTAAAATGAAGTAGATTAATTTGCATGACCAAATATTTGATGAGTAAGATGCATTTGAAGCAGAAGTTTTATTCACACAAAATGGTGAAATGTGGGTTATTATTGAACCACCGGACAACATTCAAAGAAGTAGTCTTGGATCTCGAGTCTACATAGGTAAAATATGATAATGAATATTTGGGTCTTATTCTTTTATGCTTGCTACCTAGTTCATGCTCTATGTTCGGACATACTATTCTATATAGCCGAGGTAATGAACTCTATGAAACATTGCATTCGAAGAAAAAGATGAAACTCATGGTTCCAAACGAAAGTTCAAAATCGCATGCAGAAGGCCTAGTTGTCCGTGGCAGACAACAGGAGAGGAGTTCAAATAGTGATTCAAGAGGCAAAAGCTCGAGCATAAATTACAAAGACATATCAAAATCTAGAGACATATAAGTCATGCAAGTATTGCAAGAAATATGGACACGAGACATCTAAGTGCTGGTAGGTAAAGAAAAATGAGAAAATGAATAATAATTTCAAGAAAGATCAACAAGATGATGATGTTAAAGCCACCATTGTTAATAAGCAAGATTCTGATGGAGATGTTAGCGTTGCCTTTGCTGGTAATTCTAGGTAACGAGTGGATTCTTGATACGGTATGCGCTTTCCACATGAGTTCGAATCAAAATTGATTCATGAATTATAAAGCTACGTCAAGCGGTTATGTGTTGATGGTTGATAATTCACCATGTAAGATTGCATGCATTAGTTCTACCCAGATCAAGATGTTTGACGGCACCATCAGAACTTTGTCGAATGTTCAACACATTTTGGGTTTAAAGAGAAATCTTATCTCGCTGAGTACTCTTGATACTAAAAGGTAGAAGTGTTCTGGTGCAGGTGGCATTTTGAAGATCTCCAAAGGCTCTCTTGTTGTGATGAGAGGTGATATGAAAGCTACAAACTTATATCATCTACAAGGTACTACAATTTCTAGTAATGTTGTTGTTGTTGTTGTCAAATAAATCATCCAATTGTAATGCTACTAATATTTGGCATATGTTTCTAGGGTATATGAGTGGAATTAGCATGATGGAGTTATGGAAAAGTGAACTCCTTGATGGTCAAAGAATCGACAAGTTGAAGTTTTGTGAACATGTCTTCGGCAAGGAAAAGAGAGTGAAGTCTAGCACATCACTTCACTCTACAAAAAAGCATATTGGATTATGTTCACTTTGATTTGTAGGGATAGATATCTCATGTTCTGTCCCTTGGAGGTGATGGCTACATTCAAGGAGCCGAAGATTATGATTGAAAAGTAAATTGGTAAGCATGTTACGAAGCTATGTACTGATTATGCCTTGGAGTTATGTTCTGGAGAATTTGAAGCTTTACGCAGATCAGATGACATTGTGAGATATTACACTGCCCCAGGTACTCCTCCGCAAAATGGTGTGGCCGAACGCATGAACAGAACCATTCTAGAGAAGGTACATTGCATGTTATCTAACTTCGACTTATATAGGAATTATTGGACCGAAACCGTGTCCACTGCTTGTTATTTGATCAATCGATCACCTAACCTGACAATCGATAAGAAGACTCCAATTGAGGTGTGGTCTGGTTTTCCAGTAGATTATTCAAATTTGAGAATATTTGGTTGTCCATCTTATGCTCATGTTAGAAATGGTAAATTGGATCCTAGAGCTGTTAAGTGCATTTTTCTTGGTTATAAATCTGGTGTAAAAAGATATAAATTATAGAATCCTAATTCTAGAAATATGATTATTAGCAGAAGTGTTACTTTTGATGAATCTGTTATGTTGCATGATAAACCATCTATTGATGTTCTCGTTGAGAAGCCACAGAAATCAAGTATGAATGTGGAGTATGTTATTGATTTATGATCTACACCAGAATTCGAAAAGGAATATTTGATCACTATAATGTTCTATTGTAGCCGACATGCTTAAAAGGAATATTCAAGTTCCCAAGAGATTGATTCTAGAAGCTGATGTTATTGCTTATACTTTGAATGTGGCAGAAGAAATTGCAGGTATTACAGAACTTTCCACTTATTCAGATGCTATCTCTTCTGGTGTTTCAGAGAGATGGATGGATGTCATGTATGATGATATGCAATCTCTTGAGAAGAACGACACTTGGGAGCTGGTCAAGTTGCCAATTGATAAGAAGGTTATTCGCTGCAAATGGATCTTCAATAAGAAAGAAGACATTTCACCCATCGAAGAGGTAGGCACAAGGCAAGGTTCGTTGCTAAAGGATACAACCAAATTTCAAGTATTGATTTTGTAGATGTCTTTTTCGTAGTTGTGTAGTATAGTTTCATTCGTACTTTACTTAACATAGTGGTTTTTCATTATTATGAGCTTGAATAATTGAACGTAAAAACTGTATTCTTGCTTGGGGAATTGGAGGAAGATATTTATATAGAGAACCGGAAGGTTTTGTCTTTCCGGGAAAGGGCAACTATGCTTGCATGTTGAAGAAAAATATTTATAGTCTGAAGCAATCACCCAAACATTGGTAATATTCGATTTATAATAGTTGCGTTTATTTGAAGATTGTTAATGGCTCAACTATTTATTTGCTCGTATATGTTGATGATATGCTGATTGCTACAAAATTCAAGGCAAAAATTCCAAAGTTGAAGGCACGATTGAGCAATGAATTTGAGATGAAGGGTCTCGGTGCAACAAATAAGATTCTTGGTAGGGAAATTACCAGAGATAGACGATTTGAAAAATTATACCTAAGCCAGAAAGAGTATATTGATAAAGTTTTTCGTCGTTTCAACACGCATAAGGCCAAACCGGGGAATACTCCGTTAGTTGATCATGTCAAACTTTCATCAAAGTCATGTCCATAATCAGATGATGAAGTTGAGTACATGTTTAGAGTTCCATATGCTAGTGCAATTGGTTCACTTATATATGGCATGGTATGTTCTTGCCTCTATTTATTTCAATCATTGAGTGTTGTTAGTAGATACATGGCTAATCCTAGCAATGAGCATTGGAAACAATTCAATAGATTTTCACATACTTGCAGGGAACATCTGATGCTTGTTTACAGTTTGAGAATAATGATGGAATCGTTGGTTATGTGGACTCGGATTTTGCTATAGATTTGGATAAGAGGAGATCTATTACTAGTTATGTGATCAATGTTGGAGGATGTGTCGTTTGTTGGAAAGCAAGCCTGTGGGCTACTATTGCCTCGTCCACTACAGAAGCTGCGCTATGGTTATTTTTGACGCTTGCAAAGAAATCGTTTGGTTAAGAGGTTTGTTTGTGGGAAAGCAAGCCTGTGGGCTACTGTTGCCTCGTCCACTACAGAAGCTAGGTCTATAGTTATTTTTTACACTTGCAAAGAAATCGTTTGGTTAAGAGGTTTGTTTGTTGGAAAGCAAGCCTGTGGGCTACTGTTGCCTCGTCCACTACAGAAGCCGGGTCTATGGTTATTTTTTATGGTTAAGAGATTTGTTTGTTGGAAAGCAAGCATGTGTGCTACTGTTGCCTCGTCCACTACAGAAGCCGGGTCTATGGTTATTTTTTATGCTTGCAAAGAAATCGTTTGGCTAAGAGGTTTATTTTCTGAGCTTTGTAGAAGTGTGTTTTGCTGTTGAACCGAATAGCGAATAGAGGGGGAGGGTGAATAGGAGCACCTATCTTTTTCACTGGTAGCGGTATTCAACTTCTTAATCACTCTAATAGCTATGAAAGTTATGAAGGTCAAAGGTACAAGCTCACAGTGAAAGTATTGTGTTTAAACCGAAAAACCCCGAGCTCAAAGACTCACAGTCGGCCTGACCATCGTTGTCTGGCTGGTGGCCAGTCTGACCGTTTGGTGGGGCCGTATGACAACTAGTTGCAAAAACAATAACCCAAAAGATCCTCAAATCAACCTAATTTTTTATCCCGTGATCCAAATCACCTGATATTTCAGACACAGCTCATCAAGAAGGCCACGAATCTATTCCAATCAATGATCTTGACGATCGAAGCCAAGGTTCCATGAATTTCTTGATAGAGGCCAAGAAGGCACAGATAACGAGGAAAACCAAAACTTGGGGCAAGAGATTGCTTGCGAGTGGTAGATAAACAAGATGACCTTAGATCAGATCCCACAAGTCCTATTAAGCTATATCACAGCAAAGGATCCAATCAAAACCCTTGGAACATTAAAAAAAAACCCAAAATTATCAAAGTGAGAACAAGAACAAGATAGAATTCATCTTTGGGGCAATCTTGATTGGATTGTTTGGAGAGATTGTAGCTTTACAGCAACTCCACCATGGAGGACAAAAAGTCAAACTTGAGCACCTAATTTCGAATCCATCTTTTCAAACCTTAGCCTTCTATTTTTCCTTCACTTCCCCCAAATAACAAATTAGGTTTCCAAGGCTTGAGTGGTTGAGAGTGCAAATCATTCACCCTCTTCTTTTATAGTGGTGTCTAGGTCTGGAGAGAAACCTTATCGGGCACTCGTTAAGCCCACACACAAATAAGTGTACACTCACGCACGCTTCTCAAAATGGATGACGAACCGGGTTTGTCAAATCCATCTCTTCATGATCTTCATATTCTCTTAACCCAAACCGTCTCTCCTTGCACGCGGTTTTTCCAAGGTCACTGGTCCAATATTTTGGCAAAGATACCAAAATACCACTTCTAGATCCTTCTCAAAGGCTGAGTCCAATCAACGCGAAGTAATCCCATGCTTCGCCATGTGTAGGTTCATCAATGGTACTCTTCATGTCTGCAAGTCTCTTCCATCCGGCTCCTACCAAAACCACTATGGCACTTGCATCAACTCCCGAGCCACTTGATGCAACTCGTTGCACTGAACTTCTCGTTCAATCGTTCTTGTCCATCTTAAGCTGTGCTTGAATCCAACCACTCCACCCGACATCCTAGATCATTCTAGACCTCAGCTCTCCTAGCCTAGTTCCGATCATCCTCGCTGTTGACTGTTGTTGACTCCAAACCACCTGCACAACAATAGACGAAGAAATCGATTTAAGCAAAGCAAATGAGTACAAAAATTGTCAAACCTAACCTGACAATCGTCAAACCCTAGGGGCTCACTTCCTCCTCTACAACAAATAGTTAAGCAAAGCAAATGAGTACAAAAATTGTACTCCGCAAGACTTACGTGTAGAATAACAGACCTATACATATGCTATATGCAAGCTTAATTGAGTGGAGGCTGTATGTTTCATTTCGGCATAAAGCAATCTTTATTTGCAATAAGATAGTACATTTGAAAGCAAGTTTACAATCTGTTTTTATTGTTCAAATAACAGTAAATGGCAACAATATAACAATAATTAGATGATAACAACATCCTGGAAGTGACTAACCACTAGTCACCACAACATTAGCATGAATTACCCATTCATGCCAACCATGTCAAATTTTATTTAAAAGGTTGTAGTCTAACTCTTGCAAAACCTAACCAAGCATGTCCATAACCTAGGATGAGGCTATTCGAATAGTTTTATCCCTGCAGGGGTATACCAATGTACCCACACGCCAGACCGCCTTTTTGCAAAGCTATTAAGCACACTTCCTTAGATATGCTGGCACGGCTAAGTACTACGAGATATTTCCAATATTATGCATTAACTGCGAGTCGCCCGTATGGATAGAAACCCATACGTTGTGTCGGGGTCATCGAAAGCCTCGGTCAACTACCCCTCACGGGTAAAGCCTCGGACAACTGCGATGCCCCTCGAGATGGAGAACCTACCCGGAACTCCACCACCGCACACCCAACACAATAACACAGAACCTGTTTCACACAACCCACCTCCTGCGACTCGGAGCTAACACATGCCAAAGTACTAAGTCAAGAGAGGTCCCATATCCCTCTCGCGTGGTTAGCACGCAAAATTGCTTGGAGAGTGTGACACAAGATGTTCGGTCCTTGTTGACCTGGGCAAGACATCCACAAACCCAATAACCCACCATCCAACCACTTACTCAAGTCTAAATCAATTTTTCATTTTCAGGTTTTGACTTTATAAAATAACAAAGCACAAGTCCTGGACATAAAGGAATAATAATTAGATGTGTGATCAAGATCATCAACTAAATCGATGATTGCCCATTACTACCGAAACTAAGCATTTCTAAGCAATTTCAATTCGCAATCTACTAAGTGACAAGAGCTCATCCAGCGAACTCTAATCATAGCAAATAATCTAGGCTCAGGTAGTAGAGGGTAAACAATTCCTACAGATTATGCAACTATAGGATCCACTAATCATAATTTAACAACAAAATAGCAATGCATACATACAAGTTGAAATCAATATATTAGACTTTTGAAAAATACTGGGATTAACATGATCAAACTGCTTGCCTTGCTGTGGATTACCCTCTTGCTGTAGAGAAGCGCTCTCGTAATCAATAATATTGTCTGAACCTACCGAAAGAAATCGAAAGCACAATAAGAATGAATACACCGAAAAGACCCCAAAATACAAAGTCATCCAAAAATTATGAAAAATTCGCAGAATGAAAATCATGATTTTAGATGAATTTAGTAACAAGAATAAATTCATTTGGATGCTCTAGGCAGAAGTTATAGCCGTTTGAAAATTAGTTTTCAGAAAAACCAAATTAATTATAACCTGCCTCTGTTCACCTCATCTAAAACTTTCGCAAAATTTTCTGGAGTGTAGGTGGACATGAGGATTACAAAAATGGATAGATAATATTACTACATGACCAAAATAATTTGGTTCACCTCAATAGGAGTTTTTATGAATTAGTTATGCATTTGCAAATTTAAAAGCAATTTATAATGTATTAATAATTCCTTTTTGAAGCACTCTCCACAAAACATGTTTTCTGAGATAGTGACAAGGTTGAAACATATTTTATAATAAAGTTTATTAAAAATGAAAAATAACAAAAGTGGTTTCACTGTTTTTGGAGTTAAAAAGAATTACTTATGCAATTTTGAAGTTAATGCATTTTTCAGTTCATAAATAAAGCATTTCGGATTTCACAAAAACATAAACGACTATTTACACCCAGTTGATGCTAGCCACGATCACGACAGTGGGCCCCTAAAACAATGTATTTTCCATTTTTGAACCGAAGAGAATTTCTGGGCTGACAGGTGGGGTCCACATGACATACACTGCGAAAATCGAGATTTACACCACACTTACTGTGCTCGGCCCCACATATCAGTGACAGCAAGAAACCGAAAAAGACAGCCATTAACTACTAAGCAATCATTAGCAGTTAATGAACGAGATTTGGTTTTTAATGATGAGGCTACAGTGTTGTCGAAAAACCGACAACACCGCACTGGCTTCACCGAGCTCTCGCCGGCGTTCCCGGCCACGGCGGCGCTGGCTAAGGGCATGGATAGGTTCACAATATCCTTGCACACCCAACGGTGGCACTCACGGTGGTTGAGCTGGCCCGAGGCGGTGGCGCATCGGAGAGAAGCGGAGGAGAGCTACGGCTAATCGTGTACTGCAAGATCGAGCTCCGCATTGTCCAAGGAAGCGGGTGCCAAAGCAACTACAAGGCACAGGGAGGCTACCTGAGCGAGGGAGAGACTTGGAGAAGGTTAGAGTTGAGCCAACGACGATGAGGGTGACGGCGGCGCGGTGCTTCACCGAGGGAAACTCGCTCTGGTGAAGGAGACAGAGAAAGAGTGGTAGAGAAAGCTCAAAGACAACCCACAGATGGTGTACAAGCAAAGAATCGGCAAGGAGCTTACCACACCGGAGATGGGGACGAACGGGGCACCGCGACCGAAAAATGGTCCAAACTCGGATTTTGCGGGCTCCTGCGAACCGATAGCAAAATAGAGTGAGGGGAAAGATTATGCAGGCCAAGGCACGCATGGTACCACACTAAAAGAGAGAAAGGCTCACCAGAGTCGATAATGGCCGAAGGAGTAGCTCTGGGCGTGCTCTGGACAAAGCGGGAGCACGAGCTTGCCTTAGATCCTACATGCAAAGACAGAAGCTCCAATGAGCGAAAATGGGGAGGCCAAGGAAGGTAGGAGTCGAGGAACGGAGCAATGGAAAACTTACCGTGGGAGCTGCACAAACAAGCACCCCTCTCCTCAGCCACCGAGAGGAGAAGTGCGGAAGAAGGTGGGCATAGGGTCAGTTTTGAGCAGGAGCGAGGACGGAGAAGAAAGCGGCGTGAGTGGGCGAAGCTCTCTGGTTTGTCAAAAAGGGCGGTGCGGCAACAGCGTTGACGGAGATGCACAGCATGCAACGGCCGCGTGGAGCTCGGCTCTGAAGGCCTTTGCCCAAGGTGGAAGAAGACCCTGACAGGTGGGGCCCGCGACGCCAGTGACTCAGTCGCGCGAGAGAAACAGATTAAAGGGGGTTGGCACGGTCGTTGGATCGAGACCGAACGGTTCAAGCGAAAGGGACGATCGGCCGGTCCGAACGTTCACTTCAATCCCGGCCGTTCTTTCCAAATCGGACGGTTCACGTGAGTGAAGCGATCGGCCGGTCCGAACGTTCACTTCAATCCAGGCCGTTGAGTTCCCATCAGACGGCTCCCAATCGGCGGGGTCACCTTTAGGACCTCACCGAAGGGTTACGTGATCTGGACCGGAGAGTCTCCATCGGACGGCTCACCCGCGACGCGGTTAGTTGGTTGGGCTGCACCAAGGATACCGGGTCGGGGTCTGACTCGGGTTCAAGCCCGAGGAACAGTGATTCCAGATTTGAATTGAAAAGGCTAAGATGATTTGGAAATTTCCCAGAGGTAGCTCTACAGTTCTAAAAATTCTAAAATTTTTAGTGAGTGATCCTGACTTCAAGATCAACCGTGTGTAAATTTTACAGAATTTTTCATGGAGTGCATTTCTTGCTAGAAAATTTCACAAGCTACTACTCGGGGTTTGACCATGGAGACAACAGGTTTGACCAGCCCTTAAGAAATAGCAAATAATTTCTAAAAATTATGAAATTTTTCAGGGAGGTTACCAGGACAATCAAGAATTTAGGAAAAAATATTTCCAGAGGATGATCACAAGGTTTGACTAAAATACCTTGAATTGTAACACTTCAAGTCAATAAACCAAATTGAAGTTGAAGTCCACACATCAAGGGGATAGTTTCTAGAGATTTCAAATGACAACAAGGATGCATCCAAAAGTTTTAATTTATCCTCATTTTCATACATTTGAAATACAAACCAGAGCTTTGGGATGTTACAATTTCCTCGAAGATCCGCAACTTATCTTCTATGCGAAATTGCCCGCAACACACCTAACTTTTATTTCATTTGTTGGTAGACACGTATATTTCATGTTGTTTGTTAAAAGACACTAAAATTTTATAACTCTTCGCCAAAAGACATTGATGCCAATAAAATAATATTATTCATTGTTTTAGAGAGATAAATAGTATAAAATGATCTTCATGCCCTTATCCCCTTCTTCTTCCACCTTGTTCCTTCTCTGGTGATCTCCGGGGAAGAGAACCCGAGGCGGCGGCGGTGTGGGCTCGTGGTCGGAGGAGGACGTGTTGTGTGGGCTTGTGGACGAGGAAGAGGCTTGGGCGGCGACTTTGAGGAGGGAGCCGAGGCGGCGGACGGGGAAAGAGAGCGAGGTTATGTCGGGCATCAGCCACGTCTTCGGGCAGCATCTCTTTCGCAAACCAGGCAGACGAGGCAGTGTCCCAACGCCTGGTAAATATGTCGAACCACTTAGTTGTTAATAAGTCCATAACTTCATGGTGTCTATAATAACATGATGTCCTCTTGCAGGAAGCATTGACTTCCGCATCTTCCCAAGGTTCCCTCGAAGTGGACAGGGAGAAGGATGTACTATCTACGCCACAGGAAACAAGGAGCACCGGGTCGAACGCGAGGCGTTGGGGTTTACGTACCTTGGAGGATGGATTCCCACGACTCCGCCACATATAGGAGTAGGAAGAGATCCAAGGACCAAGACGACGCTCGGTGGAACATGTCATTATTGAAAAATTTCAAGGACAAATAACAAGTTTACGTAACCAAGTAAATGAACTCATGAGGCGCAAGCCGCCTCGTTAATTTGGGAGCAAGTCCTCCTCAACATCGAGTAGCGTCGGCGTCCACATAATTCTGGACATGACGACGTGCAATTACCGATCGACGTCATCGAGGTAATGTACATCTCTGGAATGCTCCAAATATAGACATATAGGACGCCTTAGCTAATTGTGTACCGTTTTGTAGGAGCCGACGCCCTGCAAGCTCCAAGTGAGGATGGTTGGGTCGATTTCTATTGAGGTCAAGGGTATGGTGTATCCATACCGGAAGAGGCAATCTGACACGGTGCCACCGGCGCAGGTTACGCCAGTGCAGTGGACATGGTACATGACAATTTCATGGCCATCCCGCTGGAAATTCCCCCGAACGAAGAAATCACAACACTAGGGGATGCCGTGCACACTTTTATCCAGTGGCCCAAGAAGGACATCGCCCTGGACCCTGCAGTGACGCGAGATCGTCACGACCCGCCTGCCTCTCCAATAGGACCCTCGATGAGTCCGCCACCTTCGCTTGTAAGCCCGCCTCATCGGTTCCGTCGAGAAGACGCCGAAGGACAAGACAAGCGTGTCACCATATCGGTCCACGAGTCATCTCCGGATAAGACGTATCGCAGCGTCCGTTACGCAAATCGATATCGAAGAAGATTGAAGCGCACCAAGCCCGCAATACTCCCTTGGATATCCGTTGGTCTCTGACAAAGAACTAACCGGCTCGGGACTAGCTTGTCAATCTTTGCATGAGTGGTACATGCGCAAGACCCGAGAGGAGGGAGCCATCTTGGAATCGTGTCGACACGGAGCGAGCATTTTCATCACGAGGCGGGCCACTTCGTCGTGGGCTTCGAGGACTTATTCGACCTATACAACCTAACTGCCCTCGACGCCTCCCTCCTACGAGGTTGGACACTGTAAGTGTGTACAATCAATTTCTACACTCACGTGATAGCGATAAATATCACAACTCATTCCTTACGTACAGATACATGATGAAATGTGCCCGTCGAACCAACGAACGGTGGGTTTCTCGACCATACGTGATCTCAGAGCAAACAATAAACCAAGACGCATCCTACGTCGCGAATTACATAAAAATGGGATTGCTTGCTCAGGACGGCAAGGAGTACATAATGGTGCCGTACAACCAGAAGTAAGTGCTTCACTACTTGCTACACAAAATTCGTTTGAACATATATAGGTTTATGACTATAGCGACATACATGAGTAGGTTCCACTGGATTCTTGTGATTATTGTGCCAAAGAGGAACACGGTATTGTACCTTGATTCTCTACTCAACAAAAACCATGACTTCACCCTTCTTAAAGAAATACTCGAAAGGTACGATCATTTCCTCCGCACATAATTGTATTGTAGTCTTCCTTCATTTGAAATGGACGAGGATAACTTTTTGGAATCATGTAGGGCGTTCATCGGCTATGTTGCTGAGGGAGGTTTATACAAGGGAACGGACGCCACACTAACCCACAAGATGCGATTTAAGGTTTATATCATACTCCGTAAATATTGCGTCTCGAAATGACTGTACCTATATATGTATACCCATTTTTGCAGTGCCGCCAGCAAAAACAAGATCACCTATGCGCATTCTACGTATGCCATCATATGCGGCTATTGATTAATTCCACGATACACGATCCCGTGTAGGTCAATCTCGCTATAGTTATTTTCTAATTATAAATTTAAATATATATTCTTACTACTTTACTCTTGCTAGCGACAGGACTTCAACGTCCATTAAAAGCACTCCCGAAGAACGAGGTCACACATGTTCGAGGGTTGCTCTGCAGGCTTCATCAAGTCGGAAATCGTTAACCCCGACGGAGAGTTTCACGTCGTCGACTAGTTGTAATTGATTCAATATTAAAACTCACTTTGACTAGTTGTAATTGATTCAATATTGTAACTCACTTTGACTAGTTGTAATTCAATTTGTAACTCTAGCGACAATACTTCAAACATTCTTTTTTGTTCTTTTACTGCTACTTGGATCATTGAGAATCAATTGCTTAGAGTATTTCCTTATCTACTGAAATTTGCACTTGGTCTTTTGGCTGCTTGTCAGTTGGTCGGCCTGACCAAAAGACAGCCAGTTTTCCTCCCTTATTTCACACAATTCTTGATTAAAGATTAAGTTGGGTCCCGGTATTAGTTATGTATACTCTAAACTTAAGCAAACCTATCATCTTGTTCAAAGTTTAATCACCCATCAAACTTTAAAGTCTCAGATTTATTTTCAAAGAATGATCGCACTCTATCTATTTTCGGTTTCTAGCAAGCAAAAAGAACTTCATTATTTCCTATCACTTGGTGCTAGTAGATGATGAGTTATCTTGCTAACCATGTTAGGAATACTCTAAACTAAAGTATAGTACTTGTGATCATTTAACTCAGCAAATTGCATTTGGTGTTTGTCCTGTTTCAGTTTTCAGAATACTGAAAACTGCAACTCTGTTTGAACTGAAATCTGGTGGTTAGTGCTAACTGATGTTTGGTGAGGAGTTAGACTTCTTAGTATACTCATTTATTTGTAGCTTAATCCGAAATATTATTTCCTCTCGCCTAATATAGCGACAAGTTTGCTTGTGCTAATCATCTGTTTTGGTTTTTGCAAATCAAAATCGCAACTTCGCTTGAACTGAAAATTGCTAATTAGTGCTAATAGATGTTAAGTGATAAGTTAAACTTGTAGTTGTACTTATCTAGCTGTAACTCCATCTAGTATGTCAATTTGTTATAGTCTAATGGAGCATCAAATTTTCATCCTTAAATCTGTCCAGATTTTCAGATTTCAAAATCTGACATCTGCTATTCCTAGTAAGCCTCCAATTTTGATGACTGCTAGTAACTGATGTTAAATAATAAGTTAGGCTTTAAGTTTTACTCATTAACAAGTAATCTAAGTAAAATCATTGCTTGGTTCAAAGCAAAAATCAACAAGCTTTCACTTTGCAATCGCCCAAATCTCAATTTTGCCATATCTCAAATCGTAGTACGCCTAATCGAATTTGATTTTGCTTGATAACTGATAGTTAGTGATGAATTAGACTTGGTAAATTTCTCAATTAATCGAGAATTAATCCAGAGTAGCATTTTCTTCTAAAATCCTAGTTTCTAAATCTGTTTCTTTGAGATTTGTCCAGATTTCGGTTTTGTTAGAAACCTGAAACTGTAGTCCAGTTTTTAATCATACTGCTAGTGAATATTAGCTGATGCTATGTGATGAGATAGGTTTTAAATATTGCTCATTTAGTGTAGCTTAATCAAAATATCATTTTCTCTTAGTCTAATGAAGCACCAAATTATTTCTCTCGCAATCACAAATTTCGGTTTTGCTAAAACTCAAATCGTAGCTACCCTGATTTCCCATTTCGGTTTTGCTACTACTGATGGTCATGCCGACTGTGATACTTCGATATCACAGACGGTTTTTAATAGAACCGTCTGTGATACCGTATCACAGACGGTTCTTGATTAAAACCGTCTGTGATACTTCAATATCACGAGCGGTTTTTAATAGAATCGCTCGCGATATCGAATTATCACAGACGGTTCTATTGAAAACCGTCTGTGATATTGAAGTATCACAGACGGTTTTAATCAAGAACCGTCTGTGATACTTCCGTATCACAGACGGTTCTATTAAAAAACCGTCTGTGATACTTCTGTATCACAGACGGTTTAAACCAAGAACCGCTGTGATACTCGTATCACAGACGGTTGCACAAAACCGTCTGTGATAACCGCCTGTTATCACAGACATAAAAATGCAGACGGTTGAAAAACCGTCTGTGATGACGGTTCCGAACCGTCTGTGATGACCCTTTGTGTAGTAGTGAGAGGAGCGACGGTTTTGAGGAGGGAGCATTGATATCCGAATCTTATACATCCATGCGTCATATAATCAATTCAACAACACCATCCTTGCATCAATACATCATTCATGTCCACTGGCACAAGCATATCAATTCATTAACTTGACCTCCAGATTGGTCCATCCATGCAAAAGACATCTAAAGTCAATTACCACATATAAAAGTCACAGAAGTCTTCATTTCCATTACATTCAAGTTCAGCTAGTCAAAATAACCGCAAGAGATCACAGAAATTCATGTGGGACAACTAGTTGCATCCTTAATTCATAAGTGTTTTTATTGGCAACATGGTTGTTGTCGCCATCAATGTCACCACTGTAGTCGTCCATGTGGTTTACATTAGCGTTACCATCAACGACACCGTCATCCGGTTGTGAGCCCACATGGGAGGATCCAATCCCAGTCCCTTCTGTCTTTAGTTTCCAAATCCACTAGGGAACGAGGCTTTTTACCTTTGATCAAGCGATTGGTTGTCTATTTGCTAGCAGTCTTCAGCGTACCAAGACTAAACATTAATCTTCTATGCGATAAACTCAACAACTTCTAGTTACCGACTACTACTGGATAACCAGTTTGGTGCTACCTGATGAAACAATTAAACAACCCAAAATACTAACACCGATGTAAGTACAACATGTCAAGGACAAGTAGATAAGAACTCATCTGCTTTTCACCAATACTACTAAAACAGTGAAAATAAAAATGAGCATCACATACATCTGCTATCAATTTTTGTTCGTTGATGGATAAAATCTGCAAACTTACCACACCACGAACATTATTCAGTGAGTTATCCGACAAAGGCATTCCATTAGCTAGTCAAATCTACAGTCCTGGAGGGAAATGACCAACCCTCATAGTTTAATGCTTGATTATAATGTGATGAAGTTAAAGGCATTATATTACTCATTAAGCCAATTCAGCGAACACACTACACACCACAACAATCCATATGCATTTGTTGATCCACCACTCCACTTATACTCAAGGGGAATCATTTTGCAACCAATCAAATCAAAGAACATTACAATAACAAGTGTTCAAGTATCCAAATGAACGTAGGAAAATATAGAAAGAAAATCCATACCCCATGGGAAGTCCTTGTTGCGGATGTGCAGATAGGGGTATGCCTGCAACAGCACGAACAAAGGAGAAAGACCATACATCAGATTCAGACCATAGCTAATCCAAACCCCAATCTACCAAGGACGAGATCTGACCGACGGCTCCTCGTGGTGGGGGTGCCCCTTAGAGAGGGTGTACGCCGCCAGGAGGGTGCATGTCATGATCCCAACGTAGGTGATCTTCTCCTACTTGGCCGTCTCATTTGCGAGAGAAGATCAAACACAAAATCCAAACCCAAATCAAGAATCGATGGGGGTACCAAAATCAATAACTCACTGAAATAGTGAAAAGACAAAGGCAGGGGGACCTGGGGCGTCGGGGAGGCAGGGCACAACAGGGGAGGTGTGGTGGAGTAGGGGAGGCGGGGCAGAGCTGGGGCGCTGGGACGACAGGGCGGAGCTGGGGGCGTTAGTACGGTGGGGAGGCGGGGCGAAGCTGGGGCGTTGGGGCGACAGAGTGGACCTACGGCGGAGGGGCGGTGAGGAGGAACTAGGGCGGCGGCAGATGGCATCACGAAGCTAGATTTGGGAGATATGGTGCGAGGAAGCTAGGGATTTGGGAGATATGGTGTCGACACGTCTGTTGGGGGGAGAAGAAGTGTGTACATATTTGCTACCCAAACCTTGTTGCCACGGTGCGCTATACACGTTAGGGAAATTGCTAAATATTGGCGCGGGAGCCAATTTTCCTCGTTCAAACATCCCCAAATGCGCGAAAGGCCGCACCAACTATTGGCCTGACTTGTGAACCAGTAAAAAATTCTTTTTCCTGATGGTTCTATTTTAACAATCAGAAAAATATATTTTTCTTATAGTGTACCGTCAGAATAAAACTAAATTTTACTGACGTCCTTACAATTCCTGTTAGTAAAATACCAATCCAACACGGTTTATGCGGACCTGTCAGGAAATATCAAGCTCGTGAAGCAATTGCTCCTGTCTGGCAGTGGCATCAGTGTCCTACAACCAAGAGATACATAATTTTATTATCTTTTGGTAAAATCATAATTTTTTATGTCCAGCGATTAAAGGCGCAAAAGATCTTATAGGCAGTAGTACACCGTAACTGTGTACCGAAGTAGAGTATCTTTCTGTGCTGCATGTGAGTGACGTCATACTTAATCTCGAACAAACCAAAAGAGGAAAGCCTAGTGGGAGAAGAAGGGCAAAGCAAGCTATTCCCGACCGGCCTCTCTCAGAACTCGAGAACCGTAAGACGAAAATTCTGGAGCCACCCGTTACCAAACAGCGCATGGGTTACTGTACCTCAACCGGAATAAAATTGGCAAGGTTTGAACGCAGATCCTTTGCGTGAAGATAGTTATTGCGCAAGTAATGCTTTAGCTGATACAGTACTGCTTGATCTGATCCATTGCCTTTCGATCAGATAGTTGAGATCTAGCTGAATGCAACACACTGTGATCCTATATATGCATCAGGATCTCTAATGTAGAGGATCCACCTCCGGATTACATGTGAGTTGAGGTTGGTGCAGATCCCAGACAAATTTCTTGGGACCATTTGTTCTTTGGTCAGTACTTGGCAGTAAAAGCTAGTAAAACACTTGTGAAAACAGTGAATGCAACGTAACAATAAGATTAAGGTTATACGCATATATCGTAATTAAAAATTTCCAGGGATGAAAGCATTATTCATGGGAATCTCAAAGTGTTCAAAAAATTATGCTTTTTCACTTTTGAGAAGAGCATAGAAGCACTACTCATTTATTTTTTATGACAATTTTGCATATCTATATATCCACGTAAAACATATGATATTCAAGGTAACTTCTTCGCTTTGAAGGTCTAGAAAAGTTTACAATAATCCTTAAATAAAAAAAGTATAATTCTAAGAAATTCTCTCATTAATCGAGAGAAAAAGATAAAATTTACACCGTTTATTTTTGTGGGGCCATATTATAATAGTGCAGATTAATCGTATATAGATATTACAACTATTAAAATTGTATAACAGATACAACTAAGTTTTTGAAAGGCAATAGAGTAATATAACAAATACAATCTGTTGCCAAATCTAGCGGCACAATTGTGTCAATCTCTACATCACATCAGATAAAACAATCACGGTTATACATGCCTAAATATATATTTTATCATATATCTTTCTTATTTGTTTCAGATCAACACGGTGTTCATCCGATTGTGGTGGTGGACCCAGCATAAATGCATGTATACATTGAATTATCCCCGTCAAATCGATATGTGTAGATCTGGAATTTAAGAAATTTAAACCGTGATGCACAATTTGATTCTCGAACAGCAGCTTCCGTCCTATGATCTTGCTCACCCAATGATGCAAGATCAAAATTTAACATTTTTGGTACAATTTTGATCGACTGAGTGACTATATATGGTATATGTGCATATGTAATTTATGTATTGACGTACACTTTTCTTACCGTCCACTAATCATCGTACAAGTGAAAATCATACAAGTGAGAGTGATAAAGAGCGGGAAAAAAAGTTGGTGGGGAATTTTTTTTAAAAATTTTTTGTAACTAAAAACTAAAAGTTATATTCCCTTATTTTTTTATATAAAAATTTCTGCTAGTACAGCTGGATGGCGGTTAATGAGACGAGAACAAGCTGAACCATTCCAAAATGAGTAAATGAATAGAACTAACAGAAAACAAAGATAATGATTGTACTCTTTGTACATGTGAACCTGTGAAATTTTGATTAACTTAACTTATGTTGGTGATATTCATCTGTTTCAGAATATATAGCTCTATTTATCTTCAAATCTAGCTCGTTTGAAAGGTAAGGTCCCATGGAAATCAGAAGCACATCTGTCTTTTACATAACAAAAGCTTATGACAGGTGATTTATAGTTGCTAAGAAAAATAGAAGACATGGTAGAAATTCTCACAAGAAGGAAAAACATAGCCTTTAATGGATCTTAATTTTAAATGTTCAGATTTGATAGTTCACTTATAGGTATATTAATTGAAAAAAAGGAGATAAGTAGAACTACCTATAATTCAAAGGTTGACATTGTAAATTTACTAGACAGGCCCACCTTCCAGTCTTCTCTTTCACAGTGGGGAATAGAGGTCTCGAAATAATTAATTTGTGCTAATTGAATGTGACATCAAATATCACAAATGTATTTTGTTTACAAAATAGGAATGTAAACTTTATATGTTGTACTATACTGCACCCACTACTACAAAAAGGCTAATACTGCATGCCTCATCATAGACGTTTGACCAAAACCGTCTATATTACATGCAATCATAGACGATTTTAGTTTAGAGACCGTATGTGTTACTAGCTGTACTAAAAATCGTCTGTGAAGATGTTATAACACAGAGTGTTCATGTTGAAAGACGTCTGTGGAGTATCCAACCGTCTGTGATATTTCGTAGTATCACAGACGGTTCTTTTTCAGAACCGTTTGTGATACTTCACATAAAGTTTTCATCATGAACCGCTTGTGACTTCCGTTCTCATCACAGACGGTTTATATTAAAAACCGTCTGTGATAAGTACCACTAACAGTTCGATAATAGAACTGTCTGTGATATTCCTTTATTAGTAGGAGCCCACTAGGGTTTGTACCTTAACTCGTCACTCCCCAGCACCATAACTCTCGCCCGTTCCCCTCCCTACCCGAGATCCCCGACCTCGACGCCGCCGCTCGAAGCCTCCTCCCCGATGGCCACCCCCAAGTCGTGCCTTCTCCCTGACCCCGTCGCCGCCGCCGCCCTTCTTCCCATCGCCGCCGGTTGTGACACCACAGTTTACTGCACAAGACACTTTAACGATAAGAGTGTCTTGTGTAGTGTCACCGTCGTGACACAACTACGGTGACGCCGCCGTCGCCGGTCCAATCGACCTTCTTCTGGGCTAAATCCACCTCCCCACCGTCAAATCTACCTTCCCCTCTTCGTCCCTCCCCCCGCGTGCGCGACCCGGCCGACTACCTCTCCACCGGCCTTTAAAACCAGGCGCAAGCAGCCACTGCTTGAGATTTTATAGAGAAGAGATCATGAATGGAATGGTAGGATCCTGGGACACAAGTGACGAATTGACCGGGATGAACACGGTTACACATACAAGGTGAAATGAATGGCAAGAGGTAGCTGAAACTATCACAGACGGTTACTTAGGACAAACCGTCTGTGATACATGACAATCACAAATAGTTTGTAGATGAAACCGTCTGTGATACGCCAACTATCACAGACAGTTTCATCTATAACCCGTCTGTAATACATTAACTATCACATACGGTTTTGAGTTAATAACCGTATGTGATAATCTGCATCACAGACGGTTCGAAAACCGTTTGTGATGACCTCATGTCATTACTGATCCATAAACTCAGACAACTCATGAAATCATATGTGATGACGTTTTTGAACCGCCTGTGAAGACCTTTTCTGTAGTAGCGACTACACAGTACAAAGAAAACTTTATATATTTTTATACTACACTGCACCGCTCATTTGTGCGATTAAATCGGCTAGTTTAATTAAAAAAATTGCTACTTATACCCCTATCACTCATAGGAGTGACACTAAGTAATCTTTTAGTAGTACATGGCAGAGAAATTTAATTCTCTCTCACATTGTAGGTATAGCTAGATCATGTTAAACATCACGCGTGTTACACAATCAGAAAAAATGTACCTCGAAGTTTTAGAATGACTTACATTTAGAGAAGGGTTGAGAATGCGAAAAGAACCGTTGGTAGTATTCGAGAGAAGGGTTGAGAATGCGAAAAGAACCGGAGGTAGTATTCGACGCGTCACGCGTGCTCTTGTCCTCTAAACGGTCTAGTGGACAAAAAAAAACCAAGTGTAGAGCCGATGTGAAGCAAACGCTTCTTCCACGTTACTACTCACAACCTGATCGATCAGCTTAGCTAGCTGCATGGAGGAGTCAAAGCTGGTAAAAACAAAGGAGGCAAAGATTTGGCAAAATCTTATCGCGGGGATGGCCTATCGCCTCGTGTCGTGTCGAGGGGTCACTGGCCCCGGCGCGGCTCGACTTTAATGCGCCGCTTATCGCTTCGAGGCCGGACTCCGGAGAGGAACCCACTGCACACTCCCACCTCACCTCACCTCACGGCGCATTCCCGATTTTAGACACAGCCGAATTCGAGGGGGGCAAGCACGCGCTGCCTGCCTGCCAGCCATCCTGGCCGGTGCGCGACGCCGCTCGCCCGCTCGATTCGATCGATCTGGTGCAGGGGACGTCTAACGCGGCCGTTTCCGCAGCGGCAGCGGCAGCGGCGCCATATCATATCCTATTATCGCTCTCTGCCCACCACGCCTCGCGGTGGTTGGAGAGTGGGAAACCCTAGCAAGCCAGCCAGCCATGGAATTTTCCAGCGCGCTTCCCCGTCGCTGCCACCACTGGCCCAGCAGGCCAGCACCCAAATCCCCCGCGCGCCTATATAACCGGCCTCCCACCCTCGCCTCCCTCCCATTCCCATCTCGCCATCCCATCCACCTCCTACGATCCAGTGATCCGACCGTGCTGCGTGCGGTGGTCGCGGCCGTGCTGGTTGAAGGCGCAGGAGCGGTGGGCAAGGTTCGGCGTGGGCGCTGGGCGGTGACAGAAGAGAGTGAGCACACGGCCGGGCGGAACGGCACCAGCGGGGATGTGCCGTCGCGGCCGCGTGCTCACGGCTCTTTCTGTCATCCACTCCCATCCCCTCCCCTCCGGCCGCCTTGCCCAAGCCGCCCGTGCTAATCAAACATATGGCCGCCGCGGGCACCGCACCGGCCGGCCGGCACTCTGCACTATGTATGGCTTCTGTCTCCGTGTTTGTATGATTGTATGCCTAGTTTTGTGTTCGTTCCTCTTTCTGAAAGTTTCTATTTTTGGGGTTGGTACGTACGCCGCGCGGTTGGATCTCTGGATTTGGAGCGCTCGCATGTACTTTCTCGCACGGATTCCCTCTTTCGCTTGGTACGAAGAAGCCCTGGCTGTGATAATTTGTTTATCTTTTCCAAGGGATCTAACTGTTTTCTGCTGCCTGATCCTTGGGAAGGTAAAAGTATTTATTGCGCCAAGAATTGGATTGCCGAGCATCCATGGTAAAATTACAGCCAAATGCGCAAAATTTGCATGGATCTATGAATTTTGACCAGATCTGTATGTTTCACTTTCTTTTACTAGTATGGAATCGGAAATCCGGCCAAAATCCAGACTGGAAAGTTCATGGCAGAAGCTATTGAGTGAGAAGGGGACGAGAACTAGGAGCAAATGAATCTCTCAGATCTGCCTATGACTACTTCATTCTTACTCAGATCAGGTAATTACTAGCTAGCCATATAGGTTTCTGCAGCTGCTAGTATTCATTGCAGATTTCTTGTGCAATGCTAGCTGTCCTTTTGTTCTTCGTTTTTACACGCGCTGCTGCCGGTAGTAACACATTTGTCTTCTAAGAGTATGTAAAATAGTGTGACTTTAGCTGTTTGTAAATATTGTCACGTAGAATATAACATGGTGTGGATGAGAGAGAGAGCGCATAGAGAATTGGACGATCTCTCATCTAATAGTCGACTATAACACGAGAAACAAGTTGCATTGTATTGTAGAAGCTCCCTATAAATGATACAAAGAAGTACTATAGACCACAATTATCTATACCATTATACATACCTTAATAGCTATTAAGCTGCAGACCTTAATAGCTCTAGAAAGGGTAAGGACTAGCTAGGTCACTGTCGAGACACTGTTCCATTGGTGACGTTTGGTAGTTATCTCTAGAAAGAAAGCCGCCGTACTTATCTCCAGAAATTTTCCATTGTGAAGACACTTGCAACTGCCTCCACGGCTTGACCGATCGATTGGTTTATGAGAGATCCAGATGTGGAAACACCTGTGATTTTGTCTTTAAATTTCGCTTAAGAGCATCGCCTCATCTGTTTTGATGATAGAGATACAATTAATTCGACGGTCACATTATCATCTTAAAAAGTCAATGGTCACCTTCACAAGTATATCTATGTAAAATGCGCGCTTCTCTTTGTATTGAAATGAATGCTAAAACGCGAGTATATTTTTCTTTAGTTAATTTCAGGTGGTACACGAAGATCAAGCACATTATATATCTAGTTTTTCTTAGATGCACATTTCACAAATTTAGTACCGTGTTTGCATATATAGTTATATAATTTGTCTAGAATGTAGCTTGCCAAATACGCTTCTTTCTAAAACAGCCGTTTCTCAATTAGATGTAGTTTTAGCTGGGTGTAGTCAAATTTTGAAAACTATTTGGATTTGTCGCATATAAATGAAACTAGTAAATTTATCATCAAAAGTATTTCTGTATCATTATATTTTTATTAAATTTTATATTTCTATATCAAAAGTATTTTATTTTAGGTTTTGTGTAGTCAAATGTGTGTATTGGAGACCGATCATGTCGATGTTTTAAATGACAAGTACAAAAAGAATGAAGAAGTTTGTTTGTTTGATCCCGATCTAAAAAGTTTGTTTGGCCCATACACGATGTTCGGACTAAAGAATACTCTTGATGATGTGATTCTATCTTTTCAAGAAGTGATACAAACGTTTCACACTAAGTATGTTCTCACTTTTTTGTTCTTATTTTCTTCCATCGTTATCATTCCATTGATGTAGTCAATTTTTAAGGTATTGTTTTGTCATGTCCAGATTTATAGGCTGCTTTTTTTTATTTTGTGTAAAATAGTTTCCCCTATAACCATCAAATTGATATAAATAAGCCACTCCTATGTTTCAAAATATTATCTTATGAGACTGACAATGTGGGTCTTAGCCATATATGAGCTAGCGAGACAATAAGAGGCAAATACAACATTTTAAATTTGCAGTGGCATATACAAACGTGTCCCAATTACAATGTTACTATTATTCTATTTATTATTTCCTTATTTGTAAGTATTGTTACCGCACAATTCTAATAAAAAATTTAGACCGTTTGTACGTTATGCGTGGCTTGATACGGGCAATGTATAATACAAGGAATTTTTTTTACACCTTTGAACTCTTCAAAAAGTCTGGATTTCAACCTGAACTACAAAACCGAACATCTGACACCCTCAACTATCAAAACCGTTCAATTTACCCCCTTTCAACCCAAATTGAGGTGGTTTTGGGTGATGTGGCGCTAACGTGGCATCTACGTTAGCACACATATCACCATATTTTTCCACCTCATCAGCTAAGTCACCTCCTCTCTCTTTATTCTTTTCCTTGTTCCCTTTCTTCTTTTCTCCTCCCCGCACGCCTCTGCTTTACTAGCCTGAGCCAGTCTCCCTCGGCCATCGCCTGCGTTGCCGCCTCCCTTGGCCGCCTCGGCCTACCGCCTACCGCTCCTGTCTCCGGCTCTCCCCTCTGTCTGCCCCCTTCTCCTTAGCCTTCCATGGCCGCCTTGGGTTCCACTTTAGCCTCGTCCTCTCTGCCCCGCCTTCGCCTCCTCCCGCTCCCCGCCTCCGCCTCCTCCCCCGGCGATGGACTACGATATGAGGCGCTGGTGCCAAGGAGGGGGAGACCGGACTGGATCTAATCCACCGTGCAACCGCTGGATTTGCATCATACCTGCCTCCGCGCGCCCCCTCTGCCTTTGGCCTTCACCTGTCTGCCCCTCGCTACGGTTGAGGATGGCGGCGAGGGCGAAGGAGGCGGTAAGGCATGGGCATGGAGGGCTAGCCAGGGGGGGGGACGGCCAGCGCGAGGGCCCTGCGTTGTCGCGACGTCCGTGTCGGTGATCGTGCCAACGCTTTCGTTGTATGACTTAGCACGGGTGGAGTCGATGCGGCCACCCTTCCCTCATCCCTATGCTCTTATGCTCCTTGTCTCCTGCCCAGGCGCCCCCTCTGTCATTGGATCCCACGGCAGCATTCCTGTCGTCGTCCGCGTACCATTGGATGCTATTGAGCACTAGGCGGCTCCACGACGTGTTGGCAAAGAGAGAGGAAGAGGAAGAATAAAATTTGGAGGAAGAAGGGGATGCAGCGGTGGCAGCTAACCATGGCAGTGACGGAACAGGAGCTCGGAAGTGGAGGGATTGGTGGCGGACCAAGAGCTCTAGAGGGGAGGGATTGGCAGCGAGGGGTAGAAGACTGAAGAGAGAGATGAGTAAGAATGAGAGGATGACATGTGGGCCCCCTAAATATATTTTTTGTTTTATTTGCTAAGTGACTGCCATGTCATTAGAAAGAATCTTACGTGCCAAAACCATTAACATGGAGGCACCACGTCAGACAAAATCGTCCCATTTTGGGTTGAAGGGGGGGGGGGTAAAATAAACTATTTTAATAGTTGGGGGTGTCAGGTTTTGTAGTTCAGGGTTGAAATCTAGACTTTTCGAAGAGTTCAAGGTTTGTAAAATGGACTTTTTCCTAATATCAAAGGCATCAAATGTGTTGTACGTGCAAAAAACACTATAATATTCCACTGATACTCCAATTATGATATGCAAGGGCAGAGTCCAATGGGCCCACCCGGTGTCGACACCGGGTCCAAAAAAATAGCAGATATATATTAGCCTGTATATATTATGCGTGCACCTCCTAGCCCAAAAGTTGTGCACCCTGTTTAGCCCAACCTCTAATCTCTTGTAGTTTCGTTGCTTCGCTCCTACTGGCTGCAACTGGGCCAGGAAAAATAGGTGACACAATAGTGTGGCCCAGTTGACATGAGTAGTCAGCACAACCCAATAGCACCTGCATGTCTGCACACATCAAAGCCAGTAGCCCAGCATTAGTAGCCGCACACGTCCTTCCCAGTCACATCTCGCGTGAGTGTGTCACATGGCTGTGGAGTCCGCATATGTTCTTCTCCCTCTCGGGCGGTGGACGGTGGTCGCAGTCACCGGTGCGGATTTTGGAGGGAGGCCTCGACCGCCACCCACACCGGTCGCGGTGTGCCTAGCATAGGTGCCTGTCGGAAGGACTAAGTTACGAATCGCGAAATCAACATGGGGTATGTCCCACATCTTCATTTCTTCTGATTTCTTTCAAGCAAAGAGGCTAAATTTGTGAGTTATGGTTTTAATGTGATGATTGTTGGTTCATTTTTGTCGAAATGTAGGGTTAATACTTAGGATTTGAATTTCGGTGTTTGGAATACTGGCCTAGCTCGTTGCAAATCGGAGGCAAAACTGCAAGTGATATCCGTCATCGATGTGCTCATATTGGACTATGCTTTGGATTTGACTTAAGAGTTTTTTTAATTATAATATCAAGTAATTATGTTCCTGCTCCTAGACGTATGTTTCTAATATATTGTTGTTCAACTATTGAACATACCACGATTTCAATATTTTATGGAAAAGTTTTTTAATAACCGGCAAGTGGCAGGTAAATTTATGTCCAAAAAGGAAAGCGTTAGATAGTACTACTAATGTTGTGGTTCGTCGCTCCATGAACTCGAAAGAATATAAATACTAAAAGGTAATGAGTTTATTTTTATTTTATCATTATACTATTTTTGTGATACCCCGTTTAAGCAATTGAGTAACTAAAAGAATAAAAATAAAAATAAATAGAATTAATAGTGGAAAATTTTAGAATTTTAGTGGATTGGAGAGAGTAGGGGGCCACTGGCCCATAGCCCAAATGAAAGAGCCTGGCTTTAAGATGGAGATGAGGTAGTTGGCTAAGACCCTAGCCTTTCTTTTCTTTCTTTCTTTTTCTTTCCACCAGCCGCCAGCCCCTGGCCTTTCGCCCCTGCCGCCGCCGCTTGCCCCTGGCTTTGCCGCTGCTGCCAGCTGCATTAGTTAGCTCTGCTGCCCTGTTTAGCTACGGCCAGCAAAGAGACAAGGCAAAGAGTTGCATGCTGGCGAGAGAGACACAAAGAAGATGCTGTTGGGATTCTTCGTGCTAAAAGAAACGTGTGCTGTTGCTGCTCAGGAAGATCAGCAAGGAAGGAGAAGGGGCTCCAGCAAGAAGAAAAGAAGGAAGGAGAAAGAGAGAGAAGGAAGAGGGGAGAAAGAGAGGGATCTTGTGGGAAATTTGTGATCGACGTCATGATCTCTAAGGGTGATGATTAAGTTTTCTCCTCTATTTTGTTTAGCAATTTCTAGTCAGGAGAAATCGATTAGTAGATTGGTTTAATCTGCTGTTTTGTTGTACTGTAAATTTCGGTACCAATTGTGTGTAACTTAGGAATCTCATCTACTAGAAACTTGTAAAGGATTTTGATAGCTTTTTGTAGGATTTTTATTCATGTCGATCGGATGAGTAGATGTTGATATATGAATTTTTAAAGCTTGTTGTCTAGTAAGTCCGTCGGGTTTTGGCAGCGTGTATTAATATGTAGATTAAAAATAAAATATGGAATGATTTGGGGTTTTGATCTACATAAAAAGGGTAGGTAATTTCTTAAAGATTCCATAGAGTCCAAGAACATTATTTTTGTACTAGTATAACATAAGTTATGATTTTTGGAAAGTTGCTGTCCAGAAATCGATCGCTGCTGGACGCAGTCGTGGGAAATTACTTATTTGGCCGAGTTAACGGCAGGTATGAAATTTTGGGAATAACTAGGAAGTGCTGGATAATTCACTGTAGTTTGTGAAAAGTCATAATACAATATATTTAATGTCTGGATTAAAAGATATGAAAATATTAAATCTACTATCTAGAAGATGACATATCTGTCGTATGGGATAAAAATGGAGGTTTCGATGATTTAATATGGACTTTTGATCTCCTAAGAAGTTGTAGAAAATTGTGTATATGTTCCATAACAGGTATGGTTTGCCATAATACGATATGAGAGTCGAAAGTTATAATAATTTTAGTGTCGGGATAGCAAGGAGGACTGTCCGATAAAGGGGAAAGTTGTGGAATTGAGAAGCGTGTAGGAGCGTGTTCGATTAGGTGTTGTTCTGTATTGCTATATCTTGTATTGAGTTGGGTTTTACTGTGGGTGGAGTGGCCGGATTATTGTCACCATCAAATCATCCCGATCGTCGTAGATAAAACGGCAAGTGCATGGTAGAATGATATTTGATTGTTTGAAATTATTATTTGGTTAAGTGAATACTTGCCATGATTATTCATATGAATAATGCTTGTTTTATATTGCTCACATGCTTATGATAAATTGATGATGGTGATAATTATGGAAGAACGATGATTATATCAGTTGCTAATGAAGAAAGATAATAATCATTGCATTGCATGTTGAGCATTCATGACAGAAAGCTGTGATCCACGGGAGTGGAATGATGTTCCCATATGTGAGATATGGGCAATGAGGTCTTCGTATGAAAAAGGACGGGCAATTGGTCCTCACATTAAAGAATGCGGGCATGAGTGAACACCGACGGGTGTTACACTTTGCTATACTGGTATAAGCATAAGATGAGTTGAGACATGAGCACTACTACACAAAAGTACATCACAGACGGTTCGGAACCGTCATCACAGACGGTTTTTGAACCGTTTAAATTTTTACGTCTGTGATAACAGTTGGTTATAACAGACGGTTTTTTAACCGTCTGTGATAAGGCTCAACACAGACGGTTTTTAGTTGAAACTAACACTACTACGCTGCTATACTAGACACCCCATCACGAGCGAAAGGCCACTATCACGAGCGGTTTCAACCAAGAACCGCTACTCTTTCATCACAGAGCGGTGAAGGGCCAATATCAAAGATTCTATATCACTACGGTAACATGCTAACTTCTTTAAAGAACCGTGCAGCGATATATATATCACGAGCGGTTCTTTTAAAGAACCGCGGTTATAAGTAGCGCAAAATTTCTATGAAATCCATTTGAACCGCCGCCACCCTCCTGCTGCTGCGTCCACGCCGAGCAGTATTTCTATTAAATCCATTTGAACCGCGCCACCCTCCTGCTGTGCGTCCTCCCCATTTTGTACCGCCTCCTCCTCTCCCATTTTGTGATTCGCGCACGTCTGCTTGCCTCCTCCCACATTGCGCCACTTTGGAGAGAAGGTATCGATCGATGTAACCCTTTATATTTGCTATAGAGTACTCACTAATGTGTTTGGTCATTATAAAGGGTACTTGCGGTTTATTAATATAGAGTACTCACTAATGTGTAGATGGACCGCTGGATGTACATTGAGAACCGTGTGAGTGAAGAGTATATTAATGGCGTGTTTGCTTTTAGAAGAGCCGAGCGAGGATATGTTGAAGAAGGGATAAAATATATGTCTTGTCCATGCATTGATTGCGGTAATATGAAAATGTTTAACAACGAATCGAAGCTCACTTATCTGAAGAGGTTTCAAAAAGGATATACATGTTGGGCGATCACGATTATCTGGAAGTCGATTTCATCGAAGAAGTCAACGATATCACGGGGTATGGAATGTGCTTTTGATGAGGATAGATCGCATGATGACAATCGGATCGGATGCTACGCGATCTGCGAGGGAACTACTTTGAGAGAGAGTTTTGTAAATTCGAGGGCTTAATGGAGGACTCGGAAACCTTTGTTCCTCTGTTGGTTTAATACCAAGGTTGTCAACCATGCTTGAGCTATGAAACTCAATTGCTCGAGAAGGTCATCGATCCCCAAGGACTAGATGCTCTGCGGTAGAGGTAGTGGCGACTCTGTGTCATCTTGAGATGTATTTCCCTCCGTCATTTTTCGATATCATGGTCCATCTCATTGTTCACCTTGTGAAAGAGATAAAGATATGCGACCTGTGTTTCTATGTCATATGTACCGTTCGAGGTACATGGGAATTCTCAAGTCCTCGTGCGAATCGATCTCGGCCGAGGCGACATCATCGAAGGTTATGCAGCGGAAGAGGTCATTGAGTTCTGCGTCGACTACATGGCTCGGTGGATCCGATTGGTGTGCCTCTATCTCGTCATGAGGGAAGCTGGATGGTATCGGGACCATCGGAAGGAAATCAATCACTCCCGATCTGATACGTGCGCTCAAGCCCATTTCACGGTCTTGCAACACATGACCCAAGTGTCCCCGTACATCGGCGAGCACAAAGACATGGTGCATGTGAGAATCGGGCCGGTCGAGGTTTGGATCACGAGAAACAACCGCTCGGTTCAGCGAATGGTTAAAGCGCGAATCACTCGGAGGTCATCAAGTGATGATCTGTTGCTATGGTTGGCAAGAGGGCCACATTTACAATTGTCACATGGCAAGAATCGACATAAATGGGTACACATTTTATCTGGCATTTCGGGATAGGAAGAGCACGATGCGAGCAGCGGTGTCGCATAGATGCATTCGATCTGATAAATTTGAGGAGCTCGTACTATGGGCAAATAGAGGAGATATGGGAGATCGACTACGTGCTTTTCAAGATCCCCTATTTGGTGCCGTTGGGTCCATCTCCCAGGTGAAGGTCGACAAATGCTGGCGTCACTCAGTGGACCTCGAGCGTGTCGGATACAAAGCGAACCATTCGTCTTGGCTAACCAAGTTGTTCAAGTCTTCTATGTAACCGACGGCAAATAAGAAGCGTCACGTAGTTCTTCATGGAAAAGGAGGATTGTCGGAGTTGAGAATGTAGTGGGCGAGGAAGAATACAATCAATTTGACGAGTTGCCACCTTTGGAGGCGGCATCGAGCTCGAGGAAGAACCCGGTGAGGAAGCTAGCTATATCTTGCGTCGATCATCATGAAGGGCTATATTTTAATTAAAATTTACTCCATTGTAATTAACTAATTTATTCCATTGTCATGTGTTAATGTGTTATGGACTTATGATCTTTAAATTGATGACAATTGTCAAGTATTTAATTCCACTTGTACGAACTCGATACTTGTGAGACCGGTTTATCGGGCTTGTAATGTAACCATCCACTTGGTCCTAGCATCACAAATCGATAATCAAGAGACTCGAGACATGTATACTTCCCGAAATGCATTATCACGAATTTCTTTGTAATTTTACGCTAATTTTCTAAGCATAGAAACAATTTCCATAGTAACTTTACGCTAATTTTCTAAGCATATAAACAATTTACTCAAATAGTAACATATGAGTATGCGAATTTGCGGTAATTTTACGCTAATTTTCTAAGCATAGAAACAATTTCCATAGCGAGAAAAACAAATTCTAGTGATTAAATAAATCCTTTAATACTAAATAACAAAACCAGAACTCTTCTAGGGTTTAATTTGCAGGATTTCCATGTGTTAGAACAAAAATGTGTTAATTCTAAGGTCTAATCTAAAAGATTTTTGGCCCCAAGGACACGAATGATTTAAATTGAGGACCCTTTGTAATTTCACAAAACATAGAGGCTTATTTGCAAAATTCTAGTATGCGATGTGGAAACATCACGACAGTTCACTCAAGAACCGTGCAGTGATGTTTACGCATCCTGACGATTCTAGAGGCAAATGCGTGATGTGAAACATCACGCGGTTTCTCATGAACCGTCAGTGATGTTCTGCATCCTGACATTTCTCAAGAACCGTCGTGATGTTTCCACATCACGCAGCGGTTCCTCGAGAAATGCGTGATGCGTGTTGATTATATAGGTTCACGACGATAGGGTTTTGATCTAACCCTATCGGTGTCGTCCTCTGCGCTGCCTCCTCTCCGAACACCTCCCAGGCCAGCCCCTCCTCCCGAGCAGGCGCCTCCCGGGCAGGCGCCTCCTCTCCGAACACCTCCCCCAGACCGGCGCCCCTCCTCCCAGACCCGGCGCCTCCCGAGCTGCCGCCTCCTCTCGAACACCTCCCGACCAGCGCCTCCCAGAGCCGGCGCCTCCCGAGCCGGCCGCCTCCTCTCCGTCGCCTCCCAGACCCGGCCCGGTGCTTCTCGGTTGTCTTGTGCGGCGTTAACCCGTCCCTCGGCTTCATTCTCCGAGCGCCTCCCAGACCCGGCCGGTGCTTCTCGTTTTGATTACCACCGCTTGATGAGTATTGTGCCTTTGCTTTGCCTTGGTGGTACTTTATATACATATTTGCGGTGCTAGTTGATTCTCAATATCTGTTTTATTTACGGTATCTGAAGAAATTGCATTTTATACAGTGGGCTTTCTTTGGTTTTCTCAATGATGATAATGGTCAAATCTTGAGATTGAGCGATAATCATTTCATACTTGAGCTCTAGTGCGGGATCACGAGGTGTGCCAATAAGTTCTTTGGTAGTTTGGTCGGCTTGATCATGGGTGTTGATTGTAGCATTTAAAATATTTGATGTGCCCCCAACCGATTGTGTTGTAACACCTATTTCTAGAAATCTGATGACATTGGTGAAACTTAAAAAGTCATTGGTAGTAGTATTTTCTTGATTGCATCTTTGTGGTTGTAGTGGTTCATTTTCAAGTGTTACATAGTCTCATCCATAGCATGTCTTGGGGGTTCATTATGTATACATTTCTTTGGTAGCCACGAGTTTTCAATACGATGCATTGGATATAGAATCTGCTGGAGATAGTTCATTTGTTCTAACATGTTATTACGGTGTGGGTTGCATGTTCCTGGTTGTGTGTAACACATACATTATCTGTTTTAAATAAAAGTATAATTCTTTCATTATTATAAAATTGGAGAATTGGAGTATTGTTAGTGATCAAGCTGTTGGAGAATTGGAGTATTGTTAGTGATCAAACTTGATCTCTGGTTAATCATAATTTTATTGAGTGGTCTATTGGCTTTGCTATCTTTAGACAGAGTAGTTAAGCATTATTTAGAGCTCAAGTTGTGAATTTGTGTTGTTTAGTTCAATTTATGAAGATTATTGACAATGGGGTTGAGATGGCAAAGGCTAGTTCCTTTGCAACTCTCTCTCTGAGCACACACTCCATAATCAATCATATGTACATTATGCTCCTTATGGTTGATCTCATACATTAATGTTGGGCATAACATTGTATTTATCATCAACGTTCTCTTATATGGTGTAGATCCACGTTGGATTTGCTAATTAGATGAAAGCGTGTAGTATATTATAACGTATTTTGGTTGCGATTTGTTAGGATTTGGTGCTATTTTGGATTTGCGTATCTAGATTTTTTCATGGATGCCAAGGCGTGTGTAGAACTTCGGTGCTATTGTGATTAATGCCTTTTATGAAACAATTTTTGCATTGCTTGCCCACAAATGTCCTATGGTTCACGAGATGCGGAATGCTTTTGTGGACATTCAAATATTGACTACTATCTTTAATATCATCTAGCGGAGTACACCGGCATGACTCACTTACGGATAGTACGTACTCGGTCTATGGATCAAAACGAGTTAATTTTAATATTTGAAGTACAAACTCAATTTTATATACTATGTAATAATTGCGTCACGTAACTTATATAGATAGCAAGTAAGCGAGATGGCGGAGGCACCGTCTTCGCGCGCCGTCATCGGCGTCGCCAAATCGTCTGGATCTCCGATCAAGGTGAGTGCGCAGCGAGAAGGCGAGGAATATCAAATTGCCCTCGGGCGCATGACGATCACGGAGGTCGGTGGCGTCGGGATCGTGAGTCCCAAGAAAGCGTTGCGAGATTCGGACCGTCTGCGGGGTACTTGCAGAGGAAGGTCCCATCACCACCCCAACACGAAGTCTCTAGCGGATGTCTGAGAGACCGGTTGTGGGTGAACTTTCGCCTCGTTCACTTTCCTGAAGCGGAGACCGAGCGCGTGTGCGATGGCACGCTTATTCTTGGCGATGTCCCAGCGTGGAGGACCTTCAAGAGCACACTTGTCACGCGATGCGTGAACACGGTCGGACGCCCTTCACGGCGTATCAATTTTGTCGCGGGATACATGGGGCGCCGTGCGAGATGAAGGCGGCTGAATTTCAGGAGCAAAGTGCGGCGCCTGAGCTATCGAGCACAAAACACTCACCCCACAGACTTCGGCACCGGCCAGTGCAGCAGGTAAAGCACGCGATGGCGGCGGAGGGCGAGGCTGCCGCGACCGTTTGCTATGATCTCGGACGGCGCTCGATCTTAGTTAAGGCGAGGGCATCGACCGTCTTGGGCAACATCTCTCGACAAACCCGTGAGGCGAGGCGGTGTCTCAACGTCGGTAAATTTCCCGAACCACTTAATTGTTAATAAGTTCATAACTTCATGGTGTCTACAATAACATGATGTTCTCTTGCGGGAAGAATTGACTTCCGCATGTTCCCAAGGTTCCTTGAGTAGGCGGGGAGAAGGATGTCATCTCTGACCACGGGAAACAAGGAGCACCGGTCGCCGCGAGGAGTTGGGGTTTACGTACCTTGGAGGATGGATTCCCACACAACTCCGACACGTATAGGAGTAGGAAGAGATCCAAGGACCAGCACGGCTCGGTTGGAACATGTGATTATTTCACAATTTCAGAACAAATAACAAACTTGCGAACCAAGTAAATCAACTCATGCGGCGCAAGCCGCCTGTAATTTGGGAGCAAGTCACCTTTCGACATCGGATGGCGTCGCGTCCACATAATTACGGACATGACGACGCAATTACCGATCGGCGGCATCGAGGTAATGTACATCTGGAGTGCTCCAAAGATAGACCTATAGGGCGCCTTAGCTAATTGTATGCGCTTTTGTAGGAGCCGGCGCCACGCAAGCTCAAGTGAGGATAGTAGGGTCGATTCCTATTGAAATTTGGCGGGTATGGTGTATCCATACCGGGAAGAGGCGATCTTGACGACGGTGCCCGGTGGCGCGAGGATTACGCCGAGTGCGGTGGACATGGTCCATGACAATTTCATAGCCATCCACCGGAATTCCCGACGAAGAAATCGAACACTAGGGATGCCACGCACACTTTTATCCATGGCCCAAGAAGGACATCGCCTTTGGACCCTTCGGTGTGCGATATCGAGAGGACCTGCCTCTCAATAGGACCCTCGTCGATGAGTCGCCTCAACCAAAGCTTGAAGGCCGCCACATCGCTTCCGTCGAGAAGGCGACAAAGGGACAAGAAAAGCGTGTCACCATATCGGTCCACGAGGCGTCCTGCGGGAAGACGTCCTCGGTAGCCTCGTTAAGGAGAAATCGAAATCGAAGAACATTAAGGCACCTCCCAAACCCGTGAAATACTCCCTCGAAGTCCGTTGGTCTCTGGCGCAGAAATAAAGAGCTCGGGGTAGCTTGTCAAGCTTTGCATGATTGGTACTTGCGCAAGCCAGAGAAGAAGGGGTCATCTTGGAATCACCGTCGGATACGGGAGGGAGCATTTTCTCCACGAGCACAGCCGCCGTCGTGGGCTTGAAGACTTATTTGACTTATACAACCTAAGCGCCTCGGCGCTCACTTCTACGATCTTTGGACCTTTGTAAGTGTGTGCAATCAATTTCTACACTCACGTGATCTGATAAATATCATAACTCATCGCTTATATACGGATACATTATGAAATGTGCCGTCGAATCAAAGAAGCGGTGGGTTTCCTCGACCCTGCGTGGTCTCCGAGCAAACAATCAACCAAGGCGCATCCTCGTCGAAATTACATAAAATGGGATTGCTTGCTCGAGCGGCGGGAGTACATAATGGTACCCTACAACCGAGTAAGTGCTTCAATATTTGCTATACAAATTACGTTTCAACATAGGTTTATGACTATAGCGACATACGAGTAGGTTCCACTGGATTCTTGATTCTTGTGCCAAGAGGAACATGGTATTGTACCTTGATTCTCTACTCAACAAAATCACGACTTCACCATTCTTAAAGAAATACTCGGCGGTATGTAGTCTTCCTCCGCACATAACTCTATTGTAGTCTTCCTTCGTTTTAAATGGACAAGGATAACTTTTTGAATCATGTAGAGGCGTTCATCGGCTATGTTGCCGAGGGAGGTTTATACAAGGAGCGACCGCCACAACGACTCACGAGGATCGATTTCGGTATGCGCTACAACACAATAATCATATATCATACTCAAGTAATATTGCGTCTCGGTATTTGTGCATATATATGTAATTCTATTTTTGCGGTCACTTGACAAAAAGCGAGATCACCTATCGCATTCTCGTATGCCATCATATCGACTATTGATTGCTTCTAGGATGACGATCCCGTGTTTGTCAATCTCGTAATAATTACTAACAGCGAGCCGTATATTACTTCGTTGTTGGAACCGCTCGTGATATGTAGGATATTACGAGCGTCGGTGATACTAAGAATCGATTAGTAAATAGAACCGCTCTTCCAACAACGAACCGTGATATAATACGTTCAGTTGAACCGTCTGTGATGATGCATTCCATCACGGCAAATGCGTTGGTTGAAACCGTTTGTGATAGTGGCATTTCACAGATGGTTTTATCTCGTTGAAACCGCTCTGCATGATAGTCGTGATGACCTTTTACGTAGTAGTGTAACAAGTTCAATAGCTCCGTCGTGATAGGTGAAGGCCGTTTGCTCCTCCGCGGACAAGCAATAGCTCCGTCGATTGCACTCCTCTGCTGCGATTGCTATTTCGGTTGCTACACCAGCTCCACTTGAGGCCAGCATTAGCCTTCGAGAGTGGATGTCTCTCCGTCTTGACACTTTTGACGGTGCAGGCACTCCGGTTCAGGTAGCTGACTGGCTACGGTATATGGAAAGACAGTTTGGTGTACTGGAGATGACTTCAATGCAAAAGGCTTGTTTCGTTGCTTTCCAACTGAAAGGCCAAACATATATTTGGTGGGAAGGGGTTCTATCAGCTAGAACTCCATTGCAGGGACTAGTCACCTGGGAGGTTTTTTAGAGCAATTCAGAGCTAAGTTTTATTATGATTCTTTTCTCGAGAGGATGGAAAATTCATTGGTGACCTTTGTTCAAGGGAAACTGTCTGTGGTGGATTATGAGACAGGATTCAACAACTTAATCCATTTTATGCTAGCTGTGGCTGGTAATGACCGAGAGAAGGCAAAGAGGTTCCGTAGAGGACTTAACCATGAGTATCGCCATGTCTTGGGGGCGACCAGCTTGCTTGACTTCAACTCTGTGGTCGATCAGGCCAAGGGTATGGAGTTGGAGAGAGAGCTCACTAGGGAGAGGCAGTCTTCTAGTGGCTTTACCCCTTCTGGTGGATCAGGCAGTGGTCAGAAGAGGAGTTTCAGTGGTGGAGGTGGGTCTTTTCAGCGACCTGCTTCCAAGAAGTTTCAGGGAGGCCATCGTCCTCAGCCGTTGGCGCGATTTGGTCAGTAGAGGCAGACTGCCCCTTCAGCATCGTGTACTTCCTCGCGGACACTACGTCATGTTCCAGGTCAAGGTATGATTTGTTTCAAGTGCGGTGATAGTCATCGTGCTTCTAAGTGCTCTTTCACTGGAGTTT
The DNA here is from genome assembly GCA_036346395.1 of Hsuehochloa calcarea. Lineage (NCBI taxonomy): Eukaryota > Viridiplantae > Streptophyta > Magnoliopsida > Poales > Poaceae > Hsuehochloa > Hsuehochloa calcarea. Next base: position 50,916,038 of record CM070610.1, on the reverse strand, counting down.
GTCGTCATTGTGGCCTATTAGGCCATAAGATGTTCAAGCCCTGTCGCTACCAGGAGTAAAGTAGTAAACATATAAATTTAAGTTTATAATTAGGAAATAATTATTGCAAAATTGACAAACCTCGGGATCCTTCATCTTAGCAATCATCATTTGCCGCGTATGATGGCAAACATAGAATGCATATAGGTGATCTTGTTTTTGCTGTCGGCACTGCAAAATTAGAATTACATATATAGGTATAGTCAGCTCGAGATGCATTTTTACAAAGTCTGATATAGGATTATAGTGTTGTAGCGTGTACCGAAAATCGTGTCCTGTGTTGTAGTGTGGCGCTCGATCCATTGTATGGCCCTCCCTCGGTAACATAGGTGATGAACGACCTGCATGATTCCAAAAAATTATCCTCGGTCATTTAAAAAGAGGGAAGACTACAATAGAGTTATGTATGAAGGAAATGAGCATACATGTCGAGTATTCCTTTCACAAGGGTGAAGTCGTGGTTTTTGTTGAGTAGGGAATCAGGGTATACATTTTTCATCATGCATTGATACATAAGCAATGAGTTGTAATATTTATCGGTATTACGTGAGTATAGAACTTGATTGTACACACTTACAGTGTCCGGCATCGTAGAACTGAGGCGTCGAGGGCAGTGAGGTTGAATAGGTCGAATAAGTCGTTGAACCCCACGACGAAGTGGCTCGGCTTTTGGAAGAAATGCTCCTTCGTGTATCTAACAGTGATTCTAGTATCGCACCCCTTCTCTTGGGTCTTCTACATGTACCAGACATCCCCCGCCCAGCCTCAATAGAAATGGACCTAACCAACCTCACTTGGAGCTTGCAGGGTGTCGGCTCCTACAAAACGATACACAATTAGCTAAAGCGTCCTATAAGTCTATCTTTGGAGCATTCCAAAGATGTACATTACCTTGATGTCGTCGAGTTTGTGGGGGTGAATGTTTTGTGCCTGGAGAGCATTGTGTGCCGCACTTAGCTCCGAATGCTCTGGCTATCGGAGATCCAAACGCATTCGGCGACGTCGATGACGGCGGCGAAGACGGTGCCTTTGCCATCTCGCTTACTTGCTATCTATATAAGTTACATACGCAATGAACTAAAATATCATGGATTGCAAGTTGATATTTTATACAGAAAAAATAGAAGTTACCCAACTAATTAACTAAAATTGCCTTGTAAACACATTAATTACATAAACAAATAGAAGTTACTCATTGAACTTAAATATAGGATACGTAGTAAAGAAAATATATGACATTGCACAAAAAGCTGCAACGGACATAGTTTCGTCGATTCACCTGTGGCCTTAGAGGTCAGCCAAGAATAGCAGAGCTAGCTGGAGTACAGGGATAAGCATGTTTGGATAGGTGTATATAATGGTTTATTCTCAGATAGCCAGGTATAAGAAAGAATAGATGTGTGATAGGTATAATAGAGCTCATAGGCAATTATACAAGCACGAGATAAAGTAGTAGCGTGAAACAAAGAATAGGCATAAGAATAGGCATATGTGTTTTAGACATAGATCAGGGCTACAAGAGCTAGCTACTAAGTAATGCAAGACATAGGTTTAGTGGTATATGTGTTTGAATAGGAATAAGCATGTGGTTGTGTGATAAGTCAGTTAAGATAGGGTTTACCAACGCGAGGAGTGGAGACATACATGGGAGGTGGCTTCGGGTGGCGGAGACGTACCTGGGAGGTGGCTTCGGGGGAGGAGGAGGCCGAGCGGTGTCGATGTCGGGGAGACGGGGCGTCAGGGAGGCAGGGAGCAGTAGAGGCGTCAAGGTCGGGGAGAGAGGGGGTCGCCGACTCGTCGTCGGTCGGCCAGCGCAGGTCGGTGCCGGGGAGGAGGCTTCGGGCGTCGGGGAGCAGGTCGAAAGCGAACGAGCGGGCTAAGGCACCGGTGTAACATCCCAAATTTCTGAGCTCTAAAAAATCTTTTGAATAATTACTTGTGGAAAAATACAATATTTGATTTTCTATTAATTTCTATATCTTTATTTAAAACTTAATATAAACATTCATGTAAAAATGATTTATTACGATTAATCCCAACAATCAACAATTGTCAAAACTATTTTATTTGGATTCTATGTGCTTAGATATATTTTCTAGAATTTTTCCAAATTCATTTGCTATTTTCTATGTGCTATTTGTATTTTTTTGGATTTTCTAAAAAAATCAATTTAAATCCTTCGGAGCAGTGTTGGGCGGGAGCCCAACACTATTCCCGCGCACCAGCCCGCCTGGCCCCGTTGGATTTCTACTTCGTGGCCTCTCCCGTCGATCCCACGCGTTCGCTCGCCCGCGCCCTCGCTCCCTCTGCCAGGTGGGGCCACCGAGTGGTCATCGTTCTCGACCAGCTTCCTCCTCGCGCCCGACCAGTCTTCTGCATCGCGCCCGACCAGTTTTCCTCCTCGCGCCCGACCAATCGTGCCGCCATTGCCAGAGCTCGGCTCGACTACGACAACGGCGATTTCCAATCGAAAGCTCCAGGATTTCCACACCAAATCCCGGACTTCTCTCTACCTTACCTATCCCCAACCGAATCAAAACCCCGAATCGGCTTCAATCTCCTAAAATCGCGGAATTGCCGATCATGGCCGTCTCGGACTCAAATTGGGGATTTCCAATCCCGACGTCCCCCGGTCCTATAAATACCCTCCCTAGGATCGCTCGGTCCTCCGGAACCCAGAACCGCCACCCTCGTCGCCCCAATCGCTCCAGCGCCATCGCAATTGCCAATTCTTCGTTTGTCGCCGCCGTCGGTGATCTTCGAATTGCGTCGCCGCCGTCGTCGCCCTATCACCTCCGACCCCACCTTTGTGATCAGCATAGCTCAAGCTACCTCGTGCGCCCCTCCTCATCGCCGGAGCGTCGCGAGCCCCGTCCGACAATAGCCGAGCCATCGCTGCCGCTCCAGCCTCACCGCCGATCGCCGTCGTCCACTCCAGCTGCTCGCAAGTGCATCATTAGGTTCGCAATAGCATTTGCTATCTGTTGGTACCCTTCACCGCTGGTGAAGCGCCACCGATCGCCGGCGACCATCGGGCCCCGAGCGTCGCCCTCGTCGCCGTGTCCCCATCAGCGCCCTCAGCCGCCGCATTATCCTCTGTGCTTGTGTGTCATCTGCGTGGCACCCGATCATCGCCGTGTGTGCGCCGCGTGGCCCAGTCCACCGTGCCAGCTCTCCCTCGGCTCGGTGAACTCAGTTCACCATGAGCCGAGAGGCTGACATGTGGGGCCCACATATCAGAATTTCTTTTAATTATTTCTTTCTCTAGAAATCCTTCGCTGACACAAGTATCGCGCAATAATCCAATTTCCTTTATAAAAATAATTCAGAAATTCTGGAAAATCCAATTTAGGGTATTTTCTTTAGATTGAATCTTCCAAAGCCCATAACTTTTGTATCCGAACTCGATTGAGCCCATCCAAATTTCTAAATTCATATAAATTCAAGTTCTATTTAATGGTGAATTTTATTTGATTTTTGGAGTTTGTTTTGCCTCTGTTATTTATTTATTTTTGTTTCTTTTACCTCATTTGCGAGTAGACGTCGATACTTCGGGAAATTTTGGAGAAGAAGGAGCACCTCAAGATCAAGACCAATACAAAGAATTATTTCAAGGCAAGTTATACCTTTGATCATGTTGAACCCAGTTTTTCAAAATACTTTGTTTCAATGTATTGCATTCTATTTTAAGTATTTATTTAAATGCTTTTGGGTTTAGTTATTAATCCAAATTGTTATGTCCACCTTGTCTATTGTATGCCATGATCTTTTGTCACCCTAGGTTGGTTCATTACTAGTTGGTATTATCGTAGCACCAACGTGGGTTGGTTAGATACGAGTAGATTGCTTAGCCATGCCATGAATCATCATTAATTTCATGTGAGTCGCAATTATAAACTTGACTAAGTGATTATGGAACTGTGTGATGGACTTGTGTGTGATGTTACTCGTTGATGGAATATGTTGCACTTAACCAACAGGGTGGGGAAAAGATTTAGACTGAGGCAAGTGGTTGATTCTGCGTGATTGGTGGAGCTGTGTGCTGAGAATATTGTCTGTGTGACACTTAACTAGAAATTGAAAGTCTTGCTTTGGTCAATTAAGGACTTAACTTTGTGCGCCATTGAACTGAGCCTTACTGTACAACCACATGCCTAGTATGGGCTGGACCTAACTTATTAAGTTATGGAGTCTTGACATTGACAACTCAGGTTGTAGGTTAAGCTGCGTGATGGGCTGGAGGTGTGATATGTCACATCGCGGGACGGTTCGCCGCATCCCTGTCTAACGGTGTGTGTCGTATCCAAACGTTGTGTGTATCGGTTGGACGACAGGAAAGCACATCGGGAGTGTCAATGCTTAAGATGAAGTTTCCGAAAGGTTTTGTTATGACTAGTGTTAGCCACACTGATTGTTTTGTGTGGGTAAAGTATACAACCTCTACAGAGTGTTTAATCAATATATTCGAATAGCCGCGTCCTCGGTCATGGACATGCTCGGGTATTTTACACGAGGGTTAGATTTGCATAAAATTTTTGGGAAGGGTCAGCTGTGTGAGATAACTTGTGCAGCTGTGTGAATAACTTGATTAGATTTTGTGTCCTTTGTGAAATCAAATGATAAATTATTATTGTTTATTTGTTTTGAATTGTTTTTTCAATCTATTATTTGTATTCAATTGCAAATGTTGCATTTCTGCAAAAGAACCACAGAAGACATTCCTTTGGAATAAGCCATCATCTATAAATTGCATTCTGTGATATGACTTGCGAGTACGGTTGTGTACTCATACTTGCTATAAACAATAAACGGAAGTGGAGGAGTTATCGTCTGCTTTTGAAGAGGAGTTCTACGAAGGTTGATCGTTAGGTCTCGATCCCAGTCAGTTGCCTGGGGTGAATTGGTGGGTTTCCGCTGGAGTTTACTTTTGTTCCGCTGCAGTTTATTTCTTTATTGTAAGCTTTGTATGGCTTAATAATTGTAAAACTCGACCTAAGGTCACAACATTGATTTGTTATTCAAACTACTCGTTTATTTATATTCTGTTTGTATGGAGTTGATATTTCATCGATGTTGCCACTGTGTGCACTAGCTTGATCCTGGACTAGTGCAGTTATACACAGAGGGTCCAGATTTGCAGATTTGGGTCCCAACATCTGGGGAGGTGTAGGGGCGAGAGTAAGGCAGAGTGACGAGTAAGGGTGCACAAACCCTATCGATTCCCTCTTAAATAAAGGGATATTACAGACGGTTTCATTTAAGAACCGTCTGTGATACTTCACAGACGGTTGTATTTAGAAACCGTCTGTGATCGGTCCATACCACAAACGGTTCTAAGAGAACCGTCTGTGATTATGTTTTCACAGATGGTTCCAAAGGAACCGCTCGTGATAAGGCGTCTTCTATAGCCTGTTTTGTAGTAGTGGAGCATGAGCATTGCATTGCATTTATGTAAAGCGAAAAGTGATTTGAGGAGATAAGACATGTGAATGGAGACTGAGGAGAATGAATATGAGAAACTGAGATACTGATAAATGGAAATAAATTGTTATTAAGATGATGCATTATTTATTATTCTGCTTTGTACTTGCTGAGTCGTGGACACATCCTTGCTCTACCGTTTTTTTAGGTTATCATTGACGACGCTTCTCTTAGAAAGAGATAGCACTTGGAACACTTCATACATTCAATTACATGTTCACTTGCCATGATAAAACTTTTCCTTAGCATGATGGGTTATTCCTTAGGACATGATAGATACTGAATTATTATAGATGATTGTTTGGAACTCGTTTATTCATTCAATAGTCTCAATTTGATTGGTTTTCTTAATTCTTGGACTATTATTCTACTTTGCTATCTAGAGTTTTAATAACTATGCTTGCCATGTCGTAATTAATATATTATTGTGACTCGTGGACGAGTTTTAATATTGAACTGCTTGTTGGAAATTATTGTAAATTGATGTTAAAATTGATAGTTAGGGTATTTTAGTGGTATTTTGTGCTCAGTATTGGGCTGGGTTGTTATAGTTGGTATCAGAGCGGGCTTTAGGTTAGCTGTGAATAGATTAACAACTTATGTAACCTAAAATTACTAAAATTTGTTTTAGGACTAGTAAAATCAACTAAAATTTGCTAATTGTTAATTAACTTAAAATTTGATACACTAGTGCACAGTAGGATGGGTATGGGACGAGTATTGCTTTTACGCTTCCGATATGTTGTACTATTGATGTATGAGTTGATATTGGTTCTTTGAACTTATTGTGTGTTGTTGATTATGGTTGGTAGTCGATGTTGAGAGGTAGAGATTGTGGTTGTGGCTATGGGCATGGCCACGTTGTACCACAGTTTGTGATATTAGTAAAGTGAAGTGTTTACCCTGGGTAACTTAGTTACAAATATTGGGGATGAGTTTCTTTGCGAAATGTTGTTGTTTTGCATTTGGTTATTCTGATTACTCACTGGTGGTTGATGAACTTTCTTTGGATAGCGGTTACATTGCAGTTGGTGTGTTTCCATTGGTCCTTGTTGGTTCCAGAAAGCACTCATTTGTTTTTCCGACTGACGAGTTATTTTGCTGCTTGGAAACGTTATTGATTTGCAATGTTGATCTTTTATTGGGAAGTTCTATCTTTCTTGTTGGAAAATATGACTAGTTTGTTTCTCTTAATATTTTGAATAACATAAATAATCATTTGCATGTTCTTTATTATGTGAAGCTTTGACTATACGTATTTCTTTTGGATTAATTTAAGTGATTACGTTTAATGCCTCACTTTTATGAAAGGAAGTATTAAAAACCTTTTTGTGGTGTCTTGTTATGCTGTGAGGTTGTAATCATGGAAATTAATTGACATGGTATGAGTTATAAGTTGGGTTAGTAGCACGATGCATAATTAATCTTAAATGATGTCCTTGGTAGTATAGTTGATTAATCTATTGCTTCATTGTAATAGTTGTATGATGAATTATGATTAAGAGTATCTCTATTCCTAATTGGGTTCAATAGGGCAACGGAGAAGTGTGAATCATTGATGAACTAGATTAAATCATTAGAATTGTTTAATTTGCTAAACTTGTGAGATAAACTTGATTAATTGGTCTCTTTGCTTAACCTCACCGTTCGGAGTGGTTAAGTTAAAGAGGTGCTAGATTATTGCCTTAATAGATATTAATCCTAAATTTGGCTTCTATTTGGCTATTTGATTATCTTCTATAAATGCTAGATTTACCAAATTCTTGACATGCTAAAACGATTGAAACATGCATGTGTAAATGACTAGATAAATGTTGATGTATCGCTTTGTGAAACTTTGTCTTATTGAAGATTATGTTATTAAATCTTTAATACTATTTTACTCTAGTTTCCAAACACAAGGTGGAACATTAAAATCTATGTTTATGTATGCTTGTGTGATTGGAAATAGATATAGAATCATAAATGCTTTCATGATTAATACAATCATCAATTATTAATGGTAATATTTAGAGTGCATGATTTTGTTATTGCTAAGGTTGTTAGTAAAGGATTGTGACGATAACGTTGAACATTTTGCAAGTAAAAGAATTTGATCGCTTTAGTGATATTGATCAAAGGAAAATGAATTTGATCTTTTGTAATACCTTAAATCCAGCTAGTGATATTGATCAAAGGAAAATGTTTTGAGTTTTGCATTCGTGATCTTTTTCAACGGACCTCATGATTTAAGTGGTAGGTTGGGCGCCGTCTCCTCCCTTGGTGGCGGCCATTGGTGCTCCGGAGTTGGTCTCAAGATCCCAGGCGCTTCTCCTCCGATCTGTCCTCCGGTAGTCGTTTAAATGCATGATGGTTCGCTGTGGTGTGGCCCAAGGAAGAAGAAGGGAGACCAGCGGGGGTGGTTCTTCATCGTGCTACGGGTCTCCAAGGGTAACGAGCACCCCGGTTATTTGTTTGATCAAGTTTTGTTGCGGTAGAGATCATTTGAGTCACGTCGGTTTAGAGTTCCAGAATTTACAGAATTGATCAGAATGTTGCGCGGCTTGTTTCAGTACTTTAGAAGCCGAATTTGGGGTTTTGCCCTTCTAGAGATTTGTTCCTGGTTTCGTTAGCTTTCTTTTGGCACCAAGATGAGCAAAATCCGACCAGTAGTTTGAGAGTTATGATTTTTTGAATGCGAACTGTCCAATCTGTCTGAAATCTGTGGTCAGTAGTTTTGTCCCTCGTTTTTGTTCAAAATAGAGGCCGAATCAGAAGACTCCCCCAACTAAGTTAATGTAGATCTTGAAATTATCTTTCCATGTTGATAAAGATCATTCCATTTGGATCAGTAGGCTAAAAGTTACACTATTTTCTTTACTGCTGATCTGTTTTCTGGACTGTTGTAGATGGGTTAGGTTTAGCAGTTAATTACCCCTCTGTTTTGGCCAAATCAGAAGATTCCGCCAACTAAGTTTTTGTAGCCTGATCAGTTAAGAATCAGTGAGCACTGGTTTCAGGTCGTTTAGAGTTACAGATAATTATTGGCGAATTTTCTTGTGCAACTGCCCGTAGAACGATAATCTGGACTCTTGGTGTAGATGTCAAATTGAACCCTTGGGATGAGTAGGTTGATTAGAGAGCATCGTAGTACACTTGTAGCTGTGCCATATTCGATTATCCGTGTCACGTGGTAATACTTGTGTAGGCGGTGAGGCGGTGGGTGGAAGGACACCTTCGTTGTTTCACAACACGTCACCACCACGGAAGGCAAGTGCAAATGTTTAATTCGTGTGAATTCATTGATTTCATGTTAACTTGGTAAATTATGAATATTCATGTGATTTGAGTATGATGTGGTAGAGTCAATACCTTATTCGATGATACATTGAGTTGAATGCCAAGTTATGATTTTCATTTCATGCATACATAATTGAGTTGATGTCCACGGGGTGAAACTTGTTTAAGTCCCATTAATTCCAATATGGGCATGTAAGACCTACCATTCCAATGTAGGCGATTTGGACATTCCGTGAAACGTTCTTCATACGGACTTGGATCCGCTCTTGGTTAGAGCGGGCTTAAATAATTTCCGACGGGTGTGTCACTAGTTATCTTAGAGTATAAACATGTGGAAAGTCCATTCTCCTTCAATGCATTCATTCATTCATATCATGCTTTCTTAAATTCATGAAGTAAATGATTCACTTGGTAGCTTGTTTCATTTGAGTGTTCAATGTGAATGTATATGTTGTGCTTCTTGAGTTTTGACTCACTCTTGCTTTTATTTATTTTTAGGTGAATTCGGTGAAAGCGATTGCTAGCGGGAGGTGTAGTCGGCCGTTCCTTGCACATGAATAAAATAATCATTCGTTAAAGTTCTATTTACATATCTTCAGTTTTATTTATCATGTAATGGATTGTAATAATTATCATTTGAAGGTTCATTTTTATCGCTTTGGTAAATTCTCGTTTGAATTTATGGATGAACTGTGATTAAGCCATAGATTGTTATCTTGGTTAATCGTTTCTTTAGCATTGAATGCGTTGTTAAACTTATGAAATGAATAGTAGATTGTCTTGTTAGGTGACATCTTGTCTTCCGAATAGACAGGGTGTTACACTTTTGGACCTCATGATTTAAGTGGTAGCTGAAATTGTTTTGAGGGTAGTGACGTGTCGAAAGGTTTTATTGGTTCTTCAGTGATTCATGTGTTTTGGCCCTCAAATCTCTTTGTGTTGGAGTTGGCAAGGTGATGTTGTAATCAAAGAAAGTTGCTTTCTTTGTTAAAGAAGAGAGTGAAGTAGGAGTATTTGAGATTGAAGTCAAGTTTTGTAACTTGTGGTTTATTTTAAGTGTGTCTAAACTTTTTGTTTTTGCCCCATAAGAGTTTATCTATTTTCGAAAGCAATGCTTTATTCTTATGTAAGGTTTGATATTCTCTTCTTGTGAGACTTGTGCCCTCAAATGTGGACTCCTCTTTTGCTTTCCGAGATCATTGCTATTTGACTATTTCTCTTGGTCTTGTGTTTACTACGATTAGTAAATGTTTTTTCTGTGTGATAAAAATTATTTTTATTTGCCTCTTCTTTTGAGAAAGTAATAATCGATTTGTTTTACAAAACATTATAGAGTGTATAGTGGCAACTGGTTAGTAGTGGTCAAGTATATGATGTTGTGAGACCTTAGGTTGCAAGTTAATTACAGAGCATTGGAGTATGAATTGATTTCGTGATATAAATCTTGTAGAGAATTGGATCTAAAAGGAATGATAGTTGTTCGGAGCAAAACTGATTATGTTGTTACAAATAGTAGAACTCATAGTGAATGGTGATCCAAAAACATTTGTTTATGTTGGTGGAATATTAAAATTATCAAAAGGTAGTATTACGATTTTGTTTTTGCAAGGTTGTGCAGGTGAAATCGAATGGTGTGGTTTAGTGAGGGTCCAAGATTGGTGGAATCGTTTTGGATAGCTAATTGGTTGGTGAGGAATGTTGATACTAATGACTGAGAATATTGTTTAGATTGTGGAAATTTTACCCATCAGATCCGAGGATTTCCTATCAAGCATATACCAAAATATCATTTTAGGAGTCTGGGATGTTGAAATTGCGTGATTGGTATTGATAGCATCATTTGGGTGTAGTAAATGAGGGTGTGTGCTATGAAATTTAAGTTGATTATCCTTAAAGGATTGAGGTGATGTGATTGTGGGTGAAATCTATGTTGAGGTGCATTGGGAATTATTTGTCAAAGTAATTTCGTTGGTAGATGAGTTGGCTAGAGTATGTTATTGTGGGGTCAGTAGAGTCTCTCTACAAAGGTGTGGATAATGTATTTGTTTTGAGCATAGTATTGAGGTTGCCAATTTAAGAGAGATGAGTTATGGTGTTATGCGACGATTTGGAATACCATGGTTTATGAGAAGTTAAATTCTTAAAAGAAAGATTGAGGAAAAAGATTGATTTCTTGAATAGTGAAATACACTCTTGGATCTTGTTTGATCTTTGTGTTTATGGTGGATGCCATTTGCAAAGTGAGTTGCTTTATGTTGGTGCGTAGTCACTTTTCTGGTTAAGAAAAAAATAGTTATTTAGGGCATTCGAGTGATTTCGCATTTGGCTTATGTGATGTTTATTTGTAAACTGCCTACATAGAAAGTGAAAAAGTTTTCATGATGAGTCTTCAATTTTGGATTTGACTCTTTTTTAGGGGAGTTGGTAATGCGTGGTTGCGATAGGAATTCCTCGTTTTTCGGCTGGGTTCTTCTGGTAAGGGGGTTGGTTTAAGGCAATTTGTTTGCGCGTCCCTTGTTAAATGAGATGTTCTTTGCAAAGTTGAAGTGATCGATAGTTGTGGGTTGTATGTTATGTGTAGGTTGTGTAGTTTGGTACCAAAGGGAATGTTAGCCTAAGGTAGGATTGGATCATTTCCGATAGTTGTGGGATTTTGGAAGATGGCGTATCGCTAGGATCGTCTCGAGTCGAGGTGCGGAGTACACAACGTCTTGTGTGACCCGATGTTGAGGGAGTACTTGAGAGATCCGGAGTTTGAGGTTTCGTTAGAGCCGTTGATCAACGAGTAAGACCTTACCTTCGAGTCCTGTCCATTGCGTGTACCTAATATGGGTGAGACGAGTCTTGAGGCAGAAGAACTCAATTTACGTCAAGATACTGTGGTCGCATCAGTCCAAGAGAGAGGCGCCATGGGAGCGGTAGTCCCGCATGCGCAAGAAGCACCCAGAGTTGTTATCAACGGGTATGCATTAGGTGGTTGTTGTTTTAAGTTTTGTTCTTTTGAGTAGAATGACACGAGTAGAATTCGGGGTCGAATTCTTTTTAAAGGGGGTAGAATGTAATACCTTGTTTAAGCAATTGAGTAACTAAAGGAATTAAAATGAAAATAAATAGAATTAATAGTGGAAAATTTTAGAATTTTAGTGGATTGAGGAGAGTAGTGGGCCACCGGCCCATAGCCCAAGTGGAAGAGCCCAACTTTAAGATGAAGAGGAGAGAGTTGGCCAAAACCCTAGCCATTCTTTCTTTTTCTTTCCACTAGCCACCAGCCCCTGCCTTTCCCCCCTATCCCTACCGTTGCTTGCCCTGGCTTTGTCACCGCTGCTAGCTGCATTAGTTAGCTCTGCTGCCCTATTTTGCTATGGTAAGCATAGAAACAAGACAGAGAGTTGCATGCTGGCGAGAGAGGCACAAAGAAGATGTTGTTGGGATTCTTTGTGTTGAAAGAAACGTGTGCTGCTGCTTCCCAGGAAGATCAACAAGGAAGGAGAAGGGGTTCCTGCAAGAAGAAAAGAAGGAAAGAGAAAGGGAAAGAAGGAAGAGGGGAGAAAAGTATGTCGGGTTTTGGTCTACATGAAAAAGGGTAGGTAATTTCTTAAGGATTCCAGCGAGTCCAAGAACATGACTTTTGAACAAGTAGAATAGAAGTTATGATTTTTGGAAAGTTGCTGTCCAGAAACCAATCGCTGCTGGACGCAGTTGTGGGAAATTACTTATTTGGAAGAGTTAATGGCATATTGAAATTTTGGGAATAACTAGGAAGTGGTGGATAATTCCCTTTAGTTTCTAAAAAGTCATAATACAATATATTTGCATGCGTGGATTAAAAGATATGAAAATATTAAATCTATTATCCAGAAGATGACATATATGTATTCTGGTATAAAAACAGGGGTTTAGATGATTTAATATGGACTTTTGATCACCTAAGAAGTTGTCGGAAATTGTGTATAAATTCCATAACTGGTATGATTAGCCATATTATGTGTTGGACCGAAAAGGCGACTAGAAGGGGGGTGAATAGGAGCACGCTCACTTTTTCACAAATAATTGATTCAATAATATTTCACTCCAGTAGCTATGGAAGCTATGAAGATCGATATATCGATCAATGGAAGACTAATATTGAATCCAATTTAAAACCCCTAAGCAATATGACAAAAACAACAAAGATTGAAACAATTCGATGCACTGGCGGTCTGACCTCTGGCATTGGGCGGTCTGACCGATTCCCTGGCGATCGACCTCTGACCTTGGGTGGTCTGATCGATTCCCTGGCGGTCTGACCTCTGGCCTTGGGCGGTCTGACCGATTTCCTCCAGAACAGAAGAATTGCCCCGATGACGAAGATGAAAATAGATGAAACTTTTGATCTACTACTCCAAACTTGATGAAACTTGGAACACACCTTCTCTATGATATCAGGAAGCTATTTCAATCGAAGATTGTGATAATTCTGAGAAGAATAGCGATCCTTTTCGATTTGATTGAAGAGTGGTTCAAAACCGGTCAAAACGAAAACTAGGTCAAAGCCCTTGCTCGTGGGTAATTGATGATCAATATGATCCTAGATAGATTCCTAGACGTCACAGCAAGCTAGATCACACAAGAAACCAAGCAAAAACTCACGGATCAAAGAAAGATCCAAAATCATCAAATAGAGAGATAGAGCGCAATGAGACAAAATATTGATCAAACTTTCCTTTGATTGATTGATATGATCAGGGCTTACAACCACTCCATCAATGGAGGACAATGCTCAATCCAAGAGCACGAAAATCATATTAAACATCAAGAACCCTAGCCTCCACAAAAGCTCTCTCTAAGAAAATTAGGGTTTACAAGAGTATTAAAAGAGACGAAGAAGGAGGTGCAGCCACCACCCTCTCCTATTTATAGTGGAGGCTTAGACCTTCTAGAAGTTTGATCCTATTGGGCTCCCGTTAAGGCCCAAACCAAACGGGACATATACACACGTATTTTAATGCGTCGTCTTTATCTCCTCTTGATCTAACTAGCTACACCTTGCGCCATCTTGCACCTCGGATTAGCTAATAGGTCACCCTTGTCCATCTTGCACCACGCTTGAGTACATTGACCTCACCCAACATCGTTGATCGTTCTGGACCTCAGGCCTAGTCCCGGTCATCCTCGCCATTGACCATCGTTGACCACCAAGCAACCTGCACAACAATAGACAAGTAAACAGAATTTGGGAACAGGTTCTTCACAACTTGACCAATGTTAGTCAAAACATGCATCATGCACCATATATGCCCTGAAACTCATGACTTTGACCTAACACACGAATATCGCCGCCACACCGGGTGACGAAAAAAGTGAAAACCGGTCAGACCGCCCCTCGGGCCGGTCCCCACCCTGGCCGGTCTGACCGCCAGCTGGGACTTAGCCATTTTTCCTCTCTGGAAAGCCGAAACCCACTGGAATTTTCAAACCCATAGAACTTTTGACTAGAGACTCTAAAAATTATGAGACTAAGTGCAATAGAATCCCCTCTCTTGCCTACACACTCTATTTTTGGTCCAGCTCAAAATAACACTTTTTAAGTTCACCGGTCCGACCGCCGCCTATGGCCGGTCGGACCGATTAAGGACGATCGATAGCCATGCTCTACGACCGGTCGGTAGTTCTTGCTGACAGATTCTGAAACTTGTCGAAAACACATGAAACGACAAAACCGTAAACGCCATTACCAATTGTCACATCATCCTAAGATCTGGAGCATATCTCCATGATATCCACAATCTCCCCCTTGATGAACACATTGGCAATAATCCAGAAAATATAATTTGGAGGTTTGAAAAGTAAAATAGTTTCGTTTTCGCACAAACGCACAACTTGATTCATAAGCAAGAAAAAGCAATGGAAATGACCAAGATGGCATCAGAATAGCATAGGCAAGTGAGATATGGCAAAAGAAAGCATAAAAACTTTAATTTTCAGAAAAGAGTCAAAAATCACACTTAAGGTCCATATGAAAGAACAATTGTTCAGTTGACCTATGATAATTGTGAGGATTAGAAAATGCAATTCAAGTTCAGAAGAATCAACAAGACAATAAGAATGATATTCAAAAAACTCCCCCTCACTATGGTCCTCAAATTTCAGAAACCTTCAAATTTTCAATTTCTCCCACTTTTTATCATTTTTATATATCTTCTCCCTCTTTGTTCAAAAATAATATATTTTCTCCCCCAACATTGAAATATCTCCCCCCCTTTGACAATGGAGTCATCAAGGAATCATGCCTTCCTCTCATCTAGAGATAACAAATGCAAAATGAGAAAGAAGCATAAAAAGGAGTACGCATGAAATGCAATGGAGTGGCTTCATTTTTGTATTTTTCAATTTTTGATTACAAGAAGCTTTGAAAATTACCCAAAAGAACAAACTAGCATTTCTAATATTGCACAAACAACATATTAAGCCTAACAGTGCTAGCAAGATCATGATAAGACATATATATCAAAGCTAAGCACGAAGGCAGTAGATTTGATCAATTTAAGCAAAGCTTCAAATTCAGCAAGTTTATCAACAGGGATTCTAAAGTGAAACTGGCCATGTCAAAATGTCAAAGTGAGATAAAAAATCTGACAAAGACCACATTAAGAGTCAATCAGGTCCGGTATTGAATCATTTTGCTCAGATTTCTCAAAAGCCCATTTGTGAACAATTTTCTCATTTGCACTGAATATTGAAGTTGACTAATGATCTAACTTAGCGACAAGATCTTGGACTAGGAGCCATCCACAAACTCATCCTAAGCTTTGACCAGAAGTTGATTAAAAGTATATCTTAGTGAAGAAGATCCTCGACTAGGAGCCATCCACAATTTCTTCCTAAGCTTCTACCAGGGCGACAAATCTTGAGGTTCATGTCATTTCTGACAAGCAGTCCCCATGAGATCGTCTGGATCATCAAACTATCTCCAAGTTCATGTCTTTGACAAGCAGTCTCGTAAGAATAGTTTGGCACAATTTAAGTATAACACAATCTTGATTTCTCATATTTCACAAGAGCAGTTTTTAGAATATCAAGAACACAAAAAGCTCAAGTAATTGTCAATTTTAGTTTCAAGAGCTAACAAAGCAATTCTGACAGGGCCAATGTCACAAAAGGAGCACTAATTGCGCAACTCGCTAAAACATCCACAAATTGTAATTTTTTAGTTCGAGTTGTTTTAGAGTTCTAGCTCATAGAGCAAAGACTTATCTATATATGTGAAAGTATGATAATTCTAGCAAATCAAAGAACTAGACATGGCATTGAGGAAGAATTGAAATACTAAAGCTCCAAACGGTAATAGGCAAAGCTTCATCAATTTTAAAAGATAAGCAGAAAATCTTATATTACAATGCATCTTTTTGGATTTTTCATACCACTTGTTGTATTTTTCATATGAATGCAATATGATACGATGAGATGCAATAAAAAGCCTAAAAACCTACAAAGTTCAAAAAGATCAATAAGTTCAGAAAAAGAACAAGAAAAGATCAAAAGAACAAGGTAAGATCAGAAAAGATCGAACTCCCCCTCAAACCAACCCATAGGAATAAATTACCCCTAACTCGCTTCTCAAGGTGGCAAACCTAGTTGGGTCTAAAGGCCTGGTGAGGATATCAGCCAGTTGAGCCTCGGACTCCACAAAGTGTAGCACAATATCACCCTTCTCGACATGGTCTCTAAGAAAATGATAGCGAATATCTATATGCTTGGTCCTAGAGTGTTGCATAGGGTTCTTAGCAATATTAATGGTAGAAGTGTTATCACAGAAAAGAGGGACACTAGCAAAAAAATTAACCCATAATCCTTAAGAGTGGTTACAATCCACAAAATCTGACTACAGCAACTAGCAGCAGCTACATATTCAGCTTCAGCAGTGGATTATGCAACAGAAGATTGCTTCCTAGAAGACCAAGATACAAGCGAAGTGCCTAGGAAGTGACAAGTGTCTGAAGTACTCTTCCTATCTAACCGACAGCCAGCAAAATCAGAATCAGAAAACTCCCGAATGGATAAAGATGAAGAACATGAATACCAAATGCCATACAGAAGGGTAGAGTGCAAATACATGAATATGCGCTTAACGGCTTGGCGATGGGAAGCCCTCGAGAGGCTGAAACCTCGCCTGACGCTTGGTGTGAAGTGGATGTCGGTCTCGGGCCGTCAGTCTGAAGGAACCGATCATCTTTGCGGTACTCGTGTTGATCCACAGCTTCTCCTTCCTCATCTGGATCCAAAACAGTCGAAATTGCCATGGGAGTGGAGATTGTCTTGCAGTCACCCATGTCAAAACGTTTGAGCAAGTCCTTAGTGTACTTCGTCTGATGGATAAAGATCCCTTCCTTGCATTGCTTGATTTGAAGCCCCAAAAAGTAATTGAGCTCCCCCATCATACTCATATCAAATTCCCTGGACATAGTCTCAGAAAAGCTAGAAACAAGAGCATTAGAAGAACCACCAAAGATAATATCATCAACGTAAATTTGAGCAAGCAGGAAGTCATTACCACGCCTAAGAATGAACAAAGTCTTATCTACCTTACCCATCTCAAAGTCATTCTTAGCAGGAATGTCTTAAGTCTATCAGACCAGGCTCTAAGGGCTTGCTTAAGACCATACAAGGCTTTGGATAGCTTGAACACATGATTTGGGTACTTGGAATTCTCAAAGCCCAGGGGTTGCCTAACATAAACTTCCTCCTCAATGAAACCATTTAAAAAGGCACTTTTAATATCCATCTGATATAATCTAAAGCTCTTAGATGCAGCAATTGCAAGCAGAATACGAATGGCTTCTAGTCTAGCAACAGGAGCAAATGTCTCATCAAAATCCAACCCCTCAACCTGGCTAAACCCCTAGCTACCAACCTAGCCTTGTTTCTAATTACAGAACCATCCTTATTTTGTTTGTTTTTGAAAACCCAGCGGGTCCCTATGACATTATGTCCACTAGGAGGTTCTACTAGGTTCCAAACCTTATTCCTCTCAAAATTCTCTAATTCCTCTTGCATGGCATTAACCCAGCTAGAATCCGATAAAGCATGTGATATATCGCGGAGTTCAAAAGAAGCAACAAATGCAGAGTGAGAATAGAGATTTGGATCATGATACCTGGAGCGAGTGACTCGCTCATGGAGATTACCAATTATCTGATCCGGAGGGTGTTGCCTTTGAATGTGAAGTGGTGCACCCGGAGAGGAAAGCATCTCTTCAACCTCCGCAGGTACTGCTGATGATGAATATGCAGCAGGAGCCTCATCTGAAGGTGAAGTAGTCACAGCAGGTTCTTGTGCTGGAATAGGAGCGTCAGCAGCAGGAGGTGGAAGAACATCAAATCCTTCATCATCTTCCTCTATGAATATACTCTCTGTCACCTGTGTATCACCTGAAATATTTAATCTAGCTCCAGGGCTAGTCTCATCAAAAGTGACATTGCATGTCTCTTGAACAAGATTTGTTTCAGCATTAAAAACTCAAAAACCCCTCGAATGTGCAGGATAACCCAGAAATAAACCATCAAAAGTTCTTGACTCAAATTTATATAGATTTCATGTCTTCAGAATAAAACATTTGGATCCAAAGACTCGAAAGTGCGAGACAGAGGGTTTTCTACCAAATCGAAGCTCATAAGCAGTCTTACCCAAAGAAAGTCTCACAAAGACACGATTAGCAATATGGCAGCGAGTGCAAATGACTTGCCTAAAATCTCCTCGGTGTGCTATACTCATCTAGCATCGTCCTAGCCATCTCGACCAGGGTCATGTTCTTCCTTTCCACAACGCCATTTTGTTGAGGTACGTGTGGAGAAGAGAACTGATGCTCAATACCACACTTAGCACAAAAAGAAGCGAATGAGGCATTCTTGAGCTCCGTGCAATTGTCACTGCGGATCGCTCTCAAGGCACTCGGAAGTTCAGAAGCCAAGCGAAGAACGGATCATGATAAAACTCAAAAACCATAAAATATTTTGTTTTTTTGCTTTTGGGAAATTTTTAAGCCCAAAAAAAAACCCTAAGAAATGTCCCTGTTTTGGGAAAAAAAGGAAAAAACATCTTGAAAAAAAAAAATCAAAATTTGGGTTTGGGCGAACCATGGGAATGGGAAAAATTGGGGCCCTTTACCCGGGCCATTTTGTTTTTTTTTCCCAAAAGCCCCCCCCCGGAAAACCCTTTTTGAAAGTTGCTTGGGGTTTAAAAGGGGTTTTTTAAAAAGGGGGCAAAGGGGGGGGGATAATTTTGGGGAAAAAAACCCTCGCCAGAAATTTTTAAAGTTTTAAACTTTTGGTTTCCAGCAAAAGGGGGAAGGAAAGGTCCGCCCGGGAAAAGGGCCCTGGGGGACCTTTTTTTAATCCGGGTTGAATCCAAAGGGGAAATTGGGTCCAACCCATTTTGGAAAAAGCCCCCCAAAAAAAGACAAAAAATTTCAAAAAAACAACCCACCCAAATTGGTAATTTTAATTTTAATACTAAAGGGTTGGAAACGCCCAAAATCGAAACCTTTTAAAGAAAATCCAAAGATGGGTTGGGAGGTTTAATGGGGACCTTGGAACAAAAAACCCAATATCCCCCTTTTTTTTAAAAGCATAAAAAGGGCCGGACCCGGGAAATTTAAATTTTTAAGGGTCCCGAGACCCAACAAGTTCCCAAACCCCTTTATTTAAACCAAAAGGCATTGACCCCAAAGGGGCTGCCCCACCCATGCCCTTCCCAAATGAGATACCCAACCTTCATTAAAAGGTCGCCGGCCCTGGAAGACGCCAAGGAACAAAAAAGCTGTCTTTATTTCCCAGGCTCACAAAGACTTGGGGTGGCCAAAAAATTTAAAAAAAACTTAAAACCCCCCAAAAAAAGGCCCAAAAATTCCCACGGGATTAGTAGGCTGTGTGACCTTTTTGACTATGAGTGCCAACTCAGCCTCAGGGAGACTCAAACTCCTCTTCATGGATTGTAGATAAATCTGCAAGCGAAAATCCAGAAGAAGACTCAAAAGACCCATCAGATGCTCTCTTGAGCGGGTCTGCTACCAAATCCATGTTTTCCTTCTTGGGATGATCAATCATTTTGATCTCATGGTTCTTGAGCTTGCTATAGAGCAGCTCCAAAATCAGATCAGAAAGGTTTACATTCTTCTCGATGGCTGTAGCCTTTATCTCCCACTCCTTGGTGTTGATTGCAGCCAAGAGATGGGTAGTATTTTCAGATTGAGAATATTCAATAACAACAGCTTTCATCTGATTTATCATTTTATTAAAGCGATTGAAAATGTCATCGATGCTCTCTCGGACGCATCTCGAATTTATTGTATTCACGCTTATAGACTGTTTGGCGTACTTTTTTAACTTGGGATGAACCCTCATGGTAAGATTCGAGAGTTTTCCAAATCTCATGCATAGTCTCAAGATTGCAAATCCGATCATACTCCTGTCTCCTAAGCCCGCCATACAAGATATTTTTAGCCTTATTGCTGTTAGCCAAAAGGGCTTCTGAAGCCGGCATAGCAACTTCGGGCACCACGAGCAGGACTCGAACAACCTCCCATATAGCGTGTCCTTCGCTCTCAAGGAAGACTCGCATGCGATTCTTCCAATAGGCATAGTCGTGCCCATCGAAGATATATGGCTTTGTGGAGTATCTATCCATCGCCAAGTTCAGTGACCGGTTAAGACCAAGATTGAACTAACCGGACTCTGATACCACTTGTTGGACCGAAAAGGCGACTAGAGGGGGGTGAATAGAAGCACTCTCACTTTTCCACAAATAATTGATTCAATAATATTTCACTCCAGTAGCTACGGAAGCTATGAAGATCAGTATATCAGTACATCGGAAGACTAATATTGAATCCAATTTAAAACCCCTAAGCAATACGATAAAAACAACAAAGATTGAAACAATTCAATGCACTGGCGGTCTGACCTCTGGCCTTGGACGGTCTGACCGATTCCCTAGCGGTCTGACATCTTGCCTTGGGCGGTCCGATTACCTCCAGAACAGAAGAACAGCCCCGATGATGAAGATGAAAATAGATGAAACTTTTGATCTACTAATCTAAACTTGATGAAACTTGGAACACACCTTCTCTATGATATCAGGAAGCTATTCCAATCGAAGATTGTGATAATTCTTGGAAGAATAGCGATCCTTTTTTATTTTATTGAAGAGAGGTTCAAAACCGGGTCAAAACGAAAACTAGGTCAAAGCTCTTGCTCGTGGGTAATTGATGATCAATATGATCCTATATAGATTCCCACACGTCACAGCAAGTTAGATCACGTGAAGAAATCAAGCAAAAACTCACGGATCAAAGAAAGATCCAAAATCATCAAATAGAGAGAAAGAGCGCAATGAGACAAAACATTGATCAAACTTTCCTTTGATTGATTGATATGATCAGGGCTTACAACCACTCCATCAATGGAGAGGACAATGCTCAATCCAAGAGCATGAAAATCACATCAAACATCAAGAACCCTAGCCTCCACAAAAGCTCTCTCTAAGAAAATTAGGGTTTACAAGAATTGCAAAAGAGGCGAAGGAGGTGCATCCACCACCCTCTCCTATTTATAGTGGAGGCTTAGACCTTCTAGAAGTTTGATCCTATTGGGCTCCCGTTAAGGCCCAAAACAAACGGGACACATACGCACGCATTTTAATGCGCCGTCTTTATCTCCTCTTGACCTAACTAGCTACACCTTGCACCATCTTGCGTCTCGGATTAGCTAATAGGTCACCCTTGTCCATCTTGCACCACGCTTGAGTACATTGACCTCACCCGGCATCGCTGATCGTTCTGGACCTCAGCTCTCCAAGCCTAGTCCCGATCATCCTCACCATTGACCGTCGTTGACCACCAAGCAACCTGCACAACAATAGACAAGTAAACTGAATTTGGGAACAAGTTCTTCACAACTTGACCCATGTTAGTCAAAACATGCATCATGCACCATATATGCCCTGAAACTCATGACTTTGACCTAACACACGAATATCGCCGCCACACCAGGCGACGAACAAAGTGAAAACCGGTCAGACCGCCCCTCGGTCTTGTATTGAGTTGGGTGTTTACTGTATTTTAGTGCCAGAACAGCAGGATGGATTGTCTGATAATGGTGGGAAGTTGTGGAATTGGGAAGTTCGTTGGAGTGTAGTTGATTAGGTGTTGTTTTGTATTGATGTATCTTGTATTGAGTTGGGTGTTTACTGTAGGCGGAGTGGCTTCGGGATTGTTGTCACCTTCAAATCATCCCGGTCGTCGCAGCTAGAAAGGCAAGTGCATGGTATAATGATATTTGAGTGTTTGAAATTATTATTTAGTAAAGTGAATACTTGCCATGATTATTCATATGAATTATGCCTATTTTATATTGCTCACATGCTTCTGATAAATTGATGATGATGATAATTATGGAGGAACGATGATTATATTAGTTGCTAACGAAGAAAGATAATATGTAACACCCCAGCCCAACATTGAGGTTAGAATGCCACTAAACTACTATAACCATCTAATTTACATCAACTTACTATAAAATTTCAGCAAGCATAACAACATTAAAACCCATCCACGGGTCGCATTAACACAAGCATAGCACTATGACAATCATAGATAAATTAGACCTAGGAGCATAGCAAAATAATAAACCAAGATTAACATAAACCAAGCATCTATGGTTATTCAATACCATCATGTCCTAGATATAAATATTCATGTTATTCTAAAAGTTTCTCATGTCCAATGAATTAAATAATTGGGTGAAGTGCATGATTCCAAGTGCGCTAGCCCTTCCCGAGTAAAACGTCATCACTGGTCACCTAAAAACAACAATAGAGCAAGAATGAGTCCAAGACTCAGCAAATACATAATAAAGCCATAAACAATAGTTTATTAACCAAAATCAAAGTTATCATCATCATCCATT
The DNA here is from genome assembly GCA_036346395.1 of Hsuehochloa calcarea. Taxonomy (NCBI): domain Eukaryota; kingdom Viridiplantae; phylum Streptophyta; class Magnoliopsida; order Poales; family Poaceae; genus Hsuehochloa; species Hsuehochloa calcarea. The sequence continues at coordinate 50,893,299 of CM070610.1, read as the reverse complement.
TAGTTAATGCCATTGTCATTCACAAACAAACAAGCCATATTCCATATAGGTAAAGTTGCACAATTTAACAATTTACTTAGATATGCGAATGCACCAATATGCTCATGCTCATATGCATCTCATCACCGATCTGGGTATAGCGGAGTATTCACCGTCGATGACACACTCTATCCTTCACTCCGTGAAGTCCCCACCAAAGTAGGATTTTATCTAGAGCTCTCAGGACTAGTCATGTATCTTTCTCACCGACCTCACCGAATAGTTACATGACTTTCTCACCGACATCATGCAATCCTGTCATGGTGAATGTAAATGATGCGACATCTTTATTTATTCATCAACATAGTCCATCTCATTAACTCAATATCTCCTCCTCATTATCTCAATATCATAATCTCATTCACTCAAGGTCATCAATATCATGTATAAGAATAAACTGAACAAAAGCAAAATAAATAGCATGATAAGTAACAACAATGATCATGGTGAACAACCCATTGTTCACCACTCTACCATGTACTTGCCTTCCGCGGTGTGACGAGTTAGGAGGCAACGACGGAATTTCTCCACTCCCTGCCCCACCGCCTACACAAATATTTATTCAAAATAAAAATAACAAGATATGACGTGGCTACAAGCGTTTTACCATAACCCTCTATCTAATCAACGTAACCAAAAACTCAAAATGACGAATTAACTAATCGACCAATATCATTATTCCGATCATCGATGCGAGAAAAATCTTAATTAAATATCTGTAACTCCGAATGACTTGAAACCAGTGCTCAAATACTCTTAACGTAACAGGCTACGAAACTCTAGTTGGTGGGGTTCTTTGATTCGGCCAAACCAGTGGTCTAAACAACCGTTGAAAACAAGCGATGATATCTATCCGAATACAGACACAGCAGTAAAGAATATGGCATAACTTTTACTCTACAGATCCAATTGAGATGATCTTTATCAACTCAGAAAGATACTTTCAAGGGCTACAAAAACCTAGTTGGGTGGAAGTTCTGAATCGGACTCTAACTAGATCAAAACCGAGGGGCAAACCGACAGTTCCAAATTCTCAGGCAGACAGGACAGCGTGCGATTAAAAATTCATATCTCCTAAACCGTAAGGCAGAATCTAGTGAGGGGCAAACCACTATAAATAAATGCTCCCGACAGGCCCCCCTGCCCATTCCATTTGAGGCGCCGCCACCCTATTGCTGCTGCTGCCTCCTCCCGATTGGCCACCCTGCTGCTGTTGCCTCCTTCCATGCACATTGCTGCCCATTCCCTTTTGAGCTATCACCCCTGCTGCCTCCTCCCCAATTGTGGCACCTCTGCTGCCTCCTCCCACATTGCGCCACCTTGGAGAGAAGGGTAATGATCTATAACCCTTTATATTTGCTCTATACTAATCACTAATGTGTCACGATCTGTAACCCTTTATATTTGCTCTAGACTAATCACTAATGTGTTTGGTCGTTATGAAGGGTACTTGCAATTATTAATATAATTTAACAGTAATTAATTTGTTACGTGTGTATACGTGTAGATGGACCGAAACTAGATGTATATTGAGAACCGTGTGAGTGAAGAGTATATTAATGGCGTGTTGGCTTTTAGAAGAGCCGCCGAGCAGGATATGTTGAAGAAGTGGATAAAATTTATGTACTGTCCATGCATTGATTGCGGTAATATGAAAATATTTAACAACCCGGCGCAGATCGAAGCTCACTTAGTATGAAGGGGTTTCAAAAAAGGATATACATGTTGGACCAGTCACGGTGAAGAGCAGATTATACCTAAGTCGATGTGACGACATCGTAGGAAGTCAACGATATGCAGGGTGTGGAATGTGCTTTTGATGAGGATAAGTCGCATGATGACAATCTGGATCAGATGCTACGCGATGCAGAAAGGAAGTACGGTGAGAGCGAGTTTTGTAAATTCGATGGCTTAATGGAGGACTCGGGGAAACCTTTGTTCCCTGGCTTCAAGCCGGAATACACAAGGTTGTCAACCGTGCTTGAACTGCTGAAATTGAAGGCAAGCAATGGTTGATCCGACAAGAGTTTTACGGCGTTGTTAAGTCTCTTAGCTAACATCCTTCTAGAGGGAAACGTGTTGCCCAGCACAACCTACCAAGCTAAGAAGGTTCTTTGTCCATTGGGAATGGAAGTAGAAAGAATACATGCATATCTGAACGATTGTATCCTCTACCGTAAAGAGTATGCAGACATGCATGTATATCCCGTGTGCAAAGCATCCTGATAAAACCGTAAGAATACTGCTATGGCGAAGCAAGGACCTCCTGCTATGATGTTGTGGTATCTGCCTGTGATCCCACGTTTGAAGGGTTTATTTGCGAACCGAAAGGAGGCAAGATTGATGCGTTGGCACTCGGAGGAGTGTAAGAAAGATGGGAAGCTCAGACACCCTGCTTATTCTGCCTAGTGGAGAAACTTCGATCGGAGCTTCGAAGAGTTCGGTGCGGAACCGAGGAACATAAGGTTAGGGTTGAGTACGGACAGAATGAATTCTTTCGGTAACATGAGCAGCCGACATAGCACCTGGCCTGTGAATCTATGTATGTACAACCTGCCTCCTTGGTTGTGTATGAAGCAGAAATACATTTTGATATCACTACTTATCCAAAGGCCGAAGCAACATGGGAACGAAATTGATGTGTACCTAGCACCATTGCTGGAAGATCTTGTGACACTTTGAAACGAAGGGGTACAAGTATGGGATGCGTACAAACGAGAGAACTTCACTTTACGTGCCATGTTATTATACACCATCAATGATTTTCCTGCCCTTGGTAACCTGCCGGGGTTCAGTACAAAATAAGCCAAAGCCTGTCCGCACTGCTTAGATGGTACCGAGAGTGTATGGCTGAACAACTCGCGTAAAACTATGGATATGTGTCACTGTAGGTTCCTTCCCAGGATTCACCCATACCACAAGATGAAAAAACAATTCAACGGAAATAAGGAGGATGGTTCAGCTCCAAGGCCTTTTAGAGGGAAAGAGGTCTATGATATGGTCAAGGATATTGATGTTGTGCTTGGAAAGGGACGTAAATTAAGGACCTCTCAGAAAAACATTTGGAAGAAGTGGTCAATTTTTTGGGACTTGCCTTATTGGGAGCACTTAGAAGTTCGCCACTGCATCAACGCATGCACGTGCAGAAGAATGTATGTGATAGCTTGATTGGTCTCTTACTGAACATTAGTGGCAAAAGAAAAGACGGTGTTAACGCACGGCGTGACTTGGTTGATATGAACATAAAAACCGAGTTAGCACCGAAAGAGACCGATAAAGGACGAACGTACCTTCCCCCAGCTTGCTACACTCTGTCCAAGGCTGAGAGAAATGAACTGTGTCAAAGCTTGCATGGCGTGAAAGTTCCGTCCGGTTACTCCGCCAATATTAAGAAACTTGTTTCCATGAAAGATTTGAAATTAATTGGCATGAAGTCTCATGATTGTCATGTGCTGATGACACAAATGCTTCCTGTTGCAATTAGGAGTATCTTGCCGAACAAGGTCCGAGTGGCAATCTTTAGGCTGTGTTATTTCTTTAACTCAATTGCTTATAAGGTCATCGATCCCGAAGGACTCGACGCTCTGCAGGCCAAGGTGGTGACGACTCTATGTTATCTTGAGATGTATTTCCCTCTGTCTTTTTTTGATATCATGGTCCATCTCATTGTTCACCTTGTTAAATAGATAAAGATATGCGGCCCTGTGTTCCTATGTTGTATGTACCCTTTCGAGAGATACATGGGAATTCTGAAGTCCTACGTAAGGAATCGATCTCGGCTGGAGGGCAGTATCATCGAAGTTTATGCAACCGAAGAGGTCATTGAGTTCTGCGTCGACTACATGGCTCAGGTGGAACCGCTAGGTGTGCCTCTATCTCGTCATGAGGGAAGACTGGAGGGTATCAGGACCATCGGAAGGAAAGCAATCACTCCCGATCTAGATACATACGCGCAGGCCCATTTCACGGTCTTGCAACACATGACCCAAGTGTCCCCGTACATTGACGAGCACAAAGACATGGTACGCCAACAGAATCCAGACCGGTCGGAGGTTTGGATAACGAGAGAGCACAACCGTCGGTTCAACGAATGGTTAAAGGTGCGATTCACTGGATGGTCATCAAGTGATGAAACACTGCTATTGTTAGCAAAAGGGCCAAAATTTACAATTGTGACATGGCAAGGATATGACATAAAATAGGTACACGTTTTATACGGCAGCTCAGGATAGGAAGAGCACAGTTAAGAACAGCGGTGTCCGCATAGATGCATTTCACGAGGGCTCAATACCGCGGGGGCACGCGGGTTGAACTCGTACTATGGTTTTGTAGAGGAGATTTGGGAGCTTGACTATGTACTTTTCAAGATCCCCCTGTTTCGATGTCAATGGGTTAAACTTCCGCAGGGCTTGAAGGTCGACAAGTACGGCGTCACTACTGTGGACCTCAAACGTGTCAGATACAAGGACGAACCATTCATACTCGCTAAGCAAGTTGTTCAAGTTTTTTATGTAACGGACCCAGCAAGTAAGAACCGCCACGTAGTTCTTCATGGGAAAAAGAAGGATTGTCGGAGTTGAGAATGTCGTGGATGAGAAAGAGTACAATCAATTTGACGAGTTGCTCCATTCGGAGACGACATCAGAATGGAGGAAGAACCCAGTGAGGAAGCTAGCTATATGCGCGTCGATCATCATGAAGGACTATATTTCAATTAAGCATGTATTTCATTGTAATTTGATGTTAACATGAAAACACGTCACGTGTTATGGACTTGTTCTTCCATTGTAATGTGATGTCAACGTGTAATTGTCATGTGTTATGGACTTGTCATCTCTAATGTTGATGTTAATGTGGACTTGTTAGAGTTATCAACTTGTTGATAATATCATCTTTGAAACCTTGTTGGAAATACACACAAATGGGGCTTGGCGGTCTGACCGCCAGGGGTCATCGGTCTGACCTGTGCCAAATAGGTCAGACTGCCATGTGTTGGGCGGTCCGACCGATTTGGCGGCGGTCGGACCGGCCATTAGTTGGGTCGATTCCTATTGAGGAAGAGTCAGATACCACATGAGTGGGATCACAACGCATCAATCTTGCCTCCTTTCGGTTCCTATTTGGCGGTGGTCGGACTCGGTGCTTGCGCCTTCATGAGTGGGATCACAACGCATCAATCTTGCCTCCTTTTGGTTCGCAAATAAAAGCTTCAAACGTGGGATCACAGGCAGATACCACAACATCTTAGCAGGAGGTCCTTGCTTCGCCTTCGCGGTATTCTTACGCTTGTATCGGGATGCTTTACACACGGGACATACATGCATGTCTGCATACTCTTTACGGTAGAGGATACAATCGTTCGGACATGCATGTATTCTTTCTACTTCCATTCCCAATGGACAAAGAACCTTCTTAGCTTGGTAGGTCGTGCTGGACAACACGTTTCCCTCCAGAAGGATGTCAGCTAAGAGACCCAACAACACTGTAAAACCCTTATCGGACCAACCATTGCTTGCCTTCAATTTCAGCAGTTGAAGCACGGTTGACAACCTTGTGTATTTCGACTTGCAGCTAGGGAACAAAGGTTTCCCCGAGTCCTCCATGATGCCCTCGAATTTACAAAACTCTCTCTCACCGTAGTTCTCTTCTGCATCGCGTAGCATCTGATCCAGATTGTCTTCATGCGACCTATCCTCATCAAAAGCACATTCCACACCCTGCATATCGTTGACTTCCTCGGCGATGTCGTCATTACTGACTTCCGGTATAATATGCTCTTCACCGTGACTGGTCCAACATGTATATCCTTTTTTGAAACCCCTTCGTATTAAGTGAGCTTCGATCTGCGCCGGGTTGTTAAGCATTTTCATATTACCGCAATCAATGCATGGACAGTACATAAATTTTATCCCCTTCTTCAACATATTCTGCTCGGTGGCTCTTCTAAAAGCCAACACGCCATTAATATACTCTTCACTCACACGGTTCTCAATGTACATCTAGTTTCGGTCCATCTACACGTATACGCACGTAACAAATTAATTACTGTTAAATTATATTAATAAACCGCAAGTACCCTTCATAATGACCAAACACATTAGTGATTAGTCTAGAGCAAATATAAAGGGTTACAGATCATTACACATTAGTGATTAGTATATAGCAAATATAAAGGGTTATAGATCATTACCCTTCTCTCCAAGGTGGCGCAATGTGGGAGGAGGTAGCAGAGGTGCCACAATTGGGGAGGAGGCAGTAGGGGTGACAGCTCAAAAGGGAATGGGCAGCAATGTGCATGGAAGGAGGCAGCAGCAGTAGGGTGGCCAATGGGGAGGAGGCAGCGGCAGCAGTAGGGTGGCGGCGCCTCAAATGGAATGGGCAGGGGGGCCTGTCGGGAGCATCTATTTATAGTGGTTGTATATCACAGACGGTTCTTTACAAGAACCGTCTGTGATAAATGACTATCACAGACGGTTCGTATAAAAAGCCATCGGTGATGACACATAGAATCACATACGGTTCTTACTGACAACCGTCTGTGAAGTATCACAGACGGTTGTTTTAATAAACCATCTGTGATATGTCCATATCACAGATGGTTAACGAAGAACCGTCTATGATAATTTTATCACAAACGATTCCCAAGGAATCGTCTGTGATGAGGTGTCTTCTATTGCCTGTTTTGTAGTAGTGACAGAGCTTCAGGTTTTGGAGAAAGTGCATGTGCACACATACTATGTTTTTTAAAACTTCACACACACACACACACACTAGATCGAGTATCTCATAATACCCTAATACAATACAAAATCACATGTATTTGTTTACTGTACTGACAAAAGGATATAACATTGTTGGAACCCCGGATATGCAATTCCAAGACCATCTGTGTATTCTGAACTAGTCCCATAATTAGTAGCTACTCCACACAGTTTGCAACATCGATGAAATCATATCCATGCAACAAGGTAGCTAAGAAGCAGATAAAATAATATTACTTAGTAGCACAAGGACCATATGGTCAAGGTTTACAGAGTTTGCCACGTATGGCTAAAGATAACAGAGTAAACTTGCAGCGGAATAAAACAACTTGTGGTAGCCATCCGACATACATGCAATCGAGTGGAGAACGCGACCTAGTTCGCGTAGTCTTCAAAATATTCCTCATCGTAGAACTCTATGTTCCTTGGTTCTTCTGCAGGGATTGATCAACAAATGACGTATAGCTATGAGTACACAAAGTACTCAGCAAGTCGTAGGAAAATATATGCAAATAGTATTCATGCAAGGCTTGATAAGGATAACTTTATGGTTATTTTACAAAAAACAATATTAACAGTAAATAGATTGAAGAACATAATTTAAAAGATTAAGTACATAAGTAAACAAGTTCTTTGAAACAACTAGTTAACAGCCTGTTCACTTCCCAACCAACAACCAGATCACTTCTCGGCCCAATCATGCCAACATTTTTATGAAAATCTACCCCTCGTGTGAAATCACCAGGCATTGTCTATAACCGGGGACACAACTATTCGAAAAGTTTTTAACACTCTACTGAGGTTGTACAGCTTGACCCACAAGAGATAATCATCTTGATAAAACAAACTTTTTCTTAGACATATGAATCAAGGAGAGACAATCACAAGGCTTTTACAAAACTCTGTTTTGACTCGGTTCCGCTCGCTAAGGTTTCGCCATTTTGGACCTCTATCTTTTGCGCCATTTCGTCAACCAAAATAGAACCGAACCAAAACCTTGCTAATTAGTTGGCCAGGTCCACCCCATCATGGACATGTGGTTGTACGGTATGACCCAGATCAATGGCTCACAAAGTTAAGTTCTTAGTGATTGCTCAGGCGAGACCACCTCAACCCATGTGCTTCGCGCACTTAATTTGCTTCGCACATTCCTTCTTTACTACCCGACTACTCGCCCAAGTATAAATCATTTTCACTCAACCCGGCCAAATGGCAACACTTGCCATGGCACAACAAATTTTAATAACAGTGGCTTCCACCATAATTCCATATATCATTAACTAAGATTTAACATTTTATGAACATTTGATCGAGAAACCATCGCATAACTAAAGCATGACTAAGCATAATACACACCTATGTTGGTATTACAATAATATCCAACTAAGATTACCCAACCTATAGTGTCTAAGGGACATGTCAACATGTCATTCATAATTATTCAAGGAGTCATACTGTCAAGTAGGTATTTAACTATTCCCCGAAAACAATTAATATAAAAATAGTGATACATGCTGATATAAAATAATAAAATTTAAAAAATAGGTTTAATATGATCAAAGGTCTATGACGTGCTTTCGTTGAAGGTTTTGGTTGCTTCGGTCTCGGGTCTAAGAATTCTTTCGAAACGTCAGAATCTACACGAGCGAACAGAGCCAAATAAATAAAATAATTCCAAATAAAATCCAACAATTACAAAACTAGAACCAAAAGAAAGATCCTGAATTTAGATGAATTTTAATATTTGAATCACTCGAATCGGAGTTCGAACGAAGGAGAATGGACTCTTGGAAGTTTTGAAATCACATAGACAGAAGGAGGTTTCGACTGGTCGAAAGGTTTCGGCTACCTGGTCGAAAGAGGTTCGACTGGAGGCAACGAAGAGAGCGGTGGTGAGGTGGCCGGCGATCAGGCTCGACGGAGCGGTTGAAGACGGCGAGGGTGCTCCTGCAGTTCTTCAGCAGCGGGGAGGTGCACACCAGGTAGGCCGCGATCTGGCGAAGTCAACGGCGAAGACCATGTTAGCGGAGAAGCTTGACAGCGGTGCTGGAGGCCGTGGCGTGAACTCCAGCCAGCGGCGGCAAAACTCGAAGCGTGGTGAAACGAGGGCGAGAGAGAGAGAGAGAGAGAGAGGGAGTTGAGGGGAAAATAGGGAAGGGCAAAAGGGCTCTCTGGGGCTCCATTTAAAGAGGAAGGAGGGGGAAAAACCGGGCGACAAGGTGGAGTGGCGGGATAGATTGACCATACCACAGACGGTTACATAATAGAACCGTCTATGATATCCCTTTATTAGGTGGGAACCGCTAGGGTTTGTGCGCCCTTACTCGCCACTCTCCCTTACTCTCGCCCATTCACCTCCCCAGCGCCTTAGCCCCTTGCCCTCGCTCGTTCACCTCCGACCTTGACGCTGCAGCCCGAAGCCTCCTCCCCGACGCTCTCGTTCGCCTCTGACCTCGACGCCACCGCGCCCGACCTCGACGTCGCCGGCCCCGACATCGATGCCGCCCGAAGCCTCCTCCCCAACGCCTCCGAAGCCACCTCCCCGACCTCGACGCCGCTCGGCCTCCTCCTCCCCCTTCCTCCCCCACCGCCATTCGAAGCCACCTCTCAAGGTACGTCTCCGCTCATTGTGCCTCCTCCGGTCCTCCAGTCCTCCAACTTCCCTCCTCTCCAGTGGCCAACACTGTGAAGCGCTACTAAAACTGATAGAGCAGTACACTAAGTCACTAACAAACTTGCGCATTCTTAGGTGAAGCGCTACTAAAACTGATAGAGCAGTACACTAAATCACTAACAGACTTGCGCATTCTTAGGTGTAGTTGATTGAAAATAGCTACTTGGCACCTTTAATTAAGCACTAAGTCACTAACATACTTGCATTATGTCATGTACAGATGCACAATTCAAGCTTCCAGTCTAATATCGAGTATCGTATTTTATATTGTTGTTGCTCTATTGCGGTGAGCCTTTATTAGTCCTCAATTATTTGTGATGTATGTTTGTGCATGTGCGCACAGGAGAGGCAGAAGTAATGAAAAAGAGGCTATAATGTTATTTTCTATTTTAAGATCTTTAAATGCCTATGAGTTTATTGGATTAACAATATTTATCTTAGACATGTTTCGGGGTTAAGTTGATCCTCCACATGTGCAGCGCCTATCAGATTCCATTTTCAAATTATCTCCCATGTAGGAAAGCTAACTGCTTATTAGTATAATGTTGCTCAGGCTGCTAGATAATTTTTTTTTGAAGGCTTGAAGAGTAAATGGGTTGGTTTCTAGGTGTCATGGCAATATGGTTATGCTAATTCATTTGATTAGCCGGTGATTTTGTTATTCTTTGTAGATTTAGTTTTCATATCTGGGGTGATCTGTATTACTATTGTGCGTATGCCAATTATTGGTATTATATGCATGTTATTTTACTACCCTCATAGAATTTTTATGACGTATTCGTATTATGTGCATATTCTTCAATATTAATGGTATTTGTGCCTCAGTCATGTGCTTCGTGCATAATTTTTGTTATTAAGTCCTAATCATACTCCTTGCATATATTTTTGGAAAAGTGTACATTTAGTGTTTTTTTTATCTATTCTCTTGATTGTTTGCCCAGTATCCCATGAGTACCTTTTCAGTTTTCAGTTTTCTTTACTACATATTCTATATTTAAGTTCAATGGGTAAGTGTGGATATCGTGAGGATATGTGCACGATCTCAGGATGATGAGTCAATTGGCAATGGCGTTATTGGTTTGCAAAATCTCGCGTTTTCGGGTTTGCTCCAAGGCTGTCAGGCCACTGGCGGTCTGACCGGTTGTGCAGGGCGGTCGGACCGCCCGTGGAGCAGTCCGACCGGCCATGGTGACCGGTCCGACCGCTCCCTTGAAAGTTGTGTTTTTGGAGCTGGGCCAAAAATAGGTTGTGTAGGCAAGTGAGGGGAGTCTCCTGGATGTGGTCCCATCATTTTTGGAGCTCCCAGTCAAAAGTTCTATTCGATTGAAATTTCCAGAAGGTTTCGGAATTTCTCGCTTGAATTTTGGCTAAGTCTTTTGGACCGGTCCGACCGCCGTTGTGGGAGCGGTCCGGCCAAGATGAATCGGTCGGCCGGCCTGGGGCTGGTCGGACCGGCGATCCTGGAGGTGAGCCAAGTGTTGCATTGAGTTTGTTCTGAGTGTGTTATTACATGAACTTCAATGCTTTATTGATGTATATTGCATTGCGAAACTAACGTGGGTCAAGTTGTGAAGAACTTGTTCCTAAGCGGTTTGTTTGTCTATTCTTTGCGGTGGCTTGCGGTCAGCGGCGTCAGCGGTGAGTGGATCGAGACTACGCTTGGAGAGCTGAGGTCCAGAACGATCATGGATACCGGGTGAGGTCGTGTGACTCAAGCATGGTGCAGAATGGACAAGATGGATCGAACGGGTGGTTCGAAACAGCTGGTTGGATCAGGCGGTGCAGATATCGATGCGAGTCTCTGGGAGGTTCCGATGGGATTCGGACAAGAGAGGCTTGGCGTCGATGAGAACCGCTGATCAACCTACACGTGGTGAAGCAGGCGATTGCTTCAACAGATTTGTGTGGGTCCCATGTGTGAGTGGGCCCCAAATGTGACTCTAGTCCTCTTTAGTATAAATAGGAAAGGGGGAGAAGAAAAACTCTTGAGGCATTCATTTGGTTTCCCCCCTTGCTTTTCTAGGGTTAGGGTTTGGAGAGGAAGAGAGGGAGAGATTGTATGCTCCTTGGGTGAGCTCTTGTCCTCCTAGTTGGAGTGGCTTTGTAAGCATCTTGTGAGATCAATCAATCTTGTGATGCTTGCTTGAGAGATCATTTGTCTCCTCTTTGTGTTCTTCTCTCATTTGTATGAATTTGGTGCTTCCTTGATTCAAGGGTTTATGCTTGGTCTCTTGACCCATTTTGTCTTGCTTTGATGTGGTGGAATACTCCTAGAATCTTCTAGACCATCAATCCCCACAAGCAAGTCTTGAATCAAAGTTTTTCATATTTCTAGGGTTTGTGCACTTCTTGATTAAATCCTTGAGAGATCGATTCTGCGAAGTGGATCTGAAGGATCGTCGCTAGAAATAGGTCTCTAATATCATTAGGGAGGTGTGCTCGAAATTTGGTCAAGTTTCATTGGTTGAATCAAAAGTTGGATCAAATTTCGTTTTGGATTTGGGTTCATTTTTCAGTTCTGGACTGAACCGGTCTGACCGGTATTTGAACGGCGGTCCGACCGCCCGTATAATCAGACCGCTGTACTGCCGGGTCGAACCGCTGTCCACCGGTCCGACCGCCGATTAGTTGCTTGGTCGATCCATTGTTGAGCGTCGGTCCGATCGCCTGCGTGGTAGCCGGTCGACCGCTGTGCCTGATCAACCCTTTGAGTTTAAGTCTCCACATTTGTGTCGTGTGGTTGTCGGGGGTTATCGAATTCAGCACAAGGTTTCCGCTGTGTGCTTACTGATCTTCTTAGCCTTCATAGCTAAAGGAGTAAAGTTCGTGTTGAATTTGATTTAGGCGAGAAAGTTTTGAAAGCGCCTATTCACCCCCCCCCCCTCGATCGCCTTCCGGTCCTACAAGTGGTATCGAGCAGGTTAGCTCTTTGCTATAGATCTTAACCGGTCTTTGGAGCCATGGCGATGGCGATATTCAATCGAGCCACATGTTTTTGATGGAGTTGATTTTGCGTATTGGAAGGCGAATGGAGGCCTACATCGAGGCTCAAGGGCACGCGATTTGGCTTAAGGTGAAAAACCCTTATGTCGTGCGGTAGATGACAATTTGATCACTCGGATGTGGAGAACAACGGCAGGCTCGGAATTTTTGATTCAAGGCCTTAGTCGATCGGAGTTTGGCGTGTCGCTCATTTCTTTGTCTGCTCATGAGATCTGCGGACTCTTTGTGATTATCACGAGGGTCCACCGCAATCAAGGAAGTGAGACAGAACCGACTTAAGAAAGCATACTCAAGATCGAGCAAAGACACGGTGAATCTTTAGATGAGTGTGGGGAGATTTTCTAAAATTCTTCATGATCTCATTTGTTGATCTTGTATTTTAGAGTCAAAAATGCACGCCAACCTTTGGGTGCTTTAGATGTGAAGGTGCGGGGATGAAGATCACGCCATCAATGACAACATCACATGAGTGAGCTTACCATGGATAAGCTTTACTCGAGGTTGAAGACACATGAGATTGATTTTATCTCGCGTCTCCCCACGTGAGCCGATGGCTTTAGTGGTTGACAACTCTAAGGGTAGATATCTTGATTCTTTTAATGTTAGCTCATCCGGATTTTCTTTATGCCTTTGCATTCTTTGAGCGATGAGCAACTTGAGAGACTACCCGAGGATGACTTAGCCCTCCTATCCACAAAATTCACGAGCCTACAATAATGTGAGGAGTAGGAGGAGAGGTGGACCTATCACATGCTTTGAATGTGGTGAGCAGAACCACATTCGTTCTAGATGCCCCAAGTGAGGGCAAGGAGGAGAAGGAGTCACAAAGGCATCCTCAAGCGAGGATGCTAAGTCCAAGAAGACAAACTATCGCAAGTTTGTCAGCCGAGTCCTTGAAGCTCTAGAGGATGTGAGCATGGAAGATGTGGACTCGGAGTCGGAGGACGACAAGAGTGACTCCCGTGGCAAGAAGAAGGCACGTGATTTCACTGGCATGTGCTTTATGGCTAAGAACGACCACGGCGATTACTCCTCCAACAAATGAGGATCCTTTTAGTGATCCCGATGAGGTATGCCCTTCACTTCTCGACATGAAAAGGGCTTTGGTGCTTGCGAACAAAAATTGCATAAGCAAGCTAAATTGATTAAGAAACAGATACTATGATTGATAATTTGAACCTAGAAGTGGTTAGGCTCAAATCCATTAATCCTGATGATTTCTGTGATTCATGCTCTAGCTTGCTTAATGAATTGTCAAGCTTGAATAATGCTCATTCCTCTGTTGAAAAACAATTGGAAAATGCTCTTTCCGAACTAGAATCTCTCAAGTCTAGTTACATTTGCATGAATGCCATTCCGCTTGATGTGATTTGCTTTAGAAGCTATTCCTTTAAATTGCTCAAAGCGTGCTTTGCTAGAATTGAAACTGGATAGCTCTTTAAAAGAATTGCAAAATTTGATGCTAGTCACACTTGTTCTCATTGTAAGAATAATCGAATTAAAATGCAAGAGATGACCAAATGGTTGCTTATTCTAGAGTTGCCTCTTGTGAAAATTGCCCTAAGCTTACAATTGAGATTGAAGCTTTAAACAAGACTCTTGAAGAGAAGCTAAAATTGAAAGATCCTTGTCTCTTCTTGCTTCCAAGAAAGTCATTGATTCTTCCTCTTGTATGTTGCATCTTTGAAATTGATATTGCTATTGGTAAGATACAAGAGGCTTTTAGAGTCAAATTTAAGGAGCAGTTGAATAGGATTGGAGAGTCCTATTGTGTGTCTTGTGAGGCTCTCAAAGTGGAAGTGGATCTTCTTAAGAGCAAACATGTTGAGGCAATCGATTCTAAAAAGTGCTCCAATTGTGGTGTTTTGGCAAAAGAGAACGATTACCTCAAAATGACTCTTGAGAGGTTTTCTAGCGGGAAAAAGAAGCTCAACTTGATTCTAGACCAATCCAAGGTGAGTGTGAAAAACAGTGGCCTAGGCTTTAAGTCCCTAGAGCTTTCCAAGAATCTCACACCAAAGATTGCTAGAATTGTGAAAAGTGGTTTGGTTGAGCAAGAATCTTCTTTGTCTTCAAAGGTTGTTCTTAAATCATGATTCTGCTCAATCTCTTTCTAGCAAGAAAGGTGCTTCGTCTCACCATCGGACCCCTCAAAGGTCAAGTACCATTGCACCTTCTGCAAGAAAGAGGGCCACACGGTTGAGTTTTGCTTCCGGAGAGCAAAGATTAAGAGGAAAGAGAGAATGAGCACTTTGAGATCCATTAGAGGAGTCTCTTCTACAGCTGTAGTCTCTAGAGCCGGGCAGCCTATTCAGCGTACCACATATAGGCCTAGGCTTGTAGAGAATCTTGTTGACTCTTTTGGTGGGTCCAGGCAGCAGTGTGGTTTAGGATATCGTGAGGATAGACCACGGGAGCACCTAGGCAGGGGAGTATCGGTCTTTTGGTAGATCGTTTTGGAGAGGTCCAGGTGGTGCTCATGGGCATTCTTATGATTTTGTGCCTAATCATTTTTCTGCTGCTTCTTTTGCTATTCGCAGGCATCGTTCATCTCAGTACTGGACACCTAAATTTTCTATCTCAAATCCCAGTACTGAGGCATGGATGTTTTGAGGGAATTTTGCTCTTTTTGTTTTCATTGTATCATAATGCATTTTTTTATTTCAAATGTTGTGCATTGCATAATAAAAATTGTGGAGCTTTGAGTATTATCCTTGTATGGCTTGATTTCATACTCTATACCTTGTCATATCAAGTGATAGTCTGTTGGACTTCTTTTATGGCTCTTCGTGTTTTGGCTTAGCTTTTCCCTTGCTAGCTTTATATCTGTGAGCGAATTGAATCGAATCATGTCTTGTTGGATCTTGTGACTAGTTTTGCTCTAGTGATCCTCTTATGATTCTTGCCATGTCTTTCAAGCTGAATTGAGTCTTGAACTTATTTTGAGATGAAAAATGAGCTTTTTATCTTCTTAAGTCAAGCAAATGAAAAAAAAAAAGATTTTCTGTGCGAAAAAACTGATCTCACCAATTCTTTCTCATGAGACGGCTTGCCATTGCACTAGGCATGAACTCAGGGGGAGTTTTGGATGACCTAGATCATTCTTTTAAGCTTATCGCTTGAGATGGTCGCGGCAAGGCTTGAGATCTAGCACAGCAAAAAAAAATGCCCAAAAAGGGCTAAGTGCTTGAGCTTTGCTTCAAAAGAATTTTCTTAATGCTCAAAATGCCTCAATTCCTGTTTTGAGTCTCTTTTTGCTTATAGACATGGCTTGACTCATTATTGGTTGCTTTTAGTGAATCTATGACATTGAGCAACCTTTCATGGTTTTAATTTGTTAATCTCAGTTTACGCTATCTTGGTGTTAGCTTTGCAGTACATGTTTTGCCATGATTGAATATAGCTTCTACTCTTTATATGGCTTGGTATATGTCTTGTACTGTCTACATAGATAATGGTCATGGCTCCTTTTGCTAAATTTCAAATAAAGTCATTTCTTCATGCTCGTTCTTCTCTCATGCATCTTGATGAATTCATTGTCAAAGGGGGAGAAGGATTGAAGAAAATGCTGCCTTGGAGCTTTTGGTTCACATAAGGTTTCATACATAAAAGAACACACACACACAAAAATTTTACGTGAACCTTTTGAAAATTTGTGATCATAGTGAGTTGAGTCTCGGGTTTTATTGCCTTTTCTGATTTGAATTGCAATTCAAGAAGACTCACAATGATCAAAGGTCAAATAGAACATGTTGTTTTTCATATGGACCTTAGTGAGATTTTTGGCCATCTTCTGGATTTTGAATCCTTTTGTGCGTTCAATGCCTTATCTCACTTGCCTTCACTATTCTGAAGCCAGCTTGGTCGGTTCCTAAGCTTTTTCTTGCTTATGGACCAAGTTGTGCCTTTATCTGCAACGCGAATTTTTACTTTTCATTTTGAAAAACCACATTTTCTTGAAAATTGCCAATGTGTTCATCAAGGGGGAGATTGTGGATATCGTGAGGATATGTGCACGATCTCAGGATGATGAGTCAATTGGCAATGGCGTTATTGGTTTGCAAAATCTCGCGTTTTGGGTTTGCTCCAAAATTTGTCGAGCCATCGGCGGTCGATCGGTTGTCTTGGGCGGTCGAGACCGCCGTGGAGCGATCCGACCGGCCATGGTGACCGGTCCGACCGCTCCCTTGAAAGTTGTGTTTTTGAGTGGGCCAAAATAGGTTGTGTAGGCAAGTGAGAGTCTCTGGATGTGGTCCCATCATTTTGGAGCTCCAGGTCAAAAGTTCTATTCGATTGAAATTTCGGAAGGTTTGAATTTCTCGCTTGAATTTTGGCTAAGTCTTTTGGACCGGTCCGACCGCCGTTGTGGGAGCGGTCCGGCCAAGATGAATCGGTCGGCCCGGCCACAGTGGGGCGGTCTGACCGGCAATCCTGGAGGTGAGCCAAGTGTTGCATTGAGTTTGTTACGAGTGTGTTATTACATGAACTTCAATGCTTTATTGATGTATATTGCATTGCGAAACTAACGTGGGTCAAGTTGTGAAGAACTTGTTCCGGAAGCGGTTTGTTTGTCTATTCTTTGTCGCGGTGGCTTGCGTGTCAACGGCGTCAGCGGTGAGTGGATCGAGACTACGCTTGGAGAGCCGAGGTCGAGCGATCATGGATACTGCGGGTGAGGTCGTGTGACTCAAGCATGGTGCGAATGGACAAGATGGATCGAACGGGTGGTTCGAAGCAATTTAGTTGGATCGGCGGTGCGGATATCGATGCGAGTCTCGGGAGGTTCCGATGGGATTCGGACAAGAGAGGCTTGGCGTCGATGAGAACCGCTGATCAACCTACACGTGGTGAAGCAGGCGATTGCTTCAACAGATTTGTGTGGGTCCCATGTGTGAGTGGGCCCCAAATGTGACTCTAGTCCTCTCTAGTATAAATAGGAAAGGGGGAGAAGAAAAACTCTTGAGGCATTCATTTGGTTTCCCCCCTTGCTTTTCTAGGGTTAGGGTTTGGAGAGGAAGAGAGGAGAGATTGTATGCTCCTTGGGTGAGCTCTTGTCCTCCTAGTTGGAGTGGCTTTGTAAGCATCTTGTGAGATCAATCAATCTTGTGATGCTTGCTTGAGAGATCATTTGTCTCCTCTTTGTGTTCTTCTCTCATTTGTATGAATTTGGTGCTTCCTTGATTCAAGGGTTTATGCTTGGTCTCTTGACCCATTTTGTCTTGCTTTGATGTGGTGGAATACTCCTAGAATCTTCTAGACCATCAATCCCCACAAGCAAGTCTTGAATCAAAGTTTTCATATTTCTAGGGTTTGTGCACTTCTTGATTAAATCCTTGAGAGATCGATTCTGCGAAGTGGATCGAAGGATCGCCGCTAGAAATAGGTCTCTAATATCATTAGGGAGGTGTGCTCGAAATTTGGTCAAGTTTCATTGGTTGAATCAAAAGTTGGATCAAATTTCGTTTTGGATTTGGGTTCATTTTTCGATTCGATGAACCGTCCGACCGGTATTTGAGCGGCGGTCCGACCGCCTCGTATAATCGAATCATTGATCGCCGGGTCGAATTGAACCGCCCACCGGTCCGACCGCCGCTAGTTCTTGGTCGGGATCATTGGTTGAGCGTCGGTCCGACCGCCGTGGTAGCCGATCGACCGCTTTGCCTGAGATCAACCCTTTGAGTTTAAGTCTCCACATTTGTGTCGTGTGGTTGTCGGGGGTTATCGAATTCAGCACAAGGTTTCCGCTGTGTGCTTACTGATCTTCTTAGCCTTCATAGCTAAAGGAGTAAAGTTCGTGTTGAATTTGATTTAGGCGAGAAAGTTTTGAAAGCGCCTATTCACCCCCTCGATCGCCTTTCTTCCTGGTCCTCAATAAGTTTTATTTGTTTACATAATTAATGTGTTTACAAGGCAATTTTACTTAATTGGTTGGGTAACTTCTATTTTTATGTATAAAATATGTTTCCAAGAGAAATTATCTTCAAAAATACATAGTGGATATCAACTTGCAATCCATAAAATTTTAGTTCATTGTGTATGTAACTTACAAAGATAGCAAGTAAGTGAGATGGCAGAGGCACTATCTTCGCCGCCATCATCGACGTCGCCGAATGCGTCTGGATATCCGAGCAAAGTGGTATGTAAGCGAGATGGCAGAGGAATAGCAAAATTGGCCGCGGGCCGAATGACTATCATGGAGGTCGGTGATGTTGGGATCCCTCCGAGTTCCAAGAAAGCAGCGGCAAGATTCTGGATCATCCGTGGAATACTTGGAAGGGAACGGGTCCCCATCACCACATCAAGCTGGAAGTATCTAACGAATGTACAGAGAGGCCAGCTGCGGACTGAAATTTCAGCCTCGTTCACTATCCCATAAGCAGACTAGGAACGCATACAATGACAGGAGTTGCTCGCGATGGGACACGCGTGAAGGACCTTCAAGAGCACGCTTATCACGAAGTACGTGAACATGAGTCGGAGCCCTTCAAGAAGTATAAATTCTTGTCACGGGATATATGGGACGCCTTTGTACGGATTAAGACGATGACCAAATTTCAGGAGCAAGTGCGGCACACAAAGCTCTCTAGGCGCAAAATACTTATCCCCACAAACTCGGCACCGCTGGGTACGCGGGTAAAACAATTGAATGTTCGACGGAGGACGAGAACGCAACCGGACCATTTGCTAAGATCACAGACGGGCGCGCTCAAACCCGGTTAAGAGTGGGGGCATCAGCGACATCTTCAGGCGGCATCTCTTTCACAAACCCGGCAGACGAGGTATTGTCCCAACGTGTGGTAAATATGTCGAATTATGTAGTTGTTAGTAAGTCCATAACTTCATAGTGTCTATAATAACATGATGATACAGACATCCTTAGCTATGTTGTTTCATATAATGTTTTCAATTCATTAAATACCTCAGAACAACATGAGCTTACTAAGAGAGTTGAAAAACAAGAGAAACTTATCCAACATGTGAATCTGTTCACTGAATTTCCTTTTAAATTAGTTGAGAATTTCATACTACCTAAAACTAGTGTTTTGCTTGTGCTCAGATTGGAAGATTCAATAATGAACGGAGATGAATGATATGAGGCTGTTCTTGAAGAAATGCCGTCACAATGGAGGAGAAGCTCGTGGGAGACAAGTAAGGGAAGAGAAGCCAAAGAATCCAAGTCAAATTCGAAACTTCCACAAGCCCAACCAAATTCAAACTCGGAATCAACTCAGAATTCAATTCGGATTCGGAATCAGCCTCAAATTCGGATTCGGAATCAGCAGGACAGTCCGGAGTAAAAAGGTCATAACTTTCTCATACGAAGTCCGATTTGGGTGTTTTTGGGCTTGTTGGAAAGCTAACTTCAAGCCCGATACAATGGATCCTCCCTCACAACGAAATTAGTTCTGTATCAAAATATATGACCAAAACAATATGATAATTGTAAAATCAGAGTTTCCTTTTTTGTTTTGGAATGTGTCGGAATTAGAGTAGGACTCCAAATCCGAATTAGAATAGGAGTAGGGCCTCTTGGCAAGCCATGAGGAGGAGTAGGGGCACTATATATTGAGGGGTAGGCCCCCATTGTAACCTCAGACCACGTTTAATATATTTTCAAAGCTTTTGCTTGATTCTCCTGTTGTGCTTATAGCCAAAACAGAGGGAATTGGGCGTTGAGAACAAGGGGTCGTTCTTGCTTTTCCGCTGGGAATTGAGGGTTCGACGATCTTCGCTTGTGGTCAGCGAGGATCCAATCAAGTGTGTGTTTGGGCGAATTTTCCATAGAGTTGCAAGTCGGTGCATTGGCGCGGGGGATCAGCTGGTGGTTCGTCAGGATACACAAGTTATCAAGAGGTTCTACGTCGAGAAGATCGGGCACCCCGCATCACATGATGACCTCTTGTAGCAAGCATTGACTTCCGCATGTTCCCAAGGCTCCTTCAAAGCAGACAGGGAGAAGGATCTACGATCTACGGCCCTGGGAAATAAGGAGCACCCGGGTCGCACGCGAGATGTTATAGTTTACATACCTTGGAGGGATGGATTCTGACACGACTCTGACACGTGTAGGAGTAGGAAGAGATCCAAGGCTGAGCACGACGCCCGGTTGGAACAGGTGCTTACTGTAAAATTTTAAAGACAGATAACAAGATTGCAGGATCAAATGAATCAACTCCTCAACTAGTCGCAAGCTGCCCCCGTTATTTTGACAGCCTAGTCCTCCTGAACATTGGAGTAGCATCGCGAACACGCCAAATTCTGAACACAACGACGCCCAATTACATATCGACAACATCAAGGTAATATACATCTCTGGAATACTCCAAAGATGGACCTATAGGACGCCTTAGGTAATCGCGTATCGTTTTGTTGGAGCCGACACCCTGCAAGCTCCAAGTGAGGATGGTTGTGTCCATTTCTATTAAGGTTGGGCGGGAGATGGTGTATCCATACTAGGAAGAGACAATGCAGCACGATGCCCAGCTGGCGCAGGGTTACGCCAGGGGTCCAGGTGGACATGGTACATGACAATTTTATGGTCGTCCCACTGGAGATTCGCCCGAACGAAGATATCATAACACTAGGAGATGCCATGTATACTTTTATTCAGTGGCCCAAGAAGGACATCACCCTAGACCCTACAGTGCCGCGATCTCGACACGACCATGCCTCTCCAACAGGACCCTCGATGACTCCACCTCAACCTTCACTTCAAAAGGTCGCCTCATTGGTTCCTGTGGAGAAGACGCCGAAGGAACAAGAAAAGCGTGTCTCCATATCGGTTCCCGAGTTGTCTCACAGGAAGACATGTAGCGGGCGAGTTGTTCAGGCCAAATCAAAATAGAAGAACATTAAGGCTCCTCTCAAACTCGAAAAATACCCCGTCGGATGTCCATTGGCCCTTGACACAATATTAGCCCACGCTGGATTAGGTTGCTAGTCTTTGCATGTCTGGGACATGCGGAAGACCAAAGAGAAAGGGTGCAGTACTGGATTCACCATCAGATACACAAAGGAGAATTTCCTCCACGAGCCGTGCCACTTCGTCGTGGACTTCGACTACTTATTCGACCTATTCAACCTCACTGCCCTCGACGCCTCACTTCTACGATGCTGGACATTGTAAGTGTGTACAATCAAGTTCTAAATTCACATAATACCGATAAATATCACAACTCATTGCTTACGTATAGATACATGATGAAAAATGCTTGGAGATGGAACGAACCGGTGGGTTTCCTCAACCCACAAGTGATCTCTGAGCAAACCATCAGCGAAGACGCATCATACGTCGTGAAATACATAACTACAGGATTGCTTGCTCAGGACGACAAGGACTACATAATGGTGACCTACAACCAGGAGTAAGTGCTTCACTACTTGCTATACAAATTTTATTTGTACTTTATACTCAGCACGAAGTTAGGTTTAATGACTATAGCTACATACATGAATAGGTACCACTGGATCCTTTTAGTCATTATACCAAAGAGGAATAAGGTAATATACCTTGATTCCCTACTCAACAAAACCCACGACTTCACCCGTCTGGAAGGAATACTCGACATGCATGCTCATTTCCTCCATACATAACTCATTGTAGTCTTTTTTTCATTTGGAATGGCCAAGGATAACTTTTTTGGAATCATGTAGGTCGTTCATCGCCTATGTTGTCGAGGGAGGGTCATACAAGGGATCGAGAGCCACACTGCAACACATGACGCGATTTTCGGTACTCGCTACAACACAATAATCCTATATCATACTTTGTAATAATGTGTCTCGAACTGACTATACCTATATATGTAATTCTATTTTTGCAGTGCCGCCAGCAAAAACAAGATCACCTATGTGTATTCTATGTTTGCTATCAGATGCACAAATCATGAGTGCTGAAATGAAAGATCCCGAGGTTTGTCTATCTCGCAATAATTATTTTCTAATTATAAATTTAAATATATATGCTTACTACTTTACTCCTACTAGCGACAGAGGTTGAACATAGATTTAGATGCACTCATTATGAAAGAGATCTGGGAGGTTCGAGGGAAGCTCTACTACTTCATCAAGACGGAGATCGTTAACGCTAGCGGAGAGTTTCACTCCGTCGACACCACTGAACGACCTTCAAACAATTGATTCAATTGTAATTCATTTTGAATAGTTGTAATTCATTGTAACTCTAGCGATAATACTTGAACATAATCTTTTGTAATTGATTTTGAGTTGTAAATGATCACTTTGAGTTATTAACAATTGATTCATCTGTGATGTATCTATTTTTTGTTTGCTTCTTTTCAGAGGGCATTGCTAGTAATTCCTGAGGGTAGCCGAAAATCACAAAAAATTTAGTCAGGTTAAAAAACTATCACAGATGTTTTTTTTGTTAAAACCATTTACGAAGGGATACTATCACATACGGTTTCAACAAAAAACAATTTGTGATACGTAGTATATCATAGGCGGTTCTATTTACAAATCGTTTGTGATATTTCTCCAATCACAGACAATTTGTAAATAGAACCGTTTGTGATAACCTACATATCACAGACGGTTTTTTGTTGAAACCGTATGTGATAGTATATCTTCACAGACCAGCAAAAAAATTTGTCAAGTCTTGTTTTTCTGTAGCTGATCAGGTTGAAAATCTATTGTGAAGTGTTGAACTTGTGGGGAATAACAATCCTGTCTTTTCTGCAAGCTGTCTTGGTATCGTATAGACTCGTAAGTAGTGTGATGGGGAGTTTAAACTAAGTTGTTAACATTTGAGCTAGCTACTATAAGCCTGTAAACGCTATTATGGGTTTCTTTTTTATTAATGGAAAATCTACTACTTTGAAATCTGCTAATCGGATACAACCAAGAAGTTTACATAATGCAGAACATACATGGATTGGACGCCCTTTTGGGGGTAGAGAGACCGCACGTAATATTACTTACAGAAAGTTAGCCTCCTTTTCACCGGCAAAGATTCAATTCTGATTTTTTCTCTAGATTGTTTGGCAAAAGAGAGTTTCCCCTCGCTTTACCGTTTTGCCAACCGAGTGCTATATGGTGGAGCGCACCCCCAACCTCTTCGCCTACTGCCTTCTTTTGCCCGACTTTGTCGATGGAGGTGTATTGGTGGGCCTGGGTCATGGCATAGCGGTCAAGCGAAAGAGTATAGCATGGGCAGACAAGGCATGTCGGCGTGGTCAGGCAACACGAACGAGACCGGCGTTGTCGATTACCATAGTCGGCCAGTGTAGTCGACTGGCGTTGCGTCTTGTTCGATCTACCCCAAGCGTGCACGAAGAGGGTGGGTTAAACCAACGATGTTTACGGGGTTATGTTTACGAAATGACTATAAGTGGTGGGAGAATCCACCTACTTATATCTGATTAATACAACACAAGGTCATAAATTCATATATTTTACCATAGTCTGGCATAATTTCACTTAACAAAGAAATAATATCGGGCTAGAACTTTGAACTTGATTCAAAGGAGGGGCCACTTCAATTATGCTAAATATCGGATTTGCTGAAATGACCGAAATAGGCCAGAATGACCGGTATTGAGGCCGGTAGGAGATTGAGCCTTCTGTGTGTTGTTTTCGGTACCGACATGGCATGTTCTAGTCATTTCGGTCGACATTGGAATAGAATTGATAAGTTTGCTTAAAAGCATAGCTGTCAATTCCATTCCGAAATTCATTCCAGTTTGTTTCTTGGTATGAAACGTGTCAGTACTGGCCTGGATTTTAATATAATATAATATATATAATATATATAATATATGTAATTATATGCACACATAATTTCACATGGAATCTCACTTCTTATACATACCGATAAAATAAAAATGACACATAGTTCAATAAATTCATAAACACAAATATTGTATGTAGTTAAATAATACAATACGAGGTCGTAACTTCATATATTTTACTATAGTCTAGCATAGTTTCACTTAACGAATAAGTAGTATTGGGTTGGGCCTTTGAGCCTACTTCAAAGGTAGGGTCACTTCAATTATAGCTAATACTGAAATTGCCAGAATGGTCGAAATGACCAGAATGACTAGTATTGACCGATATTGAGGCCGATACGAGATTGAGCCTTCCATGTACCATTTTGGGTGTTGGTATGGCATATTCAGGCCACTTTGACCGGTACCAGAATTAAATCGATAAGTTTGCTTAAAAGTCCATCAGCCATTCGAGGTTGGTTGATTGCATCTAGAAAATCGATTTTTTTGGCCGAAATAATACTATTTAAAGCGTGATTAGCAAAAATAGCACTATCATAGCCGTAATTGAAAAAAAAACGCTCTTGTCCGTACGATCACTGTGCGAACAAGCCACAGGGCGACACGTGGTGGTGAAACCACACGGTTACTGTGCGATTTAGTCACGGGACGACACGTGGCGGCTTGTCCGCATGATCACGGTGCTACATGTCGTCATGTAGCTTGTCGGCACGGTGATCTTGCGGTTTAGCCGCCACGTGTCGTCCAGTGACTAAACCGCACAGTAAACGTGCGGACGAGAGTGTCATTTTTATAATTACGGTTGTGAGGATAATATTTTTTTTTGCTAATCAAACTTCAAATAATATCATTTCGACGAAAGATTCTAAAAACGCGATCACACTCCGCGTCACCCGTCACCCTAGTAACATACCCGAGGAAGTAAAGCTCACGGTACGCAACATACAAAATTTGGCATAATTCAGCCATTTCGATTTTTGTTTTGTCAGTACTGACTTTCTTGCACATGTTTTTTAGTTTGTTTCCAAGAGTGTAGTTTGTTTTGAAAGTTGTTTGGCGTTTAAATTGATAGTATTGGCTTGGCCCTTGCAATTTCCACTAAATTTTTTAGGACTAAAGCGGAACATGCATAAAGTTTGTGGTAAATTTCGTGAAATCTGGAAACTTACTAATCCCTCTTTTCCGTTTCATCGTTCCACCGTAGGGTTCAGTCGTTCAGCAATCGACGCACCACAGAACAACCAAATTCCCCACCCCCAATCCCCCAACCTTCGTCGCTCGAGTCAAAACCCTGAGCAAGAGCTCTCCGCCTCGCGTGGCCGCCGCAACAATGGCGTCCCTCTTCAAGGTACGGATCCCCCGAACCCTAACCAAGCATCCGATTGATTCCCCCCGCCTCCCCGCTCATGCGGCTCGCGGATTTGCTGCTCCAGGATCCGAGCAAGCTGTCGGCGTACAGGGACCGGCGGTTCCACGGGACGCAGGAGGAGTACGAGGCGGCGCTGCAGGCATCGACGACGGTGTACGTGGGGAACATGTCCTTCTACACCACGGAAGAGCAGGCCTACGAGCTCTTCTCCCGCGCCGGCGAGATCAAGAAGATCATCATGGGCCTAGAAAAGAACTCCAAGACCCCCTGCGGCTTCTGCTTCATACTGTACGGGCTTCATTCCTTCCTTCCTTTCTTGATCCCTTTCTTCCAGTGTTGGATTCGGTGCTATAGTTTGATGACGCAATTTTTAGACCAAATGCCTTTGCCCAATTTTATTTTATTAGAGAACATAGGTTCTATTGTAGTTTGATGCAATTGGATCCTAGAAAGATGGCTTTCTAGTTCTGTTCATGCACTAATTTCGATTCGTTGGTGATGAGAGGTTGTGAGAGATGCCCTATGAATTGCGAGACAAGAGCGTGGGATGCAATTTTGGTGCTGCCAGGAATGTGTGAAATGTCCTAGAACAGGGACAGGAAAGTGTGCGATCTCAGTGTAAATATGAGCTTGAACAGTTATATGTTGCAATAGGTTTGGTGGAGCTCAGTCTGTTCAGATGCGGGTTTTATGAGGTAGTTATACTTTAATAGTGTGGCCTTGTTTCTTGGAGTTCTTTACCTTTTTCTTGTTTGGTTATTTTGATGTATTATGTTGCCATCCGATGCAGTGTTGACTAGTGCACTCTATGGTTTGAATGTGGTTTGATTGTTGAGGGAGCTGGGATTTAAGCTATGTTCTGAGGAACTGGTGATTTTTGGAAGTGAATTGAGATTTTTTTACATGTATTCTGGTGCTTGTGGTGGTGTTCTGTGCTGGGATGTGAGGTCTTGAAAGCCGATATTTAGCTATACAACGTGTTATTATATTTAAAATGCTGCCTCTGGTCAGGAATGTGGCATCATGTGTATTGAATCTGGTTAGATTGGTCAAGGTTGGAGTATGTGGTTTTTGTTCTTGCAAAAGTTGGATATTTCTGTCTGCATATCTGGTTTGATGTTGTTCATGAATATACAATTCTATATATTATAGGATGTAGATCATTGGTGGCGTATTCAAACTAGTGGTGAAAAATGTGTATTTTGAGAGCACAACTTTAGTATGCCTTATTCAGGGATAACTCGGTGTACATGACTTGGGTTCTTAGCGGTAAGGCTTTCATTTAGTTATCAAATTCTTTTACCTTAAATGGTTATGCAAGAGGTGTTTTTCTTATAGGCATGTATTGCTTGACCGCTGTACACTGGATCTGTTGGCGTTTGTATTGGAGTTCTTGGAAGTTGGGAAGATGGCATCTATCTAGTTCGAGCCAATAGTGGCGTACCCTGTTAGCTGGTAATGGTTATGATGCCTCTGTTTTTTCTTCCACCCTTTTCAGGTACTACTCTAGGGAGGACGCTGAAGATGCAGTCAAATATATTAGTGGAACAATGCTTGATGATCGCCCAATTCGTGTCGATTTCGATTGGGGCTTTGAAGACGGCAGACAATGGGGCCGTGGACGAAGTGGCGGACAAGTATTACCCTGATCTTATTCTGCATAAATAACAAATTTTGTACAGCATGTCTACCTGATTTATGCTGATATTGCTTGTTTCTTTCATAGGTCAGAGATGAGTACCGCACGGATTATGATCCTGATATCCTTTGATACTATTGAATTACCATTTAATACACGCTGATGTGGGTTTGTTGGTATAACTCGAATTGCATAGATTGTAGTTGTGGTAGACTGGGGGTTCCGATAATTCCTGCGTCTCAGAGCCATGGTTGCTACCGGCTGGCGGCAGGGTAGGGGAGGAGGTTCAAGAGTCAGGAGAAGGAGATTGGGAAATTGAAGATTTCTTTATTGATTGCCTCAACTGATTCTGTTGTCTCTCGTTAAATAGAGACATCCCCTAACAAACATATCTAACTTAGGAACTAGTACGTATCAAAGGACACTACTAATCTTAACGTAACTAACTCAATCTCTAATCTTTGAATTGCTGCACAAGGCAATAATGCCATGCTCTACTGCGGGCCGACGCCCTGGGCTTGCGCACGCCGGGGCCCACGTTGACGGTAGGGTATTCCCCACATAACAGCTCTCCTAGCCTCGACAAACAGCTCGTCCTTGAGCTAAAATTCAGGATAAGCTGCTTTGAATGCATCCAATGGTTCCAAAGTTGCCTCAGCCACATCGAGACCAACCCATAGAACCAAAACATGCTATATGTCTCGGCGAAGGCTAGCCTTCAACACGTTGGCCGGAACAGGAAGGACACGACCATGCTCGATGGGTGGAAGCGTAGGTGGCGTAGTAGGTATATCACCGTGACACTTCTTCAAGAGGCCAACGTGAAAGACGTGGAGACGGGTGCCCTCAGGTAAGCGGAGGCGGTATGTGATGGAACCAATGCGCTCAACAATCTAGTATTGCCCGTAGAAGCGAGGACCAAGCTTCCCTATGGTACGGCAAGGGATAGAAGTTGCTTGTCGATGAAGCTGGCGCCAGACCCAGTCGTCAACCTCAAATGTGACCTCACGATGATCTTTATCATAGTAATTCTTAGCATATTGTTGAGTCTGGAGAACTCGTTCGCCTATGTCACTAAGAAACTGCTCACGGTGCGCCCTCCTCATATGATGCCAAGGATGGAGGAGACCGGCCATAGACCACCTTGAATGGCGTATCACGAAGAGCGGTATGATAGGTTGTGTTATAACAATATTCAGCCCAAGGTAGCCATTCTAACCATTGACAGGGACGATCGCTGGTGAGACAGCTAAGGTGCATGGTGATGGCCTTATTGACTGCTTTGGTCTGACCGTCGAACTAGGGATGAAAAACTGAGGGTGAAAACCAAACAAACGGAATAAGTCTTGTCAAAAGTTACGGAGCGAGGGATCCCATGAAGACGAACAATATCTTGGAAGAAAGCTTGAGCCACTTAAGTAGCTGTGTACGGGTGTCCTAATGGGATGAAGTGGGCATATTTGGAGAAACGGTCAGTGACAGAGAGAATGGCCGATTTCCCATGTACGCAAGGTAGCCCTTCGACGAAGTCCATGGAAATATCAGTCCATACTGTAGTCAGAACCTCGAGGGGTTTGAGTAGTCCGGCGGGATAAAGGTGCCCTCTTTTGTTACGCTGACATGTAACACAAGCTCGGACAAAATCCTGGACCTTTTGTCGTGCGCGAGGGACATAAAATCCAGAACGCGGCCTTTGGAGGGTCTTCTGCATCCCTTCATGGCCGACATAGTTGCTGCCAGTATGGTTGGCAGGGACGGTGATGAGGCCAGCACAAAAATGCGCCCATTGCGCAGTAGAAGACCGTTGGCCATGGACCAAGGCGCACCTAAGTCGCTGGACTGTAGCTTTGCGTAGATGTCCTGTAGCTCGGTGGAGGATGCAACATCGAGACGCAGATCATTGAATAATGAGAAGGATGACCCGGAGAGTGCACATGTTGAGGCATGCTTGGCGAACATGTTGGCCACAGTATTGAGTCGACCAGGCCGGTATTCCATCGTAAAGTTGTAGCCGAATAATTTGCTCACCCATTGATGCTGAGGTATCGTGGAGAGACGATCCAGGAAAAACTTCAAACTGTAGTGGTAGGTGTGAAAGATGAAGATACAACCCCAAAGGTACGGGCGCCAATGTCGGACCGCGTGAACCAAACCGATAAGCTCCTGTTCGTATGCGGCGAGTTTAGCATGACACATTGCAATAGGTTTACTGAAGAATGCGACAGGCCCTGCGCCTTGGTGTAGCACAACATCGAAACCTGTGTCGGAGGCGTCACACTTGACGATGAACCCCACTGAAAATCTGGTAGTTGGAGAACCGAAGCGGTGGAGAGAGCTGCCCTAAGGGCGTGAAAGTTATGTTCGGCTTCATCAGACCATTGGAATGACTCCTTTTTGAAGAGTTTAGTGAGCGGTGTCGCAATGATGCTGAAATCGTGAATGAACTTGTGGTAGTAGCCCGTGAGCCCGAGAAATCCACGAACACCCTTGGCCGAAAGAGGTGTGGGCCAGGTCTTCACGGCTGCCACCTTGTCTTCGTCCATGGTGACCCTGGCGGCCGAGATGACTTGCCCGAGGTATGCCACAGATGGATCCCCAAAGACGCACTTGGAACGCTTGAGGTCGAGATGGTGTTGGCGCATGAGCAATAAGACAGACCGTAGGTGTCGCAGATTCTCGGACCAGAGGAACTGTAAATCAAAATATCGTAAAAAAAGACGAGCAAAACGGCGGAGATATGGCCGCAGGATCTCGTTTGTCAACACATGTAAGATAACAGACGCATTGGTAAGACCAAACGGTATCACCAAGAACTCGAAGCGGCCATGATGTGTCCGAAATGCAGTCTTCACATCCGTAGGGTGCATGTGCACCTGATGGTAGCCTGAGCGAAAATCAAGCTTGGAGAAGAAACGAGCACCACGTAACTTGTCGATGAGTTCGTCGACGACCGATATCGGAAATTTATCCTTAATGGTCAAGTCATTGAGGGCGAGGTAGTCAACGCAGAAATGCCATGTGCCATCGTGCGTCTTGACAAGGAGGATCGGTGACGAAAAAGCCGAGCTACTAGAGCGGATGGTGCCTTGTAACATGGCCGAACATTGGCGTTCAAGCTCATCCTTATGGAGATGCGGGTAGCGGTAGGGTTGTACTACCACTGGAGCCGATCCTGGCAGGAGATGAATCTAATGGTCCAGGTGACGCGCCGGAGGGAGACCGATAGGATCTGCAAAGAGGCCCACAAACTCCAAGAGCAAAGTGTCCAAAAGATCCTAATTGGTGCAAGTGGTCACTTGGGCGGTCGCACACGAGCCAGTGATGCCATGCCAAGTAATCCGGCGACCTTCGCGCCAGGATGTCATGCGAGGGTGGTAAAAGTCCCAAAGTATGGGTCCGAGGGTGCAGAGCCATTGTATCCCAAGAACGATATCAAAGCCGCCAAGAGGGATAGCGAGGCCATCCACCTGGAAGCATTCGCCTGCGATGTCCAGGGGCAAGCCACGACAGAAGCCCCCACTCGCAACTTGATCGCCGTTGGCCACCTCGTTGTGGAGTCCAGTGCGGCTCGGGCATCAAGCCGGCACGAGTTACGGTGCTCGCGCTAATGAAATTATGGGTGGAGCTGGAATTAAGGAGCGCAATGAGGTTGGTGGTGCCGAGAGTAACACGGAGCTGCATGGTTTTGTTGGCGCGAATACTCCATAGACCGGTCAGCACATGTAGAGACTGTTGGTTTGCTGTCCGGATTGTCGGAGTCGCCGCCTATCGTGCCATCATTCGTGTAATCGTCAACCTCAATATAAAAGAGGCGCTGACAACGATGTACGCAAACGTCTTGCTCGTTGCAGTTGAAGCATAGTCCTTGCTTGCATCGCTTGGCCATCTCAGCTGGGTTGAGTCGGCGGAGAGGACGGCCTGTTGGTGTTGTAGTGGGCGCGGGTGTGGCTTGTCCCCAATGCGGGCGGCCGTGGGGCGGCGAGCAAGGAACGATCGGCTCGCGCCAACCAGATGGGTGAGCCCTCGTTCGGCCGCAGTGGAGCCACCGGTGCTGTCTTCGTTCGGAGTTCGTATGCGCGGGCCAAACTCATGGCGGCCTGAAGATCGACTGGATTCTGCAACTCAACATCAATGCGCAGTTGCCAGTTGGTTAGGAAGGCCGGTGGTGAAAAGTTGCATCTGGTGCGTCGGCGTCAGGGCTTCCGTGCGGCGTAGGAGTGCCAGGAAGTGGTCGATGTACTCCTGGGCTGAGTTGGCGAAGGGCAGCCGGGCCAATGCGCCGAGGGGATTGCTTCGGATTGGCGGTCCAAACCGAAGGTGACAAAGATCCTTGAGGTGAGACAAAGAAGGTACACACGTATCATGTTCCAACTGGAAATAGCAATGCTAAGCAATGCCGATGAGGTGATATGAAGCCAGCCACACCTTGTCTGATTCGACTGTGCGTTGATTGCGGAAGAATTGCTCACAACGGTTGATCCATGCCAAGGGACCATTTTTGCCAACATTGGTAGGAAATTTGAGCTTGTGGTATCGCGGAACGCCGAGGGCATTGCCGTGATCTAGTTGTGGGGTTGTCGGGTAAGTGGCGGAAAGGTGGTGATGGTGTTGAGCTTGTGGAAGGGGTGGGAATTGGGTGGGGGGATAGGGTGGCGCGGTCGGAAGGTGGATGTATGTGGTCGGTGTGGGGGGTATATGGATGGTAGGGTAGGCTGTTGCGGCGTGGTTGGGGGCGGCAGTGGTGGCGAAGAGTTGATAATGAACGGGCATGGTAGAGGCCGTCTGTCCCGCAGACAATGCCGGAGCAGCCCATTGTTGCGAACTCGATGGCGGCGGCAAAAGACCCGGAAGGTCTACCACAAAACGCTTCTCGACGGTTGTTAGACGTTAGCAACATCTCCCATCTGCTGGTGCATCCCTTCCATGCACATCGTCAATGCTTGGATGGACTGCATGAGTTGCGCCATGGAGATCTCATCGCTGGCTTCGTCGGATCTCGGCATTGATGCGGTCGGTAGTGGCTCTGATACCAAATTGGTATAACTCGAATTGCGTAGATTGAAGTTGTGGTAGACTGGGGGTTTCGGCCGATAATTCCGGCGTCCTGGAGCCATGGTGGCTACCGGCTGGCGGCACAGTAGGAGGTTCCGGAGTTAGGATGAGATTGGGAAATTGAATATATCTTTATTGATTGCCTCAACTGATTCGGTTGTCTCTCTTTAAATAGAGACATCCCCTAACAAGCATATCTAAATTAGGAACTAATGCGTATCAAAGGACACTACTAATCTTAACGTAACTAACTCAATATCTTAACTGACTCGAACTCTGTTGCCTTTGAATTGCCGCTCAAGGCAATAATGCCGTGCGCTACTGCTGGCTGATGCCCTGGGCTTGCGCACGCCGTGGCCCACATCGACGCTAGCGTATTCCCCACATATCATTTGTACTGCTAGAAAGCTCAGAAAAACCACTGTATTAGTTCACATCAATAAAGTTACCTGTAGAGCCATCCATTGATTCTTTCAAAATCTTGCAATGCTACTGGTTGTTTTTCTTTCTTAATGGCGCACTATCAAATTTAGCATGCCTTTACACGTTTCTGCAAATTATCTCGAGTTCACAAGCTTCCTTAATGAATCTAACGAAGAGGTGGCTATGGTAAGATGGTTCAGAAAGAGCTTGAAGCACAAAGAGAATTAGTTGACTATGGTGGAGGTGCTTTTCAACCGAATGCACCACCTCAATGTAAGTTTTTGAAGTTATTAGTATTCTGTGCTTTTAACCACAACGTTGCATGTTTGTACATTTGCTTTGACATCTCTTACATATTCTTTGTGTGTCTCCATATAGCTTATTAAAAAGATGCACTTATGGTTATGGGTATCACTACCGTAATTGCACCGTTAGTGGCTTAGGGCTTGTGTATGTACAGTAACCTCTGTGATAGATTATCAACTGGGAGTTATTTTCTGGACTTACTGAAGCAATTGATCTATTGTTTGAAGCTAGTTTCATGAAACAAGCATCGCTACAACAATTTTATGCTTGCTTGGTATGGTGAATGGAGTTGTCATGAAGTCCAACTTCATATTTAGAATTTGATGAAATAACCTGCTGATGGTACCCTATTTATTGCATTCTATTATAGTATTGCATTGCACATTTGCACCTGTATATAGCATATAGCATGCAGTCCGATACCACTTCTTCCTAGCAACCTGCTCATGGGACCCAATTCAGTGCCTTTCCACTCCCATCTCACTTGTCAGCTTGGTTTACATTTTACTTGTTGCTTATCACCAACAATGCTGTAGTGTTGCACAAACCATTCACGCATTTCTTTGGAAATGTGATGTGATATTCATTCACTCCAGTATTTGATCTCACGCTGTCAAGAGCATGTGTGTGATGATTCAGTCCTTTGCAGCATGTTTTGCAATGAATTTGCTAGTACTCTTACTGTCTAGACAGGTTTAGCCTTACTTTGTTTCACTATTTACACAAATATTTGCATTTTTAATTTTAATATGCAGATGACAGAGCTGACAGGAAGAGAGGATACGGAGATCCCCACCGGAATGACAGAGGTAGCACGGCAATCACGTATTCATGTATGTGTTTTTTTTCAACCTAGAAGATAACATAATTTGATGCTCTACCAGATTACCAACGGAAACGTTACCGGAATGATGAACGAGCTGCACCAGATATGCCCAGGAGGGCACCTGACTCTGATTCCAGGAGAGATGGGAATTATGATTCGGTATTAGGGCCTGTACCTTTTATCATCAAATTTTTCCTTAATACCGACCCTTCTGAGACATTTACAAAGTTTTCCACGGTATCTTTTGCAGGAGAAGAATCCTAGATTTCGTGAGAAAGGTGACTCTGATGATGAAGACGACGATTACGATAAGAGACGCCGCCACTGAATGTGAAGAACAATCGCTGCTGTCAGCAAATGTCCAGTGACTGCAGTAGTGCCCACAGGCCACAGCCACCAGCAGTATCTGGTTCATCAGCTGTTCCTTTCTTTTGGTCTTACCATCAGTTCATCAGCGTGTGCATAGGTTCTGCATCTGACAATAGTGATTCGAGTACGGGATTCCGTATTCACTGACACTTTTCCGTGCGTGTGCTGCTGATTAAGACTAGTAATATTGAGAACAGAAATTAATGGATATTGGCCGCTAATTAATTACCAGAACCTTGAATTTCAACGAAGTTACTATTAGTCACGGTGAGATCATATGGTGGCTGGTTTCGGCTTTCGTGTGGTATCAGTTTGAGAGGAATGGATTTGCGGTTTTTCTGATTAACATTAGGAAATAAGCTTTTGACTGTAGAATAATATGGACGTGATATTTTGCTACTACCTTACACTCTTACACAACTCATGTGAGGCATGATCTGAAGACTGAAGAATGAGCTATTGAGCTTGCGCTACAATTTTCCTTATGCTTGCCTCACAGGATGTAAAAAAATCATGGATTTTCCTTTTGTGTTATAGGCAGTCTTTTTCACAGCATGATGTGTAGCTTTAGGTCATTAGGAATCAATTATACGTACGAAAGAGGTCATCAGGAATTAATTATACGTACGAAAGAAACTGTTGTAGGAATATAGAAAGAGGCCGCCACAAATGCATAAAAAAATAAAGGCAAACGAAAGGAAGGAAATAGTCTTGCCTCAAAAAGGAATAAAAGAGAAACCATTGGTCAAACTAATGCTCTACCTCCTGGCACCGGAATCGTCATCTTCCTCGAGCTCCGGCCCCCGGGTAGTCCTCGTAGAGGATGTCGACTCCTTGTGGCTCTACGGGCAGGTCCGTTTCTTTGACACACATTTATCCAATCAAGTCCAATGGAAAGAGCACAACAGCTGCACGGCCGCCGGACTGCCAACCAGCACCTTGTCAGACCTGTGCAATACATGGAAGCGAAGGGCTAGGAGTAATAACAGGGGATCAGAAGCTAGAATCTATGACGGTGGGGCCACTCAAACAGAGAAGTTGTGTGGTGTGTGTTCTAATGTGTGTGGGTTGAGTGCATGGACCAAGGGGCCCACCGGTCAATGTCCTATGCTTTGTATAAGAGCAGATATGTATTTCCATAAGGGTTTATCGAATGAATGAAACCTGATTCCGATTTCTCTTCTCCTGTTCTCTCTTTCTCACCCCATTTCTCTGATTGTTCTCATCCTTATTTCCTCAAATTATCCCAAATTATATTACTGATTTGTGAGGTTTCGATCCTTCTCTAACGAGGATATCACAACTTGGTATCAGAGCCCATAAATTTCGCTTCCGCCCAAATCGATTTGTAATTCTAAGGGAAGGGTTGGTGTTCAAATCAATCACCGTAATTTCAGCCTGAGGTCGGTCGTTGAGGGCGAAGAATCACAGCGGAGCAAAAGCCCAATGTTCAGGCCGTCAGGTGCTCTTGGTGGTGGAGGAACATACAACTGAGATCCAACAAAAGTTGAATGAAATTTTGGATCGGTTCGATATTCAGGCGACACAGATCGAGAAGCTAAGTCTAGAGGTGCAGCAACTCTGCCACCAGGTGATCACACAGGAGGCGGTGGACGTTAGTGAAGAAGCAGCAGGCGGAGGGAATCCCGGCGCTGCGCGCACCACCACCACCATAGCCGCGGCCACTCACAATACCATCGAGTCGGATAACTGCGGTGATACCGTCCGGGTTGCTGGCCAACAGAAGGATCTACATGGAAGCATCAATGGACAAGCTTATGGCCAGCGCACACCAAGTGTTCGATCATATGCTTGCCAAGCCAAAGGAGTTCATAGAGGAGCACAACCTGTAGATGTGCTCGTTGTTGCAATTGAAGCAGGCGGGGACCGTGGCCAACTACAAGGCGACGTTCGAGGCAAACATGTACCCTCTCCTGGCGGTCAACCCCAATTTGGAGATCAAGTTCTTTGCGGGTCAATTAGTGTCAGGCTTGCGGGATGATATCCGAACGGCAGTGCAGCTGCAATCGCCATCCAACATCAGTTGTGCAGGGATATTGGCTCGGATACAAGAGTAGGAGTTCATGAACAAGAAGGTGACTCAGATGTCAATGGCTCATGTTCTTGCTGGTTCTAGTACATATCAAGTATTCGATGAAATGCCTCACAAGGCCGAATTAATAGAGGAGGGGAGCAAGCAGGTGGTGGGCGCTGAGGAGAGCGCATGCAAGCTACCAGGGCCGCTACCACCATGCAAGGTTGAGTCCGTCGTCAACCTACAGCAACCATGGAACAGTGTCACGAAGGTGTTCGGTGAAATGCCCAGCGAAGCCGGTGAACCATCGACATGTGCAGAGTTCACCACGGGCCTACAACAAACATGGAGCTCAGTCCCCATGGGGATTAGTGGAACCATGGTGGACACCGAAGAGGGCGTGAACAAGCCGCCCTTGCTTAATCGATGGCAATGGGTGGCCAACCCTAGAGGGCTTAATCGGTGAGGTACAATTGGTGCTTGAGGTAATGCCAGTATGGAGGTTCGATGGTTTTAGCTCAGGGGCGTCATTTCCTTGTCTGAGAAAATAACAAAGTGTCCGATTAGCTTTTTTATTACTAGACCATGGGACCCTAATCTATCCTGGTAGAGACAAAAGTTCAGAGTTTCTAAAAGTGGTTTTCAGGGCAATATAGGCTGCAGATGCCTTAATGTGAGTGTAGTATAGCACAGATTCATACGAAGGAAGTTGTTCTAATACATCTTTTCATTTTCTTCGTGCTTTGTAATGAGTAGGTATTCTTTACTATACTATTCTTCAGTCTCTATGTGGAGACCGTTAGCGCGAATATCTTTAAAGCTTAAGAAGTCCTAGTCGATTCTGGGTACAACAAGTCTTCTTCAATGACTAATGTTGTACCCATCGGGAGTATTTGTGGCTCTTTCTAAGTCTATTATATAAGTATCGCTACATGCAATTATCGTAAGACTACTAGCATTCTTCCTGAGCCTATTATACAAGTATCGCTGCATGCTGGTCGATTGGAAAATTTTTCCCTCTCTTAATATGGTATTCGTTGTGCCGCTGTCTGCTAAGCACACTTCCTCCATAGGGCGCCACACGCGTTCTGATATACAAAGTATTTATTAATATGGGGTAGAAAACAATCCACACACAAGTTAAATACTTCAAAATAAAATATAACTTGCTATTATTAATACGGGAAAAAGTATTGCAGGACTCATCATAAGAATTTATTGCTTTGCTCTCCTAGAGCTTACAACTATTATCCAAAATTTAATGTTCTATCATAACCATAAACTGCAAATGACTATAAAATCTAAGTGCAATGTGTGCACTAGATCGAATCAGCAAAGTATGAAGAAACTTTTGCCTGAATCTGCTCCATGGCCAACTTCTCTTCTTCGGCAAATACAGCTGTTGCCGCTGTGATGTCCAAAGAAGGTGTGACGGGGTTATTACTGAGCTATCCACATCCATGGGTGCAATCCATGAATGTGGATTCTCTGTGCCTGTAATGGCGAGGTGTGCCTCATGCTGTACTTTGCCCTTCTTTTTATACTTGAAAGCATCAATCACGTCCTGCGGCTCACGGCAAACACGTGACCAATGTCCCCAAGTGCCACATTTGTAGCAACTTTGGTCCTGCTGACCATAAGGCTTCTTATCACGCTTTTTTTGTTCGCTCTTCTTGGCTTAAGCATTCTGCTTGGTTTTGTGACCCATGATCTTACCCTTTTGCCACTTTCCTTTGAGTGAGGCTTCCTCACCTTGTAGCTGCTTGCATTGACTTCATGGCCAATATTGCTACTAGGCGGTTGTGAGACGTAGTTCTTTCTGAGAACGTCATCTTGAGCTTCCGCAACTTGTATGATGTCAATCAGTTCGGCATATTCCTTGTAGCCGTCCTAACGATAGTTACGTGCGGATTGCACCGCATTTGGGTGAAAGGTAGAGAGAGTTTTCTCAATCTTCTGCTCACCCGTGGTTACCTTATCACAGAGTTGAAGACTTATACAAATTCTGTGTAATGTAGAATTGTACCCACCACGGTCTTGTTGTCAGCAAAACATAGTCGGTTCCATTCTTGCTCTGTCCGAGGAAGAATAGTGCACTTCAGCTTCTCGAACCGCTTCTTCAGTGCGGTCTATAAAGCTAGTGCGTTCTTTTCTGCTATATACTCATTTTTGAG
The DNA here is from genome assembly GCA_036346395.1 of Hsuehochloa calcarea. Lineage (NCBI taxonomy): Eukaryota > Viridiplantae > Streptophyta > Magnoliopsida > Poales > Poaceae > Hsuehochloa > Hsuehochloa calcarea. The sequence continues at coordinate 50,854,879 of CM070610.1, read as the reverse complement.
TGTTAGGTAGAGACGGTGTCTGAGAAAATAAAGTGCTTGATCATTCTCCTTAGCAGTAAGAGTGGCGTCCTTCAAGGTGTCAAGTCCAATAGCAGTACGGAGCTTCTTGGCTCCAAGTACGATTTCGACATCTGATACCCAAATCAGGTAATTGTGGCCATGCTGGGCCAGCTCTTCGAACTCCTGATTCGTAATGCCAATCATCTGCATATTCATGCAATGATTCCATAAGGTTACTGCTGCTAATTTGCAAAAATTGTTGCAAAAATTATCGTAATGTTTCCATATTTTTCTATGCATTTTTCATGATTTACTGCTATTTTTAGTGATTAAAAGTAATATAAACAATCACAAATAATCAAAAATAGTAAATAAAATATGTAAATTTCATAGAAATAATAATAACATAGTTCAACATGCCTCAAATGCAAAAACCGATTCAAAAATTGAATTCCCGAGGTCCTTTTCTGCTGGAAAAGGAGCTTTTGGGAAATTCTGCAATTTCTAGGGGTTAAAATGTGAAATTTTAGTTCTAAGAATTTTTTTTGGCAATTTTAGATTTCTGGAGGGCCTTTTTGCAAAATATGGGATTTTCCCTTTTCTCCGGTCGGAGGCGATTTTTTTGAGACGGTGGTCTAGGAATGCGGGCCTTTTTTATCTGTGTTGACCGCAGGGTATCAAGATGGAGTCGTGGCGAGACACGTGGACGGACTAAGCGCGGAGGCGTTGAGGTCGAGCGGTCGGGATGTGTCGAAGGCGGCGTGAATCTTGAAGCGGTTGCAGTCGTGCACAACAAGGTGTCTGGAGGCTTCGGAAGGTGCGCAAGGCGAAAGGGTCTTTTATAAGCGGCAAAAGTGGAGGCGGTTCCGTTCGGTGTAGCGGGCTTAATGGGTTGGAGGCCCATTAGCAAAGGCTATAAATAGGGAGAACCACAGGTTAGGGTTAGACTTTTGGAGAGAAAATTAGGGTTAGCTCTAGAAAAGGATTTGTTTTGCTTTTTGAGAGCTTGTTGAGAGGAGAGTATGAACTGAAACCTATTGTAATCATTCCTCTTTGCGTTACCTCTCAGAATCCATGTTTCAATCCAATGAAACTGAGGTTTCGATTATTTGATTTTGCAACTCTCTCTCTCTCTGCTCATGTTGAATATCTAGGGTTTTGGCATATCTTTTGATTCGTTTTATGAGATAGCATGAAACTTCATATCTAGAATCGTTTTGGTATTGCTATTACTTCCTCAAAGTTTCTTGCTCTAAGAATCGAGAATCTCGCTTATCATTGGTTTTGGTCTTTCTTGCCCTTCTTCAAGAAATCCGTTTTGGTTCGATTATTGAATCTTTGGTTGCTATTCTTCTCCATAAGGTCAAGATGGTGTTTAGGATGATGTCTGTAAAACTTGACTGAGAAGAGCATTCAAGATTAAGTAGTTTGGATTTTTGGGCAAAAACCGAGCGTTCGTTCTTGATCGGGATAATCGAGCTTAGATTTTATGCAATGTGAAGTACATAGCGGAACTTCGCGATATACAACGGAACTACATGGCGGAACTTCAATCTCTGTCGGAACTTCCGATTTCGGAAGAACGACTGAAACTTGTTTTGTTATTTGATCTTGCTTCATTTACTTTCTTTAGATCTTGAGAGATCTTTGTAGGTAGGTTTTAAATACGATGAAGGGAGTATTAATTTTAGGCACCATTCACCCCCTCTGTTGCCATTTCGGTCCTTCAATTGGTATCGAGCGGTTAGCTCTTCTTGATAGATCTTAACGGTCGGTTGAGCCATGGCAGCGGACAAGTATTCCACCAAGCCTCCGGTTTTGATGGTGCGATTACCCTACGGAAGAGCCGAATGGAAACTTACATCGGGCTCGGGGTATGCCATCGGAGAAAGGTGAAGGTTAGATTTCTTTGTTCTGCCGATGAGAACATCAATCTTTGGAAACATGGCGATGTTGAGGCAAATGCTAAGGCAAGGAACATAATCATTCGTGGTTTAAGCGATGAGTTTGATCGTATTTCTCATTTGATTTACGCTACGACATCCGGGTGACCCTCGATGCATACCATGAGGCACCACTCAGTTAAAGACGGTTAGACAAGACCGGTTCAAGCGTGAATCTGATGAAATTTGAGATGCTTCTTGGCGAATCTCTTGGCGAGTGCTTTTCGCGTTTTCACAAGATTTTGAGCAACCTCCGAGCGGTCGGTCTTACATACCCGACTCGGATAGCGCTCGATGATGCTTTCGCACTTGATCTTTGTGTTTGGGAGATGAAAGTGACTACCATCAAAGATAGCACGGACCTCTCGACCACGACTCTTGATGCGCTTTACTCGCGTCTCAAGACTCACGAGATTGACATTGTCTCTCAAGGTCGAAGTCACGATCGATGGCTTTAGTCAGATCCCATTCGGATCTTCTTACGAGTCGACACGGGTTCTCCTAGTCGCTCTCTGTGACATAGCGATGATCGGTTAGAGCGACTTGAGGATGAGCAGCTAGCCCTCCTAGCTCGGAAGTTTTCCCATGCTTACAAGAGGAGGAGGGATGGTAAAGAGGAGGTCTGTGATTTGTTTGAGTGTGGTGGCCCCAACCACATCCGAGCAAACCGCCCAAGCTTGGGAAGGGCAAAGGTGACTATGGCGGTCCAAGCAAGAACGACTACATCGACAAGAACCGCAACACGAAGCCCTCGGCCTGATCAAGGCAAGAAGAAGTTCCGCAACTTTGGGAAGGCAAAGAAGGCATTCCATCGCGTCCTCACCGCCTCGACGAGGCTGGACACCAACCGAGGTGGAGGGGTGGAGTAACGATGATGGGAAGGGCGATCATGATCCCAGGACGCGGCAACTTCTCGGCATGTGCTTCATGGCCCTCGGGGCGGCGGCGAGCGAGCGACAATGAGTACTCCGACTCGATGAGGTTAGTCCCACTTATGACCCGACAATGATGCTTTTCTTAAGCTAGGTAGATTCCATGCTAAGTCTAGGGCTAAGTGTCTTTGGGTTGGAGAAGGAAGTAGCTAGACTATCACGGGAGCTTACTTTACTTACATCTGCTCCCTCCGTGATGAATGTGACACATCTTGTGCTTTGATTGATGATATGGATAAACTAAGGACCTTACATGATAGTGTGTCCTCAGAACTTGACATGATTAAGGTAGAGAACATTAGCCTTCTTCTTGAATTAGAGATGAGTAGGGTAGCACCTCCTTCATCCACTCTTGTTGAGGCTCTCGCTTGCACCTCATGTGAGGTTAAGGACAATTCGTTTAGAGGTCTTTATACCATGTTGCTTGATCTGCTGAAACTTGTGAAAATTGTAATAATCTCAAGATGAACCTAAAGCAGGCGAGATCACAAAATTCTTGAATTTCAAGTCGCGCTACTAGAGTCTATTGTTTCTTGTTTAAACTGTCCTAAGTTAATCTGCTTTGAACTAGAATGCGTATCTAAGCGGTTTCAAGAAATGATTGATCACGATAACAAATTGGCTCAAGATGCTTCTAAGGACCTTGTTAGCTCACCATGCAATCATTGTTATAAACTAAAATGTGATTTGGTTGCCTTGGATGAAAAATGTGTGAAGCTAACTAAGGACCTTCTAGAGACACAATCATCTGCTTGTATTATGTGTCTTTGGGAAGAAGTCTAAGGGTTTGGTAGAGGCGCCTAGCAGCGTGAACCAATCTGCTAGCGATGGGATCTGTCCCCCAAAGTCGGTGTGCGTGCACAAGCCAATCTTTCCTCATTTGTTGGTTCTTCTTACGCTCCCTTACCTTCTGCTGTCCCTTCTTCCCCCTGCTCTTCTTGCACCTCTCTCTTTCGGGAGTGTCAGTATCTTATGAACACTCTCGAGAGGTTTGTAGGAGGCAAGAAGAAGCTCAATCTCATTCTAGACAAATCTAAAATTTGCAGATTTAATCAGGGTCTAGGATATGATATCCAGGAGGATATGAGGAAGCATCCACCTGTCGTGCTCAAAACCATAGCACCAGGTGTGATCAAAACTAAGCCGGGATGAGAAAGTCAATTTTAAGTCGCGGGTTTTGTTCAAAGGATTTCGACGACAAGGTGATTCCACTGCGGCTTGCCCTCGGAAGGCGAAGTATCATTGCACCTTCATCGGAAAGATGGACATTTAGTTGATCATTGCTTGAGCGCACCAAGATCGCAGTAGAGGCCGTGTTGAGTCTCTTAGGCACATTCAGGGTCAGCCCCAGATCTTGAGTGCACCTAAGACCAACACGAGGTCTAGATTTGTTCCATCTGATGATTTTGGGCAGCATCGAGGACTTGGTTTTTCTGAGTTTTCTGATTTTCATCCTCATGCTCCCTTTGGTCGTAACTCCGCCGTCACGAGGTAGATCTCGTTTTCCTTTTGAGATAGCTACTGCGGCAAGATCGAGATATTCTCGGCACTTCGACTCGCTCTCCCATAGCGATCGGATCCAAAGAACAGTGAGATCTTTGACTTGTTGAGTGACAGAGAGCGTAGGGTAGATAGAGGTCAGTCTTGCTTGACTACTTCATCAGTTCGCCGTGTTACTCAGTATTGGGTGCCAAAATCACTGTTGATTCACCCGATCTTGAGACTTTACTCTGTTTGACTCGAATTCGCCGGTTTGGGAAGGAAAGGTGCGGATTGTAGACTCGGTTGTTCACGTCATATGACCGGAGATTCTCGTTGGTTTTCTTCCCTAGCCCGTGCTCGGTGATGAGGCGATCACCTTGGAGATGCTTCATTTAGGCGTGTCATCGCTAAAGGTCTTGTGAGCATTAATGATTCTTTTATTTTAAAAGATGTTGCCTTAGTAAGTAAGCTGCGAGATAATCGCTTTGGTCCTCTCGACTTCTGATGACGGTTTCGAGGTGAGCTTTAAGAAAAACAATTGCAAAATTCTTGATTCTTGGGTAGTCTAGTTTGCGGATTTCTCGATATGGGAGGATCTTTCGTGCTGATTTTTCCGATCTTACGGTGATCCTCTCAGATGTTTAATTGCTTCGAATCCGTGATTTGACTTTCGGCATAGGAGACTTGGTCATATAGGATTTGATCATCGACCGAGTTAGCGCCACGATCTCATTCGTGGTTTGCCAAAACTCAAAATGGTCAAGGATCTTGTTTGTGCTCCTTGCCAAGACGGCAAAATGGTTGCCGCTTCACATCCTCGATTCTGATGACTATGACGGATGCACCAGTCAAGCTGCTCCATATGGACCGAGAGGGACCGGCTAGAGTGCGGTCGATGGGAGGGAAGTGGTGCGTACTTGTCGTGGTCGATGACTTCTCGAGGTATTCTTGGGTATTTTTCTTAGCCTCGAAGGATGAGGCGTTTACTCTTTTTGTGGTTTTTTAGTAGGCTTTACTGTTGAGCTCCCGGGTGCATTACGAGCAATTCGCGATAATGGCACCGAGTTCAAGAATTCCTACTTTGAGAGTTTTGTGGTGAGGCAGTGTAGAGCACGGTTCTCGTCTCCATCGTCCCCCAACAAAATGGCGTTGTGGAGGAAGAACCGTACCTTAGTCGAGATGGCGGGACGATGCTTGATGAGTACTCTACACCTAGGAAGTTTTGGGTGAGGCAATTGCTCTTGCTTGTCATGTTTCTATGAGGTTTTCTTGGGCACTCTTGCATCGCACTTCTTATGAGTTGAGATATGGCGAAAACCAGGTCTCGCATTTTCGTGTGTTTGGTTGCAAGTGTTTTATTCTCAAGTGCAGGAACCTAGATAAGTTCGAGTCACGATCTTGTGATGGGATCTTTACGGGTTACTCGACTTCTTCTCGTGCCTATAGAGTGCAGGCTGAGTCTAGTAAATTGTTAGAGACACAGTGAGGTGACCTTCGATGAGGCGGTCAGGGGACTAGGCACGATATCTCGAGTTCTTTAGAGCGATGAGTCCATCTTTGTGGGCGAAGAGGAAGACGGAGATGAAGGTTGTCTACGATCCAGTTCTTCTCCTCCTCTTGAGGTGCCTTCTTCCACCGCACCTCGAGGAGATCGACCCTTACCTTCAGCTTCTTACGAAGTTAGTGGCTCTGTTCCTATCTCATCGATCATGAGGTAGAGGCCACTTCTTCATCTCACCTGGACCTCCAAGACACATTCAAAGGACCATCCTTGAGCGCAGATAATTGGAGATCTCTTTGAGCGAGTCACTCGTTCAAAAGCGGCATGTCTCTATTCTGTCTCCATTACGCCTTTGTTGCCTCGTTTGAGCCCAAAGGCGTTTGTCATGCTCTTTCGATGAGTCATGGACTAACGCCATGCACGAGGAATTAGAAAACTTTGAAAGGAACAAGGTCGGTCCTTGTTGAGCCCCTCAAGGTCACAATATCATTGGGACCAAATGGGTGTTCAAGAACAAGCAAAGTGAAGATGGGTTAGTCATTGAAACAAGGCTAGGCCGGTAGCTCGTGGGTACTCTCAAGTTGAGGTCTAGATTTGAAGAGACTTTTGCCCTGTAGCTAGACTTGAAGCCATTAGAATCACCTTGCCTTTGCGGCTTCTAAGGGTTTCAAGCTTTACGAGATGGATGTCAAGAGTGCCTTCCTCAATGGCCTTATTGAGGAAGAAGTCTATGTGAGACACCTCTGGTTTCGAGAACCCCAAATACCCTAACCATGTCTGAGCTTTCCAAAGCTTTGTATGGACTCAAGCGAGGCTCGAGCTTGGTATGAAAGGCTTAAGTCCTATCTGTTGAGCCATGGTTTTGAGATGGGTAAAATTGACAAAACCTTGTTCATCCGCTGTCTTGGCACCGATCTTACGCTCGTCGGATCTCGTGGATGACATTATCTTTGGCGGCTCCTCGCATGCTCTCGTTTCCAGCTTTTCCGATGTCATGAGCTCGGAGTTTGAAATGAGCATGATGGGCGAGTTGAGCTTCTTCCTTGGCTTCCAAATCAAGCAGACTCGGGAGGTACCTTTCTTCATCAAGGCAAATACACTCGAGACCTCTGAGCGTTTGACATGAATGATGGAAAGCCGGTATCAACTCCAATGGCATCTCAACCGCTCGGATCCGGATGAAGGCGGCGAACACGTTGACCAAAAGGATTTCAGAGCATGATTGGCTCTCTCTTGTACCTCACGACCTCGAGACCGGACATACACTTTTACGTGTGTCTTTGTGCTCGGTTTGAGCTTCTCCTCGCGTATCTCACCGTCGGCGGTGAAGCGCATCTTCGGTACCTTGAGCTACCATTGACTATGGTATCGGTACTCCTCCTCCTCTTGTCTATCTCTTAGAGCCTTCTCCGTCACGATTTATTGGTCAGAGGATAGATAGGAAGAGCACGCCGGCACTTGCCAATTCATTGGCACTTCTCTCGTCTCTGGTCGTCGAGGAAGCAATCCGGTGTTGCGCGATCCGCTGCGCAGAGGCCGCGTTCTTTGTCGACCGATTCTTTGTAGCCAAGTGCTTTGGATGGTCTCGACCTGCGAGGATTTCGGGTTATCTATCATTGCGTTCCACTCTTACGTGATAACACGTCTGCGATTTGCATTGCCAAGAACCCAAAGCAACATTCTCGGACCAAGCATATTGATATCGAGATATCACTTTCTTGAGACCATGTAGAGAAGGGTGACATTGTGCTCCGGTTGTGGAGAGTGAGCACCAGTTGGCGATATCTTCACTAAGCCTCTGGGCGGCTCTCGGTTTTATTCTGCGGAGAGCTTGGGGTGGTTTGTCCTTACGGATTGCTTGTGAGGGGAGCTTTGTGCTACTACTATATTATATTATATTATACTCTTACTCCTTTACTCGTTACATTTCTTTTAATATTTGGGTCAAAGACCTTCCAAAGGCATAGGTTAGAGTGGTTATCTTGCCACAATTGCTTTGTGACTACTTCTTATCTTGTGGTTCTAGGATCTTGCTTATTAGTCTGCTTCCTTCTCTAAGTAGAGCTTACTCACTTCTTATAGGTTCTAGCAGGGGTCGGGCCACGCTTGGGTAGACAGGGACAGTGTTTGCTCCTTAGTGTATGTGTAGATCAGCTGATAGTCCTAGAATCATATGGGGTAGATAAGAACACATGCGAGCGATAGTTTTCTCTATATCTTTTCTATGCTCTAAAGGATCCTTTTAAACGCTTACTTATCGATTCTCGCTTTTGTTCCTTTGGTTGGGGAGTTATTCTTGGTTATTCCATACTCTTAATTTTGTCATAACTCAACTTTGAATTAAAAGATGCATCTCATTCGAAGGGAATCGGATTTTTGTGCATTTCATTCCATGCATTGCATTATAATCAAATGGAGTCTTGTTTATTATCCCTTATGATTTGTTTTCACTGCTTTACATCTTGCCATGATTTATGCTAAACCGCTAGATCTATCATGACTTTTTATGTGTAGTTTAGTCTTTGCCATGCTAAGGTATTTAAAATGCTAAACTTGAATTAAAATCTTGTCATGATAGCTCTTGAGACTAGTGCAGTTGAAACTATCCTTTTATGATTTTCGCCATGTCAAGTAGGTGAGTTGAGTCTGAATCTCTTTTGAACTTTTGAGTAAGCTATGTCGGTTTGTTAAGAAACATGACTTATCTCTAATCAACGGTCTAAAAACTTCAAAAGCAAAAATGATCTCTTTTGTGCGAAAAAGCGATCTCACCAAATCTTTCTCATGAGACGGCTTGCCATTGCACTAGGCATGAACTCGGGGAGCCTTGGATGACCTAAAATCACCTCCTTAAGTCATTGCTTGGGTGGTCGCATAAGGCTTGGGATCTAGCACATGGCTAAAAAAATGGTTGAAGCTCGGAGGCGGTTGTGGATGGCACCTAGTCGAGCTTGCTTTATTGAGATAAAACCATAAAAGTCTTGAGAAAAAGAAAAATGTGCTAAAATTGCTTATCTTCAAAGAGACCAAGTTCGGATAAAATGAGTCCTTCTTCAACTGGTAGCACTCTAAACTGCTCAAGATGAGTCTTCTTGGTTCAACTTAGATTATTTGACATGGCTTGCATCATCCTTGGATATCTTTAGCTAGATTTCAATCTTGACTTATTTGACTGCTAAAGAATTGGATCATTAATCAGTTATGGATTTTCTGTCTTAGCTATTCTCTACATCAATTGTCATGATCTTGATAGCATTCTTACGTGTTATGGCTTGGTGTAATTCTCTAATAATCATTTTGGATAATCTACATGGTTCCTAATGCTTAAAATGAACATCATATAGTCTTTTCCTCCCTTTTCTACATATTGATGATTTTATTGCCAAAGGGAGAATTTTTGTGAGAAAAAGCCTTACGGAGAAAAGCCTTGAGTTTTGTGCGAAAATTGCTCTTTCATCTCATCTCAAGTCTTTCTCTTTTGTCAACTTGGTCTTGAGCTTAACTACTCTTGTTTAGACCTTGGTTGTTGTAATCTCAAACTCATCTTATGCTTTTTGGTAATTGTCAATATACTCATCAAGGGGAGATTGAGAGACCATGTGAGAGGTCCTCCACTCTGAGTGATGAGTATTTGACAAGTGTGTTGATTAGATTGAGAGTTGAGTTTTTCGGTTTGGACTGCTTTTACGGGTGAGGCAGGAAATCGGAACTACTGTGTATGGAGCGGAAGTTCGATAATCGAACTACTGGTGTTGGAAATAGGAACTTCCGATTTTCCCGGTTTTGAGTTGGTGAAGAAATCGGAACTTCCGCACAAGGGTAGCGGAGTGTCCGATAATATCGACATTGAGTGTTCTCTCGAGGTACCAAATCGGAATCAAATATCTCGAAAGTCGGTTGTTCGGATATCGAAGTACCGCATGTTGAGTGCGGAACTTCCGATAATCTGACAGTCGCGGATGTTCGGAAATTGGAACTTCATTGTAGTAAGTGCGGAACTTCCGATTGTGTCCAGAACTGTGCAGAGAAGAATATTTTGTGTTTTTGATTTTGTATGAGTTTGAGTCTTATACAAATATTGATGCTATGATATTGTGCAATGCTATGTGATGTGTTTTTGTCTGTGTTGACTGCAGGGCATCAAGATGGAGTCGTGGCGAGACACGTGGACGGACTAAGCGCGGAGGCGTTGAGGTCGAGCGGTCGGGATGTGTCGAAGGCGGCGTGAATCTTGAAGCGGTTGCGAGTCGTGCACAACAAGGTGTCTGGGAGGCTTCGGAAGGTGCGCAAGGGGCGAAAGGGTCTTTTCGCAAAGCGGTAAAAGTGGAGGCGGTTCTGTTCAGGTGTAGCAGGCTTAATGGGTTGGAGGCCCATTAGCAAAGGCTATAAATAAGGGAGAACCCTGGAGTTAGGGTTAGACTTTTGGGAGAGAAAATTAGGGTTAGCTCTAGAAAAGGATTTGTTTTGCTTTTTGAGAGCTTGTTGAGAGGGAGAGTATGAACTGAAACCTATTGTAATCATTCCTCTTTGCGTTACCTCTGTAATCCATGTTTCAATCCAATGAAATCTGAGGTTTCGATTATTTGATTTTGCAACTCTCTCTCTCTGTTCATGTTGAATATCTAGGGTTTTGGCATATCTTTTGATTCGTTTTATGAGATAGCATGAAACTTCATATCTAGAATCGTTTTGGTATTGCTATTACTTCCTCAAAGTTTCTTGCTCTAAGAATCTGAGAATCTCGCTTATCATTGGTTTTGGTCTTTCTTGCCCCTTCTTCAAGAAATCCGTTTTTGGTTCGATTATTGAATCTTTGGTTGCTATTCTTCTCCATAAGGTCAAGATGGTGTTTAGGATGATGTCATGTAAAACTTGACCTGAGAAGAGCATTCAAGATTAAGTAGTTTGGATTTTTGGGCAAAAACCCGAGCGTTACATTCTTGATCGGGATAATCAGACTTAGATTTTATCGTGAAGTACATAGCGGAACTTCCGCGATATACATCTAACGAACTACATAGCGGAACTTCCGCAATCTCATCCGGAACTTCGATTTCGGAAGAAACGACTGAAACTTGTTTTGTTATTTGATCTTGCTTCATTTACTTTCTTTGGATCTTCAGAGATCTTTGTAGGCTGGTTTTAAATACAGTGAAGGGGAGTATTAATTTTTAGGCACCATTCACCCCCCTCTGTTGCCATTTCGGTCCTTCAAGAAAAAACCAATCTAGAAAGCCAAATTTGCAGAATTGAAAGCAATCTAAAAAACGATTCAATCTACGAGTGTCGTTCTTCGACGGTTACCTTTTGATCCAAGGAGAGTCGATCGTGTTGATAACGTATTGAGGAACCGTCGCTGGTCGAGTCCAGTCCGAGCGATTACCTTATAGACAAACTCAGAATCGTAAGAACGATGTAAGAATACAAGAACATAATAATATATTAAACACAGAGATATGAGGAGATTTCTGACTTCTCTTTATTGCTCTTCTGAAAATTATAGTACAATGTTGGGGTCACCCTCCTTTATATAGGCTACTGGTTGGATGAGGAGCCTATCATGGGCCAGGCTTGCCTGGCCTGGACCCGGTTTCTTAAGATAACCTTGAGAACAAGGTGCTTTTCGAAGGAGGGGTGTTACGGATTCACGTAGACAGGATAATACTACGCAGCAGGTCCTTGCGTGTCCAAGACAGAACAGGAGATGTCCAACTTATCTTCAAGAGTATGTATAGAATATCTTCATATCATCTTTAGAATACTTGCTAAGATTAGTTTTTTCTAAGTTAGCCTTTCTTATTTGTTAGTTACTAAATTTATCTCCTTAGTTCACTATAAAAGGAGGATGTATTAGTTATTTGAGACATCGAATACAATCTGAATATCCTTCAACTTGTTCTCTCTTCTCCTTTGTTCTCTTGAAGCTTTGTTCTGCTCGAACAGAACGTTTACCTGATAGGAAGTTCCTATCAGACGGCGAGCCATATTTGCGTAGTAGCTAGAGCTATGGCCAGCCATGTTCACGTACGTAGTAGCTATGTGAGAATAAGGCCCTGTTTGGTACAGCTTCTACTTTGGTTTTTGGGTGAGAAAAGTCAGAAGCTGTGCCAAACGGTTGACTTTTTTTCTGGCTTTCACAGGAAGCTCAAAGCTGTCAATACATATGGAAGCCAAAAGCGAAAAGCCAGTGTTGAGGTGCTTCTCACAGCTTCCCACCTCCAGCGTTCCAAGAATACCCCCAGACTTCGCAGAAATTACCCACCTCATACCTAGTATTTAAAGCAATCTTGCGTGTTCACCTTCCCACTGGCATATTCGATTGAGTCTACTTAAAATTCTAAGTTACAATGAGCACAAGCAAAAAAAAATTATCATTGCAACAATGACTTTGCATAATTTTATTCGAGATAGTGCTTTGATTGATAATGATTTTGCTCGTGCAGATAGGAATGATGATTATGTAGACGGGGACATGTCCACTAACCTCGGTAGCACATGATGATCACAAATTGTTATGGATGATGTTGATATGAGCGGCCTCCGTGGCGCTATTACAATAGCTTTGGTAGCATGACGATAGGATAGATGGAAGATATATGCAGTATTTTGTATGTAGTACTTGCCAATTTAAACTATGTATAAGGGACTGATCTTCTAGTCCAGATTATTTTCACATGCTTTCTGAAGTTTTATTGTTAAATACTGTTAAATGTTCTTAAATGTCGTTAAATGCCGTTTAATGTTGTTAATTTAGTTAAACGACATCAAATAAGTCATTACTGTCCTCATGAGCATTTCAGACATTTCATATCTCGGAAGCTGCAGCCAGTCTACCTAAAAGCCAGACAGCCAAACACCAAATCAGAAAAGCATGACCATTCATTCGCGTTAGAAAAAGCCTCTGTGTACCGAAGCCGCTTTTTAGAAAAACCACAGCTGTGCCAAACAGGGCCTAAATAACTTGGCGTGGAACGGCTCGAAACGTGACCGGATGCTCGCGGTTCCGTCGCCGCCCGAACGTTGGCTTGACCCGCGCGGAGAGTATTTCAGACTCCCAAGAAGAACTAACAGAGAGACACCACAAATACCCCCCCACCCGCCGTTTCTGTGAAGGGCGAATGTTGGAACTTCTCGTCTTTTTGTTCTGTCTTCGCTTTTTCACGTGATGCCTAGCACAGCTTCGGTACAGCAGCGCCCCTGCTTTCTTGCACTGTCTTCACACGAAAGCAAATGGCTACACCTGGTAGCAACACAGACGCTATGGAGGATCACGAAAGCAAGCACACACACACAAGAAGAAACACCGAAACGATTTTGGTGCTGCACACAACAGCTTTTTCTTTTTCTATTGCTTTTCTTCGCATTGCGTTGCTTCCTTACTTCTCTCCTCTTCTCTGTGGCTTACATAGTGCTTATACACTCACACAAACCAACTCCCAGCCCGACTCGGTTTCGAATTCAAAACAGAAACGAAAAAACACTGCCAAAAACGAGATTAACTCCAACAATCACCTCTTTATTCTTGTTTTTTTTTCTTACTTTGATCACGCTGATCTTCTCTCTCATCTGAACTTCCAAATTTTCTTCTTTTACCTGCACTTCTGTGCGCCATTCCTTCCTAGACTGATACTGCCCTACCGCCTGCGCTTGCTCTATCACAAACCAACGTTTACCTTGCCTCGCACCTGGACTGAACTCGTCCTTCCTTACACGCCCACCTGGGTTGTGGCACCTGCTCCCACGGCCGCCTGGGCTTCATTATTACCTGAGCCTCTCACTCCTCTCTCTTGGACCAATTCTGTCCACTTTCCCGCGTATATCTCAGCTGAGGTTACACCGCCTCTAACTCCTGTGTCAATTTCGTGTACGCCGCACCCTTCATGCGCGTGGGACTCACTGCCCCTGCAACACCATGTGCGCCTTGCTGCGTATCGTTTGGACCTCTCGAGGCTTCGCGTGCTGCGATTCCTGCACCAACTGCGTGCCGTCATTGGGTCCCGCCATGTCCTTGGTTGGTGAGATCAGCAACACGTGAGACATCCTGTCCTGGCTCGACTCCCCATTTCTACTCTGGATCCTCCAGACTATCCTTTACACAAATTGGCTTACAAGTTTTCAGAAAAATTTTGTACAACCGGTTCGGGGATCTTTTCACCTTCATCAATAGATTTTTGTTCTTGTCATAGATATGCAAGAACTCATCCTGCAGCTCCACCCTGCACCCCGTTTCGCCAACTGCCTGAGACTGAGTATGTTGTTACACAGACTTGGTATATAATAGATTTCAATCAACATCCTCTTATCGTTGTTTTTGCATTGCAATAGCATTGATCCTTTGCCTCTTATTTGCACCGTGGAGCCATCGCCATACTTGATTTTCCCTAAAATCTTCTCGTCGAGCTCATAGAACATGGAGCGATCTGCCGTTATGTGATTGCTTGCTGCATTGTCCACGTACCACTCATCAGTATGATCATGGTTGCCTCCCTCTGTTTGTAACTTAGGAACTACGTTCTCCTCGTTCAACATCACCACGACCAGCTTCTCGTTGGCACATAAGGAGAAAAGTAGGGCAGGCTCGTCATCTTCACTGACTCGGTTGAGGTTTACTTCCTCGTTATTCTTCTTGTTTCGGCACTCTGATGCATAGTGATCAAATTTATCACATTTAAAACACTTGATATGTGACTTGTCATGAGATCTGTCACCACCGCCTTGCCTATCCCAGTCTCCACATATATCCCCTTCCATCTCGGCTATTGTTCTGCTAATTTCCTTTCTTGATATTTTCACTAGATTTCTTACCCTGGGTAGACATTTACTCCCATTGAGAACGAGTTAGCATCAAATGTTCTCCTTCTTTTGGATCATCGAAACTGCCCCGAATCTTTTCATCATAAGCTTTATATCGCCCAACCAGCTCTTCAACAGTAAGCGTCTTCAAATCAACACACTGCTCGATTGAAGTCACAAGTTGCATATACTGAACCGGTGCCGTGCGCAGAAAACGACAAAAACTAAAACTTCACCTCCTCACCGAGGCTTCGCATACTGCATACCACGTTGGAGACCTGGGCGGCGGAATCCTCTGCTAAATCGCCATCCTCCATTGACAGACTCAAAGTTCTTTTGAAGAGTTTGTAGAGTTGCTTCACGGGCACGATCATGCCCCCGATACAGGATCTTGATGGCATCCCACGCCGCCTTTGCTGTTGCCTTTCCGGCGAGGGACATCATTGAAGGGTTATGCGTAGGCTACGATAGCATAAAATAAAAATTTACCACGCAACTAAGGAACCTCCGCTAGTATTAGATCACGAGATTACCACTAGATGCACCGACTCATAGCAGAAGTAGAGTCGATGTAGTAAGTTGATGCAGTCGTAATCGTACTTGCCGTGCATCTTCCTCTCCGAGTCTTGTGATCATCATGAGTTACGGATCGTCCTAGTGCTGATGCTTCGTAACAACACCTCCAAGGTATCCACACGTACGGGGCAGGGATGCCACGCGTTGGAGTGCTACCGCCAGCAGCGTGGTATGAGGAAGGCGTGGCTATTAGGGTTTCTGGAGTTCTTCAAAAGATCATCTTCACCCCATGCCACCACCCCTCTATATATATAGGCATCCATGATGGGTTTCGTACTTGAGGTCCATTAGGAACCGCAGGGCCTACAAGAACTTGGATCACCATCCAAATCAAATTCTAGCCCTTTAAGTGTGTGATCCTATAGGTTCATGTATAATCGGTTGTGACTCGAAAACTCTTTTCTGACCACTAGTCGCTAGCGGTACCAAGCAGCACATAACGATTCCCAAACACACATAGAATATATCGGATGAACCTTAATTCAATATGATCTACAACTAGGTCCATATCACTAACGACCAGCTCATATATCTCTACGACAAGTTCATATTTGGTCTCGACCAATTTGTAACTCCTTACGACCAGGTTTCGACCACTTAGTGACCATGTTTGACTAGCCTACGACTAGCTCGTATCTCCATACGATTAGTCCGTATCTGATTGAACTAAAAGACCTTCTCGTGTATTCTCCCTTTGTCTCACGATATCTGGTTGAACTCCAAGTGAAATGTTGTATCATCCATAGACCGTTCAATACTTTCTCGATCAAGTGTTGAATAACTTCATATGGTCGACATCGACCACTTGTAGCATGGCTATGCACTTTCTTTATCCGACCACAATGAGGGGCCCAGAGACATCTCTCTTGTTATGTTAGGAGGGGCAAATCCCATATTCGACCAGTCACATCCCTCCGTATATTTCATAGCATACCCGAAAGCTACCTTTATAACTACCCAGTTACGAGTAGCGTTTGGCAACCCCTAAGAGTGCTATTACACATGTAGGAAATCATGCTAATCTCAGGTCTAAGGATTATACATCATCATTGCTTGAGACCAACTCATGATACATAGAATCATAACAATCTCAATAGTGTCTCAAAGTGGGTCTTTTCCAACACCATATTCTCTAACATGTGTCCATATTATTGGTTTGATATTTCCATATCCATGACCTGTGAAATATAGTTATCAACCAATACATATGCTAGTCTATTTATATGTGTTCCCATATGTTTCCGACCAGGGAACGTTTAAGAATAATCATCGAAGAAATATAGAGTTTCACAATCAAGTCACATTCTTGATAATAAATATTATTGATATTATTCTAGAAACAAGATAACATATTATCCAATGTTATGAACATAATGAAATATAATTATCTTTATGATTGCCTCTAGGAGCAGTTGAGCTATGGACGTTTGAGGGCGGTGCACGACGAGCATTTAATGCTAGCAGGAGCCGTTTAAAGGTGTTCACCGAGGTGACCCTACTGCGCCCCCCTCCTCTGCTTACGCCATGGCTTGACTCAGCTGCAACGTGCGCTCAGACGCGAGGAAGGAGACGACGCGTCCACTGTTGGATCTAAATCGAACGGTTCGAATGAAAGGGACGATCGGCCGGTCCGAACGTTCACTCGATCCAGGCCGTTATCTCCAAATTGGATGGTTCAAATGAATTGAGCGATCGGCCGGTCCGAACGTTCACTCAAATTCAGGCCGTGCTTTTCCAATCGAACAACTCTCCTGTGATCGGATCGGTAACGCTTCGATGACGATCCGACGGCTGACAGCGCTCGCGCTCGATCGATCGCGGCGATGCAGTTAGTTGATTTAACCAAGTCAGTTGGCTCGAGCCTGAGTCTGACTCGCGCCCAAGGAACAGTGAAAATCAGCTAGGTTTTGAATTAAATAGCTGATTTTTGGAGGATTTGCTTAAGGTAGCAAACCAGCTCCAAAAATTATGAAATTTCAATTAGAGGTGGCTGACTTAAGGATTAACCTTACATAAAATTTTCAGAGATTTTCATGCATTGAATTCTTCTCCAGAAATTCCAGAAGGTTAGAGTTTAGGTTTGACCAAGCTTTGACTGGGTTTGACTTGCCTCCCAAAATTATCAAATAATTTCTAAAAATCATGAAATAATTCAGAGGTGTCACACACCAGTCCTAGATCCAGGGAAAATTATTTCTAGGGGGGTTGGACACAAGATTTTACCAAGGAGGTCTAGGACCTGAGGGAATTGGAGATTTTGAGTTTGATTTTTCCACAATCCCTGTACAAGAATTATGGAACGGATCAAAAACATCCAGATGTGAGAAAAGTTTTAATTTCTCTTTATTTTTATACATTTGAAATATAAATCCACATTTGGGATGTTACAACAACTCAGGTTGTATTTTAGCTGTGTGATGGGTTAGAGGTGTGATATGTCACATCGCAGGACGGTTCGCTGCATCCCTGTCCAACGATGTGTGTCGTAACCAAACGATGTGTGTATCGGTTGGCCGGCAGGAAAGCACATCGGGAGTGTCATTGTTTGAGATGAAGTCTCTGAAAGGTTTTGTTGTGATCAACTCTGATCCTGTTGATTTCATCGTGTGGGTAAAGTGTACAACCTCTGCAGAGTGTTAAACCAATCTATTCGAATAGCCGCAACCTCGGTTATGGACATGCTCGGGAATTTCACACGAGGGGTAGTTTTTCATAAAAACAATTGGGAAGGGTTAGCTGTGTGAGATAACTTGTACAACAGTGTGAATAACTTGATTAGACTGTGTGTCCTTTGGAAAATCAAATGTTAAATTAATATTCTTTATTTGTTTTCAATTAAGTTTCAATCTATTATCTGTATTCAATTGCAAATGTTGTATTTCTGCAAAATAACCACAGAAGCCATTCCTTTGGAATAAGACATCATGTATAATTGCATTCTGTGGTATGACTTGCGAGTACGGTGTGTACTCACTCTTGCTAAACAAATCAACAGAAGTGGAGGAGTCATCGCCAGCTTTTGAAGAGGAATTCTACGAAGGTTGATCGTTAGGGTCTTGATCCAGTCAGTTGCCTGTGGTGTATTGATGGGAGTCCGCTGGAGTTTACTTTGTTTCCGCCGCAGTTTATTTCTTTATTGTCAGCCTTGCATGGCTTAATAAATGTAAAACTCGACCGTAAGGTCCCAACAGTTATTTGTTATTCAAAGTACTCGTTTATTCTTATATTCGTTGTATGATGTGATATTTCATCGATGTTGACACTGTGTGCACTAGCGTGATCCTGAACTAGTGCATAATACACAGAGGGTCCAGATTTACATATTTGGGTCCCAACATCAGACATGGATGATCGAGACAACTCGACAGAGAAGAATAGCAGCCCAGAGAAATCTACCTGGGCGCTTTCAGTATCAGTCAAAGGAAGCTTAGGAACTCCAACATATCAACGATCTACTTGAGAACGCAACTCAAGAGCTTGCCTGAGCGCCTGGATATATATGACCTCTTCGTGCAAGAGATTGCATGAAGACAACGAAGCGCGATGACCAGACTTGAGTACCCTCGCCGTCATCATTTCGGAAGTCGTAGCGATACAACTCCATCAACTTCCAGTCATTCGAACAACTCGCCATACAGAGATCGGCGCGACAACAGGGTACATCATTCTCCTAACTGGAGAAAGGTTATTCGAACGCCTGAAGATAAACTAGCTCTCAGGAGAGGTGATCGTTCACCGCTTTGACACAAAGGTCTGTAGCAGCAAATGAGATATGAGGAGTATTACCCTCGTAGAATCAAGACTTATTATGATTTAGGTTCACCCATTATCGGGTATCGTCGTGTACGATCGCCTGACGACAACAACCCTTCTTTTATGCAAAGGAGGCGTTACGAAGTAATTACCAGATGTAGGGCATTCTCGTCAGATCTCCGAGCAGTTCGCTGACCGCCGCGGTTTCAACCAGCGAACATGGAGAAATTCGATGGGCCTCAGAATCCCATCGAGTTCCTCCAAATCTACACGACCGCTATCCGAGCAGCAGCAGGAGGAAAGCGCGTCATGGCGAATTACCTTCCGACTGTACTTGAAGGGTCCGCTCGATCGAGGCTACTAAACCAACCACGTTAGTAGATCTACATGTGGCAACACCTTTGTGACCTTCTGCTGACTAACTTCCACAGTACCTACCATCGCCCTGTAAAGGAGGACGACCTGCACAAGAAAGACAGAATGACCATGAGACCTTATGTCAATTTATCAGGCCCTTCAGTCAGGTTCAGAATTTAATTCCTGAGGTTTCTGGCTCATCTGTTATTAGAGCTTTCAAGCAGGCAGTCCGCAGTAGAAGAATTACAAAGGACATCACTTTAAATCCTTTGGCTACCATCGCTGAACTCTTCGAGATGGCCGATCGATATGCGACTGCTGTAGAAGCAGTCGAGTGGAACAAAACCATCGATCGAGATGACCAGAATCCTCAAGAAGCAGGCGGAGGTAGCAAGAAGGATAAAAAGTCCAAGAAATTCAAGAACAATGCAAAGGATCAAAAACATCAAGTCAACAGTTCTAAGGAGGTCTTGGCCGTAAGCGACAAGGAACCACGAAGTTCCAAGCGATATCCCGATCGAGGCAAAAGTAAGTGCCCCGAGCGGAATAACGACAATCCTAGGTGGTGCCCTTTCCATAAAAAGGAAGGACATGACCTTCGCGACTGCCGGGTTTTCCAACGAAAATTCAAAGACTACTACAACGGCAAAGGACCACTTCCTACCATCAAAGAGTTAGGGCAAGCGAGTGGTCGTACGCAGTTGAACGACAACGAGGAGATGCCATTCCAAGATCCTGAGCATTTCATTGAGCATATCTATGGGGGTCATCGGCATACGAGTCAAAACGACAGCTTAAGGCTGTCGAACGTGAGGTAAACTCCATTGACCCTCCTCTTGTCAATAAGTTACTGAAGTGGTCAGAATTCACCATCTCATTCGAGAAGAGTGACTGCCCGATCCCTTCCACTAGACCAGGTCATTTTTCGATCGTGGTCGAGCCTACCACCAACAAATGTTGAGTAAATTGAGTGTTATTTGATGTAGAAGCTTGGTTAATATCTTGTTTATGAGTACCCTAGACAAGATGCAAGTTCCCAGGACCAAGGTAAGACCGGTACGACACTCTTTTCATGGTATTGTACCAGGGTCTTTGGCCAAACCTATTGGCCAAGTTTCTCTTTGTCACATCCCCAAATTTAATAAAGAGGATTACTATACATCTCATTAGCATGCATCATATTTTTAAGCATTTGAATTATACTTTGTACTAGAAAAATCCTATCCAAATGTTTCAATATGCACTTACAAGAATAAATCCTAAAGGAAACAATATCAAAAACTTATGATCATGCTCTGGAAACAATTTATTCAATTACTATATTAATTATCATGAATTAATATAATTTTTTCCAAATTTTTGGAATCTAACCTGATCCACAGAAAATTCAAACTCTATTGTCAATGTATGCTTTTGGGAAGTTGAAATATACCAAATAAATGATGAAAAATGGAATTTACAAATTTTTGTGGGTCCTAGGTTGCCCTAGGAAACCCTCTGATTAATTTGATATTTTTATGAATTTAATCTCTATTTTTGAAGGCCAATCAAACTTAGAGGTTTAAAATTCAAATCTGGTCCATTGGGAGCACTATTCCTCAGGCTCAAACCCAATACACAGTAGTCCGACCGAGTCACTTGGCGAGCCGTCCCAACCAAACCCTCTCGGATGCTGACCCTCCGATCCAATCGCTGATCGATCTCCAGCGCTCCTTGCTCGTTCCTTCTCTCTCTCTCTCTCTGCCACTAGGTCCCACCTGTCGGACCTGTCTTCTCCCTCGCGCTGGCACTCGCGCAGAAGCCGAGCGCGACGCACCGCGCGTCCTCTGCGGGGCTCCGTCACCGCCGTGACCGCACCGCCCAAGCTGACCCGTCCCCGAGCTTCCCTAGCTAATGCCGCCTCTCCTCCGTCCAGTTGCCGGCTTTAACCTGCCTCCCTGCTTTCTCTTTTCCCGTACTTCTCCTCCGGCCGTCGAGGAGAGGGAAGATAGCGTGAGCTCTATTCTTCGGTAAACCTCTCGTTTCCGGGTCTCCGAGCTTTCTCTTCCGATACTGGTTCTATTTTGACTAAGCCCCAGCTTTGGTTTCGCTTGTAGCTTCTGGAACGCGACCGTGTCTTCCTCGGCTCCGGTTCACGCCCAGAGCTTGCACCCGGGGACAACTCTGTGCTATCTTCGCCTCCGGTGAGATACTTACTAACTCCAGTGCGTCACATCATGTCTTTGAGCTAGAGTATGAGTTCCCCTCACCCAATTTTGGCAATGCACGACAGGAGCTTGTGAATTCGAAGGTTGGTCCATTTTCGGTCGAAACCCAAACTCTTCGTCTCCCACTTTGATCCGGTAAGACACTCTTCAATCCTCTGCTGCTATAGCATACTCTAGGGATCTTTGGGCCATCCCGAAGCTTCATTGTCTTCCTTGTTGCTCAGGGTGTCTTCTCCTGCCGTGGACCTCACCATCGCCAAGCTAGCTCCGGCCATCCACTCTTCTCTCCAACACTCAGGTAGCTCCCCAGTAGTCCCTAGATAATCAGGCACCCGCATTTGAACCGCTGCTGAGCGTTATCTAGCTACTACACGTTTGCCGTGTTGCTGCCGCCGCTCCTCTCCGATGAGCCGCCGGCACAGGCCACCTCAAGGGTCGCCACCACCACCCATAGAAGTGCATTGCTATTAGGAACCCATCCCTACCCTTGGCCGGCTCCTCCGTGGTGCGTAGCGCCGGCGAGCCACCGGGAAATCTCACGGGCGCGTTGTCGGACGCATCCGACAACTGTAGCAAAGCCATTAAGGCATTGATCCAGTCATTAAATGGCTAATGATTGCTTACTGTAGTAAATGTTGTCTTAAGTAAGTGATGAGTCTATTACATGTGGGCCCGTGCACAGAAAATGGAAAGGTTAAGCTACGGCTGACGGGTGGGCTGGCCACTTAAATGCACGTTCACTGTGCTGTGAGCCGGCCGTGGACTTGTGGTCCACACACTATCAGATGGTAGTGTCAGCGACAAGTAGGCCCCATCTGTCAGCCGAGAAAAATTAAAACCCTGGGTAAATGAGAAACAACACTGTTTGCTGGTCCCACTGATCAGCGACTGCGGCTAGGTGAGCTTAGGTAAGAAAAGTATAAATCCATTTAATAAAATCAGAATGTATTTATTGGCAAACTGAAAAATAGGATTAACTTCCTAAATGCATAACTAATTCATTTTAACTCCAAATTTGATGAAACAAGTGCTGGTAATTTTCAATTTTGATGAACTTTATTTTAGAATAGGTTGCACATTTTTCTCAGTATCAGAAAAGATAGATTTGGAAAACGAGTATTTAATTGATTATCTTTACAATAGAAAAATGGCTATAACTTTGAAAATTCATAACTTTTGCATGGAAACTCCTAATGTGATGAACCAATTTGCAATGGACTCACAATAATATACCCCATTTATCTATGAAATCAATTACCTCCCCATTGTTCTACAAATTTTGATCAAAACTTTATTTTGGATAAAATGCATTTTCGGGACCTACCAAAATTCAAACGGTCATAACTTCCACATACTAAATCCAATTGGAATAATTCTTGTACCTAATATCATCTTAAAGTATAAACTATCTACTGTAGAAAAATCATGCATTTTGGAGCACTTTGATTTTTATGTTATTTCTCGATGTTTATCGATATTTCCGTTCTTTAGATACCGACGAAATCAACGTAGATTCTTACGCCACCGAGAGTGAACAAATAGTCTTCCAGCGAGGCAAGCATCATTTGAACTTTCTTTTGCATCATATTGATCCCAGTTTTATTACACTAGTGTTTGAAATGCAATGATATTGCATGCATGCTATTTTTGGTATACCATTATGTTATGAGTAGATTAGTTATATCCTATACTTGCTGGTTATCATTGATATTTCCCATATACATATGCTTAAGGAATATGCTTGTGATGATGAGATTGTTGTGTGTTGAATGCTTAGCCATTGCGGGTCTAGATAACACAGTAGATCAATTGACGGGACTAGCTCGTCAATTGTGGGAGACACATAACAATTCTTATTCTTTTATTAATTTTTATCCAGATTGTTACTTCTGGTTATTGAGTTAAATTTTGGTTATGTTTAAAAGGTTTTTGGGTCCGGACAAGTGGTTGTAGTGTGGGTGCTGTTATGCACGAGACCCGGGCTTGTGGTTGTCTTGTCTGGACCATTAAGGACTGAGCCATGGACGTTACACTCCAAGTACCGAGCGTACTATCACATGCGGTATATGGTTACCGTACGGTTAAGTAAGGGGAGTGTTTTATTGGGTTGGACCGCAGGTGGTGTGAGGACATAGAGACCGTGAAATCCTATGTTCCTTAGGAACTCAGTGTGATATATACTGTGCTTAATGAGCACGATTACTTATATTGAGGAAAAACAACATACTAACTACCTCACACTGACCCCTCCGGCACAACGTGTGTGCCCGCTTAGCGTTTGCTATATGCTTATGTCTAAGTTGGGATTTGTCTCACATGGGTGGTCTATCCCAATATGATTTTCTTGCTAAAAATGATTGTATCTCGATTCTCCCCGGCCGGCATACCTAAGGAAGTGTGCTATTTTCCGGAGGCATCCGGAGGCTTACGGGCTAGTCGAGTCATGTGGTTAAAGTAGTACAACTCTGCAGAGATAATTTATAGAATAGCCGTGTCCACGGTTATGGACAACACTTGGTTTAAGTATGCTTCATCGTTAGACTTCAAAAATTAAAAGTTGACATGGTTATAATTGGTTTCGGCATGAATGTGATGTTCGTGCACTTTAGTTTACCAAAGTGGACAGCCACTTTGGTATTATTTGATTTATTAAATTATCTATGTCTTGTGAAACTTCCGTTTGAATAAATGATTTGCAACTTGGCTTTTGAAAACTAGATGGTCTAGGAATGTAAGATGTTGCGTTTTATGCAAAACTAGAACCACTAATGCTATCCCTTGATTGGCCAATTATGCATAACTACTTTTCTTTGTGTAAGACTTGCGAGTGCACTTGTACTCAGCCAGATGTTGGCTGGCCTTTTTGTTTTCTTTTCAGGTGAGGACGATTTCGAGCCCGATGAGCTCGGTAGTGCCGATTTAGGCGGCACTGACGAGTAGTGCTATCATTTAACCCCCAGTCGGTTGCCTTGGGTTATGGGCATACCTTGCTGGACCTTTTGGTTTAATTATCTTGCTTCCGCTGTTATTTATCACTCTTCCTTGAATTTGGTCGGTCGACCGTTATGTAATAGTGTAGACTTAACTATTATGTTGTATGTCTTTTGGATTATTAATGTACGATGTTGTATGGATGTGATCAACGTTGAATGAGAGTATGAGTGTGTTGGTCGCTGATCCTGGGAACCAACACGACCTCATACTCGCTGTTATGAATCCCATTTTAACTTGTCCAAGCATTGGCTTTGACCGTTTGGAGAACCGGTAATCATGTAGTGCTTGCAGAGGAGCAGTGCGCATGATCACCGGGGCTCTAGTTTCGGTCGGGCTCCTCACTTGGATGGAGTTAAGGTGGAATTCATTTACTTGAGGCCCAGAGTTATTTTCTTAAGATCAGGATTGCCTCGGTCTTATGGGATTAACCCGGGGGTCCTCACAGCGTTGGTATCAGAGCCATACTGACTGTAGGTTAGAAATAGCACAGGCGTTAGTGTTAGTAAGCCTATAGAGTCAAAGTACTTTGGACTATCAAATTATTTCCTAAGGATAAGTAATAATATCTTTTATTCCTCATCCATCTTAGTTTCATCCCTCACCTTACTCTCATTTGATTTGCAAAACTAACTTACCTGGGTTATTCTTGTCTTTAGATGGGTCATCAGTATCTGGTCAGAGAGACTCAAGCTGAAGATATGGATGGGTACCCGGCACTTCTTCAAGATATGATGTGGAGGGCGAACTTCACATACCAACCCGTATAATTCATCTACTGTCGAGATCTAGGACCCGGGATGGAAGACTACCGGGCTATGATCCATCTCGTTGCAAGACAAGTTACGGGAAGTATTCTGTATCGCTTCCAGGCTCGTGGCACTTCTGAGGCCATGGCTTTGCAAGAGGTGGCCCGTATCTCCCCCGATAGCCAATCTTGCCCAGAAGCCTCAATCCACTCCACGAACTGCTTCTTTGGGATCTTCTCGGCGGTGACCAGAGCTTTCATTTTGGTCGCGTCTATCTCCGATTCGGCCGACTGGGAAGCGGCTCTGGCCATCTTTCTCAAAGGGAGGAGGCTTGAAGGCATACGATTTAGTTGGCGGCAGAGAATGCGAAAGCTTGATGAACAGTTGGAGTGTTTGGGGAAAAGTAAGAACCCTACAATCGCATCCACGGTAAGCTTTTATAATCACACAATTGGGTTAAAGATGTGGCAACCTAACAGTCGCCACCTCTTCGGGAACCGCTCCAATAGACATGTCGATTTAGATTCTTAAATTTGTCTGTTCGAGAAAACCGAGTTTATCTTTACACCTCAAACAAAATTACCTTCTTGACCAAGTCTTTTTCTAGTCAAATAAAACACCAGTCAGAAAGGATTTATTTTCGATTACCGTACTATGACCACTTTGTAGTCATAAGATTTTCTACAACCATTTTGTAGTCATAAGATTTTCTACAACCACCTTGTAGTCGTAAGGTTTCCTGCAAACTTCTTGACCAAGTCTGTTTCTGGTCAAATAAAATACCAGTCGAAGAGTATTTCCTTTGACCACCGTTCTATGACCATTTTCTGGTCATAAGATCATCTACCGCTCCTTTCCCATGTAGTTACTTTCACTTGAAGCTGGGAGGCTAGATGACGAGGATCCAGAAATCCTCATTTAATTATTTATCTGTAATCTTTATTATTGATAATGACGCCATTATATGGTTCTTGAGTATACCCCTTAATATTCTTAAGGGAGAAGCTGGAGTCGTAAGATCTTCTACGACTACCTCATGATCGTATGTTCTTCTACGATCACCTTATGGTCGTAAGTCTTTCTACGACCAGGTTAGCTACGACCGTCCCATAGTCGTAAGTTCTTCTACGACAAGCACGAGATCATAAGTTCTTCTACGATCACCTCATAGTCGTAAGTCTTTCTATGACCAGGTCAGTTACGACCAACCTATAATCGATCGGGCTTACAAACAAGTAGGCTCAATTGATTAGGGCAACTAAACAGCCAGTATACGCTATTATTCTCTGGAATAACTGCATGATTAATCTCTCTGTCTTGGTGATAACTGCCTGGTGATGTGAGAACGTTAATTCCCCAACAGTAATCTCTAGAAACTATGCCATCATTTGAAGCATTGATACACCCTTTGGGCTGGAGAAATTATCGCCCACTGCGAGCACACTATAAAAGGAGGAATCACCAGACGGCGGAGGAAAGGGACGAACAAGAGAAGAAAGACACGATCAGGAGCACAAAATATTGTATTTCAGTCTTTTTCTTGATCTGTAACCAGCATACTCAATATAGCCACATAGGAGTAGGGTTGTTATTCTCTCCGGAGAATGCCCGAACCTATATAAAATCCATGTGTCATTCTCTCTGTGTGATTTGAGTCTTGGAGACCCCCCGAATCAAACAATCATTACGTAAGTTTGGTTCTAAAACACCGACAAGGTTGTTGCTTCCATATATGTTCGGTGAGGGAGATGTTTGACAAAGGATCTCTATGTCTGGCATATGGAACTGTACATTTAGCGGATTGCTAGGAGTATGCAATTATTAAGGTGGGAACAATTACATTGGAGATGTATAATGGGGCGAATCGCATATTGACGGGATTTCGGTATGTTCCCGTCTTAAAGAAGAATATAATGTCGGTGAGGTCGCTTAAACTCGAAGGTTGTGAGGTATCACTTCAAGGTGGAGTCATGCGAGTTATTTGTAAAGGCTGCACATGTACTCATGAAAAGTATCTATAGCAATGAATGATACCGATTAATGGGTAATCACATGGAAAGAGCAGCCAAGGGGAGGTCTGATAAAAAATCCTGGTTAGGAGAAGGAAACTGTGTCATCAACGGTAGGTACTCAGATCTCATCTGCAGTTATGTGAGGAACTGCAAAGATGGTTGCGAAATCTAGCAGGTGCAAAGGTGAAGGTGCGAGCTGTTGGAAGAAGAAAGACATGGTGGGACCAACCACATGGTACCGACGAGCAGATGGAGGTCGAAATCAGTACAAACCTATGGCGTAGAGGGATGTAAAAATAGGAGGTGTGGTTAACCTAACTACACTACAAAAAACCTCTCATGTGGAGTTTCTCGAGTGCGCTAGCCTAGATGCTGACACGCATATTGCGGTGATATGCATGGGCCTCTATGGTAGGGGCACTCCCAAAGGTGGGAGGAAAACAAAAAAAAAGTGGAGATGACTAGGAGTGATTTCTCAGTGGAGCACAGTGACTTCAATAGATAAGAGTTAAGGTGGAGATTGTTGGACTCATATTCTAACCTACTAGGACTTGGAGATGTGTTCTATAAGGATTTATATGCTAATCCTAATAGCATTATGATTCCTATTTTTTTTGGAGAAGAACTAGGGTGCGCCATATAAATCCATGAGGGGTGGTTGTGGAGAACATAAGTTACAAATTAATTCATCCAAAGGAAGAGGTGTACGAGAGGATTACATACGAGGTTATTATTTAACACTAGATTCTTATATAGGACAATGATTCGATGGTCTAAAAAGTTTAAGAGGGTTGTGAGAGAGCAATAATTACCTATACTTTTTTGAAGTTATGCTTAATAAATTTATGGTCGAATTCATCAAATCTTTCTCCTTTGTGATTATTTTATCATTGTTATTTAGTTCTCTATGAGATTTATTTACTTTGTTCTTAATAACGTGCTATTTCTCACAAAGTCTGATCGATACAGACCTGATGCGTATAAGAATGGTATGGAGTATAACAGCCTGTATGACCGGCCTCCCACCCTCCTCTCCTTCCCATCCGCATCTCGCCATTCCATCCACCTCCTACGAATATCCATTCATCCGTCCGTGCTGCTTGCGGTGGTCGCAGCCGTGCTGGTTGAAGGCGCGGGAGCGGTGGGCAAGGTTCGGCGTGGGCGGTGGGCGGTGACAGAAGAGAGTGAGCACACGGCCGGGCCGAACGGCACCGGCAGGGATGTGCCGTCGCGGCTGCGTGCTCACTGCTCTTTCTGTCATCCACTCCTCGCATCCCCTCCCCTCCAACTGCCTTGCCCACGCCGCCCGTGCTAATCAAACATATGGCCGCCGCGGGCAACGCAACGGCCGGCCGGCACTCTGCACTACGTATGGCTATTGGCTTCTGTCTCGGTGTTTGTATGATTGTATGCTTAGTTCTGTGTTCGTTCCTCATTCTGAAAGTTTCTATTTTTGGTGTTGGTACTACGCCGTGCGGTTGAATCTCTGGATTTGGAGCGTGCGCGTGCATGTACTTTCTGCACGGATTCCCTCTCTTTCGCTTGGTACAACTACGAAGAAGCCTTGGCTGTGATAATTTGTTTATCTTCTCCAAGCGATCTAGCCGTTTTCTGTTGCCTGATCCTTGGGAAGGTAAAAGTATTTATTGCTCCAAGAATTGGATTGCGGAGCATCCAGTGGTAAAATTACAGCCAAATGTGCAAAATTTGCATGGATCTATGAATTTTGGCCAGATCTGTATTTTTCAGTTCCTTTTACTAGTAGGGAATCGGAACTCCGTCCAGAATCCAGATTGAAAACTTCATGGCAGAAGCTATTGAGTGAGAAGGGGACGAGAGCTAGAAGCAAATGAATCTCTCAGATCTGCCTATTACTACTTCATTCTTACTCAAATCAGGTAATTAGTAGCTAGCCATATACGCTTCTGCAGCTGCTAGTATTCATTGCAGATTTCTTGTGCAGTGCTAGCTGTCCTTTTGTTCTTCATTTTTACACGTGCTGCTGGTGCTAGTAGAAACACGTTTGTCTCCTAATAACTCGAAAAAGGGTAGGGACAAGGTCACTCTCGAGATACTGTTCCATTGAAGACTTCTGGTACTTATCTCTATAAAGAAAGCCGCCGCACTTGTCTCCAGAAATTTTCCATTGTGAAGACACTTGCAACTACCTCCACGGCTCCACCGATCGATTGGTTTAGGAGAGATCTAGATGTCGAAACACTTGTGATTTTGCATTTAAATTTCGCTTAAGGTCATCGCCCCAGCTGTTTGGATGATAGAGATACTATTAATTCGACGGTCGCATTATCATCTTAAAAAGTCAATGGTCAACTTCACAAGTATATCTATGTAAAATGCTTTTCTGTCTAGAAATGAATGCTAAAATGCTAGCTAGTATATTTTCTTTAGTTAATTTCCGGTGGTATACGAAGATCAAGCACATTATATATCTCTTAGTTTTTCCTCAGATGTACATTTCTCAAATTTAGTGCCGTGTTTGCATACTTATATAATCTGTGTAGAATGTAGCTTGCGAAATGTGCTTCTTTCTAAAAAACAATACCTGAGCCGTTTCTCAATTTGATGTCGTTTTAGCAACGTGTAGTCAAACTTTTAAAGCTATTTGGATTTGTCGTGTATAAATTATACTATAAAATGTATCATCAAAAGTATTTCTATATCATTAATTTTTATATTTCTATATCAAAAGTATTTCATTTTATCTTCGTGTAATCAAATGTGTGTATTGGAAACCATGATGTTTAAAATGACAAATAAAAAAGAATGAAGAAAGTAGTTTGTTTGATCCCGATCGAATAAGTTTGTTTGGCCCATACATGATGTTCGTACTAAAGAATACTCTTGATGATGTGATTCGATCCTTTCTAGACACAACCGTTATACTAACTTAAAGGCTTTGCCGAGTGCTACACTCATCGACAAAGACCCTAATCGGGCACTTGCGAGTCGGCAAAGAAAAGTCGCCGTGACGGCGGCGCCACCGTGGCGGCGTCTTTGCCGAGTGCTCGGCCTCGGCAAACCATATCTTCTTTGCTGCCCGAAAAAAGAACCGGCAAAGTTTTCTAACTTTTGACACTAAGTTGTCGCTTTTTTTTTTCTTCCTAATTTTCTTCCATCGTTATCATTCCATCGACGTAATAAAATTTTAAGGTATTCTTTTTTTTCATGTCCAGATTTATAGGCAACTTTTTTTTATTTTGAGTAAAACATTTTCCCCTACGACCATCAAATTGATGTTTTCCTATATGATCAAAGCATAAATTTATTGTATATGTCACCCCTATATTTCAAAATATTATCTTATATGCCGACAATGTGGGTCTTAGCCGTATATGAGCTAGCGTGACAATAAGTGGCAAATACAAAAAGATTAAATTTTTCGGACTGGATTTCGTAAACCCGAATCCTCTATGAAACACTGTGCTACTCCCTGGATCAATAGGTATCACTCACAGGTACATTACTGGATCATCTCATACAAACGTGAAATAAGACCAACACATATATTACAGACAGTCAAGGTAACATAGACCGCGCTGGCTCAAGTTTTTACAGAAGGGCCGTCAGGCCAAATGTATTACATCACAAAAGATCGTGCCTACAGCGGAAGCAAAAGGGGATGGGGCACATCTCTCCACAGGCAGCGACCGGGGTGTCTCGTGTACGACTAATATTATCCAAGGGCTTGGGTAATATTAGTTATACGCAAGCACCGACAAGTCTACTAGACTGAGGCAAGACCTAAACTACAGAGCTATACTACTCTTCATCGCATCCTCGTCCATCAGCTTCTGGACCCTCATAATAGGCATAGTCTCCTTGGTCCAGATCATCTGAAGGGTTTTGGGGAGAGCGAGGGTGAGCAAAACTAACGTGCTCGCGAGCCAACACAACAGATGCAATAATATACATGCACAGTTTAACAAGGATGGCTCGGGTTCTTTTATTTGCGTAAAACAACATTTATAAATATAAATATTAGAAAGTCCTATCACTTAGCATTTTAACTAAATTTGCATTTTTAAAGAGATTAATTGAGCAATAAGTAATAACAGCAGAGGTTCCCTCCATCGGAAACTCTGTCTCATGCTTCTTTTGACGGTGGTCATACCCACCTATTACCAACACCGGGTAAGAATACCCAGGAAAATCCAATTCAAGGCTAGGTGAGCCCCGCATATTTTCATCCCAACCACAAAAGTTTTTGAAATAGAACTAACTCTTATGAGCTCCGCATGCCCGCCCTTGACCGTGGGCATGGCTGTTCGAACAGTTTTTATTCTCTGCAGAGATTGTACATCTTTACCCACAAGAGATAATCGTCTTGATATGTACACATGTTTCCTTGGACATGTGAATCAAGGGAATATTATCACAAGGCCTCTACAACGCACCCTCGATATTTGCCACACCCGCTAAGGTTTCACCTGAGCGGGGTTTCATTCCCGTGGGACCCGACAACCACTACGCCCAGACCCCCTCTTGCGTCGTACGAGTTACGCCTAGGTTCCGCAAGTCGCAAAACCCCAACCCGTAGCCTCGTGGGCTCACGGTGAACGGGTGTCCCTCCAATGGTGCAGCTCATACCGAAGGACACCAATTAATTAGCCAGGTCGACACCCATAATAGAACTTGTGGTTGTACTGTTTTACAATTGGGGGACATCACAGGATTAAGTCCTTAAGATTATCTGGGCGGTTCTTACCACATGCCATCCACAAAAATATCCTGTGCTACATTAGCACCCAACCATTTACCCTCCAGCTTACCATTCGCCCAGATGGGTATTAGCAAATTTTTAGAGTTTTGGAGAGGTATAAAACAAATTATCCAACCAGTTCAGTCATTCTCCCCAATGACTACCCAAAACAATTGATGATGATTAAAGGATGATGATTTGGGGTAGTAATACCCCGGTACTTAAACAAGTCTAGCATGGCATTTAAGTACGACCTATAACTAGTAGGTTACCAAATATTTACTAGGGTGATAAGGATTTTGGGAGTTCAATTTTTAAGAAAATGGGATAATAATTTATTAATCAACAAGTAGGCATTTAACTACCTTAGAGTGTTTGACATACATTTGAATAAATATTAAAGCATGCAATTTGATACTTTAAAAGAATATAATTTGCATAAAATGTGGGATCAATATATGATCAAAGTGTTGATTCACCTTTGTTATAAGTAGAGGGGTCTAGGTCTTCTTGAGCTTGTCCGAGGTGGGGGTCTTCCGCTTCTTTGAACCCTACTTGGACGGACGTATCGGAAAAAGACACAATAGAAAAAAGAGCAAATAAATACAAATCACCAAGCAAATGAACTCCAAATTAAGCAAGACCAGTGCCATTAGTAAGGTCTTGATTTTAGAAAATTTGAGGAAAAAGATTCATAATTTTTCGGAGTTGAAATAAGGAAGTATGGATTTTTGAAGCTTCTAACAGAATTTTCAATTGAATGGAAAAACAAAATTTGTGGTTAATCGTGGTGCCGACATGTGTCATCAACACATAGGGCTGGTCCACGCGTACTGTTACGTGGGCTAAAGGCCAACACGTAAAGCTTCGGTCCACGGCTCACCGGTTCACGGAATAGTGACTCGGTCCCACATGTCAGCCAAAGTGCTTTTAAATCCCAGCTAATTCGGTGCTTACTGCTTGGCTGGGCCCACTTGTTAGTGGGACAAAGCGTCACTTGTTAGAGGGAGAACGGCGACGAGGAAGAAGCCGGCCAGAAGCGAGGAAGCAGAAGGGGTTCTGGCGCTGTGGTGGTCCAGAGGCGGCGGGCTCGGAGGGGGTGCCTCCTGGGCGGCAAGGGCGCACCGTGACGAGGTGGCGGCACTGAGGGGGTCGCCGGAGGAGGGAGGTCGGTGGTGGGGTGTTCGGCTGGAGAGGGGAGCTTCGGGTGAAGCAGTGGCTCTTACCTGGGGCGAAGGGGGCGAAGTAGGGGGGTAGAGGGGTGCCTGGGGTTCTTATAGGCGACCGCAGAGGGGCCAAAGGGAGAGAGAAGCCGGGCATCGCGGAGTACCGAGGGGCATCGGCATGGGCGGCGACATTCGGATGCGACGGGCAGGAGGCGGTGGGCGGCGTGGGAGGAAGACTCGAGGGTTTCTTGGCGCATAGTGGCGAGGAGGGTAGGAATCGGCACACGCAATGAGCTTGGACAGGGCGGAGGGAAGCTCAGCGCATTGGGCGTCGCCGCGGACCGGGTGGAGAGGAGGCTCGTCATTGGCGCGGGATGGCGGCCGCAGGGGTCAGGTCTTTGGAAAGTCGAGGAGGAGTGGCGGGGCGGCGAGGTGGTGGCGACAGAGGGAGGCGACGGGAGTTGGTGTTGACACCACACGGGGGAGAGAGATGAGGGGCGACACTGAGAGAGAGGGGGGAGAAGAAAAAGTAGGCCGAAGCCAGAGGGAAGGAGTAGCGGGCCGGAGGCCCAGGCCGCGCCTGAAGGGGAGGCTGATCAGCTCAGGAAGGGGCTGGCCGGGCTAAGGAGGGAATGGGCTGAGCCCAAGGGAGGGAAAAGAGAGATTGCTAAACTGGGTTAAGGCCCCAAAACCGAAAAGGGAGAAGAAAAACTGAATTTGAAAATTCGAAACCGCGGAAAGGTTTGAAACACAAATTCGAGCTAAAAGAAGTTTGAACATTTTTTTCTCGAAAATACTGCAAATTGCAAATACAAATTGAATACATAAAATGATTAGTAAACACTATTCGCCGTTTGAAAACGGGAATGTTACAAATTTGCAGTGGCATATACAAACGTGTCCCAATCACTTATGGTACTATTGTTCTATTTATTATTTGGAAAAAGTCCACCTTTTCAACCTTGATCTCTGGCATCGATTTGATTTTCAATTCTGAAATATGAAACCGTTTGGAACACAATCTTTAAGTATTAAAACTATACAATTCACCCCTTCCCCCAATCCAGTCTGGTTTTGATGCCATGTGTCGGTGGTTTTCATGTCAAACGTGGCCATGATGTGGCAATGAATTGGCAAATCAAACATATAAAAATTTCTTATGCACTATGGTCTACATGCCATGGTCTCTTATCTCGTTGAATAACTAGTGTCTTCTTCCTCTCTCTCTCTCTCTCTCTCTCTCTCTCTCTCTCTCTGATTGAAGCAGAGGAGGCTCCATGGGAGGCCATAGGCGAGCTCGGGAGCGGTGACGACAAGCTAAAGAAATCATCAACAGAAAAGGATTCAACAATTCGATTTTGGACTGGACACGCAAGAACAGCCCAAGCCAACTTCATGATTCGTTGCCATCCCTCCGCAGTCCACATCCACCTAATTCCTCTCGTATCTATTTAAGACCACCCCAAGAAGCCCCTATATATCCTCTTCCTTTCTTCTTCGAAGCCGACAGCCGCCGAGCCTAGCAGCACCGCCGCTAGTGCGCACCCGCGCGCCACCGTAGGTATCTCACCGCTCCATCACATTCCTGGCCACTGTTAGGTAATATTTGTTGTGTCTGTTTCTATTTAGAAGTTCAAGCCCGAACCACTGTTGCAAACACTGTAGAATCAGATTTTATAAAAGGGGGTCATATAGAATCAGATTTTATAAGAAGATGGAGAGTCAAAGCAATAGAAAAGCTGACTTGTGCAACGCAAATTATCTCGTCTTTCTTGAAAACGCGTGTATCATTCGAGGGTAAGTTTTTCTTTGATTTGTTACAACAATTGGTATCAGAGCTTCAGGTTCGATACCCTAGCTGTTGCCCCGGGAGGGAAGATATGAACTCCCGGGGTGGCACATACAGCGGGAGTGCGCACGTGGCGGATCCCGGCAGCGTCGGAGCGCACGGCGGGGCACAGCGGCGAGATCGATGCACTGTACGGTGCATGCGGCTCCATGACGAGGAGGAGCCTGAGTTTTTTGATTTGTACCCAAGATTATGTCGCGTTCTCTGAGGAGTGGTGTCACCGGTGACGATGCAACGTCGACACTCTTCCTACATGCCAAAAAGGAGACGGCCAAAGCTACGTGGAAGGCGTTGAAGACGATGCATCTTGGTGTCGATCATCGAAAGGTAGAGGCGAGGGACATTGAGAAGACGTGTTCGCCGTCCTGAGTTATGTAAGTAGTGTTAAGTCCGGGACATCGAGGAGATGTATTCGTCGTCCTGAGTCGACTCCGTGTGTTACTCAAGTTGAAGTCGTGACCAACTTGAAGTTCGAGTACGAGTTGGGGCGTAAGTCGTAGTTGAGACCGACTGTCTCAATGAGTAAGCGTCCAAGACGCGTTCGAGTTGTGCCACCGTCTTCGGCCGAGTGTGTGGGAGCCATGTTGAAGTTGAGTCC
Source organism: Hsuehochloa calcarea (assembly GCA_036346395.1). NCBI lineage: Eukaryota > Viridiplantae > Streptophyta > Magnoliopsida > Poales > Poaceae > Hsuehochloa > Hsuehochloa calcarea. The sequence continues at coordinate 50,819,250 of CM070610.1, read as the reverse complement.
AACTGGTAGCACACGAAATATAATAAGTACAACAAATATTAGGGAGTGATTGTTAGGTAATATTTATTGTGTCTGTTTCTGTTTAGAAGTTCGAGTACGAACCACTGTTGCAAACAGAGCTGGATTACTGTAGCAGTCATAGTCCGAGACTGTAGCAGTAGTTGTGGCTATAAAAGGGGGTCATATAGAACCAGATTTTGTAAGAAGATGGAGAGTCAAAGCAATAGAAAAGCTGACTTGTGCAACGCAAATTATCTCTTGTCTTTCTTTAATACGCGTGCATCTTTTGAGGGTATGTTTTTCTTCTGTTTGTTCCAATAGCCACACCACCCGTGTCACCACCCCCACTTGGGCCTCCTAAGTCTGTTCCAAGCGTCGCCTGGTCGATTGGTCGCCAGTAGTTTACCGTTGCCATGCAGCCTCGTCACGCCATCAACCTCACCATCGCCGGCTCATCACCATCCAGCTCCACCATAGCTGAGGCCACCTACGGTCTCCCTGTGTCTAGGTTTTTCTTATGCACGTTGGTCCGGCCACCCCATCTCTGGAGCTCTCTCGTCACCCGTGTGAGGCGGTCGCGCATGGCGACGGTCGCGACTGGCGTGCAACGGCTGTTGTCCGAGCTTGGTTTGCGCTCGGGGATGTGGGAATGCAGAGGGGAGAGGCATGGCAGAAAGGAGAGGGAGGGGAGCAACTGATATGTAACCATGGTAGTGGGCGTGACAGACGCAAAATACCTATTATTTATTAGGTGTGTTAGATAGATATAGAGCTAATTAGACCAAAGACTTCATATTGTAATTATTCTTAATTAGTTTGTAATTTGTCTAAATTATTGAGATGTTGTCTCTAATACGAATAATTTGTACTTTGATTTTTGCTATTGTGGGCTTTTACTTATTATTGAACATATTTACTAATTCCGAACACGTATACTGAAAATCTTAGGTCTGCCATTGGTAGAGAATATGAGGATGATGTGGATGCACACGTGGATGCCATGTTAGCCAAATATGCACACGTGTATGCCACGCAAACCAAATCTAATGCCATGTCAAACAAAACCACGATGGTTTGGCGGGGAGGGGGTGTAATACCCTGAAATCTTAATCGGACAATTAGAAAAAGACTCATGAGAAAATATTAAATGAAAAAATAGGAATTTTAGAGGTTTCGAGGGGGATTTATGCAAATCCCCGCCAACCTGGGCCTTGGGCCATGGCCCAGAAGGGCCAAGGGGGCGGCCAAAGGGGCACCCCAAACCCTAGCCGCCTCCTCCAACCCTCCCCCAGGCCGCCACCTCCTCCTCTCCCCACCAGGTCGCCGCCTCCTCCTCCCTCTCCTTGGTGCTGCGCCTCCACCCCTCCCCAACCGAGGGTGCCTGCTGCTCCACCTCCCCTCACTGTTGTCTCCCAGAGCCGCTGCTTCCCCCATTGGTGGCCGGTTGAGCGAGGAGAAGAAGAGGGGAGCACCCCACGTGAGATCTTGGTGAGCCTTGGCCACGTCTTCAAGAGGTAACGATGATCTCCCCGCTGGTTGAGACTAGTTTGATCTTTAGTTTTCACCAACCAGACTTTCGTTGTGGTGTTGCGCGTAGGTTCAGAGATTTGCAATCTGATTGTTCGTCAGGTTTCGTGTAGATAGAGTCCGAACTGGAGGATTTAGTATACTAGAGAATTGTAGGGCTAGTTCTCGGTTTTCCATAGGCTTAAAGATCACCAAATTCGGAGTTGTGGTCTAAAAGTTACGTTGATTTCTATACTGCTGTCCAGAGAGTCTAACGAATATTAGCAATCGTCTTGTTTATTAATTATGATTTAGTTAAATGATTATTCAGGGATTTCACCCAGCACTATTATTGTAGGAAATTTCTTAAGCTTTCTAGATTGGTAAAACTCTTGAATTTTGGATAAACCAATTAAAAGTTATGAATTTTCTTCTACTGCAGTATTTTCTCTCTGACAGATTATAGTTACAGATTTTCATCTGCTTATTACTCATAGAAGATGGCGAATTAGAAAGTCTCGCCAACTAGGTTATTGTAGAGGATTTCATTACCTTTCCATAAAGCGAAAGACCATAAAATTTGGCCTTGTGTATTGAAAGTTACGTTAGATTTTGTGCCACTGTCCAAAAACCCTGACGAAAATTACTTATTCTGTTAATCAGTTTGGTAAGAGTAGAAGATGGCCGAATCTGGGAAACTCATCAACTGGGTTTAGGTGGGCAATTTGATAAGCTTTCCAGAGGGACCAAGAACGCCTCATTTGGACTCCTGGTCAAAAATTTATGAATTTTAGATTACGACTGTCTGTCGAGGGGACATACCAGTATTTAGGATTTTGGAGTTGGGGTTGCGCTAGATATTATAGTGAATGTTGTCGCGAGTATTCACTCACGCTATACCGGTATACACGAAAGAAGTGCATGTGGACATGTAGAGTAGAGTTGCATTCATATGAGATGAATGGGTGTAAAACAAAGAGAAGAGAACAACATGAGAGTATTAATAGAAGTACATGTGATGATAATGAAGTTATTGAATACTGTTGATTTATCATTGTTCGTTGTATATTGATATATTTGCTGAGTCGTGGACTCACCCTTGCTCTTCTGTTGTTTTTAGGTGATCGTTGAGGGCGTCATGATTGAGAGGGACTAGCGCACATGGGATAGTTTCATACTTGGACACATGATTCTCTGCCATTATAACCATTTGAATTTATTATTGCTGGACTACTTTTAGGACATGTTAGTAATTGAATAAGCTTAGATGAATACTTTGGACTAGTCTATTTTGTTCCAAGGTTTTGGATTTACTGCTTTGGTGCTGTTTTAGATTTGTTATCTTGCTATATTTCACTCGCTTATTTATTCATGCTTGATCAATCTTTATTCATGCTATATTATGACCCGTGTTGGGTTTTTATTAATGCTTTTGGATGCTGAAATTTCATAGTATGTTGATGTATGTTAGTTGTTAATGGTAGTTTAGTGGCATTCCAGGTTCAGTGTTGGACTAGGGTGTTACAGGGGGGATTGTTTCATTAGTTTGAGGTCTCGACTCGAATAGTTTCATAGTTCAAGGTTGAAAATCGAACCGAGTCTGAAGTTTAGGGTTGAAAAGTGGACTTTTTACTTATTATTTCCTTAATTTTAAGTATTGTTAGTGTGAAATCCTAATAACATTTTTAGACCGGTTAAACGTTATGCATGGTTTGATACGGGCAAAGTATAATATCAAAGGCATCAAATGTGTTGTAGGTGCACAAAACATTATAATATTCCATTGATACAACGATTATGATATGGGTTGACACTTGAAATATGATTAAATTATATATTTTTAGGAAAACATTTTAAGAGTGAATTTTAATATTTTATTCATGTTCATATTAACGAGTATTTCAAGGATTTGTTTGCTAATTATGAACGGCTGTCGTCCGCAGATACTGCCTTGCGTCGTCTTGTGATATTTTGTGGTGTTGCCGATCATTTGCACTATAGGGCATATATTGTGAGATTAACATAAACAATAGAGCAATTTTACATGGGAGAACAATTGTTCATCAAGAAGGAAACTCAAATATCATTTTTACACAAGGAAATGAGATCTATATCATAAATGGATTGTTTGGTTTGCTACCCTTGCAAACCGAACCAAATATTAGTAACGCCAACAACAATTTGGTAACGTAAATAAAATTCAATGTCACACGCGGACAATCCAAGGGTAAGAAAATCGTTCACCAAAATTTTGGTAACACCAATATTAGACTTGGTCACGATCCGAACAACATTCTTTTTACCAATATTTGTCTCTGCCCAAAAATTTGGTTTGCCTCATTTTTACCATCAACCAACAGCCAGAAACTCTGTTGGATTCTTGAGTCTTATCAAGATCTATCAATATATAGAGCAAGAAAATATCTAATATAAACTTGATAATATTTCAGAAAAATTTATCTGTTTTAATATCTTGGCCTAGGAAAATAGCATAAATAGTTTATTTAAATGTCGACCTAGAGAAAGTATATATTGCAATTTTGGTTTTGCTATTTGTAAGTTGATTTTTTTTGTTAACTCTAAGTCGATTTTCTCGGCCTTTGTATTAACGTTGGGATGTGTGTGTCTAATTTTATATTGACCAATGGTTAAAAATGTGACTTATACTTAGAAAAATATAAATCACCTTTGAAAAAGACATTTTCTTGTTTTTTTCATTTTAGGACACACTTATCTTAAAGCTTAACAGCCGAGAGGATATAGTATCAAATCTACAAATAAGTCCACCCTAACACTTAGCGGGACAATTGCAAGAAATGGTGTCTTTTAGCTACAAGATATGGGCGCCAACGTTAGAATATGCACTGGAATTCTTAACATTGACTGATTAATTCTGTGAAGCAGCTAATTAGCAACACGGCCTTTTTCTAAACAACGGGACACATTATTTATCTTTTTCGAGCGAACGGCAGGAATGCCATTACTGCATTAAAGGAGGAGTAAAACCAATACAAATACCCAAAAATTCAGGATGGGGGTAGAGGAAAAAACAGAGTTCCAAAAAAGCAAGGGGGAAAAGAGAAAAGGGAGGAAATAAAAGGAAATAAGTGTCGGGTGCTGTAGAGCCAGGTGGGTGAAGCCTTTGACGATCTACAGGCGAAACCCGCGATAGCAGGCTGAAAATGCTGACCGAAAAAGGAAAAACGAGGTGGCCAGCATTGGGCGGCGTCTTGCCGCTACTTCCTTCCCCACGCATGGCAGGGGGTGCCGTTTGTGCTGTCTTGCCCAGGCTGACGGGTGCAGACTTGCGGCCCCCCGGAGGTTTTGATGTGTAAAACTGTAAACTACAAGCATACAAGAGGCAAGGGAAAAACTTCTCTGAAACATCTTCTTCTCTGAAAACTTTCTCTGAGAACTTACTCTGAAATCTTCGTTCCTGGTCTCCTTTTTCAGTTGTGGCATGATCCAGAAGGGAGTCTTCTTTGTCAGTAGAGGGAGGTTGGTTGGTTGTTGTCGGGTGTTTTCGCCGGCGGGTGCATCTCTGGCTGGGGCATGCGCAGCACCACCCGTTGTGGGGTTTGAATTGTGACAGCATGAAAGGTCCAGTGCTTCTCTTCTTGCGCTGGTTTCCCCCTTCACAATCTTCTCTATCCAGCCCCCTTGTAGTTTCCGAAGGACCACCCACGGTTCCGGCCCGCTGAGTTTCATCTGGGTGCTGAGGCCTGATGTAAGTTGAGATGGTCCAAACGCCATTTAAGTCCTTTTGTTGGAAATTTCTTCTCTGCTCTGTTGAAAAAAAGCTCTGCTTGGTCTTTGCTTCGGTCTGTCGCTGGTCGTGACGCTGGATATGACCTCCTTGTCCTCCTGATGGAACCACACCACTCCGTGGTTCCTATACGCGAAGAGCAGTGCCTCTGCTTGTCTTCAGTTTGGAAACTTTACGTGAGAACACCTCCCGTGGGCTGTAGGACCCGCTGGTCCCCACGATGTGACTCTTCTGGACTTCTTCACAGGGGCGGAGGCAGCGCCGGTCCAATCCTCGGGCCGGCCCAGTGTATTTGGACCCAATGTGATTTTTAATTGGCATTTTATGTTTCTTATTTTGATTTTGAACTGTTGCTTTTCGCTGGGCCTCGGGCCATTGCCCGGGAGGCCCGAAGCCCATCTCCGCCCCTGCTTCTTCATGTGATGTAGCCATGGAGCTGAGGCCTCCTACCTTGGTACTTCCTTCCAGCAAAGACAAGCTGCGAAACAAAGTAAAATGCCGAGACAACGCGAGATGCAGAACCAAAACGAAACAAACAGATCGAGATTTCTTTCGGAATAGTGCTCCTCTTTTTGTCTTTTTATTTCTTCTCAAAACCCAGTATTTGATTACATGACTGTTTGGCCTTATAAAGGCTCAATATACTACTACTACTACTCGGACTCACAACTCAATACTAGAAATTCTAAAAACGGAAAGCTAACAAAAATACAAAAACAAGATTAACTCTAACAATCACCCCCTTAATCTTGTTTCTTCACCTTGATCATGCCAATCAATTATTTCCTTTGAATCTAAATTTTCATTTGAGTGATGCCTCTTACTCTTTGACTTTTGATGGCAACACTTCTTGTGCTTTCTCTTCTTTTTCTTTTCTTCCTTTTTCTTTTTCACAAATTCCACTGATTTCTTGCCTTCTTTATCCAATTTGTTCTTCTCGCTGGCATCAGCATCTTGCCCTCCATTATGCACTTCAATGTCTCTTGTACCAACTTCATGCTGCTGAATTTTTAATCCTTTGCTGAGCACAGTCGGTGTCTCCGGCTCCTGATGTTTCTTTTGTGCGCCAGCATGTTGCCAATGGGACACCAAGCCAGGACCTCCTGGGTTGCTGCCCGCTATGCATGTATGCTCATGGGGACCTTCCAAGCGACTGTTCACTGGATCTCTTGCGTGTGCTCTGCTTGACTTGTGTGTGAGTGTTTATGTGTACCGCAATGCGCGTGTTCTCTGGTGCTTGCATGCATGTGGGGACCACCACCATGACCTTCTGTGTTGCTGCCTCCAGCAGCGTGCGCCCTGCCGCTTGGACCTTGAACAAAGCCTTTGACTTGCACATCGGCTATATGCACGTGGGTCCCGCCAGCTCCAGCTGCTTGTACATCGTGCCCCTCATGCGCATGGGACTCGCCGCCCCCTGCAGTGCCATGTTCGCCTTGCTACGCGCCGACTGGACCTCCCAAGGTTCCGCTTGATGCGCCTCTTGCGCCAACTGCGTGCCACCCCTAGGTCTCGCTATGCTCTGGTTTAATACTCCAGTTCCATTCTGGCTCCTCTAGACTGTCCTTCACACAAACCAGTTTACAAGTTTTCAGAGAAATTTTGCACAACCGGTTCGGGGATCTTTTCACCTTCATCAACAGATCTTTGTTTTTATCATGGACACGCCAGAACTCATCCTGCAGCTCCACCCTGCACCCTCACTCGGCCAACTGCCAAGACTAAGTATGTTGTTACACAAACTCGGTATAAAGTAAATTTCAGGTTGCAACTTCTGATCACCGTTCTTACATTGTAGCAATATTGTTCCTTTGTCTTTTATCTGCACCGTAGAGCCGTCGCCAAACCCGACTTTGCCTGAAATCTTCTCGTCAAGCTTACGGAATATGGAGCTATCTTCCGTTATGTGATTGCTTGCTCCATTGTCCAGGTACCATAGATCAATATGATCATGGTTGCCTCCCTCTATACGTAGTTTAGGAACTATGTTCTCCTCATTCAACATCACCATGACCGGCGCCTCTTTGACACATAGGAGAGAAGCAGAGTAGGCTCGTCGTCTTCACTGGCTCGGGTGAGGTTTACCTCCTCGTTATTCTTCTTGTTTCGATAATCCAAAGCGTAATGCCCGAACTTGTTAAAATATCACAAACGGTTCATGTTGAAAACCATTTTTCAGAACCGTCTGTAATACTTCACAGACGGTTTTCAACATGAACCGTATGTGACTTCCTGTCCTCATGACAGACAGTTTTTATTAAAAATTGTCTGTGATAATCTCATTTATTGCAGACCCGACCTCACATATCTGTATTAAATTCCAGCTCTATTCTAGCTGCTGCTGCTAGAGGTAGGGCTTTAAGGCAATTTGGTGAAAGGAGATTGCGGATTTGGGAAGAGAGTGATTGTAGATTTAGCTTGGTAATTTGTTCATTACATTATATTCTAGATCTAGCTTGGTAAATAGAGAATTGAAAATAGTTTAGATCTAGTTTTTTGTGTTGTTTTGCAAGTGTTGGCTTCTTTCCATCTGAAGTTGGGCGGGATGTCTATAATGTGTTTGTGATGAACAACCTAACCCTAGGGTGTATGGCCGAAGTTTGGATTTTATTGGTATTGTTGCCATTGATTACACACATATTACTGCACTCCTATTGTAATGCACTGCTATTTTTTAGTTCATTAGAAATACATAATTCAAATGACATCAAAAGTTGCATCTGTAGTATACTAATTAATTAATTCAATATTTAACACCAAATTGTTATATACGTCACGTAGATGGACTGAAACTGGATGTACGCTGGCAACCGTGTGAGTGAAGAGTACATTAATGGTGTGTCTGCTTTGACAAGAATCAAAAGCTGCATGTATCTCCGGTGTGCAACGTATCTCGTATCTCGAAGCAAGTGTAAGAATCAATAAGATGACAGCGAGAGAATCGAGGTGAAGAAAGGACCTACTGCTAAGGTGGCGTAGTATCTTCCCGTAATTTCCCATTTGAAGCGGTTTTTTGCGAACCCAAAGGATGCAAAACTGCTGCATTGGCACTCGAAGGAGCGTAAGCAAGACGGAAAGGTAAGACACACTGCAGATTCTATCCAGTGGAGAAACATTGATCAGAGGTTTACAGACTTCGGTGCGGAACTAAGGAATATAAGGTTTGGATTGACTACAGATGGAATTAATCCTTTCAGTAACATGAGCAGCCGACATGGCACTTGGCTCGTGACTCTCTATATCTACAACCTTCCTCCTTGGTTGTGTATGAAGCGGAAGTATATCTTATTGTCGATACTTATCCAAGAACCAAAGCAACCTAGGAATGGTATTGACGTGTACCTAGCACTATTGATGGAAGATCTAAAAATATTGTGGATTGAAGGGGTACAGATATGGGATGCGTACAAACGGGAAAATATCACTTTACCGTCCTTATTGTTCTACATCATAAATGATTATCCTGCCCTTGCTAACCTGTCGGGCCAGAGTACAAAAGGGGCCAAAGCCTGTATTCACTGCTTAGATGATCCTGAGATTGGGTGGCTAAAGCACTCGTGCAAAACAGTATAAATGCGTCACCGTAGTTTCCTTCGGAGGGCTCACCCATACCGGAGGATGAAGAAACAATTCGACGGAGAGAAGGAGGACAATTTAGGTCCAAGGCATTTAAGCGAAAAAGGGGTCTATGATATGGTTAAGGATTTAGATGTTGTTCTCAGAAAGGGACGTAAATTGAGGACCCGTGAGAAGAATATTTAGAAGAAGAGATCAATATTTTGGGACTTACCTTATTGGGAGCACCTAGAAGTTCGCTACTGTATCGATGTCATGCACGTAGGGAAGAATATATGTGACAGCTTGATTGGTCTCATACTAAATATTTGTGACAAAATAAAGGATGGTGTCAACGCACGGTTTGACTTGGTTGATATGGACATCAGACCTGAGTTAGCACCGACAAAAACCGATAAAAGACAAACGTACCTTCCCCCTACTTGTTACACTCTGTCCAAGGCCGGGAGAATTGCATTGTGTCAGTACTTGCATGGTGTGAAGGTTTCGTCCGGTTACTCCGCCAACATGGAGAAACTTGTTTCGATGGAAGATTTGAAGTTAATTGGTATGAAGTCTCATGATTGTCGTATGCTAATCACACAGATGCTCCCTGTTGCAATTAAAAGTATTTTGTCGATCAAGGTCCGAGAGACAATCATGATGTAACACCCTGGCCATGCGAAAGCCAAGATTGTAACACACTGTCTATGCGGAGGCCAAGATATTACCTAAAATCTCTACTACCAAACAACATTATAAACAACCACGAGTATTCTACAATAAAAGAACAACTACGCTCTGCTCGAAAGGGAAGTAGCATAATAAATAGTCTAATTTCAGCAATGCATAAATAATTCGAGCATGGAGTCCCATACCAAATAAAATTACTAGTTCCATATCTAAAGGGCACGAATCCATAACCTAGGCATAACGATAGCTATCATCCACCATCAACTGCATACTTATTATTACAGTCCCACATTGTAATTGCAATATAGTAAATGAAGGTTATCTCAACGGGTGTGTACAACTGTGTGTCTACTCCCTCTCACAAAATATGTCATCATGGTTCACCTAAAACAAAAAAAAACAGCAAGTGTGAGTCCACGACTCAGCAAGTACAAAAGAATGTGTGAACACATTAGTACCATTTGCCATCGTAAAACGAACCAACATTTGGATTAGAATCATCATATGAAAGAATGAATGAATGCACATGCTCTTCTCTTTTGCTCATACCGGTATAGCTAGTGAACACCCGTCGGTGTTCACTTATGCCCGCATTCTACAAAATGTGAGGATCCAAAGCCCGTTTGAGAATATTTCAAAACAGGGATTCAAAGTGCCCACATTGGAATGGTGGGTCTTACGTGCCCATGTTAGAATGATGGGACTTCACTACCCACTCCCGTGGGTGTCGTAAAAACATTACTTGCATGCATGAATGAACAAGATGAATAATGAAATAACAACAATTAAACCATAGTAATCCGATACCACCATGAACAAGTACATATCACCATTATTCATCATATAATCACCAAACAGGGGAAACCACGTATCAATCTCAAACATACAGTTGTACTTGCCTTTTTTCCGCTACGACGTACGGGGAGGCAAGGATGATGCCCATTACTCCGGAACTCCGCCTCCTACACGAGAATATTGCTAACAATAAGAACGCTGAGGAAAATGTATCTACTCACACCCCTTAACCCGACTCCCCGAAACCTAGGGTTCAAATAAGGGTTATACTCAATTTTCCCGACGGTCTAGCAGTAAGTCCCACGTAACAGCAGTACGAAAATCACCATAACTTTCACTACGAAACTCGGAACGGAGTGATATTGGACTCTCTGGAATTACGACAACACCATATACGATAATATAGTTGGGAAAGTCCCCTGATTCGGCCTCCTAATATTTCTTATGTTCAGGTGAATTTTCTGTCTCCGTAATCTGACAGTCAGCGAAACAGCGGCGGTAAAAATTACATAACTTTTGATTGCCAACTCTAAAAATTGTGTTCTTTATCAAAATGGAAATATTTATGAATTTTCCACAAGTTTCGTGCTGGGTGACCTTTCTGATTCGGTCTCTAAATAATTCTTACTGGCCAGACAAGCAAAATGGCAATTCTCGTTAGCATCTTCTGGACAGTCGCACTAAAACTGTCATAAGTTCTAATCCGTAACTCCAAATCAGGTGACCTCGATGCCTAAAGAAAGCTAAGACCGAGGGCTACAACTTTCTAAGAGGTGGTCAGATCATAAAATGTATGAATCCCACCCAAAATTGACGAGCAACAGCGCTAAACAAATCTGATCTGCTACTGACAGTACCAACGTGAATTGAAAATGCTACCGATATACCGGGGATTGAAGTTATCCTTGATGAATCGCTAGAGAACGACGCCTCACTGTGTACAGATGCCCTTCTCCTCTCCTCTTTGTTCCTCCCCTTTCTTCCTTCTCCCTTTCTTCCTCCTCCTTCCTCTCCTTCCTTTCTCCTCTTCTCCTCATCTTGGTAGAGCAACATGGGGGCTGCTATAGTCCTGTGAACAGTGACGGTGCACTATAGCTACAGTGATTTTAGGGTTTTCCTCTCCTTTTATATGTGGCCGGCCCCTCATGGGCCTCCTTGCCAAGGCCTGAGGCCTAGGTTGCCGAAAAACTACAGAAAGCCCATTTCTTATGTCTAATTTCTCTTTTGAGTGCTTTCTTTCTTATAATAAATTGGACTATTACACATGAGGCTGTGTTATTTCTTTAATACAATTGCTCAGAAGGTCATCGATCCCGAAGGACTAGATGCTCTACAGTACGAGGTGGTGACGACTGTATGTAATCTTGAGATGTATTTCCCTCCGTCATTTTTTGATATCATGGTCTATCTCATTGTTCACATTGTGAGGGAGATAAAGATGTACGGACCCGTGTTCCTACGTAGCATGTACCCGTTCGAGAGATTCATGGGAATTCTCAAGTCCTATGTACGGAATCGATCTCGGTCGAAGGACAACATTTTCGAAGGTTATGCAACCGAAGAGGTCATTGAATTCTGCGTCGATTATACGACTCAGGTCGAACCGATAGGTGTGTCTCGATCTCGCCATGAGAGGGGGCTCGAGGGTATCGGGACCATCGGAAGGAAAACAATCACTCTACATATGGATGCATATGCTTAAGTCCATTTCACAGTCTTGCAACACATGACTGAAGTGTCCCCGTACATCGACCAGTACAAAGACGTGCTCCGGTAACAGAATCTAGAGTAGCTGGATGTTTGGATCATGAGACAGCACAATAGTCGCTTCAACCAATGGTTGAAGGAGCAACTCGCTAGGAGCTCGTCAAGTGATATGCTGATATAGTTGGCAAAAGGGCTAACATTTATAGTTGTGACATGGCAAGGATACGACATAAATTGATACATATTCTATACGTAGGCTCAGGATATAATTAGCATTAACCAGAACAGTGCTGTCCACATAGATGCATTCAGTACAGATGGGCTGATGAGCTCCTACTATTGGCTCATAGAAGAGATTTGGGAGCTCGACTACATGCTTTTCAAGATCCCCCTGTTTCAGTGTCGTTGGGTCCATATCCCACAGGTGAAGGTCGACAAATACAGTGTCACTACCGTGGACCTCGAACATGTCGAATACAAAGACGAACCATTAGTACTCGCTAACCAAGTTGTTCAAGTCTTCTATATAACCGACCAGGCAAATAAGAAGCGCCATATAGTTCTTCATGGAAAAAGAAGGATTATCAGAGTTTTGAATGTATTGGACGAGTAAGAATACAATCAATTTAACGAGTTACATCCTTTCTAAAATGGTATAAGGGCCAAGGAAGAACAACATGACAAAATTAGCTACACATGCATCGATCATCATGAAGGGCTCTTTTTTAAAGATTGAACAATGTGTGTATTGCATAAGGGAATATGTCATATGGGGAGTTCAACAATGTAGATTGAACTTGATTGGGATAAGATTGAACTTAATGGTACATGTCTGTATATGCTCTGAATGGTTAATTTTAGTTCATTCAAGTTAATTGATTTGTACTATGAAATGGATATGCTTGTTTCTAAAATGAATGTGGATTGAATGTATACATGTACTTGTTGTGTTTCTGCTTGTTTCAGAGGGCATGGCTAGCATTTCCTGAGGCTAGCCAATAAACAAAACTAGATTTACCAATACAAAAGAATATCACAAATGGTTTCATGTACAAATCGTCTGTGATAATCTATTATAGACAGTTTTATCTACAAACTATCTGTGATACATAAACTATCATAGATAGTTCTTTAGGATAAGCCGTCTGTGATACATGAGATATCACAGACAACTTTATCTACAAACTGTTTGTGATACACAATCTATCACATACAGTTATTTATTGGAACTGTCTGTGATATTATTTAACATAGACGGTTCTACTTTAGAACCGTCTGTGATGTCGAACCCTATTTATATTCGGACTCTAGGGTTTTCCCGCACCCCCACTCAAACGATTAAGTTTCTCTAACTCTGTTGGACCGAAACGACGACTAGAGGGGGGTGAATAGGAGCACGATCTCTTTTTTTTTACCAAGATTAGATTCAACACGATTTTCACTCCAATAGCTATGAGATCTATGAAGATCAATATACAAGCATAGCGGAAGACTTGTATTGAATCCAATCAAAACCCCGAAGCAAAACAACTAAAAACCACAAAAACTCAATCTGCCATAAGTTGGGCGGTCTGACCTCTCAGATTGACGGGTCGAATTTTACATAGGCGATCTGACCTCTCAGATGGGCGGTCTGACCTCTCAGATGGGCGGTCTGACCTCCAGCCTGATGAATAGTAAAATCAGCTTAAAAACAAAATCACAAATAGATCTAACTTTTGATCTACAACTCCAAACTCGATGAAACTTGGCACACACCTTCTCTAAGATGTCAGGAACCTATTCCAATCAAAGATCGTGAAGATCCTTGGCAAAGTTCTGACCTTTTTCTGTTTGAGTGAAGGATCGTTCAAAACCAAGTCAAAATGAAAACTAGATCCAAAACCTTGATCGTGGGTTAGAGATGATAAAGATGATCCTAGATGAGTTCCCACATGTCACAGTAAGCAAGATTAGGGGCAGAAACCAAAATAAAACTTGAGAATCAAAGACGGCCCCAAAATCACAAAATAGAGAGCAAGACCAAAAAGAGACTCATCTCAAGAAAACTTGTATAGATTGATTTGTGATTGTTGCTGGTTTACAGCCACTCCATCAGGGAGGATAAAACTCAATACATGAGCACACAATCAATCTCCTCTTCAAGAATCATAACATCTCCACTCCCTAATCTCAAAAACAAAACGAGGGTTTCAAATAAGCAAAATGATAAAGGAGGTGCTACAGCACTCTCCCATATTTATAGTGGGGGCTAACTTTCTAGAAGAGTTTCCTATTGGGCACCCGTTAAGCCCACACACAAATGGGTTTAACTCACGCACGTATTTTAAAGCGTCGTCTTCATCTTCTTTTGACCTAAACCATTTCTCCTTGTGTAGTCTTGCACCGCGGTTTAGCCAAAAGCAATTAAGGCGGTATTTTAATGATATTACCAAAATACCCCTTCTCGACCCTTCTCCAAAGACCGAGTCAAATCTTCATGAAGCAATCCATGCTTCACCACGTTTAGGTTGATCAACAGCTCTCATCATGTCGGCAAGTCTCTCCCATCCGGCTCCCACCGAAACCACCATAGCACTTGCACCGACCCCCGCGCCGCTTGATGCAATCCGTCGCACTGAACTTCTCATTCGGTCATCCTTGTCTATTTTGCATCATGCTTGAGTCCATAGACTTCATCCGGCATTGTCGATCGTTCCGAACCTCAGCTCTCCAAGCCTAGTCCCGATCATCCTCGCCGTTGACTGTCGTTGACCTCCAAGCAACCTGCACAATAATAGACCAAGAAATCGATTCCGGGAACAAATTCTTCGAAACTTGACCCACGTTAGTCAAAACATGCATCATGCAACATACATGCAGTGAAACCCATGAACTTGACTCAACATACAAACATCGCAGCTACGAGAGCCGACGAAACAAGTGACAATCGGTCAGACCGCCACTCAAGGGCTGGTCTGACCGCCCTCTGGCCGGTCTGACCGCCCAGAAAGGACTTAGCCAAATTTCATACCTTGAAATCTGAAACCTCTCTGAAAATTTCAAACGAATGGATCTTTTGACTGGAAGCTCCACAGAATATGAGACCAAGTGTATGAGAATCCCCTCTCTTGCCTACACCCTCTATTTTTAGCCCATCACTAAACTTCACCATTTACAACGGCCGGTCCGACCGCCAAGGGTGGCCGGTCAGGCATGTGGCGGGCTCGACCGCCCATACTGGTCGGTCGAGGCGCTACCTCGACTGAGCGAGAACTTACCGAAAACGCGTGATTTGACGAACCTTCAACGTCATTGCCAATTGTAACATCATCCTAAGATCATGAGCATATCCCCATGATATCCACAAACTCTCCCTCCTCCCTCGAGCCTGTCGCTGTAGTCCTCGACGCCGCCTCCTCTAGCCAGGTGCGCCTCCTCCCCCGAGCCTACTGCCTCCTCCCTGAGCACGAGCCGCCGCCTCACTGAACCCGGCACGCTCCTCCCCCGAGCTCAGCAAGCATTCTCCCTAAGCCCGCCTCCTCCCCTCCCCCGAGCATGCGTCGCCTCCTCCCCCGAGCCCGACGCGCCTCCCCTTCGACATCGCGCCCTTCTGCTCCGGTGCTCCCTGCTCGTCCTTCTCCTCGACGTCCAAAGGTAATCGATGCAATGTGGTACAACTTGATACTGCTACTGGAATATATTGCAATGTGGTGTGGTGGGCTTGAGATGAATGCTCTGTGATGACAATAGTCTTGTACTGAAATTGTTTTGATAATCGAGTTTGAACTTGAGCTCTAATTGGAATGCTTACTACCGTTGATTGATCTTTAGCATTTAGTATGTTACTTTCGATTGATTAATTGGTTGAACCTCCAGGTTCTGTGATCCTTAGCAATTCATAATTGAGAGACCATGTGAGAGGTCCTCCACTCTGAGTGATGAGTATTTGACAAGTGTGTTGATTAGATTGAGAGTTGAGGTTTTCGCTTGGGTATGCTTCGGCTGAGTCGGAAATCGGAACTACATGTGTATGGAGCGGAAGTTCGATTAATCGAACTACCGTGTTGGAAATAGGATCTTCCGATTTTCCCAGGTTTTGAGTTCGATCAAGGAAATCGAACTTCCGCACAAGGTAGCGAGTGTCCGATAATTCTGACATTAAGTGTTCTCTGAGATATCAAATCGGAATTAAATATCTGGAAAGTCGGTTGTTCCGGA
Organism: Hsuehochloa calcarea; assembly: GCA_036346395.1. NCBI lineage: Eukaryota > Viridiplantae > Streptophyta > Magnoliopsida > Poales > Poaceae > Hsuehochloa > Hsuehochloa calcarea. The sequence continues at coordinate 50,803,028 of CM070610.1, read as the reverse complement.
TATCGGAAGTACCGCAGTGTTAAGCACGGAACTTCCGATATTTCTGTCAAGTGCGGATGTTCCGGAAATCGGAACTTCCGCTGTGGTAAGTGCGGAACTTCCGATTGTGTCCAGAACTGTGCAGAGAAGGTTAAATTGTGATTTTGATTTTGTATGAGTTTGAGTCTTATACAAATATTGATGCTATGATATTGTGCAATGCTATGTGATGTGTTTTATCTCGGTTGACTGCGGGCATCAAGATGGAGTCGTGGCGAGACACGTGGACCGGACTAGGCGCAGGAGGCGTTGAGGTCAGAACGGTCGGGATGTGTCGAAGACGGCGTGAATCTTGAAGCGGTTGCGAGTCGTGCACAACAAGGTGTACGGGAGGCTTCCAGAAGGTGCGCAGGGGCGAAGGGTCTTTTCGCAGCGGCAAAAGTGGAGGCGGTTCCGTTCGGGTGTAGCGGGCTTAATGGGTTGGAGGCCCATTAGCCAAGGCTATAAATAGGGAGAACCACGAGTTAGGGTGAGACCTTTTGATAGAAAATCGGGTTAGCTCTAAAAGGGTGTGTGTTGCCTTTTGAGAGCTTGTTGGTTTTGAGAGAATGAATCAAATCCTTGTAATCTTTCCTCTGTGTTTCCACTTGTAAACGTTTGATGTCTATCAATGAAACTCTGAGTCTTTGATTACATGTTTATGCCTCTCTTTATTCCCTCTCTGTTCATGTTGAATATCTAGGGTTTTGGCATATATTTTGTTTCGTTTTATGAAATAGCATGAAACTTCATATCTAGAATCGTTTTGGTATTGCTATTACTTCCTCAAAGTTTCATGCTCTAAGAATCTGAGAATCTCGCTTATTATTGTTTTTGGTCTTTCTTGCCCCTTCTTCAAGAAATCCGATTTTGGCTTATTTGTTGAATCTTTGGTTGCGATTCTTCTCCATAAGGTCAAGATGGTGTTTAGGATGATGTCCTGTAAAACTTGACCTGAGAAGAGCATTCAAGATTAAGTAGTTTGGATTTTTGGGCAAAAACCCGAGAGCTCTGTTCTTCGGTCAGGATAATCGGAGCTTCCGATTTTGTGCAGCGGAAGTACCGCAAGCGGAACTTCCGCGCTATACACTGCGGAACTACCGCAAGCGGAACTTCCGCACTCTTTGCCTGAACTTCCGATTTCCAGAAGAACAGCCTGAAACTTGTTTTTGATTGTTTGATCTTGCTTCATTTACTTTCTTTAGATCTTCAGAGATCTTTGTAGGCTAGTTTTAAATACAGTAAAGGGGAGTATTAATTTTTAAGGCACCATTCACCCCCCCCCTCTGTTGCCATTTCGGTGCTAGTGAACTATCATAGATAGTTTTATCTACAAATCGTCTGTGCTAGTGAACTATCATAGATGGTTCTAAGTTAATAACTATTTGTGATAGTCTGCATCACAGATGGTTCAAAAGCCGTCTTTGATGACCTCATGTCATTACTGACCCAAAAACTTCGATGGCTCACAAAACCGTCTGTGAAGACCTTTTCTGTAGTAGTGATTTTCAGCACCCCCACGGGTAAGTAGGCTGCAAGTTCGGCGGCTCCGCTCATGATCCACACCCGAGCTTCTTCTTTTATGATCGCTACTGTTTTAGTTTCCTCATTTCTCGTGTGTCGAATGATCCTTCTATTTCTCTACATCCAGATTTGCCAGAGCATCAGGATGACAAGGGACGCCTGCCCCTTTCTGTTATTTGGCTCTCCTGGTGTGATCTCTTGGTCCACCAATCTAGGATGCTACCTTGCATGATCCATTGTCTGGGCTAGGCAGGGTGATGTGCCCAACTTGGTACCAAATTCCAGTGTGTTTGTGCAAAGTGGGCACCAGCGGTCGTTTGGTAACTGGTGTTGGATGAGGATTCATGCAAAGATTTTCATTTTGGGGGCCCATGCCATCCAAAATAATTGGTGAGATCGTTTTTCAATCGAGCCTATGAATTGCACCTCATATGCTGATTTTGCCGTGTAAACCCCGATTTTTGTCTATTTCCATACTACGTTGCTAGGCAACCCTGGTGGGAGGGTGGTTTGGTGCAGGGAAAACAATTTCCTTTTCAAAAAAAATCGGAGGGTACCAAAACGAACGAAATTACCAAAATTTTGGAATTTCGGTTCAAAATTTTGGTGGGTTTTCAAACAGGACGAAATTTGGACGAAATTTAACTAAATTTTGTGAAAAATCAAATTTAGAATGTAATTTGTCCAAATTCAAATATTTCTGATTTTTTAACGAATTAGAAATATTTTAGAGGGGTGGAATCACTGAAATTTTGGCAAAATTGTTTTCCCTGGTCTGGTGTAGTATTGTAACATCCCAAAATTTGGTGTTTTGGAAAAAAAATATATTAATTTAATTAATTCAAATTCGTGAATTTTAAATTAGAGTTTTGCATCTATTTAAATTCCTAGTTCCAAAATTCAAATCAATTCTGTCGTCTCAGTTCAAATTCTGTGCCAATTTCTGAAATTCAAATTTTGCGATTTGAATTTTTCTACGAATTTTCTTTTACCTTTTTCCTTCCCTTCATTTTTATTTTTATTTTTCTTTCTTCCCTCTTCCTTATCCTGGCTACCAGTGACAGCTTCCCATTCCTATTCCCTCACCCATACACTGCCCTTCCTATTTCCTTCTTCTCCAAACAGGCCACTCCGCTCCTCCATTGATCTCCCTCTCCGGCCATCTTCTTGCCATGCCGCCTGCGTCACGAGGTGCGCCTTGACCTCCTCTTCGAAGCCCTGAAGTTTCACCGCTGGACTCGTCTCGGACTAATTGGATTTTGTCGACGACCGTGCGCCACCAAGGCTTCTTCTCCGCCGAACTGCGCCGCCGTCAAAGGTGCTCTGTCCGAGTCGCCACCACCCTCAAGCTCGCGCCGAGACATTCTACATCGTGCTTCCACCATTTTTCCTGGAGCTTCATCAGACCGTCGTCTTCGTCCCCAAAACAGGTCGTGCCACCCTCCGCTCGATCTCCTATCCGGTGTGCCCCGTGCCCTCCCAAGCACGTCATATTGCGTCCTCGGTGCTCCTCCCCCTTTCCCCCACCTCCACTAGTCTTCTTCACCGCCACCTTCTTTTCCACCTCCGAAGACATCGTGCCGCCTCCTCGGTCCTTCCCTTGCTGCCCCAAGTTGCCCTGCACCATCCTCGTGGCCGCACCATGCCCGTGCGCACGCCATCCCTCGCTGCCAGTCTCCGGAGCGCCGCTGCCCCCCTTGCGCCTGTGCCGCCTCTACCGCCCCTCCCCTCCGATCTCCCTCTCCGGTGAACCCCTTGATTTGCTTGGTGCGTCATCTCGCCTTCCCGGAACCCCTCTTTGCTTCCCCCACCTCAATTCATTGATTTCTTTGCTGGAGCACCCGCCGCCGGCCATGGCCGCGGTGGATCCGCCTTCTCAGGCCTCCCCGAGCTGCCCCGACCCCGTCCTTACCTTCTCTTGGCCCGGCCGCCACCAGAGCACCGCTGCCCGTGCACTGCTTTTCCCGCGCGCACCGCCTCTAGTCACCACTCATCGCGCCGCCGCATCCTACTGCTTCCGTGAGTCGCCTACAACCTGTTTTCGCCCTCGCCGTTGGCAGTCGCTTCTCCACTCTCTGGCGCCACCGCCTCCACCGTGCACGTCCTCCTTCTATTCTTCTATGTAATGAGCTATGTTGCTTTGCTTTATCTCTATGACGTGTGGGACCCAATGTCATACTCACTCTCCACTCCTTGTAAACTTCCTTCTCTCTCTAGCATGTGGACCCACAATGTCATACACACAATATCTTTGCTTTGCGTGGAAAACCTCATAATAGGAATATTCCAGGAATATCCTCTTTTGTGATTTTCTATCAATTCATGTGATGTCAATCTTCCAGACGTTCGTTCTCCTTCATATGAACTCCAAATCCGTCGATGTTAATTCCTAAATTCTTATAAATTCATTCTCTACCCTCCAATATTTAGTATATAATTTTTAGATTTTATTTGAATTTTTTTATTTATTTATCTCGTTTAGCGCGTTTAGAGTCTGACGTCGCCGACACCAGTTTGGACCAACCAGTTGCAGCAACCTCAACCTACGATGAAGGTGAGTCTCCTTTGACCATTTTGTACCTATAATTTTTAAATATTATTTTCAATTTTTAAAAGTATTATGCATTGCTATTTTACATAAAATGATGAGTTTAAATTGTAGGTTGTTAGTTAAACCCTAAATTGTCAATGTCTCCTTTGATAATTATTATCCCATACCTTTGCAACCCTTGTAGTAAGTCCACAATATTGATTACAACATTGTGGAATGGTTAAACTCGGTAGAGATGCTTAGATTTGCTTTTTGATTTTGATCAAACCTTGGGAGGAAAAACCATTATTACCCTTTTATGCTTTACTTGAAAAATGTACGACATTAGGTAATGTCAATATTTGGAAAATAAAATAAAATGGTGAAAACTTATTTTAGACTTGGGCGGGAGGTAAGTTCAGGTGGGTGCAAATAGAGCACGAGATTTTGTATTGTTGCAAGTTGTGCCCAAGTCATATTAAAGACCGACGCTTGTGACTATCCAAACTAAGCAAAACCGTACAACCACATGTCCAGTATGGGATGGGTCTGGCTAAATAATCTACTGAGTCCAAGCATAAAGCCCACAGGCTGTATTTTGATAGGTGTCCCTTGATTATGGTAATTGTACTTCCATATCTTGATATGTGCAGAATATCGTAACTATACTTCTATATTTTGGGTCGTGCAAACAATGGTAACTGTACTTCCATGTCTATTAGGGCTTGTGCCGGGCGATGGTAATTGACATCCATGTCTGGGCAGGTTATACCCCACAACGGTGAGCTCCAAGTCGATGGTAAATGACGTCCGTGACTTGGGGTTAAGCTCATCGGGTGGGCTAATGTAAGGATAAAATATTATAAAGGTCTTGTGATAATCGCTTAGTCGCACACCTTCGGAAGTGTGCGAGCCGACAGTATAAGCTAGTTATCTCGTGTGGATCAAGTAGTACAACCTCTGCAGAGTATAAAACTATTCGAATGGCCATGCCCATGGTCAAGGACGGGCAGGGTGCGTTTTCACATGGTAGATTTTGGTTTTGATTTCAAAAGAGTAATTTTTTGGGAAACCGAGAGCAGTTGGGACCCTTGGATAGTTTTCTGGCGGCTAGAGCCCAATCTTTTAAACCTTGGCGGCTAGAGCCTTGGTACTAGTGGTTAGTAGCTAGAACCTCCACTAGTGATATAATTATTTTAATTATTGAATCTGTTTGTTAAGTGTGCTTTATGAAAAATATTTAAACTGAAAATATTGCTTTGTGCAAAAGAACCATATAAGCCCAATTGTTAAAACTATGCATAAGCATGTTTCCCAAGACTCGCGGGGTACTTTATGTACTCATATACTACACTCAAAATAAATATCAGAAGCCTTCAATGATGCTGTGGACGACTATGACTACTACGCCTGCAGCTTTGATGAAGGACACCCGAAATACTAGGCTATGCTCCCCAGTCGAATGCCAACGGGCAGTTTGATACAGTTTAACTTTTGTTGTTTCCGCTGCTGTAAAACTCAAGGTCTGTGACCTCTTTTGTAATAAGTGGCTTTAAAGTTGGTACCTTGTTATTACTTTTATATTAATTATGATTTGAACTTATTATTATTAATGTAATTATATGCATTTGCTACTGATCCAAAAACTAGTGCTAAAGAGAGTTCAGAATTCGAAAATCCGAGGTCCTGACAAGTATACCGAAGAGCCTGACAAAATCCCCTAGACGATGTTACGTGAACTATCTTCTCAGGTTGGGTATCCATTTGTGTTGAGACAGCGCTCCCCGTGCTATCCTGTATTTTCGGGCTGAGATGAGGTATAGGTTGTTCCCGTACACATTATTGTACTAGTTGTTCCAACCACTCCACTACAATCCCCTCTAGGTAAGGATACGATGAACTCTCCTCCGTATATAGCGCAAAAGTATTGGAGAACGTGCATGTGCACACTGCACACATATTTCTTTTGAAGACTTCACACACACACTAGATCGAGTAGCTCATAACAAATACCCAAATGCAGTGCAAAATCACATGGATTTGTTTACTGTACTGACAAAAGGGTAGAACATATCCACTCGAAAACGTTGTTCGCAATTACCGCAATGCATGGAGTCTGGAGTACAAAGTTCAGGTTGTATTCGTATGCTCCCAACGAAAGTTCAGATAATGTGCTACCAGATATACAGTTGCCGCAAGTATCGGATGGCAAAGCCGCCCAACGTTGGTAGTAACTAGTACCTAGCTTAGGCAACGCTAAGGTTCGTCGAACCCCCGGAGAAATTTAATTGTGTAGAGGAACCGTGGACGTTCTCTCGTTCTCGCCTATATTCAGTTTATGATAGATACATATGGCCCAAGCTAGGCGAAAAGGTGCACAAATAAAAGTGAAAATAGACAGTACTATGTCTTCAACAACAACACACAACATATTTTCTCTGCACCGATACGCCTGAGAAACTCTGTTTGGATTCTTTAGTCTTATCAAGATCTATCAATATATACAGCAAGAAAATATCTAAAATCAAGAAACTTAATAATATTTCTTTCAGAAAACTTAACAGTTTAATACCTTGGCATAGGAAAAGTATACATTGCAATTTCGGTTTTGCTACTTGTAAGTTGTTTTTTTTTTTGTCAACTCCGAGCCGAGTCGATTTTCTTGGCATTTGGATTAACGTTGGGATGCATGCATGTGTCTAATTCTATATTGACCAATGATTAGAAATGTGACTTATACTTAAGAAAATATAAGTCACCTTTGAAATATACATTTTCTTGCCTTTTCATTTTAGGACACAAGTCACACAATTATCTTAAAGCTTAACAACTGAGAGGATATGAAACCAAATATTGGAATCAATATTTTAATCAAATTGGACCGTCTTTCTATTCTCTGAGAAACAGCTGGGCATGAGGGCATATGGAGATTCATCGCTCCTCCAGAGTCCCCTATTGCCATCGAGTGAAACAGCCGTAGCATTTTCAAATACTCCATTTATTGGTATTTCTCCCTGAAGATCATTGTATGAAAGGTCCAGCATAGTAAGCAGTAGTAGATCATTCAGAATTCAAGGGATGGTGCCCGACAGGTTGTCATCGGAAGGACGTAGTTCGATGAGTTGTTCAAGATTACCAACCTCTGCGTTGGAACAAACCGAAGAAAATTTGTCCAAAGCTTTTCTATTGCTTTTGACTTTCAATCTCTTCTTACATTGCTTGTTTACTGTTACATGATGCTAGTACTAGTTATATAGTACCAAACTATGTATGTAACTTGGACTCGGCCTTGAAGCTGACTTGGATATGGAAGTAGTAAAACGAAACTAATATTTAAATAAATATTATCTAACAATCACCCCCTAATCTTTGTATACTTACTTATATTTCGTGTGCTGTCAGTTGGATTCAACTTTAACATGACTCCCACACACTCGGCCGAAGACGGTGGTACAACTCGAACACGTCTTGGACGCTTACTCATTGAGGCAGTCGGTCTCAACTACGATTTATGCCCCAACTCGTACTCGAACTTTAAGTTGGTCACGACTTCATCTTGAGTAACATACGGACTCAACTCAGGACGACGAACACATCTCCTCGATGTCCCGGACTTAACACTACTTGATTCAGGACGGCGAACACATCTTCTCAACGTCCCTCGCCTTCACATTTCGATGATTGGCACCAATGCCTTCCACACAGCTTTGGCCATCTCCTTTTCGGCAAGTAGGAAGAGCGTCGACGTTGCCTCGTCACCGGTGACACCACTCTCCAGAGAACGCGACATGATCTTGGACACAAATCAAAAAACTCAGGCTCCTCGTCAGGGAGCTGCATGCACCGCATGCAGGCATCGATCTGCCGCGCCCGCCAGGCGCTCCGGCTTGCCGCCAGATCTCGACACGCCGCCAGATCCGCGCGTCGCACTCCGCCAGATATGCCACCCCGAGAGTCGAGATCATCCCTCCCGGGGCAGCAGCTAGGGTAACGAATCTGAAGCTCTGATACCAATTGTTGGAATAAACCGAAGAAAACTTGCCCTCAGCTTTTCTATTGCTTTTGACTCTCAATCACTTCTTACATGGCTTGTTTACTGTTATATGGTGCTAGTACTAGTTATAAAGTACCAAATGTATGTATGTAACTTGGACTCGGCCTTGAAGCTGACTTGGATATGGAAGTAGTAAAAGGAAACTAATATTTAAACAAAGATTATCTAACACTCCACAGGTATGCTACCTTGAAGGTTATTGTAGCCAAGGTTCAACGACTCAAGTTGGCACGAGGCCTTCGAATTTATTGTTTTGTAGAAAGAGCAATGTCAACTGACTAAGATTTCCAATGGAGGGCGGAATTGGCCCGATGAATTTGTTGTCATTGAGCCATAGAGCTCCTAGGTTTTTCAGCTTTCCAACCCATTCTCCAATTTCACCACTAAAGCTATTTGTACCGAGCCCTAGTTTGTTTAAGTTAGAAAAGTTCCCTATACTTGGGGGGACTATCCCTGATAAGTTGTTTCCGCCCAATACTAATATTTTAAGAGTGATGGATATATTACTAATGGAATGTGGTATAGATCCCTGCAGATTATTTCCATAGAGTGAGAGTGTATTTAAAGATGTACAGTTTCTTAACTCATATAAGAATTCCCAGCCTTGGTTGTCCCTTGCTTCAAGCTGGTTTTGGTCAAGGTTTAGATAAGACAATCTTGAAAGCTTTCCAAAAGAAGTAGGAATTTGCCCAGTGAAATTATTTGTTGACAAATCTACTGCTCCGAGCTCTGAAGCATTGCCTAGGGAAGCTGGGATGTGACCTTCAAACGTGTTAGAATACAAAGCTAGAACTTGGAGTTTAGGAAGGGCATCGCCAAAGTTCGGTGGCAATACGTTGCCTAGCATATTCAACTCCAAACTTAGCATATTGAGAAGAGACAGGTTTAGGGCCTGTGGGATTTCACCTGATAGCATATTGTCACCTAGAAGAAGATATGACAGATTTGGCAATTGCCAAATCCCATCGGGAATTCTTCCTTCGAATCGATTGTGTTTAAGCCTGAACACGTTTAATTGGGTGAGGTTTCCAACGGTTGCCGGGATGATGCCAGTGAGATTATTACTGCCAAGGTTCAAATATTCTAGATTGGTAAGGGAGTCTATTTTAGGAGGAATTGCACCGTGCAGCAGGTTACGAGATAGGTCTATGTTCCTTAGGTTGGAATAATTTGTGAGTGCGTCAGGAATAGTCCCCTCTAGTGAGTTGTCATTCATGTATAGGGTGTCCAGTTGCTTTAGGTGGTTAAGGAGAGGAAACTGGCCAGAGAAGCGATTTGAGGACAAGTCGAGGAAACTAAGAAATGTGAGGTTTGCAAGAGAGGAGGTGATTTCGCCTGCCAAGCTTTGGTCTGTGAGATTAATCCCCGAGACGCGCCACGGCCGTGTTGGTGTGCATGTGAGGCCCCTCCACCTACAGTAGTGAATACTGGTATTCCACGAGCTCAAGACTCCTCTTGGATCATCAGTGATGCCCTTCTTGAAATCGAGCAGTGAGTGCAGATCTATGTTGTTCTCATGAACTGTTGAGCACTGAATGTTACCAACTCCATAACACAGCAGCAATAATACTAACAATATAAACATGGTCTGTTCCACGGGTTGCTTGGCACACATGAGGCACTTGTCACCTGCAAAATATAAATCATAAACTTGGTGGCACATGTTTATACGAGGGGGTGCTTACGGAGAACACACGCTACAAACCAACTCATCCAAAGTAAAAAGTGTACGAGTGGATTAGATGCTATGTTATTTTTTGGTACTAGATTCTTGTATAGGGCAAAGATCCGATGATCCTAAAAGGTTCGAAAGGCATGTGAAAGAGCGACAATTCATTGTACTCTTTTGAGATAATACTAATGAATTTTCAGTCGACTTCACCAAATATTTCTCTCTAGTTGTGATTGTTTCGACGTTATTATTATGGTTCTCTTTATGAGATTCATCTACTTCGTTCTTGATACTATACACACTCATGTCGTATCTCATAAATTTTGATCGGGATACTGCGCATAAGGAGAGGTAATAAAGTGTAACAAGTGATATCAGAACCAATACCAGATTAATATGATTTGTAAGAAGGTCGGCAAAGCATCAGATGACACAAAATCAAGATCGATGTCGATGTGGAATCAAATAGAGAAATTTGATGGCAGCGGAAATTTCAGTGTGTGAAAATGTGTAGTAAATGATATCCTTGTCCAATAAGGGTTAATTGATGGTCTTGAAGGGGATAAATCGGAAAAGACGACTGATGAAGACCGGAAGCAAGAGGCGCACGAAAGAATTAGATGTTAGATTATTCTCTAGCACTAATTTCTTGCATAGGGCAAGGATCCGAGAGTTCCAAAAGGATCAAGAGGATTGTGAAAAAAGCAACAATTTCTTGTACTCTTTTGATGTCGTGCTTAACGAATTTGCGGTTGGCTTTACCAAATCTTTCTCTCTCGTCGTGATTATTTTGGCACCGTTATTACAGTTCTCTCTACGAGATTCACCTACATCGTTCTTGATACCGTGCACGCTCATATCGTATCTTATAAATTCTGATCCGATCCAAGAGCTATTGGGTATAAGAAGGGGTAACAGCCCATTATGTACATCATATTCACTAGCGGAACTATGTTGCGTCTTGCTCTAACCAGCAACGAGCAAGCTTACAATTCAAATCGAATTCGCTCACATTCCGTGCGAATGCATGTGTGCTTATCCATGAGTAGTAGTCAGTTATTTAAATCAGATAGGCTAAACTCTGTCAAATGTTCACACCACTCACAAGCCTAACAGCAAGTAACAATACAAATGGTAAGTAGTACACTAAAGAGGAGTAGAGAATAGGGCACCTCTGCACGGCCGGAGCGCAGAAAACGGCGCTTGGTTTTGCCGGGTGGTGTGTGAACTGTGATTTTGAGCTGGATGCTCGGCTGGCTCAGGACCCAGGGGGTTTTAAAACACCTTTACAGCATCCTCACATCTGCCATTATCTCCGCTTGACCGCGAAGACCTTGAGTCCGTCAAGCATTCCAGTAACTGTCACTCTGCCATTATCACGCCTTATCTCAGCTTGACCGCGAAGATCTTGAGTCCGTCAAGCATTCCAGTAACTGCCACTGTTAACCTCGTCACCCACCGCAGCCGTCGCTGTTTGAGCAGGAAAATATTATTTGCTATTACGAGCGTAAACATTACTATTTTGCCTTGATCCTATCTTTTTCTTTTGTGATGCGGTTGAGCTCCTCAATCACCACGCTCTTTGATTGGAGCTCGTATTGAAGCTTGCCCGCATCGACTTATTTTTCTGAAAAATAAATCAAAAAAAAAAGAAAAAGAAATAAAGTTATCGAAACAGACTAATATAAGAGACTTACTTCTGATAACACTCTACCGCTCGCAAGCTGCATAATTTTGCCTCCTGAAGGTTCCTTAGCATGTCCTCTTTTTCTACACCTTAACTTTTATGAGTCAGCTTTCTCGTAATCGAGTGTATCAGTTAAAGGCTTAGCATCACTTTTTAACCTACTCGTAAGGGTAACTTACCATTTCTCTGTCTGCTCATAAAAGATGTTCTTATACTTCTTCGTCTCAACAAGCCGCATGTTCAGCTCACCGGCAGTTGCGACTTGTTCAATTGCTTTCTGAAAAAGAAGCAAGATGATGAATATTAGAAATGAAAAACCCAAATACATCAATATTGATTATTTGGTAGTGAGTACTTACATCGATCGCTGACCGAGAGCCCAAACTGAGTAGACTATCTCTGGGTCTTCGAACTTCTAGAGTAACTCGACCTTGTCCCACCATACTTGTTGAAGACCCTCATCGTCGAAAACAAACCCTCGGATTGGTATACCCTTGGGATGTGGAGCTCAGTCGCGCGTTCTCCAAGCTGAAGTCCTGACTGCTTGTAACATCTCGTTTTAAGCATAAAAAATAAGTGATTAATACTAAAATTAAATAGAATTAAAAAGAAAATTTAGAATTTCGGGAGAGGAATGGACCGCCAACCCATATTCGAGAGGAGGGGAGCCGGCCATAGTGGGCCGGCAGCCCACTAGAAGGGGGGCACCAAACCCTAGCCACCCTCTGCTACAGTATCCACTGTGCTACAGTATATCCACCCCCTGCTGCTCCTCCTCTCCCCGGTGCTATCCTCCTTGCTGCTGCTGCCGACCACAGAGAAGGGGGGGAAAGAGGTTCAACCAAGGAAAGAAAAGGAAGGCGAGGTGGGAGAAAGAAGAGGGAAGGGAGATTTTGTGGTTTCTTCAGCGGTTTTAATCGCATTCTTAAAGGGTGACCCTCAGATCTTTTTGTTTTGTTTAATATTTTTGCGATTTGGCGACTTCGAGTAGTAGATCGTTTGTTTGCAGTTTGTAGTGCGCTGTAGGTTTGAGTTCTGAAATTATGAATTTTGGATTCATCACCTCTTAGAGATTTGTGAGTAACGTCTTTAGCTTTCTATAGAATCCTGGATCACGTCATTTGGATGAGCGGATCTGAAGTTACGAATATTTTAGTGTTGTTGTCCCTGGTTCTGTCAGGATTCTGGCAGATTGCAGTAATTGGATGATAAAAATTAGTTAATTAAATAATTAGAGGATCTCATCAACATGAATATTGTAGGTGATTTCATAAGGTTTCCAGATAGCTTGAGAACGGATTTTTTGGATAAACGTATTGAAAGTTATGAATGTTTTAGTTCTATTGTCCAGAATATTTGCCGGATTCTGATAGTCATTATAATCTGGTAAGAGTAGTTAATGAAAAAAATTAGGGAATCCGACCAGCTAGATTAATGTGGGTAATTCCGTAAACTTTCTAGAAAATCTAATAACACCATTTGTGGATAAACGATAGAAAAGATACGATTTTTGGAAGATGACTGCCCTGTTTGGGGCAAAACGATGTTCAGGAGAAACAATGTTTTGGGTTACGCTTAGGAGCATAGATAGTTATGTAATTTTTTATGTAATGTTGTATGCTCTGGAATGTCTCCTTAGTGTGGTCATTAAATGTTCAGATGATGATTTAAATCTGGGGGTAGTGCCCTCCTCTCATCGTCAAACTTCACGGTTGAGGCAAGTACATGTATAAAGGTGATAACGGGCTCTACATACCCTAATTAGCTGCTCCGGTGATAACGGGATCTACCTACCCTAATTAGCTGCTCCGGATTATTGTTGCAATTTTCAAACGTGTCATGCTATTTTCCTGGTTATAAATTAATACCCGACATTAATAATATAATTACCGCACACAAATAGGGAGCTAAATAAAGCCACGATCAATTCAATTAGGCTCTACCTACCCCAATTAGCTGCTACATTTTCCTTTCAATTTTCAAACGTGTCATGCTATTTTCCTACTTAAAAAATAATTTTCTGATGTAAACAATATAATTACCACGCACAAATAAGAGCTAAATAAAAGTGGTATTATTTACATTACCCTCTACCTACCTCGTACATAGCTCAAAAGATATACTATATAATTGGACTACATTTATCTAATCTACTAAATTTTATATCGCTATTTTTGTTTGCTAACCGTAATGTTTTGACATAATGTACAAAGTTCGAAAACAATATACCTACACAATGGCCGATCGGATCCGATGCTCCGTCTATCTTTCCTCCGCGAAGAACTAGCAAAGTTTCGCTACCTTTCTTCTCTACCTCTCCTCCACCTTTCTGTTTTTTCTTCTAGAATTAAAATGAGTTTAGACTATCCATTTTCTGTCGTCAGTTCTGGCGACAGAACAGGGCCAGGGTACTTGTTGTTGGTTCAACTAGCTACAGGAATATGTAGCTAATTCAAACGACGACAAGAATCTATTTTTGATATTTTTTAGCAGAATATTTATTTTTGTAATTTTTTTAAAAAATATTATTAAAAATATATATATAAATGTACCTTCAAGTGTCTTGTCTACCTTGAGGTCAACGATGAAGACAAGGGTGTTGTTATCTTCAATCTTCTTCATCGCAGATTCAGTTGTAAGGGGGTACTTTAGGATTTGGTACTGGCCAAGCTTGTTCCTGCCAGGTGTACTGATTCTTGGGTACTTTGGTCTCTCACCTACTTGAGAGTCTTCAATGGGTGAAACGTCACAGATGTCCGGATTCTTGGACTTCCTCTTGATTGTCCCAGACTTAACTGCCTTGGCAACCTTTAAGGCTTGAGTCTTTCCATCAGCCTTCTTGGGGGGAGCTAATCAAATTCAGATACAGAAAACAAGACGCATGTCAGCCGGCATCTCCTAGTAAGAATGCTATCATAAAATATTCAAGCGATAAAACTGCACAATAGTTTGAAAGATTCCAGCACATAGCCAGCAATGTAGAACAAAACAGAAAATATTTGTACGATCCTCAAATTCATGTTGCTAACAGGGTTCTTGTTTAAAACAGTGAATAGAAAGATATCCAAGGTCAAGTGCTGTAATCAGAAATTACACGACATATCAAAAGCATGAGGCTGAGGCAGTAACAAAAGATCAAAAGAAATTGCATACCTTTAGGAGCCCATCAATGTGGCGACGGAGGCGACTGCATGGCGACCAAATACACAGCGGCGCGGTCGGGCGTACTGTAGGGTCCATCAATGTGTGTATATACTTAAAAATACTATGTATTTGATGGCCCAGGTAGTGTATATTGTAGGACCGAAAAGACGACTAGAGGGTGGTGAATAGACGCTTTCTTAATTTTCGTCTTAATCAAATTCAACACGAATTTTTCTTCAATAGCTATGAGAACTAAGAAGATTAGTAAATGCACAGAGGAAGCCTTGTGCTGAGTTCGATTAACCCCTTAAGCAAACAACACAACATATGGAGATTTAGCTCATCAAGGGTCGACCGTGTCCAATCGCGGTTTGATCGCTGGCGGTCCGACCGCTGCTAGAAATCGGTCTGACCGATTTAGTCCAGAACCACTGCAGACCACCCAAAACCAAAACGAAAATTGGTCTAACTTTTGATTTATCCGATGAAACTTGACCAAATTTGGAACACACCTCCCTAAGGATATATGGAACCTATTCCTAGCAACGATCGTCCAGATTCACGTCAAAGTGTTGATCTTTTTAAGTTTTACCAAAGGAGGGTTTAAAACCTGGCAAAACGAAAAACTTGATCCAACTCTTGCTCGTGGGGGATTGATGATCTAGATGATTCTAGGAGTATTCCTATACATCATAGCAAGGTAAAAGAGGTCAAGAGACCAACCAAAAATAACCGGATCAAGGAAGCACCAAAATCATCAAAAGAGAGAGGAAAACACATGAGGCTTCATCTTTGAACAAACATCCATAGATTGATTCAAGATGTTGCTTGTTACAGCCACTCCCTTAAGGAGGACAAGAGCTCAATCCAAGAGCACACATCCAAATCACCTCACTAAGACCTAGTCTCTCCTCTCCTCTCTAAACCCTAACCCAAACTAGGGTTTTTGCAAATGGAGTGCTTGGGATTGTTTTCCAACTCCCCCTTTCTATTTATAGTGAGGCCTAGGGTTTTAGAAGGGTTCACTTAATGGGCTCCCGTTAAGGCCCAAAACACACGGGACACAAACACACACATTACAGTTGAAGCAATCGCCTGCTTCACCACATGTAGGTTGATCAGCGGCTCTCATCATGTCGGCAAGTCTCCTCCCATCTGAATCCTATAGGAACCTCTAAGGCACTTGCACCGACCCCCGCGCCGCTTGATCCAACCAGCTGCAACAAACTGCCCATTCGAACCATCTTATCCATTCTGCGCCATGCTTGAGTCACACGACCTCACCCGACATCCATGATCGTTCTGGACCTCAGCTCTCCAAGCTTAGTCCCGATCCTCCTCACCGTTGACCATCGTTGACCTGCAAGCCACCTGCATAGCAATAGACAAAGAAATCGTCTCCGGAAATAAGTTCTTCACAACTTGACCCACGTTAGCTCAACCATGCAATATGCAACATTAAAACATTAAAACTCATGCACTAGACATAACCAAAACACAACACCGCCAAGATGGCCAACGAACAAGTGGAAGCCGGTCTGACTGCCGTACTGGCCGGTCTAACCTATTTCCAACCGGTCTGACCGATTTGTATGAGCCGGTCATACCGCCCAAAAAGATTAGCCAAAATTCCATCGTGGAAATCCGAAACTCTCTGGAATTTTCAACTGAATAGAACTTTTGACTGGAAACTCCAAAAAATATGAGACCAAGTGTAGGAGACTCCCCTCTCTTGCCTACACACTCTATTTTTGGCCTAGCCCCAAACTCCACCAAAGGTTCGGCCGGCGGACCGCGCGACATAGCCGGCCTGGATCGCCACACGGCCGGTCGACTCGGCAAGGTCGCCGGTCGGACCAATACACAGGCGATCTGACCGCCAATGTCACCGGTCTGACCGCCTGAGGTTTGAATAGCACAGGAGCTTTTCCGAAAATGCGAGATTCGTCAAACAAACAACGCCATTGCCAATTGACTCATCATCCTAAGATCATGCACATATCGCCACGATATCCACAATCTCCCCCTTGATGAACACATTGGCAATCTCCCAGAAAATGTAAGTTTACGGTTTGAAAGTAAAATACTTGCAGTTTTCGCGTAAAGGCACAACTTGGTTCATAAGCAAGAGAAAGCCTAGAAAATGACCAAGCTGGCTTCAAAATAGCATATGTAAGTGAGATAAGACAAAGAGAGCACAAAAAGTTTTAATTTTTAGGGAATAGCCAAAAATCTCACTTAGGTCCATATGAAAGAGCAATTGTTCTATGTGACCTTTGATCATTGTGAGTCTTCTAGAATTGCAAATAAAAATAAAAAATGGCAATAAGACCAAGAGAACACAATTTAGATGTATGTTCCCACTCACTATGATCACCAATTTCCAAAAAAATCATTTTCCCCCTATGACTCCAAAAAGCTCTAAAACAACATTTTTACCAATCTTTCTCCCCCTTTGACAATGAATTCATCAAGATGCACGGAAGAAGATAGAGCATGAAGGAATGGCTGAAGTTTTTCAATTTTTTTTGTTTTTTAACTTTAGCAAAAGGAGCCACGAAGATTATCCATGAAGACAGTACAAGTATTACACCAAGCCATACTATGTGAAAAAGCTATGTTCAATCATGGCAAAATCTGTACAACAAAGCTAAGACCAAAATAGCAATAATCTGAGATTGAATGAACTAATAGCATGACAAGTTTCTCAAAATCATAGTTTCACTAAAGGTATCCAAAAATGAATCAAGCGATGTCTAAAAACAATTTGCTCAATTTGAGCATTTTGCTGAAAATGATTGATTTTATCTTAGTAAAGCAAGTCCTGGACTAGGAGTCATCCACAACTGCCTCCTAAGCTTCAACCAATTGATATTTTTATTTTCTTAGCATTGTGCTAGATCTCAAGCCTTGCCGCGGCCATCTCAAGCATGAAGCTTAAAAGAGTAGTCTAGGTCATCCAAAACTCTCCCTGATTTCATGCCTAGTGCAATGGCAAGCAGTCTCATGAGAAAGAATTGGTGAGATCAGTTTTTTCGCACAGAAAAGCTCATGTTTCATTTGCTCGACTTAAGAGTTAACAAAGCTCAATATTCCGCTCAAAATAAGTTCAAGACACAATTTAACCTCTATGACATGGCATGAATCATGAAAGGATCACTATAGCAAAACTAATCACAAGATACAACAAGTCATGTTTTGATTCAACTCGCTCACAGATAATAAAGCTAGCATGTCAAAGGCTAAGCTAAACACGAAGAGCCATCAAAGAACTCTAGCAGACTATCACAAGACATGGCATGGTATAAAATAAGAAAACAAGCCATACCAGGATAATAATCAAAGCTCCACAAGTTTATATTACAATGCAAGATGTATGAACTTTAAAATGCATTATGATACAATGAATGCAAAAAGAGCAAACTCCCCCTCAAAATAGGCCAAGAGAACTAACAACCCCTAACTCTCCCCGCAAGGTAGCAAAACGAGAAGAATCAAGAGCTTTAGTGAAAATATCCGCAACCTGTTGCTCAGACTCAACAAAGTGAAGCACAACATCACCCTTCTCAACATGGTATCTAAGGAAATGACATCGAATGTCAATGTGCTTAGTCTTGAATGTTGCACTGGATTTTTGGCAATGTTTATGGAAGAAGTGTTGTCACAGAAAAGAGGAACACTTCCCAAAAATAATCCATAGTCCCGAAGAGTAGATAAGATCCAGAGAACATGAGAGCAACTACTGGCTGCAGCTACATACTCGGCCTCGGTTGTGGACTGTGCAACAGAAGACTGTTTTCTAGAAGACCAAGAGATAATAGATGTGCCTAAGAAATGACAAGTGCCAGAAGTGCTCTTCCTATCCACTCTACACCCCGCAAAATCAGCATAAGAAAATGCTCGAATAGAGAGAGCAGAAGAAGAAGAATACCAGAGTCCAAAGTCAAGAGTATCTTGAAGGTACCTGAAGATGCGACGTACTACTTGGCGATGAGAGGCACAAGGGGAAGCCTGAAAGCAAGCGCACAGACATACTGCAAATTGTATGTCCGGCCTCGACGCAGTGTGGTAGAGGAGGAAGCCGATCATACTGCGGTACTCTTTCTGGTCCACGGGCTCTCCATCCTCATCAGGGTCCAGCACGGTGGTTGTGGCAATGGGAGTAGACATTGGCCTACTGCTTCCCATGTCAAAGTGCCGAAGAAGGTCCTTTGTGTACTTACTTTGGTGAATGAAGGTGTCTTCTTTCAGTTGCTTGACTTGAAGACCAAGGAAGAACGCCAATTCTCCTATCATGCTTATCTCGAACTCCCTGCTCATAGAGTCTGAAAATCTGGACACCAAAGCATGAGAGGAACCATCGAATATGATATCATCCATATAAATCTGAACCAATAAGAAATCACTGCCATGCCTGAGAGTGAACAAAGTTTTATCAACCATTCCCATTTTGAAATCATTGTTAAGCAAAAAACTCTTAAGCCTGTCATACTAAGCTCTAGGATCCATTTTGAAATCATTTTGAAAATGGATAGGTGGTGGGTGCAAGTTTATACACGGGATTGATTCAGTGAATGTTCGAGGCCTACAGGTTCTTTTTGGAAGTCGCCAAGTCCACTAAGGACCAGTCGAAGAGTCGCATCTTGCTAAGCTCCACCGTACTACCACAAGTCTGGAGTGGGACAGACCTGGCTAATTAATTTGCAATGTTCCACCGTTGTTGTGCCATCTGGATGTGTGGTTGTCACAATGACCTAATTTTTATTATCCCACGTGGCCCAAGAGGGGGCTTCCATTTGGTCAAACCTTACGGCAATGAAACCTTAGTGGGCATAACTACTTTGGGATGGAACAATGTAAAGGCCTTGTGATAATCACTTAGTCGCACACCTACGGAAGTGTGTGAAGCGCACATTATAAGTCAAATATCTCTTGTGGGTAAAGTTGTACAACCTCTGTAGAGTGTAAAACTATTCGAATAGTCATGTCCACGGTCATGGATAAGCTGAGCAAAGCCACTGAACATTAGACTTTGGTTTTTGATTTGAAAAGATTTTATCAAATTATTTTTGATAGTTTATCCAATTGGGAAATTCGGGCAGGAATCCTTGGTGTAAGGGGGTTAATCCATCACCAGGAGTGCATCTTGCACTAACTTGACAGTTTAAAATCAAAGAAATTTGGATATCGTATAACTGCTTTGGAACTTAGTAAATATATTTAAAATGTCAAACATTGCTTTTGCACAAGTAACTATATAAGCCTTCTTTTGATATATCTCTGCATGTATTATAATATGTTATTGGGTGTAACTTGTGGAGTACATTTTTGTACTCAACCTTGCTTAATAAACAATCTCCATTTCATCCCCCGCAATCAACCAACCTTTGAAAAATCACGTTAATGTCCACTTTCGCCACCGGCGAGTTATTGCCTGCACACGATATCCACCTCCGGCCATCCCTCGCCCTATAAAAGAGAGCACCACCTTCGCATTTATCTCCTCGTGCTCACACCATAGCCCTAGGCCCTCTCACTCACTCTCATTGCCAAAATTTGGAGTTCTTTGCCGTCGTCCCCGAGGTGCGCCGCTGTCGTTGGGGCTTCATCTTCGTCTACCACACTAGGAGCTTCGTCATCTCACATTCTACATGATTCACACCTCGTCGCCGGAGTGCCACTGGAACAACTACTTCACTATTGTCGGACCCTAATTTTCTAATCCCGAATCCTCCGTGAAAATACAGTGCTACTCCCTAGATCAGTAGGTAGCACTCACAGGCTCATTGCTGAATCATTTCATACATGGCGTGAATTAAAACATTCAAATATAAACATACATCAGAGTGACATAGACCACGTTGGGTCGAGTTTTACATAAAGGCCACCAAGTCAAATTGATTACATCACATAAAAGCACATAGCTACAGCGGAAGCAAAAGAGGGGATAGGGCTCATCTCGCCACAGGCAAGCGACTGGGGTGACCTACGTACGACTGATAATATCCAAGGATTGGGTAATATTGGTTGTACGTAAGTACCGACGAGTCCACTAGACTGGGGCGAGACCTAGACTACAGAATCTAGACTATTCTTCATGGTTCCCTTGGCCATCGATTCGGGATCCTCGTAGTACACGTAGTCTCCTTGATCCATATAATCTGGGGGGTTTGAGAGGGGAGCGAGAGTTAGCACAACCACCCTGCTCGTGAACCAACACACAATGTGTAATAGTATACATGCAAGGCTTAATAAGGATGGCTCAGGTTCTTTTATTTGCTAAAGTAATATTTTCAATTAACAATATTTCAAATTCCTATGACTTAGCATTTTAAACAAATTGCATTTTATAAAAGATAGTAAGTGCAATAATAAATAACAGTAGAGGTTCCCTCCATCGGAACTCTACACATGCATCATTTTGTTGGAGCTACCTCCGCTCCTTCACACCACTGAGCTCGATGGCTCAGGAAAAATCCAACCTCAGGCTAGGTGAGCCATCCTGGTTGTAATCCACCCACACAGGTTTTTGAAATAGAACTAACTCAAGTCAAGTTCCCATGTCCACCTATGACCGTAGGCGCGGCTATTTAAACATTTTAGACTCTGCAGAGGTTGTACATTGTACCCATAAGAGATAATCATACTTGTTACCCTACATGATTCATTAGTCATGTAGTTGAGCGATCGTCATAGTAACGTTTTAAACTACCTCGCCCCTTTCGTCATCTCACCCCTATGGCCAATTCCATAAGTTGTGCAGGATGTTCACCACAACGACTAGCGCAGCTGGCAACTTCACCCTCATCGGTGCCCCTTTCAAGCCAGCGTATATCCTGCCGCTTGCACACTTTCAAACACCAGTTGTGGGATGACATTCAGGGTTCAATAATTTTACTAAGCCAAGTTGCACTTTGCAGACTTGCGGTTGTACTTGTTTTACACAGGAGGTCATGACAAGATTAAGTCCTTAATCCATCTGGACAGTTCATACCATATTCCACACATTCTCGTGCTACATCTGCACCCACCACTCTTTCCATCCGCCCAGATGTGGTACTAGCAAGTTGTTTAGGGTTTTGGGGAGGAAAACCAATTAACACAATACGCCAGTCATTTACATCCAATGACTGTCCAAAACCACTTTCATGATTAAAAGATGATGATCGGGACATTTATTGTCCCGGCACTTAAGCAAACTAGCATGTCGCTTAAGTACAACCTATGCTAGTATTTTCCATATAATTACTAGGGTGACATGGAAAAGAGGGATTCAATTTATCAAGGGATGCATAATACTTAATTAATCATCAAATGAGTGTTTAACTACCTCAAGCTTTAACATACATTTGATTACAGAATTAAAGCATGCAACTTTGATATTTTAAATAAATATAATTTGCATAAAATGTAGGCTCAAAATGATCAAAGTATTGACTCACCTTGGTTAAAGGCAGTGGGATCCTGGTACTCTTGAGCTTGGTCGAAGGAGGTCTCCTGCGTCTTCGAACCCTAATCGAACAAAAGTATCGAAAAAACACAACAGCAGAGACAGTAAATAAATATCAAACTCATAATAAATGAACTCCAAATTGAACAAGACTAGTGCCATTAGCAAGATCTTGATTTTAGAAAATTTTAGAAACAAGTTTCATATTTTATAGAGTTATAAAGAAAAAGATATGAATTTTTGAAGCTTTCCAATCGAATTTTTAATTGAAAATTAAATAAAAAACCAAAAAAACCGGGGGCTGACGCATGGCGGCGCCTAGGGTTTGGTCGACAACACAGTGCTTGTGGACCGGGTCCATGCAAGACGGCACCACCCACGACACTGCTATGCGGACCGAGGCACTTGCACCGTGGTCGGTCCCACGGACCACCGGCCTACTAATAGTATCATGGGCCCACCTGTCAGCGGCACACGCACGGAAGCGAGGCCCACCTGTCAGCCTCGGCACGTTGTTAAAACATGACGGCGTCATGTGGAGCGCGATGCCTCGCATTCTCTACCGCGTGGAGAACGAGAGGGGGAGGGAGTGACGAGGCGAGGAAAGGAGGGGAGAGGGCGGGGGCGCACGGTGGGAGCTAGAGGAGGGAGAGAGAGAGAGGCGGTGCCGGAGCGGGGACGGAGCTAGAGGCGAAGGTCGGAGGTGAAACCAAGGCGATGGCAAGGGCGGAGGCGAAGCGACGGCAACTGCGTCGGAGACGAAGACGAGAGGAGGAGGCGATGGAGTGGAAAGTGAAGGAAGGAGAGAAGGCCCGGCTTTTTATAGTCAAGGAGAGGCGGAGAGGAGGGGAGAGGGCTCGGCAAATTATTGATTTTGAATTTTCTTTGAAATATGAGGATGCTACAACTATTGACCTGAACGTGTCGCCGATTTTCTTCCTCATCGCCGAAGACGCCACTCGTAGCCACGCGCGCGCGCCACGTCCGCATCTCTATCCTAGTCAGCAACGTGCTGGTCGCCACGATGGAGGACTGGAAGATGCAGCTCTGGATCGGGCAGCGCCGCCGGGGGTGGAGGTAGCCGTCGCCGTCCCCGCCACACGGGTGGAGGGCACATGTTTGGGCTGAGGTTTGGGGATGAGCTGGTTGGAGCAGGATTGGGGAAGGTTAGCGCGAGGTCGACCATGTGTGCTTGCGTGACAAAACCATTGTCGCGTCAAAGCCACGCAAGATCCGACGTGGTTGTTGGTTTGTGACGATGTTCACCATTATAATGAGAAGACCGGATAGCCTGTTTTATCGTATGCGACCTTTGCCAATTCAAACCCATTTTCCAATTTCACAACGTTTGGCCCAACACATCCATACAGATAAAACATTACAAGCATATACAATAAGATCATGTCATGTCATAATAGCAACATCCAACACATTGTTCCTGTGCAGCATCCAAAGACACCACAAAATAACAAGATCCTGCATCACAAGTTATCAAACCACAAACTACATCGGCTTAGGGAGTAGGTTCACCGACCGATTGTAGTTCAAAGAACGAATGTCAGATCTGCAATCTTATCCTTCAAAAAGCCAATCTCTTCTAAGCAATTGGGATGCTACTTGGGCGTTGTCCCTAGCAATAGATGGACTACGCTAAGACTTGAGCAAATCACATGCGGCATGTGATCGCTTTGAGTTGGTGTCCATGGTAAATTGACTTATAACTAACAAAGAGCATACACATTACACAAGAGACATGTGAATACAACGAGAAACAATGTAACAACGAAAATTGCAGAAAGGATTTCACTTTTGGCCAAGAGTTGATATACTTACATGCAACTTTTCCAATGTAGTCCGTAGGTGAGACTGATCATTCTTGTACTCTTTCCAATGTGGAAGGACTGTATATGTGGAAGGACTGTCTTATTATGATCCCACTTCGATACAAGCTTTGCGGCTTGCATAGGTGCCTCGGTCGCTTTCTTCCTTCGAAATTTGGATTGAATCTTACCTTAATGCTCTTGATATCCTATCAAGATCTCGCCCTTGTTTCTTCCTCTTATTTGATTGTTGATCGACATCCGTGCATCCAAAATATGAATTTCATAAAGTTAGTGTAAAGCATATCCGCATTTCTTAAAGGGTTGTGCACAATCACTTGCCTTCATCGAGTACATTTGAATGTGCTCCTCGATTGGGTAGGTTCCAAAGAATCATGTGTGGCAGAGGAGGGATTTGAGTGGCCTGCTTCTTTTGGATCCGAACTGCACTCAAGGGAAACTTCGAGTTAATGCGACTCTCTTGTCTTCTCGCCTAGTGCATCTAGCAGTTGGAATTGATCATCGTGCCAACACCCTCTTTGGTGGTACAAGACTCCCGGAGGCATCCCGCGTAATTATTTTCCCTTTGTGTAGATCTCTTCTTAGAAACCTACGAGGCCTCGTTGGCAGAATACAATAAGAATTAGTAGCACATGAATCAAACTACAAACTAAATATATGATAAATAACACTGCAACAGTGCAAGGACACCACATGAGCAGCCTCTCCCACCCCCACCCCAAACCCCCAACACAAGAGAGAGAGGCACAAAACAAGAATGAGCACCTTATTGAGTTCCTCTTGTTCAGTGTCCTCATCCTCGTTCTCTTGAGGGTCATACTCGGATCCAGAGTCTTCACGACTATGACCCTTGCTATCTACACATGTATTTTTAAGAATTGATGCTAATGAAGTGACACCAAGTCCTCGCAACACTTGATTGTTCATCATCAGATTTTGAGCCCTCTTTTTATCATATTCGGTAAGTGGTACTTCTTTACGTGAGTAAGAAAACAAGCGTAAGATTGCAATTTTGATACTACAAAGTTACTAGTATGCAACTAATTAAATTGCGGCAAGATTACTATAGAACTCTAGCATGCAACGCCCAATGGAAGTAACTAATTTATAAGAAATTTAGCATTTGAGGCAGCTAGGTCCATCGCTACTGCCCTCGCCGCCCTAACGCAGGCTCCCTAACCAGTGGCGGAAGCACCACCGGTGCGCGCAGCCAGTGGCGGACGCACCACCGGTGGATGACCTATGGGAGCTAATGGCTTGTTTGGTCGGTGCCGCCCATTTCATGCCTGTGGGAGCTGATTTACTGTTCATAGCAGTAAAACCAGAGAATAGTGCAAAGAACTCACCATAGACCAAATGGTCCATAGCCCAAATAGTATCATAAAAGAGCACCAGAGGGCAGCCAAGCAAAGCCACTCCCAACCCCAAGCCTCTCATCCATTCACAAACAAGCACAAGCCCAGCATCACCACCCACATAGAAGAAGTAGTAGAGGAGAGGAGGAGAAAGGTGTTGAGGAAGAACGAGCGGCTTTGTCCTGCATACGCCACTGTCCCTAACGTGCCTCTACCGGGGCAGTGGACGTGCTGCCCCGCCCAGGCATCACCCACCTCTGCCGGTCCGGCCTATCGACGCGAACCCCTCACCGACCGGATGAAGGGAGATGGAACTTACTGGCCAACTTTCTTGTCGCTAGCGCCTTCCGCTTCGGCATGGATGAAGGGGGATGGATGTCACTGTCGCCCTTCCCCTTGTCGTTGATGTCGGCCAGCCCTTGCCGTCACCCCACCGAGTGTCGTTGTTTGGAGGAGGGGATTTGGGGTGGGGGATGGATCGACTAGGGTTTGGGGAGAGGAGATTTGGGGGAGAGGATTTGAGGAGGGGATTTGGGGGAGAATATGAAGAGGTCTGCGCCGCGCGCGTGTGATGTTTACAAAAACACCCTCCACCCAGTTGGGGAGGTCCAGTGATCTGTTTGGACAAAATAGACATTTCACAAAAAAATTGGGTGGCTGGCAGGGTGGGTTGTGGCGCCACAACGAATATTTGCATGGGATTGTGGCGCCACAAAAAAATTAAGTTAGTGGATTATGAAACTCGTGAATAATATTTTTTGAAGTAATTTAATATGATATGTGATGCTAAAATTCGTATAAATTTAACAGATGGTTCAAAAGGAATCGTCTGTGTTGGGTCTGTCAGGAGCAGGCATTTGCAGTGCAGGCCTATCACATGTCAGATCAAACGCCTCCACCTGTGACCTTGCACGCTTGATTCGTGCATGTAGCTGTTCGGACTACGAAACCAAGGCACATATAGCCCAGAGGCCATCAACCCTTAACTCTCTGGGCTGCATCCTCGGTGCGGACCAAGTAGTTCCGTAGGACGATCTCCACGATGAGATTTACTTGCTAAATGCCGCAGACCCTCTCATTAATTGGTCCGTCTGAGGAGGAGCTCCAGTCGACAGATGATGACCGCTATGGTCTCCGGTTGATCGGATGGCCTACAACGGATGACATTGCGAACGGAAGGCTTGTCCGCAGCTTGGGCTAGGTTGCGACCAGAGGGGTGCGAGTAAACAAACACAATATAGGCCAGTACAGCCGGCACGAGAGGGGAAGCCATTTGGAGTTTGTGGAGAGAGGGGATCAATGTAACGTCTCGTTTGTCCAGAGTTCTTGGAGTTTTCAAAAGTAAAAAGAACCAGTCAGCTTAGATCTGACCATTCAGGTCCTCCCCCTTTGCAGATCTGACCGTTCAGGTCCTCCCTCCTTTGAGATCTGACCGGCGGATATCCCCTTTGGAGATCTAAGCCGTTTAGGTCCTCCTCCTTTGAGATCTGACCGCCGGATCTCCCCTTTAGAGATCTAAGCTGTTCAGGTCCTCCCCCTTGTAGATCTGACCGTTCAGGTCCTCCCCCTTTGCATATCTGACCATTCAGGTCCGCCCTACTTTGAGATCTGACCGCCGGATCTCCCCTTTAGAGATCTGACCGTTCAGGTCCTCCCCCTTTTGTAGATCTGACCGTCAGGACCTCCCCGTTGCCTTGGATCTTGACCATTGAGGATCTCTTTTTGAGATCAGAGTGTCAGGACCTCCCCTTGCTTGAGATCTTGACCGTGGCCAATCAGTGTGTCTTAACCCACAAGGCAACCAACCGGACCGCCAAGCTAGTCTTCGAATCCGAAGCACATCTCACAGAAGTGAAGCCCTTGGGGCTCACCTTCTTCCTAATTTATGTTTGGCATTTTTCAAGTTAAATGAATTTTTAATGCAATGAATAAATCCTACACACAATTAAAGTTATTTCCAGATTTTTCTGGAGCCATACTAAGCTTAAAACCATTTTTATATTAAATTTTAGTTGAAAACAGAATTATTAAAACTTGAATCAACCGAAAATGAATTAATATGAATTAGTTATACATTTTCAAAGTTTAATGTATTTTTCACAACACAGTTGTGAAATAAAGCTTACCGGGAAAATAAATAACCTTTACCGAAAAGAATATACGTGTACAAACGTATACCAGAGATCTAGAGATGAATGTTCTACGCAGCCACGCCGTAATAGTGTGCGCCATTCCGAATGCCCCAATGGTTCTCAGCCGTTGATCTAAAATGGAGGGCTGAGATCCAGGTAACCTTCGAACGGTCCGAACGTTACCTCAATCCCAGCCATTGATTGGGAATCGGACGGCCGACAGTGATTGAGCCGATGGAGTGGTCCGAACGCCCAATGAATCTCGACCGCTGGATGGCGATCCAACTACCGGAATCGCGTGAACCACTCCTCGGTCGAAAAACGCACCGGGCTCGGGCTTTAAAAATAGGTTCGATTCTAGGGTTTGGCCTCCACACCCAAATCGATTCTAGGGTTTGGCCTCCACACCCAAATCGATTCTAGGGTTGGCCTCCACTCCCAAACCGCGACTGAAGCGCCGCCTCGTGGTACACCTCGATCGCCGCCACTGCGCGTCCGCACCATGGACAAGCAAAAATATCGCGGAGACGACTCGAGTGGTCACCACAGCCCTAGCGGTGGGCTACCTCTCGTGCCGTGCCCAAAGTGCCAAGCCACGATGATCTGGGCCGTGTCCGGGAGCTCAAAGAATCGAGGAAAGAAGTACTAAAAATGCCCTAGAAACGAAGGGGTCAGAAACTCCCTTTTCTGTTGAATTTGGTTTTTGGTTTTGCCGGGCAATTTATGGTTTTTGTTGCTCCAGATGTATTCGGGTGAGTGCGACACATTCATGTGTAAAGACCAATACCGAGCCATTTGAGTGGGTCGCATCCCGTCTTGACACCGAGAAGAGATGGAAATGAAGTGGTTTTCACAAGGGACCACCGTGTATTGGAACAACATTTTGCTCTGATGAAGAGCTCATTGGACTAGATCAAGACTTCATTGGACGAGATAAACAATTCACTCAGCAAAGCCACTTCTGGAGATGAAAAGTTAAAAATGGTTGTAGTTGCATTTGTATTCTTGCTATTAGGAATTTGCATTGAGAAGATTGTCAACTGATTTCCTAATTTAGTTATCTTCAAGTCTTTTGTAATGTAATATCTCGTTTGTATAAACTCATTCAAATGGGAAATAAAATCAAAAGATGTCTCAAAGGTAATATCTTCAAGTCTTTTGTCAACTAATTTCCTAATGGAATGTTGGAATGCATTTCAGCATGGTTCATACAGTTGATAGTTAGATAAATGGTTCTCTTGTTGCAATCTTACATATCTATGCCCACATTACAACAAACTAACAGATCACAAACTACTCCTCATCGCTATCTATCTCAGGAATTATGTAATCTTCATTATCACTACAGTACTGCATGTAAGTTTCGTCGTCTTCATCAGACTCGCAATTGACATCATCCACTTGGTTGCGAGCATTTTCAACGACACTAGCAGGACAGATGACACTCTCCATCATCAAGATGTAAATTTTCGTGAATAGGTTCATTTTCTTGTATCGACATTGTGTACACCATCATCTTGGTATGTAAGTTCCTTCTCGCTTTACGCTTGGTGACACTCCACAAATGCCTATGCTCAAACTTTTGAACAACTCTCCAGTCTTCACCAAACTTTGTGTCCTGCAAGTAAAATACCTTTGTTGATTGTGCGGCTAGAATAAAAGGATCTCTTTTGTACCAGTAACTTGCAGTGTTGATGCTTTTGAAATATCCATCATCTTTCAATCTTGTCTTCTTGCCATCAAGATCAAACCACCAAAACGAAATAAAACAACCGCTCGACGGACGCCTTGGCTTGAGTTATATCAGAACTCGATAATGTCTTGCGCATAACCATAAAAATCAATATGCTCACCATTATGTGTACCTCAACCATGACTCCACCGTTTTGAGTCTTTCTATTTTTCACGGCCAATCGTGTGATATCGAACACCATCAACAATACATGCCAATATAATCTCACTCGCATATCCGTTGGCATGCCAATGAATATAGGTCATCACCGACCTCTACTCCTTCCACATAACGCAATCTTGCCATCCAACAATGTAAAGGTCAAGATGATGATAACCTATACACATGATCAGAGTTCCATCCAAAATTGCAAAGAAAACTCACATGCTTCTTACACCATGTGGCAAATTCATGCTCTAGCCTTTTTTTCCACATCATGACTACCTTCTTCTCTAACTCTTGTCTACATAACCTGCATAGTGGCTTCAGAAATTACATATAAATAGTATATATATTATATCTGAAACAAAAGTCAAAAGTGTTAGAAGGGATCATATACTCCATAAATGGATGAACCTCAAGACAATTGTTGAGCACATACCAAACCATCTTGTCATAACAACCTTCAAGATATGTCATCCTCGAGGCTCCAATTAAATGAACACCATGCTGAAAACAGAGAGGTCACCTTCTTTTAAGTCAACACGCTCTCTATTCCTGCCCTCTTGATTGAATCGTGTCTCCACATCATTCAAGTACCTTGAGCAAAAAGTTAAACACTCATTAGCAACATATGCTTCTGCAATGGATCCTTCAGGTCTAGCCCTATTCCTCACAAAACGCTTCAGTGTACATAGCCTTCTTTCCACTGGGTACATCCAGCCATATTGCACTGGGCCTCTTAGGATTGCTTCATCAGGTAAATGAACAGCCAAGTGCACCATAACATCAAAGAAAGCTGGTGGAAAATTTTTCTCAAGCTTGCACAAAATGATTGGGATTTGAACTTTCAATTTATGCGAAACATCTAGCTTTAGAGTTTTGCAACATAACTGCTGAAAGAAATTTCCAAGTTCAGCAACTGCTTCATATATTTCCTTACTCATGATTCCTCGTAGGGTAGCAGGTAAAATTCTTTGTAGAAGAATATGACAATCATGAGTTTTTAATCCTACCACCTTGCATCCATCCGCACTAATACATTTTGCTAAGTTAGAAACATATCCATCTGGAAATTTCACCTCTCTTATAAATTCAAAAAATTTATGTTTTTGGTCTTTTTTTCATTTCATACGGGGCTTTAGGGATACTGTATAAATCTCCTTCATACTCCAAGTGTAAAAAAGATCTTATGCCCATGTCTTCCAAATCTAGCCTAGCACTGGCTGTATCCTTTGTCTTCCCATCAATGTTGATAAATGTACCAAGCAGGTTGTCACATATTTTTTTTCAATGTGCATTACATCAAGATTGTGCCACAGCTTCAGACTCGACCAATATGGCAAGTCAAACAAACAAACTCTTCGAGTGTAAACTTGACCATCGGCTTGCCGCTTTCTCTTATTACCGCTTTGCAGATGCTTTTCTGGTCTAACATCTCTTACATTGTCCAGTTGCTGTAGCAGCTCCTCTGTACTAACTTCCCAAGGCTTCGCACGGGTTTCATTCTCACCATTAAATTCTTTCCTTTTTCTCCACGGATGATCCCTTGGAAGGAAACGACGATGGCCAATGTAACTTATCTTCTGCCTTAATTTCTTTGGGCAGGGATCTTTGTCACAATGCACACATGCATAATAACCTTTTGTGGTTCGTCCCGACAAGGTGCCCAATGCTGGATAATCATGAATGCACCATAAAATTGCAGCATGTAGATCAAACATACTAGCACTACATGCATCATAAGTACGGACACCCTTCCAAAGCTCCAAAGAACTCTTCGATGATGAGGCTCCAAGAACACATCAAGATCCTTTCTGGACATTTTGGACACGGGATCGAGGGCCATCATGAAGTTGGACTGTTCCATACATGCCCAGGGTGGCCTGTTGTAAGGCACGACAAATACTGGCCACATGCTATAGGAGGAGCTCATGTTGCCAAATGGATTGAAACCATCTGTAGCAAGGCCAAGCCTCATGTTCCTTGCATCTTTTGCAAACCACTCATATTTTCTGTTAAAGTCTTTCCATGCCTCACCATCAGCAGGATGGCTGAGTTCATTGTCCACAGGTTGCCGCTTCAACTTGTGCCATTGTGCCTCCTCCACTATATTTTTGGAAGCAAACATTCTCTTCAGCCTTGGAATCAATCGAAAATGCCGCAATACCTTCACAGGAATCTGCTTCCTTCCTTCTGCATCTTTCCATCTAGATTCACCACATACTGGGCACTCATCATTGTTGGTATACTCCTTTCAAAACAAGACACGATTATTCTTGCAAACATGGATTGAATCATATCCAAGTCCGAATGCACAGATAAAGTTCTTTCCTTCATTGTAAGATGTGGGAAGAAAACAAGCTAGGAACGCTGAAGACGACAACTTCAGCAATGCAGTGAATGCAACATGACTGATTCTATAGAATGACTTGATATGAAGTAACTTCACAACAAATGTAAATCTTGAAAAATGAGCACATCCAGGATAAAGCTGGCGCTGCAACTCTACTATTACACTTCCAAACATTGAATTCCGTCCACCTTGTTCTTCAGCTGTGTATAACTCCTCTACCATATCTGGAATTCTATCATCATCGTCGTTGTCCTCGTTCAAACCAACATCCTCTTCAACATCATGTTCCATAGTATCGAATGGTTCATTCTCATGCGGTGCATTTTCATGAATTCCATTATCCAATGGTTCTCCATAATGGATCCACCAATTGTATGTGCTTGACATCCCATGAATATATATGTGATCCTCCACAACTCCTTGAGGTTTATGAGCCCGATTCAAACATACACGACACGGGCAAAGTATTTCAGCATTCTCATCAAATCGGACACTAACAAATTGCATGAACTCTTTCACCCCATTCATATGTGCAGTGCTAAACTGTCTGGATTTAATCCAAGATCTGTCCATCTGTCAGACACTCAAACAAGTACAAATTAATCAAAATTATTGCCCATCTATCAGCCATTCAAACAAGTAAACCTTAATCAAAGTTATTGTCCATACTGTTCACATCTTCATACTGTTCAACTTCACAAAACATAAATATTTTGTAATGACCGAACGGCTTGTAAAATTAAGTGTATTCTAAACTCTCAAATTGGTAATTCAGTGGCATATGCTCAAGTTAAACCATATATGGACCAGCAAAAAATGCACAAAATCTACAATAGCACTATTATTCAACCAAACCCGAGCCACTAAGAAGCAACAAAAGGAGAATGGAGGGCATCCTTACCTTCAATTGAAGTCTACAATTGAGAATGGTCTATGTCTGGCTAGATCTGGGTGTCGGCCTGTGTGACGGCCGACCGCCGTAGCATTGTGGGTCGTGCCACTGAGTGGCGATGGGACGAGACCCTCGCCGCGGAGGCGCCGGCGGGGTGGTGGAGTCGCCACCGGCGGAGGCGCGGCACTGGCCCCTTTGCTCAGCCATTCAAATACAGTGGCCGCCACCGTGCTACTGGTTTTTCTATGTAAGTCCCTGCCTCGCATGTAATAGCTTATCTAGATATTCACATACAATTTCAACGAATTCCTCTCGATGGTGCAGTGGTGTTGGAGCAGCTTGCGATGCAACAGGTCCCCGATTCGAAACTTGCGACCTAGTTTTTATTTGCGCGTGCCACATTATATTTTGCAACACTTCCTGACATGTGGGTCCCACTTCTGTCCGTACACGGTGGCAACAAACCAGCTTGTCACCAGTGTAATTTTATCCAAAAAAAACTCCAAGAGGATTACGACGATATGAGATTGTCACCTGTGTAACTATGACAAAAGCAATGGCGTCACAATGCCAAATGCCCTATTTATGACAATTTGAGGATTGGGAGTTAGTGACGATTTTGACATTTTTTGTCACTACAAGTAGGGTCCGAGCCCCGGGATGCTCTTTATGACGCAGCTGCCGAACAACGTCATAGAATAGGGTCATATAATGACGATTTACCTAGTTGTTATAGCAATTTTATCATAGTTTAGCAGATTTCTTGTAGTGGTATACCGTAAAAGAGCTCTTATAATATATCAATGCATTTATTAGCCGGGGTGCTTTTATTTGACAGTGGAAATAGACCGAGCTATTGTGGGTAGTCAACATGAGAGGACCAAAACGTGCATAGCACGAAGATGACCAAAAGAGTAAAGAGAAGTAGACAGCGGAGGTGGATCAGGCAACCATGAATATGTATAAGCACTTAAAAAAACTATGGTCCTCTGCAAACAGGGATGCTACAAAACGAGTACCTTATATAGTATAATTTATTTTCAGGCTACTCCACATCGCATGTTTTTTGTAATAATTAAAAAAGGGAACACACACACATATATATATATATAGCACAAGGCCACTCTAGCGAGCATACTTCTTACTTCTTAGCAGTCCATCGAAGATATGACGTCTTGATCGCATGCATTCTGCTTGCTATTTGTTTCATGTTCATTCGTTCGCTTGGTAATGGTCTCGTGCAAGAAAGCGCGACTTCTAGCAGCGACACCACGCCATGGAAAACCGCATGTTCTGAAACCGTCTGTCCTTGAGCCAAGTCTTTGCATTCTTCAATAAGATGAGCATCAATTACATGATATATTTGATGTGGAACGTTGCTGTTCACAAAGGTGACGATGTCGAGTCCGTCCTTGAACATTGGATCTGTTGGTCTTCTGCCTGTCATAATCTCCAGCAGCACTATTCCAAAACTATAAACATCCCCAGAAGTTGATGCATGACCACCTCCCCCATACTCTGAAGACGGATGTACGTACAAAAAATACCCATGTGTTGTCTTAGACAAAATGAAGGGTTACAGAAAGTAACAGTACTAACTTGTACAAGTATACCTGGAGCAATATATCCTATAGTCCCCTTCAAACCGATTGCACTAATTGAGCCAGTTGACGCCGACCAAGAATCAACATAAAACCTTGCAATGCCAAAGTCTCCCAAAAGAGCAGTCATATCATCATCGAGGAGTATATTGCTAGGCTTCAAATCACAGTGGATAGTGGGCCTTCCGCAGTCGTGGTGTAAATAGTCCAACGCATCAGCTATGTTAACTGCTATGCTTATTCTTTGGGTTAAGCCTAGATGTTTTGGAGATTTCATGTCGCCTTTGTGATGTAGCCATCTGTCCAGACTCCCATTAGGCATGAACTCATAAACCAAAGCTTTGAAAGCATTGCCTTCTCTGTCTACCGTCAAGCATGCAGTTATGATGCGAAGAAGATTTCGATGTTGAATGCTTCTTAATGCTTCACATTCTGACATGAAGCTTCTCTCCCCACCTCGCATCTCAAGATCAAAAACCTTCACGGCCACATCTGTTTTAGATTCCTTTAAATATCCTCTATAAACTGACCCATAGATCCCCCTCCCAATCAGGTTAGATGCTGAGAAGTTGCTTGTGACTTGAGCCAAGTCTTTATAAGAAACTCTCGGAAAATTCTCATCAATAGGAGGCAAGGATAGATGTGTTCTTCTTGACGTCTTCTTCGAAAGGAGTACAAAGTAGACCAACAATACGAGTGACATGAAACCAAATATCGGAATCAATATTTTAATCAAATTGGCCCGTCTTTCTATTCTCTGAGAAACAGCTGGGCATGAGGGCGTATGGAGAATCATCGCTCCTCCACAGAGTCCCCTGTTGCCATCGAGTGAAACGGCCGTAGCATTTTCAAAAACTCCATTTCTTGGTATTTCTCCCTGAAGATCATTGTATGAAAGGTCCAGCATAATAAGCAGTCGTAGATCATTTAGAGCTCTAGGGATGGTGCCCGACAGGTTGTTATGGGAAAGATTTATCCAGATCAAGCCCTTTATTTTGCCTAAAGCAACTGGAATGTTTCCTGTAAGAAAATTTTGGTCCATTTGAATGGTTACTAAGTTTTGACATTGGCCCAACGCATCAGGAATCTCCCCAGTGAGCTTGTTTGATGAAAGATGTAGTTCGATGAGTTGTTCAAGATTACCAACCTCTACAGGTATGGTACCTTGAAGGTTATTGTAGCTAAGGTTCAACACCTCAAGTTGAGAAAGATGTCCGATGCTGGGTGGCACAAGGCCGACGAATTTATTTTTTTGTAGAAAGAGCAATGTCAACTGACTAAGATTTCCAATGGAGGGCGGAATTGGCCCGATGAATTTGTTCTCATTGAGCCATAGAGCTCCTAGGTTTTTCAGCTTTCCAACCCATTCTCCAATTTCACCACTAAAGCTATTTCTACCGAGCCCTAGTTTGTTTAAGTTAGAAAAGTTCCCTATACTTGGGGGGACTATCCCTGAAAGGTTGTTTCCGCCCAGTACTAAAATTTTAAGATTGATGGATATATTACTAATGGAATGTGGTATAGATTCCTGCAGATTATTTTCATAGAGTGAGAGTGTATTTAAAGATGTACAGTTTCTTAACTCATATAAGAATTCCCAGCCTTGGTTGTCCCTTGCTTCAAGCTGGTTTTGATCAAGGTTTAGAGTAGACAACTTTGAAAGCTTTCCAAAAGTAGGAATTTGCCCAGTGAAATTATTTGTTGACAAATCTACTACCAGCAGCTCTGAAGCATTGCCTAGGGAAGCTGGGATGTGACCTTCAAACGTGTTAGAATACAAAGCTAGAACTTGGAGTTTAGGGAGGGCATCGCCAAAGTTCGGTGGCAGTACGTTGCCTAGCATATTCAACTCCAAACTTAGCACATTGAGAAGAGACAGGTTTAGGGCCTGTGGGATTTCACCTGATAGCATATTGTCACCTAGAAGAAGATATGACAGATTTCGCAATTGCCAAAGCCCATCGGGAATTCTTCCTTCGAGTTGATTGTGTTCAAGCCTAACAAAGTTTAATTGGGTGAGGTTTGGAACGGTTGCCGGGATGATGCCAGTGAGATTATTACTGGCAAGGTCCAAATATTCTAGATTGGTAAGGGAGTCTATTTTAGGAGGAATTGCACCGTGCAGCAGGTTACCAGATAGGTCTATCTTCCTTAGGTTGGAACAATTTGTGAGTGCGTCAGGAATAGTCCCCTCTAGTGAGTTGTGATTCGTGTATAGGGTGTCCAGTTGCTTTAGGTGGTTAAGGAGAGGAAACTGGCCAGAGAAGCGATTTGAGGACAAGTCGAGGAAACTAAGAAACGTGAGGTTTGCAAGAGAGGAGGTGATTTCGCCGACCAAGCTTTGGTCTGTGAGATTAAGCCCCGAGACACGCCACGGCCGTGTTGGTGTGCATGTGAGGCCCCTCCACCTACAGTAGTGAATACTGGTATTCCACGAGCTCAAGACTCCTCTTGGATCATCAGTGATGCCTTTCTTGAAATCGAGCAGTGAGTGCAGATCTATGTTGTTCTCATGAACTGTTGAGCACTGAATGTTACCAACTCCATAACACAGCAGCAATAATACTAACAATATAAACATGTTCTGTTCCGCGGGTTGCTTGGCACAAATGAGGCACTTGTCACCTGCAAAATATAAAGCATAAACTTGGTGGCACATGTTTATATGAGGGGGTGCTTACAGAGAACACAAGCTACAAAATAACTCATCCAAAGCAAAAAGACGTACGAGATGATTAAATACTAGGTTATTCTTTAGCACTAGATTATTGTATAGAGTAAGGATCGAATAGTCATAAAAAGTTCTAGATGATTGTGAAAGGGCGACAATTCCTTGTAATATTTTGAGATCATGCTTAACGAATTTGTGGTCGACTTTGCCAAATATTTCTCTCTAGTTGTGATTGTTTTGGCACTGTTATTATGGTTCTCTATATGAGATTCATCTACTTCGTTCTTGATACCGTGCGCACTCATGCCGTATCTCACAAATTTTGATCCGATCCAGGGGATACTGCGCACAAGGAGAGGTATCAGAGTGTAACAAGTGGTATCAGAGCCAATGCCAGATTAATATGATTTGTGAGAAGGTCGGCAAAGGGTCAGATGACACAAAATCAAGATCGATGTCGACGTGGAATCAAATAGAGAAATTTGATGGCAGACGAAATTTCAGTGTGTGACAATGTGTAGTAAATGATGTCCTTGTCCAACAAGGGTTAATTGATGTTCTTGAAAGGGACAAATCGAAAAGACGACTGATGAAGACTGGAAGGTGATGGAGCGAAGATCGAAGACAATCCGTCTATGTATTTCCGATGAGGTAAAGTACTTGGTGATCAAGCAGAGATTTGCCGAAGAAATTATAGAGTAATTTAGAAGAATTGTATATGATGAAGTCGCTGACAAACCGATGGGTATTGAAGTGACAATTGTATAGGTTGCATATAGAGGAAGGCACACAGTTCGTTGACCACCTCAATATCTTCAACAAGCTTATCACACAGCTGACTAGTGTGGATGAGAAAATTAAGGAGAATGATAAGGTCGTCATATTAGTGTCATCTCATCCACCTTCATGGGAGCAATTGGTGATGAATGTTCTCGTCGAGAAAAACACTTTCAACTTCAATGAGGCGGTTGCATATCTATTGGAGGTGGAGTCCTTGAAGAAGTCATCGAATTCTTCATCCTTGGGTGATCAAACATTGACTGTCGTAGGTATTGCAGGCAACAACAAAAGTCGTAGGAAGAACAAGGGCAGGAGCAAGGGCACACATATATGCTATCTATGTGACGAGGAAGGTCATATGATAAAGGATAGTCCAAGCTTGAAGCAAATGAGAGGTGAATGCCCAGTGGCAGTAGCAAAGGATGATTCGGACATACAATTTGTTAGTTAATTAGGTACTTATCATGGATGGATATTAGATTCAGGTTGTTGCTTCCATATATGTTCAGCAATGGAGATGTTTGATGAAGGATCTATAGGCCCATTAGATGGAACTATTCACTTAGGGAATTACAAGGAATATACAATTACTGATGTGGGAACGGTTATATTGGGGACGTATGATGGAGCACATCGCACACTGCTGAGAGTTCGGTATGTTGTGAGGTATCACTTCAAGCTTGAGTCCTACTAAGTACTTGCAAAGCCACGTAATAATAAAAAGTATGTGGAGCAATGGAGGATATCAATTAGTGGGTAATCATAAGGGAAGATCGGCCAATATGAGGTTCGATAAAGATCTTTATCAGGAGAAGGAAACATTATCGTCAATGGTACATACTCAGATCTCATATGAAGTTATGTGTGGAATTGCAGAGATGGTTGCAAACTCTAGCAGTCGCAGAGGCGAATGTGCAAGCTGTTGGGAGAAGGTAGATGTGGTAGGACCAACCATGTGGTACCAACAAACAACAGGATCTTGGAGGCGGTACAAACATATGGCATGGAGGGCTGTAGAAACAGGAGGTGTAATTAATCAAACTACACAACAAAAGAGCTCCTAGGTGGAGGGTCCAGGCAGGCTAGCCCGAACACCAATACGCATATTGTGGTGATGTGCATGATCCCCTCTGGTGAGGGTGCTCCCAAAGGTGGGAGGAAAATAAAAAAGGATAGATCCAACTTAGAGCGAATTCTTGGAAGGGGTACAGTGACTTCAAAGGATAAGAGACAAGGTGAAAATTATTAAGTATGATGATTTATATCCTAACCTACTAAGACTTAGAAATGTGTGCTACAAGAATTTCTATATGCATCATAATAGAATTAGGATTCCGATTACTCTTTGGAGGAGCATTAAGAGCACTATATAAAGCTATGAGGGGTGCTCGATCACAGAGAACACAATTCACAAGTCAACTCATCCAAAGCAAGAGGCGTACGAGAGAATTAGATCTTAGATTATTCTTTAGTACTAGATTCTTGCATAGGGCAATAATTTGAGAGTCCCAAAAGGTTCGAGAGTATTATGATAGAGCAACAACCCCTTATTCTCTTTTGGGGTCGTGCTTAACGAATTTGCAGCTAACTTCGCAAATCTTTCTCTCTCGTTGTGATTGTTTTAGCGTTATTATTACGGTTCTCCTTACAAGATTCATCTACTTTGTTCTTTGCACGTGCCATATCTCATAAATTATGATCCGATCCTAGAGCTATTGGGCATAAGGAGGGGTATCAAGTGTAACAGCGCATTGTGTACTGCATATTCACTAGCGGAACCACGTTGCGCCTTGCTCTAACCAGCTACGAACAAGCTTACAACTCAAATCGAATTCGCTCACATTCCGTGCGAATGCATGTGTGCTTATCCATGAGTAGTAGTGAGTTATTTAAATCAGATAGGCTAACAGCAAGTAACAAGATTAATGAGTAGAGAATAGGGCACCTCTGCACGGCCGGAGCGCAGAAAACGGCACTTGGTTTTGCCGGGTGGTGTGTGAAGTGTGATTTTGAGCTGGATGCTCGGCTGGCTCAGGACCCACGGGGTTTTAAAACACCTTTACAGCATCCTCACATCCACACGCCATTATCACGCATTATCACTTGGTTTTGCCGGGTGGTGTGTGTGAAGCATTCCAGTAATGTATTGTGTGGACATGGTTCATTTCTTGGTTTTCTTGGACAGAGTAGCGGGTCAAGTTAACTTGTACTTATTCGATCTGGACAGGTATACCAATGTACAATGCCGTGCTTCCCACGATTGTGCTAATGGGTGAATATCATTCGAATTGGAGAAATATCTAGCTTCAACCACCAATTTGGTGAAAGGGTCAGAAGCAAGTTGATGCGTTTTTCTTCTTTCTAAAATAGCATTTGTTTTTACATGCAATAAAAAATCTAGCACCCTCTCTCTATATCAAAACCAAAAATAGCACAGTAAAACCGCCGATGGGCGACACGGCGCCGAGTTCTACACGCTGAGCGCCCGGAGCCTCTCGTCCGCACACCCCGAGTATGAAGCGGCCGAGTCCGTGGGCACGGGCACGAGGTGTGGCGCAAAGGCGAGTACGCCCCCTTGGTTCACAAACTCAACAACTCCGTCCTGGGGCACGCAGACGAGGGGCTCTAGACGCCCAGCGTGCAGTCTCGGCGACGTGTTGCCCACCGACGACTTCGTACTGCCATTTTTGACATTCAGAAGAGTTACAGTCCTTGAGGTAGTTCATGAAATTGAAATTTTCAAGTTCAAACTCCACTAATGCCAGGAGAAAAAATTACAGCGAATTTAGTTTTTGCATAACGCGTGTTATTGTTTTGTTTACTCTCCTTTTCTACTTATCCCATAACAATCAAGTTTGAGCTTGAATTTTATAAGGCGCTATAACACTTCAAGAATTGTCTCCTTTTGCCTCCTTGGTTCTTCTGTACAATTGTCGCATAGCAAATAGTCATCGTAGAATACATATCAGCCAAACACTTTTATATTTGACCATCAACTTACAAAACAATATTTAGGTTGGCCAAAAAAAAATCATTGGGGTCATTAGATTCGTCGTGATTATACTTTTTATCATGTAGAATTCCCCGTCGTGATTATTGAGCACAAAGACAATCCCACATCTCCTTAATCGTAGACAACCCAAGCACATTGGACGCGTGCTCGGGCTCAATGCTGGCTACCACGATGGCGGAGGCCTTAGCATCCCCATCGTTCCACACCTCGTAGGCGTGGAGCTGTGTCTGGTACTCCTCGAGCACGTCCTCAAAGGCTGCAACCGTAGCCCGCTGAACATCCTTAGTAGCATCAGCAGGGAAAACAGGCTCGATTGGTGGGACGAGGCAGGGTGGGTAAGGCCGCTCGCCGGTGAGGTAGACCCACAGCCGCAGATGAATCCTCATGTGCTGGACAAACTCGTGGTAGTTGCCGCCGTTGAAGGTGACCGGTGGCTTCGGAACCGAGACGGTACCCGCGCTCGAGGTTTCGGAGGGTGCCATCTTGGGTGAAGGCCGCTGCACGCTGGAGTGACAAGCTGCTGTCCATAGCACTCGGAGCAGCAGCCAGGAAGGCGCGGGAGCCTGAGCAGGGGAGGCACAGAGGCAAGGCGAAGATGAAGCAGGCACCAGAGAGCAAAGCCCGGCAAAGAAAGTTCAAGAAGAGCCAGTCGACGGGAGATCCGAGCTAAAGGCAGCCAGGCGGCGACAGATCCGGTTGAATCTGGCCGGCGGTGACAGGGGAAGTTCAAATCCAAGACGCAGCGACCACAGGAAGGGGTGGCGGTGTAGGATCTAGGAGTTGGGTAGGAGAGAAACGGGAAGGGAAAACCCAGACCAGCCTGATACCATGTTACAAATAGGCTTCTTGTATTGCCAAGGGGTCAATATGCCAATAAATACAGATACATAGAAGTGACAAATATGTAAAAAAACACCCTGAACTATATATATCTAACACGATCATCCATCCAAACACACCATAAGAAGACTGATCATATGTTCAAGGCTTGTCAACTATCCTGACATTTTGCCTCACCGACCTCTCTAAATGCCTTGTACCTAGCTTCCTAAACACACACCAGTGTTAACTTGCCTGCAGTAATTTTGTAGCCCTAAATCAATCAAGACTTCCACGAATTAGATTGCAGTAACACGTTTTCCGTCAAAACCAGCAATTTCCAATTCCTAAATATGACAACCTGATGGCCTCTATCGACCATAGCTGCACCTAGTTCAGTTCACCCACGGTAAAATTTTCATATATGACTAAATTTCTCTAAGCCACAAACTTTAGGATGCCATATTAAGCCCCAATAGTTTACAATTTAGTGAACGCAAAGATGGTTAGTTAAGAGCTGTCGTATAAAACGTGTACCCATTTATGTCGTATCCTTGCCATGTCACAATTGTAAATTTTCGCCCTTTTGCCAACCATAGCAGCGTTTCATCACTTGATGACCTCCCAGTGAATCGCACCTTTAACCATTCGTTGAACCGATGGTTGTGCTCTCTCGTTATCCAAACCTCCGACCGGTCTGGATTCTGTTGGTGTACCATGTCTTTATACTCGTCGATGTACGGGGACACTTGGGTCATGTGTTGCAAGACCGTGAAATGGGCTTACGCGTACGTATCTAGATCAGGAGTGATTGCTTTCCTTCCGATGGTCCAGATACCCTCCAGTCTCCCCTCATGACGAGATAGAGGCACATCTATCGGTTCCACCAGAGCCATGTAGTCGACGCAGAACTCAATGACCTCTTCGGTTGCATAACCTTCGATGATACTGCCCTTCGGCCGAGATCGATTTCGTACGTAGGACTTGAGAATTCCCATGTATCTCTCGAAAGGGTACATATGACGTAGGAACACAGGGCCGCATATCTTTATCTCTTTCACAAGGTGAACAATGAGATGAACCATGATATCGAATATGACAGAGGGAAATACATCTCAAGATGACATAGAGTCATCACCACCTCGGCCTGCAGAGCGTCGAGTCTTTCGGGATCGATGACCTTCTGAGCAATTGAGTTAGAAAAATAACGCAACCTAAAGATTGCCACTCGGACCTTGTTCGGCAAGATACTCCTAATTGCAACAGGAAGCATTTGTGTCATCAGCACATGTCAATCATGAGACTTCATACCAATTAATTTCAAATCTTTTATGGAAACAAGTTTCATAATATTGGCGGAGTAACCGGACGAAACTTTCACACCATGTAAGCTTTGACACAGTTCATTTCTCTCGGCCTTGGACAAAGTGTAGCAAGATGGGGGAAGGTACGTTCGTCCTTTATCGGTCTCTTTCGGTGCTAACTCGGTTCTTATGTTCATATCAATCAAGTCACGC
This sequence comes from Hsuehochloa calcarea, assembly GCA_036346395.1. Classification (NCBI taxonomy): domain Eukaryota; kingdom Viridiplantae; phylum Streptophyta; class Magnoliopsida; order Poales; family Poaceae; genus Hsuehochloa; species Hsuehochloa calcarea. The sequence goes on along the minus strand of CM070610.1, from coordinate 50,760,081 downwards.
CGTGCGTTAACACCGTCTTTTGTTTTGCCACTAATGTTCAGTAAGAGAACAATCAAGCTATCACATAAATTCTTCTCCACGTGCATGACGTCGATGCAATGGCGAACTTCTAAGTGCTCCCAATAAGGTAAGTCCCAAAAAATTAACCGCTTCTTCCAGATGTTTTTCTGAGGGGTCCTTAATTTACGTCTCTTTCCAAGCACAACATCGATATCCTTAACCATATCATAGACCTCTTTCCCTCTAAAAGCCCTTGGAGCTGAACCGTCCTCTTTATTTCTGTCGAATTGTTTCTTCATCTTGCGGTATGGGTGAATCCTGGGAAGGAACCTACGGTGATGCATATACACAGTTTTGCGCGAGTTGTTCAGCCATACACTCTCGGTACCATCTAAGCAGTGCGGACAGGCTTTGGCTCCTTTTGTACTGAACTCCGACAGGTTACCTAGGGCAGGAAAATCATTGATAGTGCAGAATAACATGGCACGTAAAGTGAAGTTCTCTCGTTTGTACGCATCCCATACTTGTACCCCTTCGTTCCAAAGTGTCACAAGATCTTTCAGCAATGGTGCTAGGTACACATCAATATCATTCCCAGGTTGCTTCGGCCCTTGGATAAGTAGTGACATCAAAATGTATTTCTGCTTCATACACAGCCAAGGAGGAAGGTTGTACATACATAGATTCACAGGCCAGGTGCTATGTCGGCTGCTCATGTTACCAAAAGGATTCATTCCGTCGTACTCAACCCTAACCTTATGTTCCTCGGTTCTGCACCGAACTCTTCGAAGCTTCGATCGAAGTTTCTCCACTGGGCAGAATCAGCAGGGTGTCTGAGCTTCTCATCTTTCTTACGCTCCTCCGAGTGCCAACACATCAATCTTGCATCCTTTCGGTTCGCAAATAAATGCTTCAAACGTGGGATCACATGTAGATACCACAACATCTTAGCAGGAGGTCCTTGCTTCGCCTTAGCAGTATTCTTACGCTTGTATCGGAATGCTTTACACACGGGATATACATGCATGTCTGCATACTCTTTACGGTAGATGATACAATCGTTCGGACATACATGTATTCTTTCTACTTCCATTCCCAATAGACAAAGAACCTTCTTAGCTTGGTAGGTCGTGCTGGGCAACACGTTTCCCTCTGGAAGGATGTCAGCTAAGAGACCTAACAACGCCGTAAAACTCCTGTCGGACCAACCATTGCTTGCCTTCAATTTCAGCAGTTCAAGCACGGTTGACAACCTTGTGTATTCCGGCTTGCAGCCAGGGAACAAAGGTTTCCCCGAGTCCTCCATTAAGCCCTCGAATTTACAAAACTCTCTCTCGCTGTAGTTCCCTTCTGCATCGCGTAGCATCTAATCCAGATTGTCATCATGCGACCTATCCTCATCAAAAGCACATTCCACACCCTACATATCGTTGACTTCCTCGGCGATGTCGTCATTACTGACTTCCGGTATAATCTGTTCTTCACCGTGACTGGTCCAACATGTATATCCTTTTTTGAAACCCTTCGTATTAAGTGAGCTTCGATCTACGCCGGGTTGTTAAACATTTTCATATTACCGCAATAAATGCATGGACAGTACATAAATTTTATCCCCTTCTTCAACATATCCTGCTCGGCGGCTCTTCTAAAAGCAAACACGCTATTAATATATTCTCCACTCACACGGTTTTCAATGTACATCCAGTTTCAGTCCATCTACACGTATACACACGTAACAAATTAATTAGTGTTAAATTATATTAATAAACCGCAAGTACCCTTCATAATGACCAAACATAATAGTGATTAGTCTAGAGCAGATATAAAGTGTTACAGACCGTTACACATTAGTGATTAGTCTAGAGCAAAAATAAAGGATTACAGATCGTTACCCTTCTCTCCAAGGTGGCGCAATGTGGGAGGAGGCAGCAGAGGTGCTGCAACGGGGGCGGAGGCACCAGGGGTGGCAGCTCAAAAGGGAATGGGCAGCAATGTGCATGGAAGGAGCCAGCAGCAGTAGGGTGGCGCAACGGGGGAGGAGGCAACATCAGCAGGGTGGCCAATGGGGAGGAGGCAGCAGCAGCAGCAGGGTAGCGGCGCCTAAAATGGAATGGGCAGGGGGCCTGTCGGGAGCATCTATTTATAGTGCTTGTATATCACAGACAGTTCTTTACAAGAACCGTCTGTGATAAATGCCTATCACAGACTGTTCTTGCAAAGAACCGTCTGTGATAAATAAGTATCACATACGGTTCTTTATACGAACCGCTCAGGATACTTCATGCACGATTCAGATAAAGAACCGCTGCGTGATGATTACATTATCACGCATTTGCCTTCTTCACGACAACCGCCTCGTGAAGTATCACACTTTGGAACGAAGGGGTGCAACCGTTTGTGAAGTATCACGCACTCCGAGTGGTCAGCCACAGGCCCTAGCGGTGGGCTACCTCTCGTGCTGTGCCCAAAGTGCCAAGCCACGATGATCTGGGCTGTGTCTGGGAGCTCAAAGAATCGAGGAAAGGAGTACTACAAATGTCCTAGAAACGAAGGGGTCAGAAACTCCCTTTTCTGTTGAATTTGGTTTTTGGTTTTGCCGGGCAATTTATGGTTTTTGTTGCTCCAGATGTATTCGGGTGAGTGCGACACATTCATGTGGAAAGACCAATACCTGAGCCATTTGAGTGGGCTGCATCCTGTCGGACACCAGAGAAGAGATGGAAACGAAGTGGTTTTCACAGTGGACCACCGTGTATTGGAACAACATTTTGCTCTGATGAAGAGCTCATTGGACCAGATCAAGACTTCATTGGACGAGATAAACAATTCACTCAGCAAAGCCACTTCTGGAGATGAAAAGTTAAAAATGGTTGTAGTTCATTTGTATTCTTGCTATTAGGAATTTGCATTGAGAAGATTGTCAACTGATTTCCTAATTTAGTTATCTTCAAGTCTTTTGTAATGTAATATCTCGTTTGTATAAACTCTGTCTGAAATGGGAAATAAAATCTGAAAAGATGTCTTAGTGTAATATCTTCAAGTCTTTTGTCAACTAATTTCCTAATGGAATGTTGGAATGCATTTCAGCATGGTTCATACAGTTGATAGTTGGATAAATGGTTCTCTTGTTGCAATCTTACATATCTATGTCCACATTACAACAAACTAACAGATCACAAACTACTCATCATCGCTATCTATCTTAGGAATTATGTGATCTTCATTATCACTACAGTACTGCATGTAAGTTTCGTCGTCTTCATCAGACTCGCAATTGACATCATCCACTTGGTTGCGAGCATTTTCAACGACACTAGCAGGGACAGTATGACACTCTCCATCATCAGCATGTAAATTTTTAGGAATAGGTTCATTTTCTTATACTGGACATTGTGTACAGTCATCATCTTGGTATGTAAGTTCCTTCTCAATTTCTGCTTCGGTGACACTCCACAAATGCCTATGCTCAAACTTTTGAGCAACTCTCCAGTCTCCACCAAACTTTGTGTCCTGCAAGTAAAATACCTTTGTTGATTGTGCGGCTAGAATAAAAGGATCTCTTTTGTACTAGTAACTTGCAGTGTTCATGCTTTTGAAATATCCATCATCTTTCAATCTTGTCTTCTTGCCATCAAGATCAAACCAGCCAAAACGAAATAAAACAACTGTTCGACGGACGTCATGGCTTGAGTTATACTGCAACTCGATAATGTCTTGCAGACAACCATAAAAATCAATATGCTCACCATTATGTGTACCCTGAACCATGACTCCACTGTTCTGAGTCTTTCTATTTTTTCACGGTCAATCGTGTGATATCGAACACCATCAACAATACATGCTGAATATAATCTCACTCGCATATCTGGTTGGCATGCCAATGAATATAGGTCTCACTCGCATATCTGGTTGGCATGCCAATGAATATAGGTCATCACTGACCTCTACTCCTTCCACATAACGTAATCTTGCCATCTGAACAACAGAAAGGTCAGCATGATGATAACCTATACACATGATCAGAGTTCCATCCAAAATTGCAAAGAAAACTCACATGCTTTTTACACCATGTGGCAAATTCATGCTCTAGCCTTTTTTCCACATCATGACTACCTTCTTTCTCTAACTCTTGTCTACATAACCTGCATAGTGGATTCAGAAATTACAGATAAATAGTATATATATTATATCTGAAACAAAAGTCAAAAGTGTTAGAAGGGATCACATACTCCATAAATGGATGAACCTCAAGACAATTTTTGAGCACATACAAAACCATCTTGTCATAACAACCTTCAAGATATGTCATCCTCGAGGCTCCAATTAAATGAACACCATGCTGAAAAACAGAGAGGTCACCTTCTTTTAAGTCAACACGCTCTCTATTCCTGCCCTCTTGATTGAATCGTGTCTCCACATCATTCAAGTACCTTGAGCAAAAAGTTAAACACTCATTAGCAACATATGCTTCTGCAATGGATCCTTCAGGTCTAGCCCTATTCCTCACAAAACGCTTCAGTGTACATAGCCTTCTTTCCACTGGGTACATCCAGCCATATTGCACTTGGCCTCTTAGGATTGCTTCATCAGGTAAATGAACAGCCAAGTGCACCATAACATCAAAGAAAGCTGGTTGAAAAATTTTCTCAAGCTTGCACAAAATGATTGGGATTTTAACTTTCAATTTATGCGGAACATCTAGCTTTAGAGTTTTGCAACATAACTGTGGAAAGAAATTTCCCAGTTCAGCAACTGCTTCATATATTTCCTTACTCATGATTCCTCGTAAGGCAGCAGGTAAAATTATTTGTAGAAGAATATGACAATCATGAGTTTTTAATCCTACCACCTTGCATCCATCCGCACTAATACATTTTGCTAAGTTAGAAGCATATCCATCTGGAAATTTCACCTCTCTTATAAATTCAAAAAATTTACGCTTTTGGTCTTTTTTTCATTTCATACGGGGCTTTAGGGATATTGTATAAATCTCCTTCATACTCCAAGTGTAAAAAAGATCTTATGCCCATGTCTTCCAAATCTAGCCTAGCACTGACTGTGTCCTTTGTCTTCCCATCAGTGTTGATAAATGTACCAAGCAGGTTGTCACATATATTTTTTTCAATGTGCATTACATCAAGATTGTGCCGCAGCTTCAGACTCGACCAATATGGCAAGTCAAACAAAAAACTCTTCGAGTGTAAATTTGACCATCGGCTTGCAGCTTTCTCTTATTACTGCTTTGCGGATGCTTTCCTGGTCTAACATCTCTTACATTGTCCAGTTACTGTAGCAGCTCCTCTGTACTAAGTTCCCAAGGCTTCGCACGGGTTTCATTCTCACCATTAAATTCTTTCATTTTTCTCCACGGATGATCCCTTGGAAGGAAACGACGATGGCCAATGTAACATATCTTCTGCCTTAATTTCTTTGGGCAGGGATCTTTGTCACAATGCACGCATGCATAATAACCTTTTGTGGTTCGTCCCGACAAGGTGCCCAATGCTGGATAATCATGAACGCACCATAAAATTGCAGCATGTAGATCAAACATACTAGCACTACATGCATCATAAGTACGGACACCCTTCCAAAGCTCCAGCAACTCTTCGATGACAGGCTCCAAGAACACATCAAGATCCTTTCCTGGACATTTTGGACCTGGGATCAGTAGGGTCATCATGAAGTTGGACTGTTCCATACATGCCCAGGGTGGCCCGTTGTAAGGTACAACAAATACTGGCCACATGCTATAGGAGGAGCTCATGTTGCCAAATGGATTGAAACCATCTGTAGCAAGGCCAAGCCTCATGTTCCTTGCATCTTTTGCAAACCACCCATATTTTCTGTTGAAGTCTTTCCATGCCTCACCATCAGCAGGATGGCTGAGTTCATTGTCCACAGGTTGCCGCTTCAACTTGTGCCATTGTGCCTCCTCCACTGTATTTTTGGAAGCAAACATCCTCTTCGGCCTTGGAATCAATCGAAAATGCAGCAATACCTTCACAGGAATCTGCTTCCTTCCTTCTGCATCTTTCCATCTAGATTCACCACATACTGGGCACTCATCATTGTTGGCATACTCCTTTCAAAACAAGACACGATTATTCTTGCAAACATGGATTGAATCATATCCAAGTCCGAATGCACGGATAAAGTTCTTTCCTTCATTGTAAGATGTGGGAAGAAAGCAAGTCGAACGCGAAGACAACAAACTTGAAAGAATGCGATGAATGCAACATTACTGATTCGATAGAATGACTTGATATGAAGTAACTTCACAACAAATGTAAATCTTGAAAAATAAGCACATCCAGGATAAAGCTGGCGCTGCAACTCTACTATTACACTTCCAAACATTGAATTTCGTCCACCTTGTTCTTCAGCTGTGTATAACTCCTCTACCATATCTGGAATTCTATCATCATCGTCGTTGTCCTCGTTCAAACCAACATCCTCTTCAACATCATGTTCCATAGTATCGAATGGTTCATTCTCATGCGGTGCATTTTCATGAATTTCATTATCCAATGGTTCTCCATGATGGATCCACCTATTGTATGTGCTTGACATCCCATGAATATATATGTGATCCTCCACAACTCCTTGAGGTCTATGAGCCCGATTCAAACATACACGACATGGGCAAAGTATTTCAGCATTCTCATCAAATCGGGCACTAACAAATTGCATGAACTCTTTCACCCCATTCATATGTGCAGTGCTAAACTGTCTGGATTTAATCCAAGATCTGTCCATCTGTCAGACACTCAAACAAGTACAAATTAATCAAAATTATTGCCCATCTATCAACTATTCAAACAAGTAAACCTTAATCAAAGTTATTGTCCATGATGTTCACATCTTCATACTGTTCAACTTCACAAAACATAAATATTTTGCAATGACCGAACGGTTTGTAAAATTAAGTGTATTCTAAACTCTCAAATTGGTAATTCAGTGGCATATGCTCAAGTTAAACCATATACGGACCAGCTAAAAACGCACAAAATCTACAATATCACTATTATTCAACCAAACCCGAGCCACTAAGAAGCAACAAAAGGAGAATGGAGGGCATCCTTACCTTCAATTGAAGACTACAATTGAGAATGGTCTATGTCTGGCTAGATCTGGGCTGTGGCAGATGGGATGAGCAACCCTTGCCGGCGGGAGGCGGAGCCGTCGCGGCGGAGTCGCACTGTCGCCGCGCGGAGGCGCAATGTCCCCTTTGCTCGACCATTCAAACACAAAGGCGCCACCACTGCTCTGGTTTTTCTATGTAAGTCCCTGCCTCGCATGTAATAGCTTATCTAGATATTCACATACGATTTCAACGAATTCCTCTCGATGGTGCAGTGGTGTTGGAGCAGCTTGCGATGCAACAGGTCCCCGGTTCAAAACCTGCGACCTGGTTTTTATTTGCACGTGCCACATTACATTTTGCAACACTTCCTGACATGTAGGTCCCACTTCTGTTCGTCCACGGTGGCAACAAACCAGCTTGTCACCTGTGTAACTTTATCAAAAAAAAACTCCAAGAGGATTACGACGATATGAGATTGTCACCTGTGTAACTATGAAAAAAGCAATGACGTCACAATGCCAAATGCCCTGTTTATGACAATTTGAGGATTGGGAGTTAGTGACGATTTTGACATTTTTCGTCACTACAAGTAGGGCCCCAGTCCCGGGATGCTCTTTATGACGCAGCTACCGAACAACGTCATAGAATAGGGTCATATAATGACGATTTACCTAGTTGTTATAGTAATTTTGTTATAGTTCAGCAGATTTCTTGTAGTGGTATACCGTAAAAGAGCTCTTCTAATATATCAATGCATTTATTAGCCGGGGTGCTTTTATTTGACAGTGGAAATAGACCGAGCTATTGTGGGTAGTCAACATGAGAGGACCAACACGTGCATAGCACGAAGATGAACAAAAGAGTAAAGAGAAGTAGACAGCGGAGGTGGATCAGGCAACCATGAAGCGATACCCTTTTGGGAGCGGTTATAGCGAATTCGTAGACTAGAAATTAATGCGACAATAATAAGAATATGTATAAGCACTTAAAAAACTCTGGTCCTCTGCAAACAGGGATGCTACAAAACGAGTACCTTATATAGTATAATTTATTTTCAGGCTACTCCACATCGCATGTTTTTTGTAATAATTAAAAAAGGGAACACACACACACACATATATATATATATATATATATATAGCACAAGGCCACTCTAGCGAGCATACTTCTTACTTCTTAGCAGTCCATCCAAGATATGACGTCTTGATCGCATGCATTCTGCTTGCTATTTGTTTCATGTTCATTCGTTCGCTTGGTAATGGTCTCGTGCAAGAAAGCGCGACTTCTAGCAGCGACACCACGCCATGGAAAACCGCATGTTCTGAAACCGTCTGTCCTTGAGCCAAGTCTTTGCATTCTTCAATAAGATGAGCATCAATTACATGATATATTTGATGTGGAACGTTGCTGTTCACAAAGGTGACGATGTCGAGTCCGTCCTTGAACATTGGATCTGTTGGTCTTCTGCCTGTCATAATCTCCAGCAGCACTATTCCAAAACTATAAACATCCCCAGAAGTTGATGCATGACCACCTCCCCCATACTCTGAAGACGGATGAACGTACAAAAAATACCCATGTGTTGTCTTAGACAAAATGAAGGGTTACAGAAAGTAATAGTACTAACTTGTACAAGTATACCTGGAGCAATATATCCTATAGTCCCCTTCAAACCGATTGAACTAATTGAGCCAGTTGAAGCCGACCAAGAATCAACATAAAACCTTGCAATGCCAAAGTCTCCCAAAAGAGCAGTCATATCATCATCGAGGAGTATATTGCTAGGCTTCAAATCACAGTGGATAGTGGGCCTTCCGCAGTCGTGGTGTAAATAGTCCAACGCATCAGCTATGTTAACTGCTATGCTTATTCTTTGGGTTAAGCCTAGATGTTTTGGAGATTTCATGTCGCCTTTGTGATGTAGCCATCTGTCCAGACTCCCATTAGGCATGAACTCATAAACCAAAGCTTTGAAAGCATTGCCTTCTCTGTCTACCGTCAAGCATGCAGTTATGATGCGAAGAAGATTTCGATGTCGAATGCTTCTTAATGCTTCACATTCTGACATGAAGCTTCTCTCCCCACCTCGCATCTCAAGATCAAAAACCTTCACGGCCACATCTGTTTTAGATTCCTTTAAATATCCTCTATAAACTGACCCATAGATCCCCCTCCCAATCAGGTTAGATGCTGAGAAGTTGCTTGTGACTTGAGCCAAGTCTTTATAAGAAACTCTCGGAAAATTCTCATCAATAGGAGGCAAGGATAGATGTGTTCTTCTTGACGTCTTCTTCGAAAGGAGTAAAAAGTAGACCAACAATACGAGTGACATGAAACCAAATATCGGAATCAATATTTTAATCAAATTGGGCCGTCTTTCTATTCTCTGAGAAACAGCTGGGCATGAGGGCGTATGGAGAATCATCGCTCCTCCACAGAGTCCCCTGTTGCCATCGAGTGAAACAGCCGTAGCATTTTCAAAAACTCCATTTCTTGGTATTTCTCCCTGAAGATCATTGTATGAAAGGTCCAGCATAGTAAGGAGTATTAGATCATTCAGAGCTCTAGGGATGGTGCCCGACAGGTTGTTATGGGAAAGATTTATCGAGTTCAAGCCCTTTATTTTGCCTAAAGTAACTGGAATATTTCCTGTAAGAAAATTTTGGTCCATTTGAATGGTTACTAAGTTTTGACATTGGCCCAAAGCATCAGGAATCTCCCCAGTGAGCTTGTTTGATGAAAGATGTAGTTCGATGAGTTGTTCAAGATTACCAACCTCTACAGGTATGCTACCTTGAAGGTTATTGTAGCCAAGGTTCAACACCTCAAGTTGAGACAAATGTCCGATGCTGGGTGGCACGAGGCCTTCGAATTTATTTTCTTGTAGAAAGAGCCTTGTCAACTGACTAAGATTTCCAATGGAGGGCGGAATTGGCCCGATGAATTTGTTCTCTGATAACCATAGAACTTGTAGTTTTTTCAGCTTTCCAACCCATTCTCCAATTTCACCACTAAAGCTATTTCCTTCGAGCCCTAGATTGATTAAGTTAGAAAAGCTCCCTATACTTGGGGGGACTATCCCTGATAGTTTGTTGCTGCCCAATAGTAAATAGTTAAGAGTGATGGATATATTACTAATGGAATGTGGTATAGATCCCTGCAGATTATTTGCATTGAGTGAGAGTGTATTTAAAGATCTACAGTTTCTTAACTCATATAGGAATTCCCAGCCTTGGTTATCCCTTGCTTCAAGCTGGTTTTGGTCAAGGTTTAGATAAAATAACTTTGAAAGCTTTCCAAAAGAAGTTGGAATTTGCCCATTGAAATTATTTATTGACAAATCTACTCTCAGCAGCTCTGAAGCATTGCCTAGGGAAGTTGGGATGTGACCTTCAAACTTGTTAGAATCCAAACCTAGAACTTGGAGATTAGGGAGGGCATAGCCAAAGTTCGGTGGCAATACGTTGCCTAGCATATTCAACTCCAGACTTAGCATATTGAGACGAGACAGGTTTAGGGCCTGTGGGATTTCACCTGATAGCATATTGTCACCTAGAAGAAGATATGACAGATTTCGCAATTGCCAAAGCCCATCGGGAATTCTTCCTTTGAGTTGATTGTGTTTAAGCCTGACAAACTTTAATTGGGTGAGGTTTGGAACGGTTGCCGGGATGATGCCAGTGAGATTATTACTGGCAAGGTCCAAATATTCTAGATTGGTAAGGGAGTCTATTTTAGGAGGAATTGCACCGTGCAGCAGGTTACGAGATAGGCCTATGTTCCTTAGGTTGGAACAATTTGTGAGTGCGTCAGGAATAGTCCCCTCTAGTGAGTTGTCATTCGTGTTAAGGGTGTCCAGTTGCTTTAGGTGGTTAAGGAGAGGAAACTGGCCAGAGAAGCGATTTGAGGACAAGTCGAGGAAACTAAGAAACGTGAGGTTTGCAAGAGAGGAGGTGATTTCGCCTGCCAAGCTTTGGCCTGTGAGATTAATCCCCGAGACACGCCACGGCCGTGTTGGTGTGCATGTGAGGCCCCTCCACCTACAGTAGTGAATACTGGTATTCCACGAGCTCAAGACTCCTCTTGGATCATCAGTGATGCCTTTCTTGAAATCAAGCAGTGAGTGCAGATCTATGTTGTTCTCATGAACTGTTGAGCACTCAATGTTACCAACTCCATAACACAGCAGCCATAATACTAACAATATAAACATGGTGAGTTCCGTGGGTTGCTTGGCACACATGAGGCACTTGTCACCTGCAAAATATAAAGCATAAACTTGGTGGCACATGTTTATATGAGGGGGTGCTTACATAGAACACAAGCTACAAAATAACTCATCCAAAGCAAAAAGACGTACGAGATGATTAAATACTAGGTTATTCTTTAGCACTAGATTATTGTATAGAGTAAGGATCGGATAGTCATAAAAAGTTCTAGATGATTGTGAAAGGGCGACAATTCCTTGTAATCTTTTGAGATCATGCTTAACGAATTTGTGGTCGACTTTGCCAAATATTTCTCTCTAGTTGTGATTGTTTTGGCACTGTTATTATGGTTCTCTATATGAGATTCATCTACTTCGTTCTTGATACTATGCGCACTCATGCTGTATCTCACAAATTTTGATCCGATCCGGGGGATACTGCGCACAAGGAGAGGTATCATAGTGTAACAAGTGGTATCAGAGCCAATGCCAGATTAATATGATTTGTGAGAAGGTCGGCAAAGCATCAGATGACACAAAATCAAGATCGATGTCGACGTGGAATCAAATAGAGAAATTTGATGGCAGGCGAAATTTCAGTGTGTGACAATGTGTAGTAAATGATGTCCTTGTCCAACAAGGGTTAATTGATGTTCTTGAAAGGGACAAATCGAAAAAGGCGACTGATGAAGACTGGAAGGTGATGGAGCGAAAGACTATCAGTACAATCCGTCTATGTATTTCCGATGAGGTAAAGTACTTGGTGATCAAGCAGAGATTTGCCGAAGAAATTATAGAGTAATTTAGAAGAATTGTATATGATGAAATCGCTGACAAACTGATGGGTATTGAAGTGACAATTGTATAGGTTGCATATAGAGGAAGGCACACAGTTCGTTGACCACCTCAATATCTTCAACAAGCTTATCACACAGCTGACTAGTGTGGATGAGAAAATTAAGGAGAATGATAAGGTCGTCATATTAGTGTCATCTCAACCACCTTCATGGGAGCAATTGGTGATGAATGTTCTCGTCGAGAAAAACACTTTCAACTTCAATGAGGCGGTTGCATATCTATTGGAGGTGGAGTCCTTGAAGAAGTCATCGAATTCTTCATCCTCGGGTGATCAAACATTGACTGTCGTAGGTATTGCAGGCAACAACAAAAGTCGTAGGAAGAACAAGGGCAGGAGCAAGGGCACACATATATGCTATCTATGTGACGAGGAAGGTCATATGATAAAGGATAGTCCAAGCTTGAAGCAAATGAGAGGTGAATGCCCAGTGGCAGTAGCAAAGGATGATTCGGACATACAATTTGTTAGTTAATTAGGTACTTATCATGGATGGATATTAGATTCAGGTTGTTGCTTCCATATATGTTCAGCAATGGAGATGTTTGATGAAGGATCTATAGGCCCATTAGATGGAACTATTCACTTAGCGAATTACAAGGAATATACAATTACTGATGTGGGAACGGTTATATTGGGGACGTATGATGGAGCACATCGCACACTGCTGAGAGTTCGGTATGTTGTGAGGTATCACTTCAAGTTTGAGTCCTACTAAGTACTTGCAAAGCCACGTAATAATAAAAAGTATGTGGGGGCAATGGAGGATACCAATTAGTGGGTAATCATAAGGGAAGAGCAGCCAATATGAGGTTCGATAAAGATCTTTATCAGGAGAAGGAAACATTATCGTCAATGGTACATACTCAGATCTCATATGAAGTTATGTGTGGAATTGCAGAGATGGTTGCAAACTCTAGCAGTCGCAGAGGCGAATGTGCAAGCTGTTGGGAGAAGGTAGATGTGGTAGGACCAACCATGTGGTACCAACAAACAAGAGGATCTTGGAGGCGGTACAAACATATGGCATGGAGAGCTGTAGAAACAGGAGGTGTAATTAATCAAACTACACAACAAAAGAGCTCCTAGGTGGAGGGTCCAGGCAGGCTAGCCCGAACACCAATACGCATATTGTGGTGATGTGCATGATCCCCTCTGGTGAGGGTGCTCCCAAAGGTGGGAGGAAAATAAAAAAGGATAGATCCAACTTAGAGCGAATTCTTAGAAGGGGTACAGTGATTTCAAAGGATAAGAGACAAGGTGAAAATTATTAAGTATGATGATTTATATCCTAACCTACTAAGACTTAGAAATGTGTGCTACAAGAATTTCTATATGCATCATAATAGAATTAGGATTCCGACTACTCTTTGGAGGAGCATTAAGAGCACTATAAAGCCATGAGGGGTGCTCGATCACAGAGAACACAATTCACAAGTCAACTCATCCAAAGCAAGAGGCGTACGAGATAATTAGATGTTAGATTATTCTTTAGTACTAGATTCTTGCATAGGGCAAGGATTTGAGAGTCCCAAAAGGTTCGAGAGTATTATGATAGAGCAACAACCCCTTATACTCTTTTGGGGTTGTGCTTAACGAATTTGTAGCTAACTTCGCCAAATCTTTCTCTCTCGTTGTGATTGTTTTAGCGTTATTATTACGGTTCTCCTTACAAGATTCATCTACTTTGTTCTTTGCACGTGCCATATCTCATAAATTATGATCCGATCCTAGAGCTATTGGGCATAAGGAGGGGTATCAAGTGTAACAGCACATTGTGTACTGCATATTCACTAGCGGAACCACGTTGCGCCTTGCTCTAACCAGCTACGAACAAGCTTACAACTCAAATCGAATTCGCTCACATTCCGTGCGAATGCATGTGTGCTTATCCATGAGTGGTAGTGAGTTATTTAAATCAGATAGGCTAACAGCAAGTAACAAGATTAATGAGTAGAGAATAGGGCACCTCTGCACGGCCGGAGCGCAGAAAACGGCACTTGGTTTGGCCGGGTGGTGTGTGAACTGTGATTTTGAGCTGGATGCTCGGCTGGCTCAGGACAAGCATCCTCACATCCACACGCCATTATCACGCATTATCACTTGGTTTTGCCGGGTGGTGTGTGTGAAGCATTCCAGTAACTGTCACTTTTCACCTCGTCACCCACCGCATGTCCAGCCTCGAATCCCAGAGCCCTACCGCTTGTCTAGCTCTATACTTTTCAGCCGGAACCGGATAGAGATCTTTCTGAGCTGATGTGCGTCTCGGCGGTTTCAACGCTGACAAATGATCGCGCTTCGGTTCTTTGTGATGATCGCGCTTCCAGAATGTATTGTGTGGACATGGTTCATTTCTTGGTTTTCTTGGACAGAGTAGCGGGTCAAGTTAACTTGTACTTATTCGATCTGGACAGGTATACCAATGTACAATGCCGTGCTTCCCACGATTGTGCTAATGGGTGAATATCATTCGAATTGGAGAAATATCTAGCTTCAACCACCAATTTGGTGAAAGGGTCAGAAGCAAGTTGATGCGTTTTTTTTTCTTTCTAAAATAGCATTTGTTTTTACACACAATAACAAATCTAGCACCCTCTCTCTACATCAAAACCAAAAATAGCACAGTAAAACCACCGATGGGTGACACGGCACCGAGTTCTACACGCTGAGCGCCCGGAGCCTCTCGTCCGCACACCCCGAGTATGAAGCTGCCGAGTCCGTGCGCACGGGCACGAGGTGTGGCGCAAAGGCGAGTACACCCCCTTGGTTCACGAACTCGACAACTCTATCCTGGGGCACGCAGACGAGGGGCTCTAGACGCCCAGCGTGCAGACTCGGCGACGTGTTGCCCACCGACGGCTTCGTACTGCCATTTTTGACATTCAAAAGAGTTACAGAGGAACGTGGTCCTTGAGGTAGTTCATGAAATTGAAATTTTCAAGTTCAAACTCCACTAATGCCAGGATAAAAAATTACAGCGAATTTAGTTTTTGCATAACACGTGTTATTGTTTTGTTTACTCTCCTTTTCTACTTATCCCATAACAATCAAGTTTGAGCTTGAATTTTATAAGGCGCTATAACACTTCAAGAATTGTCTCCTTTTGCCTCCTTGGTTCTTCTGTACAATTGTCGCATAGCAAATAGTCATCGTAGAATACATATCAGCCAAACACTTTTATATTTGACCATCAACTTACAAAACAATATTTAGGTTGGCCAAAAAAAATCATTGGGGTCATTAGATTCGTCGTGATTATACTTTTTATCATGTAGAATTCCCCGTCGTGATTATTGGGTACAAAGACAATCCCACATCTCCTTAATCGTAGACAACCCAAGCACATTGAACGCGTGCTCGGGCTCAATGTTGGCTACCACGATGGCGGAGGCCTTAGCATCCCCATCATTCCACACCTCGTAGGCGTGGAGCTGTGTCTGGTACTCCTCAAGCACGTCCTCAAAGGCTGCAACCGCAGCCCACTGAACATCCTCAGTAGCATCAGCAGGGAAAACGGGCTCGATTGGCGGGACGAGGCAGGGTGGGAAAGGCCGCTCGCCGGTGAGGTAGACCCACAGCCGCAGATGAATCCTCATGTGCTGGACAAACTCACGGTAGTTGCCATCGTTGAAGGTGACCGGTGGCTTCGGAACCGAGACGGTACCCGCGCTCGAGGTTTCGGAGGGTGCCATCTTGGGTGAAGGCCGCTGCACGCTGGAGTGACAAGCTGCTGTCCATAGCACTCGGAGTAGTAGCCAGGAAGGCGCAGGAGCCTGAGCAGGGGAGGCACAGAGGCGAGGCGAAGATGAAGCAGGCACCAGAGAGCAAAGCCCGGCAAAGAAAGTTCAAGAAGAGCCAGGCGACGGGAGATCCGAGCTGAAGGCAGCAGGCGGCGACAGATCCGGTTGAATCTGGCCGGCGGCGACAGGGAAAGCTCAGATCCAAGGCGCAGCGACCACAGGAAGGGGCGGCGGCGTAGGATCTAGGAGTTGTGTAGGAGAGAAACGGGAAGGGAAAACCCTGACCCGCCTGATACCATGTTACAAATAGACTTCTTGTATTGCCAAGGGGTCAATAGGCCAATATATACAGATACATAGAAGTGACAAATATGCAAAAAAACACCTGAACTATATATATCTAACACGATCATCCATCCAAACACACCATAAGAAGACTGATCATATGTTCAAGGCTTGTCAACTATCCTGACATTTTGCCTCACCGACCTCTCTAAATGCCTTGTACCTAGTTTCCTAAACACACACCAGTGTTAACTTGCCTGCAGTAATTTTGTAGCCCTAAATCAATCAAGACTTCCACGAATTAGATTGCAGTAACACGTTTTCCGTCAAAACCAGCAATTTCCAATTCCTAAATATGACAACCTGATGGCCTCTATCGACCATAGCTGCACCCAGTTCAGTTCACCCACGGTAAAATTTTCATATATGACTAAATTTCTCTAAGCCACAAACTTTAGGATGCCATATTAAGTCCCAATAGTTTACAATTTAGTGAACGCAAAGAAAATGTATAGCTTGTCAAAAAGCACCTCTGTTTTTATCAATGAAACTGTAGCAAAAACCACATATTGCCATTTTCATTTGCACATCCAAAGAAATGAAGCTGTGGTGTAACATGGACTCTGAGATAATAACCAACATAGATGGATGCAACGTTTGGTGCTGATTAATGGATCAGCACGGGGAGGTTAGAGATGGAGCAATTCCATGACAACGAAAACCTAGCAGTTGCAGCTAATCTAAACGTGAAGAGACGTTGCGTTTATCAGGGAGAGGGGGTCAGGTCTACTACTCACTTGAAGTTGAGGTACTGGCCGAAGGCGAGGACAACGGAGCAGAGGGGCGGGGACCAGGAGAAGGAGGCGACGGAGGCGAGGGACAGCAGTTGGAGCGCCTTGAGGACGTGGGAGACCTGCGCCATGCGGCGGCACGGGTCGGCGCCGCGGCCGCGCAGGTCCACCCACCGCTGCGGGTGGTTCCACAGCGCCCAGTAGAACGGGAACGGCAGCAGCACGGCCACGCCCGCCGCCACGCCCACCATTTATCAGCTCAGAGCAGGCAACGTGTTCGACGGTTTGCCTCTCAAGGGCGTTTGGAGTTTTTGGGGGAGCCGCGACGGGGCTGAGGCGATATGGGATTCTGGGCCTCAACTTTGTGGGGTCTGGACCGTCTGGTTGTGCTACTGCGTCTGCGTGCACGAGCACGACCGTTCTCACCTCGTCCTTCAGTGATGCACATAGGGTTCTATCGATAATCAAATCCCAACCACGCAAAATTGTGCAGCTCGTACGTCGTATTCGATGCCATGGTTCAACGTTCCAACCGATTTGAGGTTATCACATGGAATCGACCGGTGTTTCACTGTAAAATCTGATTCTTGATGACGATAACAAGTTGCAAAATTGAGAATTTGGTATGTCCTTTTATAGCCCAAATTTCTGAAATTCTGATGCTAGTTCATATGCTACTAGGTACCGCTCCAGTAGCAATGTTCCCTTTAGGAAAAGATTGAAATCAAGACAGATCAAGTTGTCTAGTTTTTGCCGCGGATGTCCAACAGATCAAAACCAATTTATCTCATATTATCATTATTGTTGCTTGAATGAACCAAGAAAATTCTAACCATAATAATGACCACACCCAGAGGAAACAGAAATTTTGAGACAATATCAACACTCCATGTCGACAGCAGGAAGGGGAAACAACACATTTGAGGAGCCAAATATCTAACGCTATCCTATTACCGGCTTGGCACACTACAGAAAAGCATCAAAATTTCTGGACTTTCGTTCTTGTGAAATCAGAAATTAAGCTCAGTTACTCAGCATCGGCACTATCAAAACCATCATCTTCGCTATCTTCGACCTTTTCAGGTGCTACACTATCTTCAACCGTTGTAGGATCGTCGTCTCCAGACTTTTCAGGGCCTGGTCCTGCAGACACCTTGACCATTGCCGGGCGCAATAGTCTCTCCCCAAGTTTGAAACCCTTACGGAATTCCTGGATGATGACTCCCTCTTCGTACTCCACTGATTCTTCTCGCATAATAGCCTCATGAAGCTGAAAAGGAAGGTGCAAAATGAATTATTCTTAAATAAAGATATACTTTTATCAAACCCAGAATAAATAATAATAATAGTCTATGCAGATTTAGCGCTTTATATTACAGCTCAATAGGCTTTCCCACATGTTTTCCCACATTATTATCCGAAAATATAAGAATGAAGATGTTGCATAAGAAGGTTGCTTATTTTTTCACAGTTAAATGTCATTACACCAAGCATATGAATGCATCTTTAACTTTTACCCCTGCTTAGGTCTGAATGTCTGATCATAGATACACTTAACACTAGATCATCGAAGGCATAAAAATTTAAATGAAACAAGATAATATTAAGAATTAAGTGAAAAAATGTTTATTTTCAAAATCTAAGTGTATTAGATCATGTGTTGCTAGCACTACTTACCATAGGATCAAATGGTTTGCCAACAGTTTCCACATCTTCAACGCCTAGTGAATTCAGAATTTCAATAAATTGCTTATAAATGCTCTGGTAGCTGTCATTTATTTTCACTTCTCTCTCCGTTTCCACCTTTATTTGTGTTTTTGCTCTTTCAAAGTTGTCAAGAACAGGCAACAAACTCTCGATTACTTCCCCTTGCACATTTGTCATCAAAGAAAGCTTCTCTCTTTCTGCCCTTTTCCTGTAGTTATCAAAGTCAGCGCTTATCCTCAAGATTCGATCTCTCTCGGTTGTCAATTCTGCATCTAAAGTTGTGATTTTGCTCATAAGAGAGTTCTTCTCATCCTCAATAGAAAGTAAAAAGCCCTCTATCTCAGCGACTTTTGCTTCATCATCATTAATCAAAGCTTCTCTGTATGACTGCAATGCTGTGACAAGAACAGAGGGAGTTTCTTCTGAGACAACAGCACCATCATCTGCAACACTGTCTCCAGTAGCTTCAGTTTCTGAATCCTCCTGTGACATAAAATGATTCCAGTGTAAGTAAGAATTCAAGTGTTTCTATAGATAAATTGTGCGAGGTTATAGATTCTAATGATACAGGATCAACTTCTTTAGCTTTTACAGAAGAATCGAAAGTGAAATATGATACTGTTACACCAATGCCATCTCATAGTGGTTAGCATTAGGAAGTATGTGTATACAGCTTTTTGGTGCACAACAATTTCCAACCTCAAATATTGGCAAAGCATCACTTTAAATCCTTGTGCTATCATATAATCTGCACAAACCTTTATGCTAAAAATTGAAAATAATGCATCCTTGTATTAATATACAATCTGCAATTGAACTCCTGTACTATGAGTTACGCAAATCAGACACCTTACTGTATATTAACCTAGCGTCAAGTCCTTGGTCTGTAAGAAAATATAAAACAGTATACCAGAATTGCAAAATGTGGATAGTAAGAGTCTGATAGCAGATTTTCACAACATTATAATAATTCACTGTTCTCAAGTAACTTAATTGCGTATAATCTAGGGAGCAAAGGTAGGAGGAACTATACCAGCATCTTCACACGTAAGCACAAGCACACATGCATGCAGTGGTCACAGCTAAAATGCATTCATAATACTGGAGTTGCATAACCAATATCTTTACAAGTATCGATGTACAATATTAAAAAAATGGTGTAGTGCCGAGTGTGGTTTTCCACGGTACCGTGTATAAACGATAAATAGATTGCCATTGTTTCCACATTAGTGAAACTTTGGGATTTTCATCATAAACCATAACAAGCAGTTCCTTCCAACCTTCACACCACACTTTGATCAAGCTTTGACCACTTGTGTAGTCCCCAAGGTTATACTGAGAGTGAATTATGATCCAACATAACTCAGAACAAACATTTTAGTATGTGTCTCCACTGAATAATTAAATATTAGGCGTTACCAGGCTAATTAGACATTTATCCTACAATGCCATGTCAGAATTTCCTGCACCCACCAACTAAAGGTTAAATTCAACCATTTTATCACCCGACACCAACCATTCAGAACGTAGCGCAAAACCTTGGTACCACCCAGATACTGCACATAATAGTGTACAGCAATAGCTGCTGTTCAACTGAACATAAAACAACTGAAAAGCAAACGTTCCACCGAATGACCTAAAATCTCACAAGGTATATGCATTTAAAGCCATTAAGCCAACACCTCAGAAAATGAGAGCCTAAATTAAATATGCTCTGAGCAAGCTACTACCTAACGGCAAATAATGTACGCCACAGATGTTAATGCGGAGCAGTCGAGGGTAATATCATCACTTAACAGATAGTATGCAAACTTGTGTGTGCTCCGAATGAACAATTTGTGGTTTCAAAATCCAACTCCGCTATCTAATTTTCAACCGAGAAGATACAACATTAGACATCCAATAGCTCTTCTTCAGAACTACCTGCTTATCCACAGAAAATTTATGCAAGAAACAACAAAACATACAGAAGCTACAGGCAAAGCACGCCGGGGACGGGGATGCAACCCCTCACCTGCGTCGCGGTCTGCGCGGCCTCGTCGGCCTCGGTGGCCCCAAACCGCCGCAGCCGGCTCGCGGCGCGGCCGGGGACGCGCCGAACCGGCAGCGGCTGCGCGCGGAGAGGCCGCGGCGGCGCGAGCCGGGAGCAGGCGAGGACGCGGAGGCGCGCGGCCGGCGCGGCTCCCGGGCAGGCGAGGGCGGCGGGGCGAGGGCGGCGGCCGTGCGGAGGAGAGCAGCCATGGGGGCGGGAGCGGAGGAGGGGTTTTGCTTGCTGCTCTATCGGATGCGGGAGACGCGAACAGCAGGGCACGAGATAACTCGTCTCGGCCCGGATGGATGGATGGGTCGAGACGGGTGCTTGTGCTGGAAGCGGGGTTAACTTACGGGGATGGTCTTCGTTTCTTTTGGAAAGGGAGACGGGCTTGGTTAGGTGCTTGTGCTCGCCTGGCGCTTACCTAGTTTCAGTTTGGTGTGGTTTTGTACGACTTATGTGGAATGCGTCGGAATGGTGTTTAGTTGGTTGATTAAAGTCGCAATGTAATACATTTATACCAGTTTTTTTTTCTATTACGAGAAAGACGCGCACCACACGTATACATACAAATGTGTCTTTTTAGTACAAGTATAAACAAACGGGGCAAGGATAAATCTGCGATCTAACAAAATTCTTCATGTAAAGATAAACATCAAGATTTAAACTTTGGTGAGTGAAGTCGTACGCTCGTAACTCCATCCCACTAAAAGGTGGTTCCCTATACATGGTTTATTTATCTCATACTTCTAATATTGTATATTCTGCGACTAATCGCGGAGCAGTTGTGCAAGTTGAAACTTCGCTCACCTTTAACATAATTCCTAAAAAAAGTCGGTTTGCTAATATACTATCATGGATTTTCTAGACTGGCCACTCATCGGAAAGTTCTCTTGATTCGAATGGGAATGTACCATTTCTGTGTGTCTGGAAATAGGAAATTGCCCACCTAGTAGGTCAAATCTGCTGTTTCTCACGTCTTCTTCTGGGAAAACATGGAGCTTAGACCCGGTATACACTTGGCTCCAGGCCGGCGTGCGGCAAAAACCAACAGCCAAGCGAGCTGCACGCCGGACGAGCGGTCGTCGGCCAGACAACTTCAGCTGGAAGCAGGAAACGCGCGGAGCAGCAGATTGCGTGCATACTTGATATTGGCAAGCCTCACCTTCCCGCGGCCCGTCCAGCCGCCTAGCTCACGCCCCGCGGCCGACTCTGTTGCGTGTGCCGCGACCACCGCGCCTACAAAGTACAACGGGCTCAAGGATCACGGCGTGCCTTACCTCTCCGCGACCGGGCCACGGCGTGCAAGTTTGCCCGCGGCACGGTCAGCCCGCCGCACGGCAGGCAACCACTCCCAAGCCTGCATGCACGACGACTGCTACATACATGTGGAGCGCGGCCTGGAAGCTGGATGCACTACGCCGCGCGCGTACGGTGCGGGCAACAGCAGCTAGAGTACCAAACTACGATTCGAAGTGCATCACATTCTCGCCACGAGTCACGTTACATTTTTCTGCGACGCTCGAGCGAGTCAACTGAACCTTTGAGGTCACCAACAATAAACGGGTCTAACTGAACGTATATTAGAACAACAGAATGAAGATGCTGCAACTTGGGTCCTGAAGAATCACCTAAACCTTTGAGACCACCAATAACAACTTTCAATTATTCCCTTTACTGACGAGCTACACATATAGACGAGCTTATTTGATTTATACCAAGGTATCAAAACAATGGGCAAAATGACTTTCTTCAATTGAAGTGAAGATGCAACTATTCCAGAGTTTTAGTAAACAGAACTAACTAAACCAAGTAACCTCTCATCCACCAGCCTACGGGCAAAAAAGGGGAGAAGATCCCTGAGGAGCTAATCCAAGTAGAACAACGTTACGATCTTCCGGAGGTTCTTTGCCTCCTGGCAGGTTTCCATCAGCAGCTTGCTGTCGTGGAATGCAAAGCATATCACCTGTTGGACCTTCGAGATGATGTCCATGTTGCATAACCTGAAGATTATAAGAACTATTAAGTACCAACAGTATGAATCGCAACATTTTTTGAAGAAAAAAATGTTGTAATACCTAGGAAGAACTAGGTATCCATTTAATTAAGAAGAAATAGGCACCCAAATCCGAGCCGTGGAGGACTCAACTTGGGTGGTGGGGGTGTACACCCACACCTCCCACCAACTGAGCTAAGCTCAATTCCTCGAATCACAGCATTAAATTTTGAGAAAAAAACACTTCTTTTTGTACGCGTGAGAAGCAGGGTAAATAAAGGGTTAATGAACCGATAGAAGGTGTATTTCTATAATGGAACAAGACAAATACTAGTTATCTAAAGCAGTTTCACTGGAGAAAAAAAATAGATTGACAAAAATTTGATGATCTTTATTACAGTAATAGTACAACATCAAGCAGAATAAATGGCCTGTTCTGAAGCTACTAATACATAGTAATAACATAAGTGCAAGCCCAGAATGCGAACCAGAAGCTAAAAAATATGCTAATCAAGCTTGGATAGAATATTCAATTATTATAAAATATCTTATTTTTAATTCTATGTAAAGATGATTGACTGTACATAATACATAGCACAAAATTATAAGCAATATGAAAAGGTAGCTGACAAACCTGCTAGCCTCAATTAGTGGCAGATGGTCATACTGAGGTTTCTCAATCAAGTTTTGTACCTGTAAAATTAACAAAAAAAATCACTAAATCACATCCAACTTACCATACGGAAACACAATAAAAGCAGAACGCTGTAAGCCTGTAATAATTTCTGTGAGACAAGTTGTTAGAATTAACACATGTGACACTAAAAGTCTAGTTTGCTACCCAGAAATTGTAGTATACTCCAGATGGTGACTCAAGGTTCCTTGATTTTTAGTTCTGTCAATTTGTTTCGAGAAAATTCACAATATGTCACTGAATAACTATATGATTCACAATATGTCACTGAATAACTATATGATTCACAATATATCACTCATTGTGAAGTTGTCTGTGAGACACCAGAGATATATTATGAAGATATGAAGTTATTCAATGGCATATAACAAATTGCCCTATTTGTCTAGACTTAGCCTTAACTCGTATGGCCAGATAAGACATTCCTAATCGAGCAATTGCGTCAGTTATTAAGCATATTTGTGTTCAAGCTTGTAAGGACCGCAACCACACATCCTAAGGAAATCAAAAAATAAATTATAAGAATATCCAGGTAAGACCTGACATATGGCAGAACTAAAGGTCGGAGGTTCGAAGTGAGAGTACAGAGTGGCAGGGGTATTGATTAAACAAGTATGCAGTAATTGAAAAATGCAACTTAAGAAATGCATGCATTTCTAAAAAGCCTCGTAGTGGAGACATGTTAGGTGAGAACTCCCCTGATAGCGGGAGCATGCGAACTCACAATCAAAGCCATTCAATCAGTGTGGTCATGATTATCATCACTTTGGCCATGATATAGATCCGATAAACACAGTTCATTCACAAGTTGATTGAAGGGTTCGGCTCATGAGTTGATGAATTAATGTTCTCCCATTTTATGTGGAGTTCTCACCTAATGCACCTTTCCCATAATTTTGTGCCAATATATTGGAAGTCCTGCTACTGCAGAAGCAATCGAACAATACAAAATGGCAAGACTGAAAATACATAGAACAAGAGGCAAACTGGTTTATGTATGGCTCTCCAGTAAATAATTTGGTGTAAAATTAGGCTATCAATGGCCATTTCAGGGTTGGAATACCATGAATTCTTACTTTAGATAACAGCTCTTGGCTTTCGGGAGGTTGTTTCTTTAGACTTTGAGGCAAAATTACAGTGAGCAACTCTGGCTTTTCAGCCCTTAAAGCACCCCTGATAACAGCTGCATTAGTCCCAGAAGCACCAGATGTGAATATATGATTTTTCTGCAATTAACACAAACATTAATTAGACTGGTAGAGGAAGCAAAGATCCAACAAACGAGTATAACATATAACTCAGTGACATACTGTTATGACCATAGCATAGCTCAGGATCTCAATAAGTTGTTGATGCATAAACCCCATGTTGCGGGTACCAAAAAAACCTATTGCTCGGGGTCCTTGCTGCTGAATAGCCAGCAACTCCTGCATTACCGCCAGTTCAATGAAACCACTCCATAAGATAAATCAATTAATACAAGTTAGATATGGTATTTGGTATGCATCATTCCTGACAGGTTTGACCTGGATGGAAAATATGGTGGTCCCAAACTAACTTTCAAAGACTAATGGCCACAAAAGTTAACTTTAACTAAACAAAACAGAAAAGAGTAGAAAATGGAAAGAAAAGGCCACCTGCAGGTAATCTAGATCTGGGAGTGATTTGTATTCTGGAGCAGCAACTGTTGCAGTACCCTTAACAAGAGTCTCGACCTGAGTAGGAATCTTTGAACCATTATCGTCATCTGCCCCGAACAGAATAGTGCCATCTCTTCCTTGACTCTTCCCACCACCTTCATGCCCATCTCTTCGCATGTATCCGCAGAGCAACTACATGAGCACAATAAAAACAGCCCCTGGTAGTAAATCATTAGTGAAAACCAAATATATTAAAGCATTCTAACATCAAAGAACCAGATTTACAATTTTTAGTTTGCGCCCTTGCCCAATTGTCAAAATTGACCATACTTACAACAAGCATACCCCAAAAGAGGGTGTGGATCACTGTTATTTCTACATAAATCCACCTTGTGGATGTCTATCTGTGCTGTCCGTTTTAAATCCAGAATCCTCTGGATGGATTTACAAGAAACTCTATGTTAGCTTTTGCGCTGCATAGGCCTCCTAACTCGGAGTATAATACAAACACTTTTGACATGTAGTGTACAACATTTATCTACAAAAATGGTATCTTTACGATTTGTGGGTTTTATCGTCTATCAGCCAGAAAGATCTCTACCCACAACCTCTGAAGCATGGACACGCCGGTTTACTGCCGTATCCGACACGGACACATCGTGTACACGTATCGGCGGCGTGTCGGCCATTTAAACACCGAATTTTAATTTTCAAAATTCCCGACACTTGTCGGACACGGCGTGACCACGTGTCCGACATGGCCCAGCTTCAGACACAGCCCAACCAGCCCACCACCCGTGCACATAACCTAGCCTCCGTCACTCTCGATCCCAATCCCGCCCGACGCTCTCCCACACACCGCCTTCTCCCCAATTCCCCATCGCCCTCCTCGTGCCCATCCGACACGGATAAATCGCGTACACGTATCGGCGGCGTGTCGGCCATTTAAACACCGAATTTTAATTTTCAAAATTCCCGACACGTGTCGGACACAGCGTGACCACGTGTCCAACATGGCCCAACTTCAGACACAGCCCAACCAGCCCCCCCCGTGCACATAACCTAGCCTCCGTCACTCTCGATCCCAATCCCGCCCGAAGCTCTCCCACACACCGCCTTCTCCCCAATTCCCCATCGCCCTCCTCGTGCCCCATCCGCCTCGCCGCACCGCTGGCTCCCGCACCTCCTCCCTCGCAAAGCCCCTCCCTCGTGCACCCTCCTACCTCGCCGCGCCACTGGCTCCAACACATCCTCCCTCGCACAACCCCTCCCTCGCACACCTTCCCTCTCCTAGTCTCCGGCAAGCGAGCTCCCTCGCACGCCGTCCATCTCTAGGCCTCCAGCAGTCGATAGACCACCTCCACTGGGAGACCTCCCTCTCCAGCAGCCAACTCCCTCACGCGCCGTCCATCTCCAGGCCTCTGGCAGACGGCAGATGCACTGATGCTCATGCTCTTCAGTCTACTCTTCACTCTCATTCTCTAAATAAATGAATGTAGTGATGCACTGATGCTCTTCACCATGATTCAATTAGATGTTTGCAATCATAAATTGGTGATTGGCTGATTGCTTGTTCTTATGTTCTTTATTGCTTGTTTTTCATCATTCTAGAAAAATGGAAACCGATAATTCAAGTGCTAGAGAGGAGCAAAACACCAACAATAGGTTCAAACCTCCATTGTGGAATCATGTTGATGTTCTAGACAAGGGTGGTCAAGGGGGAGGAAATGTGAAATGGAGATGCAAGTATTGCAAATATGTTGGCACTAGTGGTTACTCTATAGTCAAAACACACTTGCTGAAAATTACTAATGGTGGATGCAAGATATGTCCTAAGGTGACAATACCTATTCTTGCTCAGCTTAAAAGTGAAGTGGCAAAGGCTGAGGATGAACAAGCAAAAACAAGGCCAAGAGATGTGCCCTTGCCACCATCAACTGTCGGTAGTGTTGTTAATGCTAGTGTTTCTTCATCAAGCGTGGACTCGGCTATGTTGGGGAATAAGAAGCGGAGGGGGCCTCCTTCACCATTAGAGAAAGCTTGGGCCATGGATATGCGCAATCAATTGGATGCACAAATTGCAAGGATGTTTTATTCTGGAGGTATGCAATCAACTTGAAAATCATTGTTTGAATTTTATCCAACTTACCATCTGCATTCAACTAATTTTGGTTATGTGAAATTTACAGGATTGTCTTTCAATCTAGCAAGAAATCCACATTTTCAACCATCGTATAACTTTGCTGCAAGCCATGACCTTTCTAGTTATGTCCCACCTCGGTACAACAAGTTGAGGACTACACTTCTTCAACAAAAAAGGATTCACATTGAGACCTTATTGGAGCATATGCGGAGCACATGGCCTGAAAAGGGCGTCACCATTTGTTTAGATGGATGGTCAGATGCGCAGAGGCGACCAATCATTAACTTTCTCGCTATTTCTGAGGGTGTACCGATGTTCTTGCGAGCTATCAATGCTGAAGGCGAGGTGAAGATAAAGGAGTACATTGCTGAGAAGTTGATTGTTGTTATTGAAGAAGTGAGTGCAAGAAGTTGTCCAAGTCATCATGACAATGCTACAAATTGCAAAAGTGCGAGCTTGATTGTTCAACAGAAGTACACTCACATTTTTTGGACTCCTTGTGTTGTTCATACTCTCAATCTTGCTCTCAAGAGTATTTTTGCTGCTAAAATGCCAAGAACTAATGATAATATGATCAAGAATTTTATAATGAACCATGGCATGAGGCTATCAATGTTCAATGAGTTTAGTAAGCTGAAATTACTTGTTGTTGCTGAAACGGTGTTTGCCTCAGTTGTAGTTATGTTGAAGCGGTTTTGCATGGTCAAGAGGGCTCTCCAAAACATGATGATTAATGACAAATGGGAGACATATAGAGATGACAATAGAGGGATGGCACAAACCATTAGAGACCTAGTACTCAATGAAGTGTGGTGGAAAAAGGTGAACTACATTATTGAATTCACTGAGCCAATCCATGAAATGATATGTGTGGCGGACACCAACACACCATGCCTTCATCTGATTTATAAGATGTGGGAAAAATGATTGAGAATGTAAAGAAAGTGATATATAGGCATGAAGGTAAGGAAGACAATGAGGACTCCACTTTTTACTCGGTTGTTCAAAGCATTATTTGGCACATTCACTTAATCCAAGGTGAGCTATAAATCTTCCTTTGCTTTTGCTAACATTTCAGTTTTACTTTTCAGAAAGTTCTAATCCGCTTTTTCTTTGTAGATTTTATAGTGAGAAGTGGATCAGTCAAGAAGGTGTTGGTGTTGGCCGTGTACCTCCACACAAGGATCTTGAGATTTCACAAATGAGACGTGCTTCAAAAAGTTCTTCCCTGTACTTGAAGATTTCAAGAAAGTGAAAGAAGAATATGCAAGATTTTCCACTTTTCCTGGATAATTCAATGACTTTGATTCCATTTATGACATATGGACCCTTGATCCAATGAATTGTTGGGCAAATCATGGACAATCCATTCCTGTGCTGCAAAGTTTGGCTTTCAAATTGGCTAACCAACCGACCTCATCTTCTTGTTGTGAAAGAAACTAGAGCATATATAGCTTCATCAACAACATGAAAATAAACAAATTAACTCCTGAACGTGCTGATGATTTGGTATTTGTGGATAACAATTTAAGACTTCTATCAAGAAGAACAAAAGCATATAAAACAGGGACAAGTAGATTGTGCGATGTGTTAGGAGATAACTTTGAATCTCTAACCGGTATTGCCATTCTAGAAGTTGCTCATCTCTTTCTTGAAAAACCAGAGTTGGAGAGTGCATTGTTTGAAGATGAGTCTACTGTGATGATCCAAGAAGAAAATGAGGATGAAATTGAAGTCTAGGAGTCCCATGTTGTCTTTTAATTAGTCTTGCTACTTAAATTTGAGTTTGTTATGTAACTTAAGTTGAACCACTCCTAATTTGGCTAATGGCTACTTGCTTTTGGTTGAACCCTGCATTTAAGTTTCTATGTTTGAACTTGGCTATTTGTTAATTTTTATCGCTTATCGTTTATCAATTGTTGTTGTTCTATTGCTTTGATTGTTCAAGAATCAAGTACACATGGTATCTTTGTAGTTTTGCTGATCATGTTACTTCTTTTCCCAGGTTAATGGGATTCTGATTTCTGGAAATGGTATTCATATGAACAATTGAACATATCATGAATTGACTGAAAGAAGAATGAAGAGGCGACGATCATCTTTGAGGGGTACATATTCTGAGTTTACTTTACACTTTACATTATTTCAATTTGATAAGCATGAAGAAACATAAAAAATAATACATATGTGTAATTTATTCTTGTTATTTAAATATATATACCGTGTCGCTGTATCGGTATTTTTGGGAAAATGGTGAATCCTCTTGATGGTGTGTGTCGTGTCGACGTATCCGTATACATGCATCACAGCCCACAACTACAATAAGTGATTGTGGGCCATTAAATTAGAAATCAATGTTTGTGTTACAGATAGCTTTGTTGGCATTCAATACCAGCGCAGGAATACAGCCAGAGCAAATCCGAAACCTTCACTATAGCAAGTCCAGAATAGAAAGAGTTCAATTAGAACTGTATCCGAGTAGGACTCTTAGAATCACAACTAAATGATAAATCCGACTCTAGTAGTATAAAAAGAGTTCGGAGGTTTTGTAATTGGGACAAGCATTATCAATCAATACATTATCTTTCTCCAGTTCTTCTTCGCTCTATCTAAATTCTGGCTCCCACCCCTACAATCTTAGTTCTTCTTCGAGAGGCACTTTGGTTCCTAACAAATTGGTATCAGAGACACCGATCCCCACCATGCCGCCCAAGATTGATTCATCGTCTGACGCTCGGCTCGATGGATTGAAACACACTCAATCAGAACTACTCGGACACTTACCAAACTCCAGGCTACTAACGAACAAAGTCTTCGCGAACAGCAACTGGCTTCAAATCAGCGTCTCGACAGCTTGGCCAAGGAGATGCGTCAGATGTTTGATGCCTTAAAAGTAGCACTGGCGGTACCAGCCACGGCTAACCCACCTGCCTAGCTCCCTCCAGCGCCAAACGGAGCAGGCTTGCTTCTGTTTCCTTCTTCGATCGAAGACACCTCCGGGATGACGTCCAACAATCGGTGTCCACGGACCAACAGGTTTGACACTCATTGAACCCAAGGTGGCTTTGAGCGACGCCGTGACACCGGGGACAATTTTGCAGACAACCAAGGGTATCGAACACGCCAAGATACTCCTCGCACACTGCTGGATCAACCACGCCTACCCCATCTGGAACTTCCAATCTACGATGGCTCCGGAAACCCGATCACATGGTTGACTAAATGCGACCAATACTTCCATGCCTATCAAATTCCAGAAGTTAAAGTCTGGATGGACGTGCTCCATCTCTCAGATGTTGCCCACTCCTAATTCTATCAACTAGAACGCGATGAGGGACAGATCCCATAGGCAGTGTTCAAACATTATTGCTCATTGCGTTTAGGGCCGGCAATTCGTACTAACATTTTGGGAGCTATCAAACATCTACAACAAACGGGAACGTTGGCGCAATATCAACATGAATTCACTGATCTCTTGTGCCATACCGTCGGTCTATCACGTACTAATCAGATCGAGTTATTCACCGCTGGGTTATCGGAACCGATTCGCACGGACGTGGAATTGGCAGGTCCTACGTCTCTGCAGCAAGCACTGAACCTGGCACGCACTTGTGAACGCCTTCACCCTACTGTAGCACATCCGACAACAATGGTCCGACAAACTGCTACCAATCGGGCGATGCCCCGCACCTGGCTGCCCCCGCCTCCTCACGTTTCATCATCCCTCCAAGCTCCCCTGGCAAGCTCGGTGCAAATTGCAGCAACTGCAACCACAGAGACAAGCACGGGCGTTTTCTACCGTCTGTCCACCGCTGAGATGGCCAACCGCCAACAACGAGGTTTATGCTTCAATTGTGACGAACAATTTGTTAAGGGCCATCGATGCAAACGATTGTTTTGGTTGGAGCCCAAGAGCGACCCAGGTCCTGCGGATTTGTCGGACGATCAGCCAGTCGATGAGGTGGAACCAGAAATTTCCTTGCTAGCAGTCACTGGTATCAGAACGGCGCAAACCATGCAGCTGAAGGTACGTATCAGCACTTTCGAGGAAATCGCTTTGTTTGACACAAGCTCTATTCACAATTTCCTCAACAAAGCATGTATCACCACAGTTAACCTCATCCAACCGCACAGTGGTCTTCAGGTCAAGGTGGCCAACGGCGACAGGTTAGACTGTGTTGGTTTGTGCACAAATACGCCGATGACAATTGCGTCGTCCAAGTTTGTCGTCGATTTCTACATCATTCCATTGTCAGGGTTCGATATCATACTGGGAATGCAATGGTTGAGCACGTTGGCGGTATTGTGGAATTTCGCACAGATGCAGTTTTCCTATTGGGCGCACGACACTCGGATCACTTGGACAGGGCTACAGCATCCACCGGGGTCAATCGCTATGTTCCAAGCTGCTGTTGGCGCTGATCCTATGGCAACACTTCTGGCCAAATTCGAACACCAGTTCTCTGCTCCTACGGGCCTTCCCCCTGCCCGATCATGCGATCATCGCATTCGTCTCGTCCCCAACGCGCCGAACGTCTCGGTACGCCCTTACCGTTATGCACACATCCAGAAAGATGAAATTGAGCGCCAGTGCGCCACAATGCTGGCACAGGGCATCATTCAGCGGAGTTCATCGCAGTTCTCATCACCTGTTCTCCTTGTCTGGAAGAAAGATGATTCTTGGCGCTTTTGTGTGGACTACCGCGCACTCAATGAACACACTGTCAAGGACAAATTTCCGATCCCGCATGTGGATGAACTCTTGGATGAATTGGAGGGCGCCTGTTACTTCACCAACTTAACTTAAGGTCCAGCTATCATCAAATTCGCATGTTCCCTGAGAATGTTCTGAAGACGGCACTCCGTACTCACCATGGTCATTTTGAATTATTGGTTCTTCCTTTCGGCCTATGCAATGCTCCCTCTACCTTCCAGGCGATGATGAATTCTACGCTTCAATCTTTTCTCCGTCGGTTTGTGCTCGTGTTCTTCGACGATATTCTAATTTACTGCAAAACGTGGACGGAGCACCTTCACCATGTTCACCAAGTGCTGCAGACACTCACCAATCATCAGCTCTTCTTGCACAAGAAAAGGTGCACTTTTGGACAGCGACAAATATCATATTTGGGTCATGTAATTTCCGATGCCGAGGTAGCTATGGATCAAGCAAAAGTGTCGGCGGTGCTCTATGGGCCACGTCCCTACAATGTTCGATGTCTGCGTGGATTTTTAGGCCTGGCCGGCTATTATCGAAAATTTATCCAAGATTTCGGCCACATTGCGGTGCCTCTGACAAAATTGCTCTGCAAAGAAAGTTTCAAGTGGTCTGCAGATGCTTCGATCGCTTTTGACGCTCTGAAACAAACCATTACGTCGGCGCCGGTCCTCCACTTCTGGATTTCACAAAAGACTTTGTCATTGATTGTGATGCTTTTGGGTCCGGGTTTGGTGCCGTCCTGCACCAGGGTGGTCGCCCCATTGCGTTTTTAGCAAATCAGTAGCTTCTTATCAAGCTCAACTTCCAGCTTATGAACGAGAACTTATTGGGCTGGTGTTCGCTGTCCGGCATTGGCAGCCATACATCTAGGGGCGCAAGTTTCGTGTTCGGACAGATCATTATAGTCTAAAACATTTATTATATCAACGTTTCACAACGGTGCTGCAACATCAATGGATTCCGAATATCCTAAGCTATGACTTTACAATTGAATACAAACCGGGCAAGTATAACGTGGTGGCAGATACACTCTCCCGAAAGCATGAGAATGTTGCTTTGCATGCCCTGTCCACTTCTGAATTTGCGTATTATGATGATTTATGCTGTCAACTCAAATCTCATGCGCCATGGAACGACAAGTACAATGACTGGAGTGTCGGTTCGTTGTCAGCCGAATGGGAATTCCGGGATGGGCTCTTGCTGTTTCGACAGCGTATATTTGTCCCAGCTGATTTTCCAGGCATCCAGCAGATCTTTTCGGTTGCCCAATCGGTCGGCCATGAAGGTATCACCAAAACTTTGCATCGCATATAGGCAAGTTTTTTCATACCAGGAGGACGACGGTTGCTTCAAGAGTTTATTTGTATTTGTGTCACTTGCCAAAAGCAGAAATCGTCTCAGTTGCACCCGGCCGGATTACTACAACCCTTACTAGTGCCTCATCATGTTTGGGCTGATATTAGCATGGATTTCATTAAGGGTTTGCCCAAAGTTGCCACCAAGACAGACATTCTGACCGCAGTTGACATATTTTCAAAGTATGCACATTTTCTCACCTTAAGTCATCCATATACAGCGCAGTCTGTCGCGCAAGTTTTCTTCGACGACATTGTGAAATTACATCGGTTTCCAGAATCGATTGTCAGTGACCGTGACAAGATTTTCACTAGCCATTTCTGGAAAAATCTTTTCAGGTTAGCCAGCGTAAAACTGCACATGAGCATATCATCCGGAATCGGATGGACAAACTGAGGTGGTTAATCAAACAATTGAAATGTATATTCGCTATTTATGTGGAAATCGTGTGAGATCATGGCTGCAATGGTTGGCTTGGGCTGAATTATGCTACAATACGTCATATCATTCAGCTCTTAAATCCACTACGTTCGAAGTGGTTTATGGGAGGCAACCTCCTCCATTGGTCCACCGAAAGGAAGGTTCAGTTGAAGCTCCTAAAGTTCAGAAATTGTTGGAAGATCGTGATGAATTCCTTTAGGAAATTCGCTTAAGGTTACTTCAATCTCAACAACACATGAAGAGTCTTGCGGATAATAAACGACGTGAACTTCAATTTCAGCAAGGTGAATGGGTTTGGCTTCGGTTACATCAGAAACAACTTTCTTTTATCGCTCCGGGCCTCAATAGTAAATTGTGTCCCCGTTTTTGCGGTTCATACCGCATTGTTTCCTAAATTGGTCAAGTTATGTATGGACTAGAGCTTCCTGAACAGGCTGGTATCCGTAATGTTTTTCACGTCTCACATCTCAAACCATTTTTTCGCATTCCTCCTGGGCATATTCCAGAGCTACCGCCTTTACATCATGGTCATGTTCAAGTACAACCTGCCAGTATCATCCGCGCTCACCTTAGTCGCGGGTGTGGGAATTAAGGGTTCTGTGGAAGACCGGTCCTACATCCGAATCAGAAGAAACATGGGTTACACGTGATGATTTTCAACGAGAATTTCCGGATTATCAGCTTGAGGACAAGCTGTTTCAAAAGGAGGGGAAAGTGTTATAGATAGCTTTGTTGGCATTCAATACCAGTGCAGGAATACAGCCAGAGCAAATCCGGAGGCTTCAATATAGCAAGTCCAGAATAGAAAGAGTTCAAATAGAATTGTATCCGAGTAGGACTCTTAGAATCACAACTCAATCCGACTCTAGAAGAGTTCGGAGGTTTTGTAATTGGGACAAGCATTATGAATCAATACAATTATCTTTCTCCAGTTCTTCTTCGCTCTGTCTAAATTCTGGCTTCCCACCCCTACAATCTTCGTTATTCTTCAAGAGGCACTTCGGTTCCTAAAAGTTTGCGATTGAGGTAAACAGTTATCTGAGGCAATCGTAACTTCTTTACCACCATAATCCCAACCGTAAGGTTGGCATTGGGCAACAAACTGAAGCAATCGTAATTTCTAACCCAACTTAATCTCAAATGCCTAGTTTCCACTTGAAACAGGTCACAAGCTGGAAAGGCGTGAGTGACACTGCTCAAACATAAGGCACATGATCTAAATCGCAGCAAAGGGTGGCAATACAAACAAGATCTGTTGTTGCCGTGGAATGTAAAAAGCTTGAATTTATTTTGAGTGAGCATCGCAACCATCATGCTAGACCACTGGATGGCAATTTGATGTCACTGGGTATGGATTATTGTCGATTGCAAACGATTCAATATGCAATGAGGCTGGATTTCCGGTGAACAACCATAACCACTCAAATAGCAATCAGCATCAATACATGCTCAGTTAGGATCGCGATTACATGAGAACCATGATTCTTTCTTCAAAAGGGAAACATTTTAATTTTTAGGTCTCGCATTTCCTAGGCTATGCAAGGTGATTTTTCAGTCGAAACAATTTAACAGTGAAGAAACATCCCACCATCACAATTCCAAAATAAATTCTAATCCGCCTAACATCAATCCACGAATGATAACAAGCAGAACAGGCAACAAAAGCAATATCTACAAGAAACAAGTACCCGGTTCGGCCCTATCGCGGCCGACGGCGGCCTATCGGTCCTTGGAGCCCATCCCAGCAAGACTCCACGGCTCCGCACGG
The DNA here is from genome assembly GCA_036346395.1 of Hsuehochloa calcarea. NCBI lineage: Eukaryota > Viridiplantae > Streptophyta > Magnoliopsida > Poales > Poaceae > Hsuehochloa > Hsuehochloa calcarea. Next base: position 50,724,618 of record CM070610.1, on the reverse strand, counting down.
ACGAGCAAGGCGGCAAGAAGGCGCCAGCTCTCGGCGGCGGCGGCCTCGAGGAGGGGAGGCCGACAGGCGCCGCAGCGGGAGGAGCGCAACAGCCTATCATCATCCAGCCGAGCCGATTCACCGATCCAGTACTCGTCAAGAGAAGAAACACACCAATCTAGAGACCGCAGGACCTCTCCCTCGAGCTCTTCTCGGCGGCGTCCTCCAAATCGGCAGTGATGGTGGCGCGGTTCATGTGGGAGGTGGGCATGGCTTGGCTGGGACGAGACGGAACAAGTTGGGCTGGGGGTGGGGGACTCGAGGGGTTTATCGCATACCTGTGGATAACATTCCGAGACTATACCGAGACTAAACCGGTTGGGCCGTTGGAGAATTTTTTTTTCTGTATTAGCTATTTTCACCTCGTATTTTACGAGAACGACCGTCGCTGAAACTTTTTTTTTCAGAAATATCGCACTCCCTTCCCCTCCAGAAATTCAGGTTTCGTTTGTGTTTGTAGGATTTTTAAAATATAGCAAATGAGTTCAAAAAATTATAAAATTTTATGTGAATACTCCTAATACGGTATACTTGTGCATTTTTTTATAATTTTATTAGTTCTGATATTTTTATCACAAATTCATTTAAGTGTATTATTTGTTGTAATTTGTAAATATAGAACTGACCCGCCAACCCTCCCGCGCGACCACCCTGCGGTGGGTCTAAAAAAAATCCCAAAAGCACTGGTCCTTTCCCACCACCCATCATCCCTACTCCGCACATCTGTTGCCTTGTCACGGTTGTCCCCCCTTACCCGCAGTGGTGCGCATAGACAACACATCCGGAATTCCCAACGCCTATGAAGCAGCTCTTCCTTCGCTCGGCTATAAATACCGAACTCCCGCAGTCGCTCATCGCTCATCTCAATTGTGTTTCGCTTCTTGTTTTCGTGCTCGTTGCTGAGAACTCAGACAACGTAACATAATTACATTTTTTTGGAGAGCAATAATTTGATTGCTTCTCATCGCTCGGGTTATTTTGATTGCTTTCTCCGAAGGGTAGGTAATTATTTCTCAGATGTCTTTGTCGTTACTATCGTGGTCATAGTTAATCAATCTTAATTTAGCGGGCGTAATTAAATAGTTTAGTAGTAACTAATTAGTCATAATTAGTTAGTTTAGTGGTAATTAATTTATTTACTAGTAATTAATTAGTCGTAATTAGTCTAGTGGTTATCAGTAGGGCATATTAAATTAGTGGAAATGAACTACTCATAATTTATTTAGTGGTAATTAATCAGCCATAATTAGTTAATTCAGTGCTAATTAATCAGTTGTAATTAGTTAGTTTAGTGCTAATTGATTAGTCCTAAATAGTTAGTTTAGTCATAATTAATTAGTTTAGTGGTAAATATTTAGTCGTATTTAGTTCAGTGGTTATTAGTCTCGCGTATTAAATTAGTGGAAATTAACTACTCGTAATTTATTTAGTAGTAATTAACCAGTAGTAATTAGTTAGTTCAGTGCTAATTTATCAATTGTGATTAGCTAGTTCAGTCATAATTAATTAGTTTAGTGGAAAATAATTAGTCATACTTAGTTCAGTGGTTATCAGTCCGACATATTAAATTAGTCGAAATTAACTACTCGTAATTTATTTAATTGTAATTTATTTAGTGGTAATTAATTAGTCATAATTAGTTTACTAGCAATTAGTTAGACATAAGTAATTGAGTGTAAAATAGATGATCGTAAGTAATTAAGTGGCAATAAACATGCGGTTCATATTTAACTAGGTTGGAGTCCGACAAGGACACCGACCCAGGCTCGGATGGTAGCGATGAGGACACACACCAAGCTAGTGGTCCAACCAGTGGAATTGTGCCATCGGGGGTGTCTTACGTGGCATCGAGACTTGATGATATCGCAGTGTGTTCGCTCGTACTATCGCAAGAAGAAGGCTCCCACTGAGGGTTTGATGCCGACACCCTCTTAGTTGGGCAGTGCTTCCCTAGCAAGGCGGTCATGCAACAAGCTATAGCACGGTATGCCTTGTCCATCTGCCATGTGTATCGAGTGCACCGGTCCAACCTAGGGTAGTACACAGTGAAGTACGCAGTGGAAGGCTGCCCTAGCATGGTCAGCGCTCAACGAGCAAAGATATTCGGCTCAGTCTTTGGGGTCAAAGCGATGATCGACCACACTTGTGAGCTTAGCGAGCCCCTGCGGCAGCATTAGAACGCGACTTTTGCATATGTTGCAAGCCTCATCGGGCACCTAGTTGCGGTGGACGTGTATGTCTCCCCCTAAGATACTGATGTCGGAGATCACCAATCAGGTTGGTTACCCAGTTAGCTACAACAAGGTCCGGCGAACCAAACAGAAGGTCATCGAGTCAATATACGGGACATATGAAAAGGCATACAACCTTGTGCTAAGATTATTTGACTAGATTGCCGGATCAAACCCCGGCACGTACATAAACAAGCTTGAGAATGAAGATGCTAAGGGAGGGCATACTACATGTGCGGATACCATCTCGTAAGTGTTTCTTTCACACACATCGATTTTCCACTCTGTACGGTGATTTCCAAAATTGTTAACATCATCCCCATGTAATGGTAGCCCGAGATGCGCTACCACTTCTTCCAGCGGATTGATGGCTCGGAGATATACAACGAGGCGTTCATCCAGCAAAAGTACATGCTAAACTTCTCAATGCAGGCCGAGACCTTCGTACGGTGGAAACCTTACATACCGAACCCTGTTGAGGAGGCACCAGAGGAGCCCAGGGCTCGCCCGAAGGAGAAGGGGAAGGCTCCTACTACTGATACCAGTGATCGTCGTAGCTTCTCCAGTCGCCCAGGAGCCATCTATATCGAATAGGTAAGTTATGTACAATTAGCGTCCTCATTTTGTATTGCCCTTTTGTTGTTCTAACAACATGCAAGCGTCCAGTCCGTATCATACAATTTGGGGGACTTCGACACACGACACCGGCGTGGGGAGTCGCGAGACAAGGGGAAGGGGAAGGCCCCTGCAGCTAAGCTCGCCCGCCATAGTGTATCTGGTTATTCGGGCGCATTCCATATCGACAACATGAGTTATGCAGATTTTACATCTTTGTTACGTTTTTCACTGTACGGTGCACTTACATCATAGAATCGCAGGACATGGACGACTTCGACACACGACACCAATGTGGGGAGTCCAGCGACAAGGGGAAGGGGAAGGCTCCTTCGACCGAGCTCGACCGACGTCGTAGCGTATCCAGCCGCTTGGGAGCACTCCGTATCGAAGACGTGAGTTATATACAATTTACATTCTTATTACGTTAACATTGATTTACATCATAGAATCGCGGTCTCTTTGTTCAAATTTTCACAAGTTCCTTCAAATCCTTCAAATTATGCACAAACTTGCATCATAGAATCACAGGACATGGAGGACTTCAACACTCGCCGCCACCATAGGCAGCCCCGAGACAAGGGGCAGTGGTTATGGTGCCGCGGACACTAGTGGTAGACATCATTACATAGATGATATATATGATACCCTTTGTTAATTCATCGGTTTAATATGATTGCTATTATTTAACATTGTATCGTACCACAAGCTAGATAGGCTTGTACATTAATGAACTGAGGGAGTGTGTGGCATACAGATCATGTAACAACAAACCGTAACCTTCGAAACGTACACGAGTTGGGGGCTACGATACATTATTATATGATCTGCATGCCACATATTTTCCTCAGTTGATTTATGTATAATCTTATTTAACATGTGGTACGATACAATACTAAAGAATATCATCCATATTAAACAGATAAATTAACTAAAAGTGTCCTATTTGATCGGGTTACATGTGATAATACCCCTTCTCTTTCATCTCGATTGCAATAAACCTGCATGTGTTTCATGTAGTGCTGTAACGCTTAAAATATCAACAATTTTCTGTATGAAAATGTACATTACAACTCCATTGGAAACCATAATTTTTGAAACCCTAATTATATTATGAGTACTTTGTGTAGGAATTCATGAAACTCTAATTTTCGAAATCTAAAATACAAATTTTCGAGACCTAAATCCTTAATGTTTGAGATAATAGCATAACACATATAAAATTCTCCAAATATTACACAATCAAGTCCACTGTGTAAGGAGCCTTCAAAACAAAATTCATAATTTTTTGAGCTCATTTTCTATATTTACAAATTCCAACAAACGGTACACTTAAATGAAATTGTGAGAAAAAAATCAGAACAAATAAAATTATAAAAAATTTACACAAGCAATTACATTGTATTAGGACAATTCACATATAATTTTATAATTTTTGAAATCATTCGCTATACTTTAAAAATCCTACAAACACAGCCAAAACCATAATTTCTGGAGGGGAAGGGAGGGCTAGTGGGACGGTGCGTGGCGGCGGCCACCGCAGGGCGGCCGTGCGGTAGGCCGCCACCGCATGGTGGTTGTGCGGCAGGGCGCACGTGTTGGGAGGAGAGGGCATGCTGCACGGTGACATTTCTGCAAAAGAAATCCCGGCGACGGTCATTCTTGTACACACAAGGTGAAAATGAGACAATACAGCAAAAAATTCACTGTTGGAATGGTAAATTATGTACTGATCTACATGGATGTACTGTTCTGAAATTTAATATATATATATATATATAAGTATATATGTTTAATTGTATATACACTAAATTTCACCCATAATATTATTACATCAAATGCACAGTAGTAGGATCAAATATAACATATATTTTAATGAGTTCAATAGACGATATTTTTAGTTCTACTGATATGTCCAGCATTGTTGGTTATCAAAATCGGTGTAACCACTATCGAGCCGATATGGTCGGTATTAACCGGTATCAAAACCTATTTAGAACACAAGTTTACTCTTACGGTTTTAGGTGACGAAACGGTGGCCGGTACCAGAACATAATGATAAGGCCGATTCATTGTCCCGGATGAATGGGTCATGGATGGATGAGTAGACGTGAGCAAATACTAGGCCGGGTCGGTGTTAGGCCCGGTTTGATTTCGGCCGTTCAGTCTGGGCCTATGATCGGCCCATTAAGTTTGTCAGTGCACGTTGGGCTATGCCAGGCGAGCCAGCAATGAGTTGGGCCAGGCAAAATGTGTGGTTTATCCCCAAGCCTCCTTGTGGTATTTTGGACATGTGGTGTGTTAACTGCGACAAGATTACGAAAACCTAATCGGAGCTGGTGCATTGTGCGCTAACCTATTTTAGTAGGGTTGGAAAAAAAACTCGAGGCTCGCAAGCCTGGCTCGGCTCGGCTCGGGCTCGTGAATTTTTTGAGCCGAGCCGAGCCGCATGTCCAGCTCACCAAACAAACGAGCCGCTTGGCTCGGCTCGCGAGTGGCTCGCGAGCCTAGTTTGGCTCGCCCAGCGAGTGCGGAGGGTGGAGGCGGTCGCCGAGCTTGCTATTCTTGCGATTGCATTTGTTACGAATAGGATGTGCTTGTTTAGGATGAACTTATGCAATGAGTCTTGTAACTATTGGATGAACTGAAGCAATGATAGAAAATTGTGTAATGCATTTTGGATGTACAGCTCTTCTGGAGCTTGGCTCGCAGCTCAAACGAGCCGGCTCGAGCCTGATCACGAGCCGAGCCACCCTTCTGGCTCGTTTCCGAAATGAGTCGAGCTTACTGTTCATCCGAGCCAAAACAAGCCGAGCCAGGCTCGTTTCCACCCCTATATTTCAGTGTGGAAAGAGGGTGCAGCCTTTTTGCATTAGCACATTCCTTGCGAGGCACTTCGTACTTCCAATAGCAAAATGTCTAATGTTTCAAAACGAAGATGATGGCTCTGCACTTTGTGTGCTAGTGTGACATGTCACTAAAACAATAATTGCAAACAGAGGCGGATCTAGGCCTTAGATAGGGTAGACTGTAGCCCGAGGCCTATCAAAAACAATAGTCCAAAAAAATAGATACAGGCTCCAACAAAAAAATAGCAGCGGCAGCACGAGGCTTAGCCGGCCCATGCCTCCCTCCTAGTGTTGCCTGCATTCAGTCGGACTACAGGTTCCAGCGCCTCCAGTAGAGCTACAGAGAGCACTCAGAGCAGAGACGAGTAGTTGACCTAATCCCCTCCATGCCCTCGGCGCCCTCATGACCTTGACCGCTCGCTACCATCGCCGACTGCCCCTCCCAGCTCCCTCTGCGTCCGCGCCCTCCCTCACGCTCGGTGTCGTGGTCGCGCCCTCCCTCCACGGCTCGCCTCCACGCCTAGCAGCCGGTGCCGCGCCCGTCTGACCGTCCCCATCCAACTCCGCGCCCGCTATCTCCATCTCTGACTCTCCGTCCTTGTTGACGTCACCGAGGACCGTGGTCGCGTCACTGGCGATCTCGGGATCTTCTTCATTCTACAACAGAGAGGTGTTCAGCTCAGCCGCTTAGGTAGTTCTTGGCTTCTTGCCTTCTTGCATTTATGTGGATGTGGTCCATGTGGAAATGACTCAAACTCAACCAGACAGCTCTCTAATCTCTTCAGTCTTCAGTCTTCAGTCTTCAGGACTCAGGACCAAGAGCATTTTGCAATGTGCAGTGTGCGGGTGCGGATATCGACATTTGGTTGTAGACTTGTAGTCATAGTCTCGTAGACTGGTAGATGGTAGACATGTAGTTCAATAGTTGCTTGACTTATACAGCTTTGGTTGATTGGTTCCTTGGTGGTTGGTGCAAAAATCAAAATTAACTTGTTGCCTGCAGCCTGCATATTGTTAATTAGTGCATTGGTTATTTAGGAACTAGATATACAAAATGAAGAGCAAGACATTGCCATCTTATTTTCCAATACAAACACAACAATCCAACCGATCTCTTCCAGAAACAGTTGGAACTGAAGCTAGTCATAACGAGCAAAATAATCATCATGTTGAACTTAGTCCAGATGATGTAGTTGTCGATCCTAGGCTTCGAAAACCAATTGAGGAGTTGAATTTTAAAATTAGGGATGTTGCTAGAAGGGAGTATTTGCAATTGGGACCATGCCAACCAAGTGGACATAAATTCCCATGGAAAGATCAGGGAGGTCAAAAGATGACATTTCAAGGGGCCAGGGTTCAAAAGGTTTTATTTTTATTGTTATCTCTTTAAGCAGCAAAAAGCTGATGCGACGCTCTATGTCATTACCTCGAAGGGTAATCACACTTAAGTATACGGATTATTATTCGTCTGCCTGGCAGAACACCGCTCCAACAAATAATAAGCTTTCTCAGAGTTAATGCAGCAGAACAATAAGATTGAAACTGTACTTTATTACAGCTGGTAGCCGTGCAAGGCTATAGTCTTAAATATAAGTATTTAACTACAAATGAAAGTGGAACAAATCCTCTCGCTTGCCTGCCCTGCTCCATCTGACGTCCACTCGTTCCACTCGCCGAATAGGGTGTCCACCTCACCCTGATCCTTGTAGTAAGCGCCCTCGCCTTCTGCGGCCTCCTCAGCACCAGCGTATCCTTCATCCCACTTAGGGTAACATCCGGTTGGTAGAAGCGTGACTGCATTGTCGCTGTGGAAACGCGGCAACTAGGATCTAACAAAGAAGAATAATATCAAGAATGAGTACTAGTGTACTCAGTAAGCATTTATTAGCAAAGATGCACTGTATGACTCGTCTTTGTTGATTATCATATTTTCTAGTTCATCTCTTTTTCTGAAAAATAATTTACTAAGATTTAAGTGGCAAGTTTTAATTCTAAAAAGACTACTTATCACTCGGTGAGAAGATAGACCCCTAGCGGTCACCGTAGACTCCAATCTAGGAGACAGACATGAATTCATGGCTTATATACAACACTGTGCAGGCTTGTACCACTTTTCCCATAGCTACTCTGAGCTCTGTTAAGCTAGGTCTCCCGTATTTCCTTTGATGCATTATCAAGTTCAGAGTACGGAACGTTTTTGAAGTTACATAATTAAGTTTTCACCCATTACTTTCTGTCGGTGTCCTGGGGTGCTCACCTAGTCCTCCACCGAGTTCCGATAATGTTGGTTGGACCAGTCATCCCCGCACCCAACACTCCACCTTGCACTACTATAGCGTCTTGGATCCCCTACTTCCGGACTTTCCTACCGGTCCTGGGTTCCTCCATCACACTCACACGATATTACTTACCCGATGTGGAGAGTATAGCCACGTAACAAGGTAGCATTTTCTGCCCGTTGAAACAGGAAAATGGTTGACACTTAAATATGGCCCCTTATCCAAATGAGAGTTTTGTTGGTCCTTATATGCTATCCATATTTAAAGGTTCTCACCTCTTCCCTCTTCTCTTTCCTACCAAGGGCCTCCTTTACCACCCTTATTATTTACTCTTATAGCCCAGCTGCTCCTCTCAGCTGAACTGCTCTTTTCTCATATTCATCTCTTTTATTTTATCTTCTTTCTTTTTATCTGATTTGATTTTGCGGGATAGTTTTCATGCACACATGTATAATTATATAGAAAAGTAACTTTTATGTTTAATATAACTAGATTGATGTTCAAGAGATAGGCTTGACTTCGTATTCATAGTAAAGATTGACGTCAATGAATTCTGGATCAGCTACGGCCGTCTGTGTCGGTTCGTATTATGCAATTATATAGCAGATGCGAATAATAAATAAATACTTAGTTATTTTTTGTGCTACTAAGCGTACATTAATCAGTTGATCTCCTCTTCTGCATATTTTAATTAAATAAACTTTTCGGGTCCATATTCGGTTAACACTCCCCCAACTGCAGTTGTTCTATTGTCTATTAGCTCAGGAATCACTAGTTGCATACTCTCGTGTTTTATCGCTCAATTTACTACACGTACCCGCACTGTATTTAATTAAGGGCTATTAGTGGATTAATCCCTCCCCTTAATCACTATTGGGCCGAATGGTCTATTATCGAGTTTTTTTCTAGTTTAGAGATTTTATTGGCCAACAATTTAATTCTAGCACCTTATATTAAATTTGCCTTTTTCACGCTTTTATTTTCTATCAGTCGGTCTGCTGCTAACTATCCTAACGTGCTTCATCCATTTGTATTTCTTGCGATTCGTCTGATACTCACAGGTATGCGGCACACATGTTGCACTTCCCTAAAACTCATCTCTCTATCCCCTTACCTAATCCATTTCCCTTTTACTTACTCCCCCCTCTCTCTACCTAATATCTTTCTCTCTTTACCTAATCCTTTTTTAATATCTCTCTCCCCTTGGTTCGACCGAAGGCCTCTGGTGGGTTGCTCCGCCCGAAGGCTTGCTCCTGAGGACTCTCTCTCCCTCTCTGGTGGTTCTTTGGCGCCGCCTCCCTCTGGTGGCTCTCTGGCGCCGCCTCCCTCTGGTGGCTCTCTGGCGCCGTCTCCCTGATGCCTTACGCCCGGCCTCTGGTGCGCCCGCAACCTGTCGCTTGACTGCTTGCTCGCCTCCCCTGCGCCTTCTGCTCAGTTCTGGTGACTAGACCGTCAGATTTGTGGGTTGTAGCTGGGATTTGGCTTACTTCTCACCCATATTCGATTCCCCCTTTTCTGTGGTTTTGGTTTCAATGCTTGGGCTTGATTCACTTTTTGATTTGTGTTGATTTTTGCTCAGGCATGGTGAAGGTGACGGAGGTGGGATACCTTGGTTTAGCTATGGCGGGGCTCGAGGCCTCCCGCATGCCGGGGAGTGCGAGGCCATCGGGCGCCAGGGGCTAAGCCGATGGTAGTTCGCCGTCGTTGTTGTAGCTTCACATAGGTATACCTCCCCTCTACTCCCCTCTCTACTCCCTCTCTCTCTACCCTGTTCGTCCCTTATCCTGTGATGGGTTCGGTTGATGCTATGGCAATTGTTGCATGCTCTCCTTATGGTTTAGCTCACAGGGTGTGGTTCCTATTGGACAATAGAAGCGGGGGCAAGAATGGTGGGTTACCTTTGTTGGCTTTGTCGGTTTGGGGAATGGAAGGGCCATGATGATGGTTGTGGTGGTGATGGAGCTCTTCCTGTGTTCCCTTCAGTCGCTTCTGGTTCTCCTTGTCCTTGTCAGCTTGGCATGGTCCTTGGTGGTTGTTGTCAGTTCTAGTCGTCACTACTGTCGTCTCGGCTCCATCGGTCTTCCTCGTCTCATTTGAGCTTCTCTCCTCCTTTAGTACCTCTCTATGGTTGGTTTTGGGATGTGTGCAAGGGTGTGGTGAGGCTTGGCTTGCTCTCTGCTCTTGGCCAAGCAGAGTGCTGGCTTTTTGCTTTGCCTTTGCAAGACCTTCGGTTGAGGGGAGGAAATGGGGTGGGATGGAGCTGTGGAGGCTTGCGTTGGCTTGCTTGTTAGGTTGTGATTGTTTTTGGTTGTGGGATGAAATGAGGATGGGGGTTGTGCTTGGGTGCTTGTGGTTGCTTATGGGAGAGGAGGCATTCGGCATGCTTCTTTCTCTTCTCATGTTCATGCCGACCTTGCCCCTCCCTTATCTCCTTGGCTCTCACAACCAACTATTATGCTATGGTTCTTTGGTCCATGGAGGGCTCTTTGCATTGCTCCTTGGCTCTTCAACTGCGGAAGGTATGTCGATGACAAGGAAAGTGGGCGTTGAGCTAGGTAAAAGGAATGGACTATTGGTCCATAAGGCACTATCCAGCGGATTTTTCTACGGTAGTGGTAAGTCGATGGAACATGGGTGTTGGATTTTCTATAACTACCGGGTGATGAAACCCACCGAAGTGAGAGGATGTCGACTGACCTAGGTCAGTCTGGGAACCTCGATGAGTTTCACGCGATCTGACGACAGTCCTTGTTTAGTTCTAACTTCCATTTATAGCTTTTGGTTTGCTACTTGCCCTTTTTTTGGTGGACGATGGAAATGTGTGCAGGATTTCGTATTGGCCGTGGAAGGGTTTGATCTACTGGCAATACACGGAAAAGGATGTAAGGGCTTCAGAGCTACCAAGCATGCAAGTTTTGTTTTGTAATGTACTCAAAGCTGTAATTTTTATTTTGATTTGTTGTAAATAATTCTTGTAATTGAATAAGATCTTGTATTAATGTTTTACTTCCACTTGTAATGAATTTTTGTAATTAACTCAGAGGTTGCATTGATGTCATACTTTTGATTTAAAACTCCTGTTGTAAACTCTTGATTATATAACCTTGTGCGAGAATGTTTTACATGTGTTCAATACCAATATGAGCTTATGCTTTGTTCTTGTTCAAATGAATTTAATTTACTGCTAATTTTCGCTTATCGTTGTTTAGATTAAGTTAAGTTTTAGGGTTCTCACATCCTCCCCCCTTGGGAATATTTCATTCTTGAAATCATGTTCTCACTTGAAAAGGTTGGGGTAGACTTCGCGTAGTTCTTTCTCTTTTCCCACATAGCTTCATTGACGGAATGGTCCTTCCACTGTACTTTGCACGAACGGATAGTCCGGTTCCTTAACTTTCTATTTACTGTCGCTAGGATTTTCGCTAGGTGTTCTTCGTAGGTTTGATCATCTTGTAGTGGTATGTTGAGATTAGTTAAGTGTTGTGAGGGCTCCCTCAGGCATTTTTTCAGTTTTGAGACATGGAATACGTTATGAGTTCTTGATAACTGACTCAGTAATTCCAATTGATACGCTAGGGTGCCTTTACGATCTGAAATGGTCCGACATACCGTGGACTCAACTTTCCTTTTAATACGAATCGATGGACCCCGGCATAGATGATACCTTTAGATACACATAATTTCCAACTTCGAACTGTAGGTCTCTTCTATATTAGTATGCGTAGCTCTTTTGCCTACTTTGAGCAATCTTGAGACGCTCTCGAATTATCTATATTTTCTCGTCATTCTCCTGTACAAGTTCAGGTCCTAATAATGGTCTTTCTCCATTTTCATACCAAAAGATGAGTGATCTATATTTTCTGCTGTAGAGAGCTTCATATGGAGCCATTTGAATATTGGACTGGTAGCTATTGTTGTATGCGAACTCCGCCAAAGCTAAATGTTTTTCCCATGAGTCTCCAAAGTTCAGGACACAAGCTCGTAGCATGTTCTCTAAGATCTGATTTACCTGTTCAGTCTGGCCATCAGTTTGTGGGTAATTGGCCGTGTTGAAGTTGAGTTTGGTGCCCAAGGCAGTGTGTAAGCTTTTCCAAAAACTAGAAGTAAATACTGATCCTCTATCGAAAATGATGGTCTTTGGTACTCCGTGTATAGTGACTATCCTTTCTACGTAGAGTTCAACTAGTTTATTGATCGAATATTTTTAGTTGGTGGCAATGAAGTGGGCCGATTTGGTAAGTGGTCCACGATAACCCAAATTGCATCTTTCTTTTTTACTATTATGGGAAGGCCTGTTATGAAATCCATACAAATATCTTTCTATTTCCATTCAGGTATTTCCAAAGGTTTTAGCAATCCTGCAGGGCGTTGGTGCTCAGCCTTAACCTTTTGACAGGTGTCACACTGACCTACGTATTTCTCTATTTTTCTCTTCATATTTGCCCACCAAAAGTTTTCCCTTAAATCTCTATACATTTTAGTGTTGCTCGGATGTATTGAGTACTGGGTATCATGGGCTCTTTAATTTGAGGGTCGTCGGGAACACAAATCCTTGATTGTCGCCAAAGGACTCGAATAATCTATGTTGAATTCCAAGGATTGGCCTGATTTAATCCTTTGGATTTCTTCTTTAATGAAGGGATCTGAGAGTTGTTGTTCTTATATTTGGTCACAGAGGGTAGGATGAAATATCATGGCCGAGATAGTAGCTTCTGAGGTGGTGGTTTTCACTTCTATCTTCATTCTGGCCAGGGCTTGAATTAGGTTCAAGGTGTGACTTTCAGTAGAAAGGTGATAGTATTGAGTTTTGTGGCTTAGGACATCCGCTACCACATCGACTTTTCTGGGTGGTAATTAATGGTTAACTCGTAGTCTTTAATTAATTCTAACCACCTTCTTTACCTCATATTCAGCTCTTTCTGGGTAAAGATGTATTTGAGGCTTTAGTGGTTGTTGTACACTGTGCACTTAGATCCATAGAGAAAGTGTCTCCAAATTTTTAGGGCAAAGACTACAACTCCCAATTCGAGATCATGGGTGGCATAATTCATCTCGTGGGGCCTCAATTGTCTAGAAGCATATGCGATGACTTTCTCATCCTGCATTAACACACATCCTAGTCCATATTTCGAGGCATTGCAATATATCACATATTCAGTTCGTCTTTAGGTAAGGTTAGGATGGGTGTGGTGGTTAAGCGTTGTTTTAACTCCTAGAAGCTTCTCTTTCAAACATTTGTCCATATGTACTTCACGTGTTTCTTCGGGAGTTTTGTGAGGGGTGACATGATTGGGGAAAATCTTTTTATAAATCTTCGGTAATATCCTGTGAATCCCAGGAAACTTCTAATTCCTGTAGTATTTGTTGGACGCCTCCATAAGGTGATAGTCTCAATTTTGGCAGGGTCCACTTCTATTCCTCTCCCAGATATAATATGTACTAGGAATGCCACTTGGTCAAGCCAAAATTCACACTTACTGAATTTGGCAAAGAGTTGGTTTTCTCGGAGGATCTCCAAGGCGATAGTGAGGTGCTGCACATGTTCTTCCTCACTCTTAGAGTAGATCAGGATGTCGTCGATGAAGACAACGATGAATTTATCAAGATATTTCATGAAGAGTTTATTCATTAGATTCATGAATACGACAGGTGTATTGGTCATTCCAAAGGGAACTACAGTATTCTCATGGTGCCCATACCAAGATACAAAAGGTTGTATTTTCAATGTCTGTGGGAGTTGAGTCAGATTTGATGGTATCCGGATCTTAAGTCAATCTTTGAAAATACCCATGCTCCTTTCAATTGGTCAAAGAGTTCATCTATTCTAGGTAACATGTATTTGTTCTCTATGGTAACACTATTTAGCTCCAGGTAATCTGTGCATAACCTTACTCCTTTGTTATTCTTCTTTGTGAGTAATATCGGGTCTCCCCAAGATGAAGTGCTTTCCCTGATAAAACCTGTCGGGCCCCCGGGTGTCACACAACCCCGAGACCCTCTGTGCATACCAAGCTAGTCCCATGATCAGTAGCTAGCTCGCACAGTTGCAACAATGACGTAATCATAATCATTCAACAACGAACTAATGAAGCAGACAAATTAATATTAATTAAAACAAAGAAAGACCTTATGGTCAAGGTTCTACAAAAGTCGCCTCACAGGGCTTAGCAACAACAGAGTATCCGGCAATGAAATCTCAAAATACGTGGAGCCCAATCGACATGCCCACAGCAATCGAGTGGAGGACGTGACCTAGTTCGCGAAGTCTTCAAAGTAGCCTTCTTCGAGAACACAATATTTCCCGATTCTTCTCATTGACCGACCAACAAAGGGCATAAAGCCGTGAGTACATAAAGTACTCAGCAAGTCGTAGAGAAATGTATGCACATAGTATTCATGACAGGCTTAAGCAAGGATGGCTTTATGGTTAAATTGCAGAAAGCAAGTTTAACAGTAATTACATTAATTAGATTGCAAAGCAGGATTTTAAAAGAATAATACATAGATAACCAAGTTCTTTTGAATCAAACAGTGAACATCCCGTTCACTTCCCAACCATTCCAACCAAACGTTTCTATCAAACCACACCACATTTTTGAAAATGCTACCCCTTGCGCGAAATCACCAGGCATGTCCGTAACCGGGGACACGGCTATTCGAATAAAATTTTTAACACTCTGCAAAGGTTGTACAGCTTTACCCACAAGAGATAAATCACTTGTAATGTCCGTCTGACACACTTCCGAGGGTGTGCGACTAAGTGACTATCACAAGGCCTTTACAAAGTTCCATTTTGCCTCGGTTCTGCTCGCTAAGGTTTCGCTATCACAGCCCCCTCTTGCGCCAATAATCAACCCTAACAGAACCGACTCAAAACTTCCTAATTAGTTGGCCAGTCCGTCCCATACCGGACTTGTGGTTGCACGAGGTGGCCCAGATCAATGACTTGCAAAGTTAAATCCTTAGTTGGCTGCTCAGACAAGTCTACCACAACCCAATGTGCATCACACACCCACTCTAGCTTCCTACCTCAAGCCCGAGCATAAATCATTTTTGTTCATTCCCGACCAAATGGCAATCCCTGCCATGGCACAACATCTTTTAATAAAAGTGGCCTCACACCACTGTTCCATAGTTCCATTAGTCAAATTTTATTAATCATTGAACATGTGATCGAAAGTCCCGCGGGTAACTAAAGCAAGACTAAGCAATACTACGCTCCCAAGTTGGTATACAATTATGTCCAACTAGCATTAACCATCCTAAGGTGTCCAAGGATATATGTCATTCAAGGAGACATTTCATTTTCAATTCATCAAGGAGGCATAATGGCAATTTGGTAATTATCTACTCCCAAAACCATTTTTAATAAAACTAGCCATGCATGATAATTTGAAGCAATATACTTTTGTAAAAGGAGTTCATCATGGTCAAAGGCCTACGACTTGCCTTCGTTGACGAGGAGCGGGTCTTCGGTCGTTGGGTCGAAGAAATCTTCCAAACGCCTAATCTACACGCAAGCGAGAATAGCAACAAATAAATAAAACAGCACCAAATGAACTCCAAAAATTGCAAAACCATAACCAAATGAAAGAGGCTGAATTTATATGAATTTAGAAATTTGGATCACCCAAATCGGAGTTCGGATGTGAAAGTTATGGCCAAAAGAAGTTGGAAAATCACATGAAATGATATATTAGGTTTTTCGATTTTCCAATTTATTTTTCTATTGAAAATCCAAGAAATGCGTCCAACAAGACACGCACGCTGCTTACGCCGCCGCCACGCCGGCCGGCGCCGACGCGGCGCGACCCGGCGATGACGCGGCGGCCACGCTCGGCTCGGCCCGCGGGTCGAGAGAGAGAGAGAGAGAGAGACGGAGGGCGGGTGGCGGAGCCGAGGAGATGACGGCGGCGGCGCTGGGAACGGCGGCGACGGCGGAGGAGGAGGAGGGAGGGTCGCGCGGAGGTGGGCCGAGGGGAGGAAAGAGAGGGAGAGGGAGATGAACCGGCCAGATTTATAAGCGAGGAGGTCGCGGCGCGCCATGGAGGCGCGAGGAGAGGCATGGGCGCGGCGTGGCGCGCGCGGCGGAGGCGCGCGAGGCGAACGGGAGAGAGAGAGCGGCGAGACCGAGGCGGCGGATTCACATGGGCGGGATTCGCGCGCGATTTGGGAGAGAAACGACGACGCAAGCGGAGACGACGACAGCGCCGTCCGATTTCGACGGACGGTGGGAGCGAGGGAGGCGCGGCGAAGGAAGCGGCCGGATCTCGATCCAACGGCCGAAACGGCGAGGCGGAGTTGCGTGACGTGGACGCGCGAGAACGCCCAATGAGGATCGCAGCACCGAGGCGAAAGAGGCGACGCGGCACGCAACGAGAACGAATTTGATGGAGATCCAACGGCTAGAGCCGAGGGCGCGACGGAGCGGAGGCGGGCGGAGCGGAAGAATAGTGATGGGTCAAGAGATTCGCCCACGCACGCTGAAGGATTTAAAATTCATTTTGATTTTAGAAATTCAAATAAATAAAAAGGCAATTTAGAAAATAGCAAATAGAGTCCAAAAAATTCTAGAAAAATTCATAGCAATTACTTAAATTATTCTAGACTTAATAAAAATACTTTAAACTTTAATTTTTCTTTTTCTTTTACAAATAAAATAATTTTTAATTTCGGGTAAAATGAAAATCAATTTCTAAAATCCAATAAACCCAAGAAAATTCTTAAAATAATAATTTTGATTTTAAATTCCAGAAAAATCAATTAAACCAACTTTAATTTAATTGAAGTTTGATTAATTCATATTAAACTGCAAATGGATTCTGAAATTTCAAAATTAAGCTTTTGGCAAAAAGAAACAAATGGTTCTCTTTTAAAATTTTCAAAAACTCCGAAAAACGGGACGCTACAAACCTACCCCTCTTAAAGGGAATCTCGACCCCGAGATTCAGGCTGACTAGAGAATAGGTGGGGAAACTCAGCCTTCAAGTCATCTTCTCGTTCCCAAGTGGCTTCTTCTTCTGTGGTTGCTCCAATCGACCTTGCAAATGGATGGTCTTGCTTCTTGTCACTCGCTCGTTATTTCCAAGATCTTGATGGGATGCTCCTTGTAGGTGAGGTCTTCTGCAGGCAATTGCTTCCGCTGGCATCCGCTTCTTCGGCACACGCAAACACTTCTTCACCGTGATACGGGAAGACATTATGCACATCCGATACCGAGGCGGAGCTCCAACCGTAAGTTTACTCCTCTTCTGGACTAGAACTCGAAAGGTCCGATGTACCTTGGTGCAAGCTTTCCACTTACTCAAACGACGCATCCCTTTGAGAGGCGATACCTTCAGTACACATGATCACCAGTGCAATGCTAGATCTCGCGACGGCTTATCGGCATAACTCTTCTCGCCTCGGTCTGCTTTGTTTTCAAATTTCTCTTATCGATCGAACTTGCTCTTCGGCTTTTTCCAAAATATCTGCCCAAACACTTGTCTTTCGCCTACTTCATCCCAATACAAGGGTGTTCTCATTTTCTTCCGAAAGAGCTTCAAATGGAGACATCTCGAGGCTTGACTGTAATCGTTGTTGTAGGAAAACTCTGCATAAGGTAGCATTTGATCCCAACAGGTCTGATTTGCTAAGGCACAAGCCCTTAACATATCTTCTAGGATTTGATTTACTCTTTTCTGTCTCCACCATCCGTCTGGGATGATAAGTCAGATCGAAATTTAGATTAGTACCTGAACATCGTGCAACTTCGCCAAAATCTTGAGGTGAATCGGGATCCTCGATCCGACACGATCTTCTTCGCACTCCATGCCGGCACACTATCTTTGCCATGTACAATTCTGCCAGTATATCACCAGAGTAAGTAGTCTTGACTAGGAGAAAGTGAGCGACTTTGGTTAGACGATCCACAATTACCCAGATAGAATCATATCCTGACCTTGTTCTTGGCAAACCAGTAATAAAATCCATGCCAATTTCTTCCCACTTCCATTCAGCACTCTCAAGGGTTGCAGGAGTCCAAAGAGTCTTTGATGCTCGGCTTTACTTGTCCGATGACATCACACCGAGCTACATACTCGCAATCTCACGCTCATGCTAGGCCACCAATACATTTCCTTGAGGTCTTGGTACATCTTTGTGCTTCCAGGTGAATGGAGTACAAAGTTTCATGGGCTTCCTTGAGTATCACCGCTAAGCTCTTCCCGATCTGGGAACACGATTCGCTTGTCAAACCAAATGGTGCCTTGCTCATCTTCCAAAATCTCGTGGCTTTACCCTTCTTCATGTTGCTCTTAATTTCCTTAATATTGGCATCTTCAACTTGAGCTTCCTTGATCCGATTCCGCAAAGTGGGTTGAACTTCTAGGCAAATAGGTAACCTTCCTCAACCAACTCTAACTTGAGCTTCAGAATTCTTCATGAAGGGTCGGCCGATTTTCCTTGATCGATGTGGTATTGCAAAGAGACTTTTCTACTCAAGGCATCCGCCACAACATTAGCTTTGATCGGGTGGTAATGGATTCCAATATCATAATCCTTGATCAACTCTAACCATCTTCTTTGCCTCATATTAAGATCACCGAGTGAAAATGTACTTCAAGCTCTTATGATCCAGATAGACTTCACAACATTACCAATAAGGTAATGACGCCATATCTTTAGAGCATGCACTACTACAGCTAACTCCAAGTTATGAGTGGGTAATTCACTTCATGAGGCCTCAATTGACGGAAGCATAAGCTACTACCTTCCTTTCTTGCATCAGACACAACCAAGTCCTTGCCGGGATGCATCACAGAAAATCTCAAAATCCTTCCGGACATCGAGCAAAATCAACACCGGAGCTGTTGTCAAACGCTTCTTCAACTCTTGAAAACTTTGCTCACAATCTGGCGTCCAAGCAAATTTCTTTTCTTTCTTCAACAGCTGCGTGAGGGGTCTTGCTATCTTGGAGAATCCTTCTATGAATCGACGATAGTATCCTCGCCATTCCAAGAAAACTTCGACCGAGGCACCGACTTTGGTGACTCCCAATTAAGCACATCCTTAACCTTACTAGGTTTACAGATACTCCTTCGCAGACATGACATGTCCCAAGAAAGTAACTTCTTTCATCCAAAACTCACACTTGCTGAATTTAGCATAGAGTTGATGATCTCTAAGCTTATTCAGACCAAACGGAGGTGCTCTTCATGCTCTTCTTCACTCTTGAATACACCAAAATATCGCAATGAAGACAATGACTAACTTATCCAAATATCCATGAATACTTTATTCATCAAGTTCATAAAGTAAGAGGGGCATTGGTCAATCCAAATGACATGACCGTGAACTCATACACCCATACCGGTTGAGAAAGTCGTCTTCTAATATCTTCTCGACGAATTTTCAACCGTGGTAACCTCGACCTCAAGTCTATTTTGGAGAACACTCACTCCTTTCAACTGATCAAATAAATCATCGATCCCGGCAGAGGGTACTTGTTCTTGATGGTGACCTCATTGAGGGCTCGGTAATCCTCACACATCCGCTGGGTGCCATCCTTCTTGCAACAAAGATCACCGGGCTCCCAAGGTGAAGAACTTGGTCTGACAAAACCTTTCTCTTGCATTTCTTCAATTTGCTTCTTCACCAACCAAATCATCGATGTGCAATCAGAGGGTCTCTTGAAAATAGGTGGAGTTCCCGAACAAGATTGATGACAAACTCCAAGTCTCGGCCCGTGGCATTCCGTAGGTCATCGAAAGACATCCAAAACTCTCGACTCATCGGCACTTCCTCCAAAGATACAACACTGCATCGCAGACTAAAGCTCTAGCCGGCTTCTCCGGGAGGCTTCAAACTTTACCTTGGTTCCATCCGATCGACCAAAGTGATGCTTCTACCACCACAATCCAAGAGGGCTTGGTGATTGGTAAGCCAATCCATTCCCAAAATCACATCAAGAGACTTGGTGTCTATGATGATGAGAATAGCTAGGAATTCTACCCTTCTATGGTCACTTTAACCTTAGGGCAACCTTGGTTCAGACTCAATTCAACCGAGATGAACCAACAAAACACTTTTAAGAGGCAAAACTTCCAATTGGTGCCTTTCAAAGAAACTCCGAGAAACAAACGAGTGCGAAGCTCCGTAATCAAACAAAATAAAGGGCGGTGCCGAATTGACAAGGAACTTACCCAAAGACGACGTCCGGCCGCATCGGGCTTCCTCCACAATGGTGTGGTTCACACGACCTCTTCCAAAAGGCCGAGGAGTCTTGACCGTGCGCTTGGAGTTTGAGTGGCTCCACGTGCGACTCGGAGTGGGGTCCCGTCGGAGTGGCTCCCATGTTGAAACGGACAGAGAAGGGCCTTGCTTCGCGGCAATTATTGGCGAAGTGCCCCACCGATGGCACTTAAAGCGTGTGATCCTACCGCAGGTTGACATTCCTTGGCCGCCGTTGCCGAGCCATGAAGCCGCGGGTCACCGGAATCGCCGGGTGAGGTGCTTTGCTGGGCTCAATGTGACAAAGTGAGCAACACGCAGGAGGCGGTATATTCATTCGACTCTCGGGAGTGAGACCGATGGGCACCGTGTCGCATCATCTTTCTTTGCGGGATTCTTCAAGCTCACGGCGGATTCCTCGATGAGCATGGCCTTGTTCACTGTGTGCCGGAAATCGCATAATCATTCCCAATGACTTGCACCTTCAAACCGGGTTGAGTCCTCTCTTGAAGCGCTTCAAGGGTATCATCTGTGGCAACGCCCTCTCGGGCATAACGGATAGCCGAGTGAACCTATTAAGATATTCACTCACCGACATGTTGCCTTGCCGCACTCACTAACTCATTCTTCTTCATTTCCACCTTTCCATCGTGGATATGGGAGTGGCGAAAGCTCCCAAAACTCGCCCAAGTGATACTCTCGTGGTTTCCATGGGCGGCACAATAGTTCTCCCACCATTCTCGCAATGTACCTTCAAGCCGGTGAGTGGCATATGTAACCTTCTCGCGATCATCACAACGGGTGATAGCGAGCTTCTTTCCATGGAACGTAACCACCATCCGCGCCCAATGGCTCGGAGGAGTTAGAGAAAGTGGGCGGATGGGTCCTTAGAAACTCGCCACTGGACCGAGGAAACACTGGGGTGGAGGAGGCGTGGGCGTGGCACCGCTGGTTGTTCCGATTCATCATTGCGAGTAGGGCAAGAATGGTCCGATTCTCACGATTCATCATCCGAGTCATGTTCGTGATCGTAGAGCTCATCACCGCGTCTGGCCGCCATGAATTGACTCAAACCTCGTCTGCAGACCGCGGCTCGGGAAGACGGGCATTGGTGCTTGAGTCTCATCCTCGCTCGCGAGTTGCGGTCCGAACCATCTGCGACAAAGCTTCACCTGTTTAATAGACGAGAAGAAGAAAGCAATTTAGATGCGAGGAAAGCACTGAGATGAGCGAGAAACAAGGAGATAGATGGATCAACCTAATGCGACAAAGTTGGTTTTACCCAACGAACGGATAGCCTGGAAAGCTATCAAGAAGCAAACAAGAAAGAGACACTTAAGCACAAAAGCACTATTACGCAGACTAAACGAATCTAAAACTAGGGAGGCAACTACCAATCTAATCTTTACTGAGGGTCAACTTGAACAGATCATGGATCTTGAGCTTCCAAGACTTCCATTGCTTGATCTTGAAGGGCTCGATCCTAGGGATAATCCAGAGATGAGAGAGTCAAATTTAAATTTGAAAACCAAGTTCCAGAAAAGATAAGATGAAAGAACTCAAGAATGATATAAGAGGGTAAGATGAGAAGAAAAGAATAGAACAAGGCGAGAAAGAATGTAATAAGATGAGAGAAGAATTTCTAGTCAACTTAATTGCTTGGTTTGATTTAGAAAATATATTTTGAATTTTTGACTAAGACGACTAATCTAACTAAAGGCTACGCCCTACAATGATATGGCTCGATATTATCTCTTTGTCGGGCCCCGGTGTCACACAACCCCGAGACCCTCTGTGCATACCAAGCTAGTCCCATGATCAGTAGCTAGCTCGCACAGTTGCAACAATGACGTAATCATAACCATTCAACAACGAACTAATGAAGCGCATAAAGTAATATTAATTAAAATAGCAAAGACCTTATGGTCAAGGTTCTACAAAAGTCGCCTCACGTGGCTTAGCAACAACAGAGTATCCGCAATGAAATCTCAAAATACGTGGAGCCCAATCGACATGCCCACAGCAATCGAGTGGAGGACGTGACCTAGTTCGCGAAGTCTTCAAAGTAGCCTTCTTCAGAGAACACAATATTTCCCGATTCTTCTGTGATCGATCAACAAAGGGCATAAAGCCGTGAGTACATAAAGTACTCAAGAAGTCGAGAGAAATGTATGCACATAGTATTCATGACGTGCTTAAGCAAGGATGGCTTTATGGTTAAATTGCGTAAAGCAAGTTTAATAAGAATTACATTAATTAGATTGCAAAGCGTGATTTTAAAAGAATAATACATAGATAACCAAGTTCTTTTGAATCAAACAAAGGAACATCCTGCTCACTTCCCAACCATTCCAACCAAACGCTTCTATCGAACCACACCACATTTTTGAAAATGCTACCCTTTGCGAAATCACTGTGCATGTCCGTAATCGGGACACGGCTATTCGAATAGAATTTTTAACACTCGCAGAGGTTGTACAAATTTTACCCACAAGAGATAAATCACTTGTAATGTCCGTCTGACACACTTCCGAGGGTGTGCGACTAAGTGACTATCACAAGGCCTTTACAAAGTTCCATTTTGCCTCGGCTCGCTCGCTAAGGTTTTGCTATCACAAATTTCTCTTGCGCCAATAATCAACCCTAACAGTAACCGACTCAAAACTTCCCTAATTAGTTGGCCAGTCCGTCCCATACCGGACTTGTGGTTGCACGAGGTGGCCCGATCAATGACTTGCAAAGTTAAGTCCTTAGTTGGTCGCCGCACAAGTCTACCACAACCCAATGTGCATCACACACCCACTCTAGCTTCCTACCTCAAGCCCGAGCATAAATCATTTTTGTTCATTCCCGACCAAATAGCAATCCTCGCCATGGCACAACATCTTTTAATAAAAGTGGCCTCACACCACTGCTCCATAGTTCCATTAGTCAAATTTCATTAATCATTGAACATGTGATCGAAAGTCTCATGTAACTAAAGCAAGACTAAGCAATACTACGCCCCAAGTTGGTATACAATTATGTCCAACTAGCATTAACCATCCTAAGGTGTCCAAGGATATATGTCATTCAAGGAGACATTTCATTTTCAATTCATCAAGGAGGCATAATGGCAATTTGGTAATTATCTACTCCCAAAACCATTTTTAATAAAACTAGCCATGCATGATAATTTGAAGCAATATACTTTTGTAAAAGGGGTTCATCATGGTCAAAGGCTCACGACTTGCCTTCGCTGACGAGGAGCGGTCTTCTGGTCGTTGGTCAAGAAATCTTCCAAACGCCTAATCTACACGTGCGAGAATAGCAACAAATAAATAAAACAGCACCAAATGAACTCCAAAAATTGCAAAACCAGAACCAAATGAAAGAGGCTGAATTTATATGAATTTAGAAATTTGGATCACCCAAATCGGAGTTCGGATGTGAAAGTTATGGCCAAAAGAAGTTGGAAAATCACATGAAATGATAGATTAGGGTTTTTGATTTTCAATTTATTTTTCTATTGAAAATCCAGAAATGCGCCAACAAGACACGCGACGCTGCTACGCTGCCGCCACGCCGGGCCGGCGCCGACGCCAAGGCCGACCCGGCCGACGCAAGGCCACGCTTGGCCGCCCGCGGGTGAGAGAGAGAGAGAGGAGGCGGCGGTGGCGGAGCCGAGGAGATGACGGCGGCGCGCCGGGGAACGGCGGCGACGACGAGGAGGAGGGGGGGGGCAGCGCGGTGGCGGGCCGAGGAGAGAAAAGAGAGGGAGAGGGGAGATGAACCGGCAGATGATAATAGCGAGGAGGTCGCGCGCGGCGGAGGCGCGAGGAGAGGCATGGGCGCGGCGTGGCGCGCGGCGAGGCGAACATGGGAGAGAGAGAGAGAGGTGAGACCGAGGCGGCGGATTCGCGGGCGTGGGATTCATGCGCGCGACGTGGGAGAGAGAAACAATGCGCTTGGCGAGACGACGAACAGGCGCCGTCCGATTTCGATCGGACGGTGGGGAGTGAGGGAGGCCCGGGCGAAAGGAAGCGGCCGGATCTCGATCCAACGGCCAGAAACGGCGAGGCGGAGCTGCGGTGACGTGGACGCGCGAGGAACGTCCAATGAGGATCGGGCGGCTAAGGTGAAGAGGCGACGCGCAAGAACGGAACGGCGGATGGAGATCCAACGGCCAGGAGCTGAGGGCGCGCGCGGGAGCGGGAGGCGGGCCGGCGGAGCGGAAGAATAGTGATGGGCCGAAGAGATTCGGCCCACGCACAGTTGAAGGATTTAAAATTCATTTTTGATTTTAGAAATTCAAATAAATAAAAAGGCAATTTAGAAAATAGCAAATAGAGTCCAAAAAATTCTAGAAAAATTCACAGAAATTACTTAAATTATTCTAGACTTAATAAAAATACTTTAAACTTTAATTTTTCTTTTTCTTTTACAAATAGAATAATTTTTAATTTCGGGTAAAATGAAAATCAATTTCTAAAATCCAATAAACCCAAGAAAATTCTTAAAATAATAATTTTGATTTTAAATTCCAGAAAAATCAATTAAACCAACTTTAATTTAATTGAAGTTTGATTAATTCATATTAAACTGCAAATGGATTCTGAAATTTCAAAATTAAGCTTTTGGCCAAAAGAAACAAATGGTTCTCTTTTAAAATTTTCAAAAACTCCGAAAAACGGGACGCTACAAAACCCTTGGCTTCAAGTTCGTCCAATTGCTTTTCAATTCTACCAATTCCCGTGCATTCATTCTGTAGGGCCTTTTGAAAATTGGCGTTGTTCCCGAAATTAGGTTGATAACAAATTCTACACCTCTATCTATGGGCATACTTGGTAATTCTCCAGGGAATACATCTAGAAAATCCCTTACTACTAGTATGTCTTTTACTTCCTTTACTTGAAGTTTGGCCAAGCTAAGGTTAGATGATTTCGGTCAGGTTCTGATTCCGAAATATTGTAGTCGGGTCCCGTCGAGCTTTCTGATTAAGGCTTGTTTGGATTCGCAATCTATATTTACCGTGTGGGCGGATAGCCAATCTATACCTAGAATTACTTCTAGGCCACTTAAATTGATTATAAAAAGGTTAGCCAACAACTTGGTATTGTGAATTATAATGGCTTGCTCCTTTCTAATTGATGTCACATGTAACATTCCAGCTGGTGTACTAACTCTCATGGATTTTTTTCCAATGGTTTAGTGTAGGACCTAAAGGCGATCGAGGGGGTGAATAGGCGCTTTCACAACTTTCTCGCCTAAATCAAATTCAACACGAACTTTACTCCTTTAGCTATGAAAGCTAAGAAGATCAGTAAGCACACAATGAAGCCTTGTGCCGAATTCGATAACCCCCGACAACCACACGACACAAAAGTGGAGACTTACACTCAAAGGGTTGATTCGGGCACAGCGGTCGACCGCTACCACGGGCGGTCGGACCGACGGTCAACCGATGGTCCGACCGAGAACTAATCGGCGGTCGGACCGGTGGATCATGGTTCGACCCGTAAGCAGCCGTACGAATATCTGGTCGATCGCCGCTGAAACACCTCTTCGACCGGTTCACCCAAGATCAAAAATCCACCCCAAATCCAAAACAAAATTTGATCCAACTTTTGATTCAACCAATGAAACTTGACTAAATTTCGAGCACACCTCCCTAATGATATTGGAGACCTATTTCTAGCGACGATCCTTCAGATCCACTTCGCAGAATCGGTCTCTCAAGGATTTAACAAAGAAGTGCACAAACCCTAGAAATATGAAAAACTTTGATTCAAGACTTGCTTGTGGATGGTCTAGATGATTCTAGGAGTACTCCCACACATCAAAGTAAGACACAAAGGGTCAAAAGACCAAGTTTAAACACTTGAATCAAGGAAGCACCAAATTCATCCAAATGAGAGAAGAACACAAAGAGGAGACAAATGATCTCTCAAGCAAGCATCACAAGATTGATTGATCTCACAAGATGCTTACAAAGCCACTCCAACAAGGAGGACAACAGGTCACCAAGGAGGAATCACAATCTCTCCCTCTCTTCCTCTCCAAACCCTAACCCTAGAAAAAGGAAGGGGCAAACCAAATGGAAGCTTCAAGGGGGTTTTACATCTCCCCCCTTCTATTTATAGGAGAGGACTAGGGTTTCACTTTTGGGACCCACTCACACATGGGACCCACACACAACATCTGTTGAAGCAATCGCCTGCTTCACCACGTGTAGGTTGATCAGCGGTTCTCATCGACGCCAAGCCTCTCTTGTCCGAATCCCATCGGAACCTCCCAGACTCGCAGACCGATATCCGCACCGCCGATCCAACCAAACCGCACCAACCACCCGCTCGATCCATCTTGCCCATCTCGCACCATGCTTGAGTCACACGACCTCACCCGCATCCATGATTGTTCCGACCTCGCTCTCCAAGCGTAGTCCCGATCCACTCACCGCTGACGCCGACCGCAAGCCACCGCACAAAGAATAGACAAACAAATCGCTTCCGGAACAAGTTCTTCACAACTTGACCCACGTTAGCTCCGCAATGCAATATACATCAATAAAGCATTGATAACCAAACACAAACCACATTGAAACCACATCAATGCAAACTTGGCTTACCTCCAAGTCATCGCCATCGACACCCCATAAGGCTTGGGCCCGACCGATATCAGTCGGGCCGGACCGCTCAGAACATCCCAAATTTCGAGCTTTAAAAATCTTTTAAATAGTGGTAGTGAGAAAATTC
Organism: Hsuehochloa calcarea; assembly: GCA_036346395.1. Taxonomy (NCBI): domain Eukaryota; kingdom Viridiplantae; phylum Streptophyta; class Magnoliopsida; order Poales; family Poaceae; genus Hsuehochloa; species Hsuehochloa calcarea. Next base: position 50,697,661 of record CM070610.1, on the reverse strand, counting down.
ACCATTTGGATTTATTGGAATATTAATTTAAAAGCTTAATATGGACTTTAAGGACAAATTGATTTAATGTGCTTAATCCCAACATCAACAATTGTCAAAACTATTTTATTTAGATTCTATATGCTTGGATATATTTTATAGAATTTTCTGGAATTTTTCCAAAGTCTTTGCTATTTTCTATGGGCTAATTGTATTTTCTGGATTTATTAAAAGAAAACCTATTTTAATTCTTTCGAATGATCTTGGGCGAAGCCCAACACTATTCCATCACACCAAATTTCACCCGCCACGCTTGCTTTCAACCGTTGGATCGCCATCGCACGGCCCGCTCGCTCGTATTCGCTTCCTCGCCTCGCCGACCAAGGCCCGCGATCGAGTCGCCGCCTCCGCGGATCTTCTTCCTCCTCAAGCGTGCGTCCGCCGCCATTACCGAGAGCTTCACTCCCGCACGACAACGGCAATTCTCTCATCGATTTCTTGAGCCGACCCCACCAAATCGTGTTCCTGTTATTCCATATCCGCTCCAAACCAAATCAAACCCCGAATCGGTTTCAATCTCCGAAAATTTTGGAATTCAAAACCCATTGCTTTCGACCCGAATTGGGGTTTCAAATCTCGCCTCCGAGCCTATAAGTACCCCCATAGCACCGCTCGACCTCCGCAACCCTTAGCCGCCACTCGCCGCCTGACGCCTCTAGCGCCGCCGATTTCAAGCTTTAGGGTTTTCGCCGAGCTTTTCTCCGGTGGATTGCGCCATTGCCGTCGTCGCTTTGCTCCACCGATCGCACCGCTAGATCGGCAAGTCTCGTGCTACCTCGTGCGCACTCCTCGTCGCCGAGCATCACGAGCGTCCGTCCGACAAAACCAAGGTTTTCTCCGGCTTTTTCCTCGCCGCGGCCACCACCGCCGCTTCGACCATTGGTAAGGTACCATCGGTGCGCATAACCTGTGGAACCTTCGTACCTTTGTCACCGGCGACTCGCCGCCAATCGCCGGCGAGCCTTGGTCCCGAGAGCGCCGCTTCCCGTGCGTCGTTAGCGACCACGCCAACGCCCGTCACCTCTAGCGCTTGGTGTCATCTGCGTGGCCGCCACATCGGCTGCGGTGGCTCACCACCGCCAAATTCGTGGCTCTGAACCCGGCCACCGTGAGCCGAGAGGTCGATGGTCCCACCGCCGCCTAATTTAAATTTAATTTTTTTCGAAATTCTACGACGCAAGCATTGCGCAATAATTCGATTTTCCTTTATAAAATAATTCGGAAATTCAAGAAAATCCAAATTAGGGTTTAATTGATTTTCAAATCTTCCAAAGCCCATATCTTTTGCATCCAAGTCCAATTGAGCCCATTCAAATTTGTAAATTCATATAAAATTAAGATCTATTTAATGGTGAATTTTATTTAATTTTTGAGTTTATTTTGCCTCTGTTATTTATTTGTTTTGTTTCTTTTGTCTCGCTTTGCGAGTAGACGCGATACTTCTGGGAATTTTGCGTAAGAAGGAGCACCTCAAGACCAAGACCAATATCTAGATCTATTCCAAGGCAAGTTATACCTTTGATCATATTGAACCCGCTTTTCAAAATACTTTGTTTCAATGTATTGCATTCTATTTCAAGTATTTATTTAAATGCTTTTGGGTGTAGTTATTAATCCAAATTGTTATGCCACCTTGTCTATTGTATGCCATGATCTTTTGTCACCCTAGGTTGGTTCATTATTAGTTGGTATTATCGTAGCACCAACGTGGGTTGGTTAGATACGATTAGACCGCTTAGCCATGCCACGAGTCATCATTTCATGTGAGAGTTGCAATTATAAAATTGACTAAGTGATTATGGAACCGTGATGAAACTGTGTGTCTGGTGTGCTATTACTCGTTGATGGCATGTGTTGCACTTAATCAACGAGGGTGGGAAAAGATTTGACCGAGGCAAGTGGTGGATTCTGTGAATGGTGGAGCTGTGTGCTTATTAAACTTTGTGATTTGGGATAAAATCGAAGTCTTGCCTTGGTCAATTAAGGACTTAACTTTGTACGCCATTGAACTGGCCTTCACTCAGACGACCACATGCCTAGTATGGGTCGGGCCTCGACTTAGTAAGTTATGGAGTCTTGACATTGACAACTAAGGTTGTATTTAAGCTATGTGATGGGTCGGAGGTGTGATATGTCACATCGCGGACGGTTCACGCATCCTCGTCCAATGGTGTGTGTCGCTCCAAGGGTCAGGTGTACAAATTGATGGCGTAAAGCACACCAGAGTGTCATTGTTTGAGATAAAGTTTCAAAGGTTTTGTTATGGTCATGATCGCTACACCGATTGTATCGTGTGGTAAAGTGTACAAACTCGCAGAGTGTTTAAATCAATCTATTCGAATAGCCGTCCTCTGCTATGGACATGCTCGGAATTTCACACGAGGGGTAGATTTTATAAAACAATTGGAAAGGGTCACCGTGTGAGATAACTTGTTCAATTGCAGAAAGAACTTGATTAGACTATGTGTACTTTGTGAAATCAATTGTTAACTTATTATTGTCTATTTGTTTTGAATTATGCTTTCAATCTATTATTTGTATTCAATTGCAAATGTTGCATTTCTGCAAAATAACCACAGAAGCCATTCCTTTGGAATAAGCCATCATGTATAAATGCATTCTGTGGTATGACTCATGAGTACGGTGTGTACTCACTCTTGCTAAACAAATCAACGTATGGAGGAGTCGTCTTTGCTTTTGAAGAAGAGTTCTACGAAGGTTGAGCGTTAGGGTCTTCATCCCACGCTTGTTCGTGGTAAATTGATGGGAGCCACCGGATTTTATTTCGTTTCCGCTGCAGTTTATTTCTTTATTGTCAGCCTTGCATGGCTTAATAAATGTAAAACTCGACCGTAAGGTCCCAACAGTTAATTGTTATTTAAAGGTACTCGTTTATTCTTATATTCGTTGTATGGATGTGATATTTCATCAATGTTGACACTGTGTGCACTAGCGTGATCCTGGGACTAGTGCAGAATACACAGAGGGTCCAGATTTGCATATTTGGGTCCCGACACGCTCCCACAACGGCGGTCGGACCGCCCCAAAGGACTTAGCCAAAATTCCAGCTTGAAAATCCGAAACCTTCTGGAATTTTCAACTCAATAGAACTTTTGACTGGGAGCTCCAAAAAAGATGAAATCACATCCAGGAGACTCCCCTCACCTGCCTACACAACCTATTTTTGGATTAGCTCCAAAAACCAATTTTAGGTCAGACCGGTCCGACCGCCACCATCGCCGGCTCCGATCAGTCCCACAAGCGGTCCGATCGGGCCCTGACAACGCCGGGCCGACCGCTGTGGTCTCGACAAAGATGAAGCAAACCCCGAAAACGCGAGATTTTGCAAACCAACAAAGCCATTGCCAATTGACTCATCATCCTGAGATCGTGCACATATCCTCACGATATCCACATTTAGATGTTAGATTGTTCTTCAATAGGAATTTATGAGATATAAAGGAGTGAGTTGCTCCAAGGTAAAAAAATAATAGTACCCACAGATGGTGGAATCAATAGCTTACCCGTAATGACATCAGTGGCTACTCCAATCTGCTCTGCGGTCATGTGGGTCTCGCAGGCTAGTCCTCCTCTTCCAGCTCCTCCCATGACCGATTGGTTGCCCCTGGGCTGATTCAGGCGGTTGATCTGTGGGGGCGCTGGGGCAGGTAGTCTTGGCACATAAGCTGGTTACGGTGGGGTTCCAGATGTCCTCAGAAGATGGGGGCATTCTACTTTACAATGTCCAGGATTCCCACAATGGAAACATGCATTTGTGCCTCTCAGGAAATCCTTTGTCAAATGGCTTCCTCCACACTTCACACATCTCAGTGCTATTGCAACTGGTTGCTGCTAGGCTGTGGGTCTCTAGAAAGATGGGTTGAAGGGTCTCAGCCTGGGTGATCCATATTGAGGTGGTGGTGGTTGCGGCATGTGGGGACGAGGCCAATGAGTAGGTGGTGGACGGTGGTATGTCTTGGCTTTCTTCCTTTGCTCCTCGGTCAGGATAGAGTGCTCATTTTCCAATATTATAGCTCTATTGACCAAGTCCTGAAATTCGACGATTTTGTGTATGGATAGAAGCATCTTAAGATAAGGGTGCATTCCATCCAGGAATTTTTCTATCTTGTTTTCTTCGGTGTCTATATCAGCTGGAGCATAGCGGGAAAGTTCATTGAATTGACTAAGATACTCTATCATCTTTCTCCCTCCTTGTGTTAAAGTTCTAAACTCTCGCTTTTTGAGAGACCATGTGAGAGGTCCTCCACTCTGAGTGATGAGTATTTGACAAGTGTGTTGATTAGATTGAGAGTTGAGGTTTTCGCTTGGATTGTTTCGGTCGAGTCAGGAAATCGAACTACCGTGTGTATGGAGCGGAAGTTCCGATTAATCTAACTACCGGTGTTGAAAATAGGATCTTCCGATTTATCCGGTTTTGCTTCGGTGAAGGAAATCGGAACTTCCGCATATGGGGTAGCGGAGTGTCCGATAATACGGGTATTGAGATTCCTCCGAGACGAAAATCGAATAGAATTTTTGGACGCATGGATGTTCAAGATCGGAAGTTCCGCAGCGGTAAGCACGGAACTTCCGATAATTCGACAAGTGCGGATAGTTCGAAATCGGAACTTCACGTGGTAAAATGCGAACTTCCGATTATGTCCGTAATCGCGCGAGAGAAGGTTAAATTGTGATTTTGATTTTGTATGAGTTTGAGTCTTATACAAATATTGATGCTATGATATTGTGCAATGCTATGTGATGTGTTTTTGTCCGTGTTGACTGCAGGCATCAAGATGGAGTCGTGGCGAGACACGTGGACCGGACTAGGCGCCGGAGGCGTTGAGGTCGAACGGCCGGGATGTGTCAAGACGGCGTGAATCTTGAAGCGGTTGCGTAGTCGTGCGCACAAGGTGTACGGAGGCTTCGTAAGGTGCGCAAGGGGCGAAAGGGTCTTTTCGCAAAGCGGCAAAGTGGAGGCGCCTGCTCGGGTGTAGCGGGCTTAATGGGTTGGAGGCCCATTAGCCAAGGCTATAAATAGGGAGAACCTCGGGTTAGGGTAAGACCTTTGGTGAGAAAATTAGGTTAGCTCTAAAAGGATTTGTTTTGCTTTTTGAGAGCTTGTTGAGAGGGAGAGTATGATCTGAAATCTTATGTAATCATTCCTCTATGTTTCCATCTGTAAACATTTGATATCTATCAATGAAACTCTGAGTTTTGATTACTTGTTTATATCCTCTTCCTTCTCTCTGCTCATGTTGAATAGCTAGGGTTTTGATGTATCTCTTGATTCGCCTTATGAAATAGCTTGAATCTTCATATCTAGAATCGCTTTGATATTGCTAATCTATTATCAAAGTTTCATAAGTCGAGAATCGAGAATCGTGCATATTGTGAGTTTTGGTCTTTCTTGCCCCTTCTCAAGAAACCGCTTTGGCTCGATTTTTGAATCTTTGTTTGCGATTCTTCTCCATGAGGTCAAGATGTTGTTTAGGATGATATCCCGTGAAACTTGACCGAGAAGAGCATTCAAGATTTAGCACTTTGGATTTTGGGAAAACCCGAGCATATCGTTCTTGGTCAGACAATCGAACTTCCGATTGTCCAAGGCGAATTATCGCAGCGGAACTTCCGAGATCAACCCCGAACTTCCGGAGTGCGGAACTATCACGTAAAATCTAACGTCCGATTTCTCGAATACCTGAAACTTCGTTTCGCTTCTCTCGATTTTGCTTCACTCTTCTTTAGATATCCAGAGGACCTTGTAGGTCTTATTTAATTACAAAGAAAGGGGAGTTATTAATTTTAAAGCACCATTCACCCCCTCTGCTGCCATTTCGGTCCTTCAATTGGTATCGAGCCTGTTAGCTCTTCTTGATAGATCTTAACCGTCGGTTGAGCCATGGCAACTGACAAGTATTCCACCAAGCCTCCGCTTTTGATGGTCCGATTACCCTTCCGAAGAGCCGAATGGAAACTTACATCCGTGCTCGTGGGTATGCCATCCGGAGAAAGGTGAAGGTCGATTTGTCGTTCTCGCCGATGAGAACATCAATGCTGGAAACATGGCCGATGTTGAGGCAAATGCTAAGGCAAGGAACATAATCATTCAGGGTTTGAGTAGAAGTGAGTTTGATCGTATTTCTCATTTGATTTCTGCTTATGACATCTGGGTGACCCTCGATGCATACCATGAGGGCACCACTCGATTAAGACTGCTCGACAAGACCAGCCTTCAAGCGAGAATATAGTAAATTTGAAATGCTTGTCGTGAATCTTTAGACGAGTGCTTTTCGCTTTTCACAAAATCTTGAGCAACCTCCGAGCGGTCGGTCTTACATACCCCGACTCTGATAACGCCGATGATGCTTTCGCACTTGATCTTCGTGTTTGGGAGATGAAAGTGACTACCATCAAAGATAGCACGACCTCTCGACCTCGACTCTTGATGCGCTTTACTCGCCTCAAGACTCACGAGATTGACATTGTCTCTCAAGGTCAAGTCACAATGATGGCTTTAGTCACCGATCCCACTTCGGATCTTCTTCTCGAGTCGACACGGGTTCTCCCTAGTCGCTCTCGTGACATAACCGATGATCGCTAGAGCAACTTGAGGATGAATAGCCTAGCCCTCCTAGCTCTAAGTTTTCCCATGCTTACAAGAGGAGGAGGGATGGTAAGAGAGGAGGTCCTGTGATTTGTTTCGAGTGTGGTGGCCCCAACCACATCCGAGCAAACCGTCCCAAGCTTGGGAAGGGCAAAGGTGACTATGGCGGTCCAAGCAAGAACGACTACATCGACAAGAACCGCAACACGAAGCCCTCAAAGACTGACCAAGGCAAGAAGAAGTTCCGCAACTTTGGGAAGGCTAAGAAGTTGCTCCATCGCGTCCTCACCGCCTCGACGAGCCGGACACCAACCGAGGTGGAGGGGTGGAGTGACGATGATGGGAAGGATGATCATGATCCCAAGGACGACGGCAAACTTCTCCCAAGATGTGCTTCATGGCCCTCTGGGCGAATCGAGCGACAAATGAGCAGCATCTGACTCGACGAGGTTAGTCCCACTTACGACCAGCCTTAATGATGCTTTTCTTAAGCTAGGAAGATTTCATGCTAAGTCTAGGGCTAAGTGTTCCGTGTTGGAGAAGGAAGTAGTTAGACTATCACGGAGCTTACTCTACTTACATCCGCTCCCTCCCGTGATGAATGTGACACATGCCGTGCTTTGATTGATGATATGGAAAAACTAAGGACCTTACATGATAGTGTGTCCTCCGAACTTGACATGATTAAGGTAGAGAACATTAGCCTTCTTGTCAATTAGAGATGAGTAGGATAGCACCTCCTTCATCCACTACTGTTGAGGCTATCGCTTGCACCTCATGTGAGGTTAAGGACAATTCGCTTAGAGGTCTTTATACCATGTTTGCTTGATCCGCCTCAAACTTGTGAAAATTGTAATAATCTCAAGATGAACCTAAAACGGCAGATCACAAAATTGTTGAATTTCAAGTCGCGCTTACTAGAGCCTCGTTGTTTCTTGTTTAAACTGTCCCTAAGTTAATCAATAACTAGAATCAGATTCAAGCAGCTTCAAGAAATGATTGATCACAATAACAAATTGGCTCAAGATGCTTCTAAGGACCTTGTTAGCTCACCTTGCAATCATTGTAATAAACTAAAATGTGATTTGGTTGCATTGGATGAAAATGTGTGAAGCTAACTAAGGACCTTCTAGAGACACAATCATCCGCTTGTATTGTGTGTGCCGGGAAGAAGTCTAAGGGTTTGGTAGAGACGCCTAGTAACGTGAACCAATCTGCTAGCGAGAGGACTGTCCCCAAAGTCTACCGTGCGTGCACAAGCCAATCTTTCCTCCGTTGTTGGTTCTTCTTCTCCCCTTACCTTCTTGTCCCTTCTTCCCCTCGCTTCTTCTTGCACCTCTCTCTTCGGGAGTGTCAAGATCTTATGAACACTCTCGAGAGGTTTGTAGGAGGCAAGAAGAAGCTCAATCTCATTCTAGACAAGTCTAAAATTTGCAGATTTAATCGTGGTCTAGGATATGATATCCGTGAGGATATGAGGAAGCATCCACCGCCGTGCTCAAAACCATAGCACTGTGTGTGATCAAGACTAAGCCTGTGACTCGAAAGTCAATTTTAAGTCACAGGTTTTGTTCAAAGGATTTCGACAAAGAAGGTGATTCCACCGCAGCGGCCTCCTCGTAGGCGGTATCATTGCACCTTTTGTCGTAAAGATGGACATTTAGTTGATCATTGCTTCAGCGCGCCAAGATCGCACAGAGACCGTGTTGAGTCTCTTAGGCACATCTGTGGTCACCCCGGATCTTGAGTGCACCTAAGACCAACACGAGGTCTAGATTTGTTCCATCCGATAGTTTTGGGCAAGATCGAGGACTTGGTTTTTCCGAAGTTTCATCCTCATGCTCCCTTTGGTCGTAATCTCCGCGCCCCGAGGGTAGATCTCGCTTTTCCTTTCGAGATAGCTACTCATGGCGAGATCAAGATGTTATCGCACTTCGACTCGCTTCTTTCATAGCAATGGATCCAAAGAACAGTCGAGATCTTTGACTTGTTGAGTGACAGAGAGCGAGGGTAGATAGAGGTCGGTTTTGCTTGACTACTTCATCTGCTCACCGTGTTACTCAAGATTGGGTGCCAAAATCTCTGCTGATTCACCCCAAGATCGAGACTTTACTGCTTGACTCGTGGTCGCCGGCCGGGAAGGGAAAGGTCCGGATTGTAGACTCGGTTGTTCACGCTATATGACCGGTGAGTCCTGCTGGTTTTCTTTCCTAGCCCGCGCTCCAGTGATGAGACGATCACCTTCGAGATGCTTCATTTGGGCGCCATCGCTAAAGGTACCGTGAGCATTAATGATTCTTTTATTTTAAAAGATGTTGCCTTAGTAAGTAAGCTGCAGATAATCGCTTTCGCCTCTCACCACCGATGACGGTTTCGAGGTGAGCTTTAAGAAAAACAATTGCAAAATTCTTGATTCTTCTGTAGTCTAGTTTATGGATTTCGATATGGGAGGATCTTTTGTGCTGATTTTTCCGGATCTTCCGTGATCCTCTCCGATGTTTAATTGCTTCAATCCCGTGATTTGACTTTCTCGCATAGGAGACTTGGTCATATAGGATTTGATCATCCGACCTTGAAAGTTAGCGCCACGATCTTGTTGGACCGTAAAGGCGACTAGAGGGGGTGAATAGGAGCACGCCACTTTTTCACAAATTATGAACTCAATACAATTTCACTCCAAAGAGCTATTAGAAAGCTATGAAGATCAATATACCAAGACAAATGAAGACTAGTATTGAATCCAATAAAACCCCTAAGCAATGCGACAATAATCAACTAAGAATCAAAGCAACACAAGTATCGCGGTCCGACTCAGAGTGAACCGGTTGGACCGATTGTCGCGGCGGTCGGATCATTGTTATATCAAGGCGGTCGGACCGCCCAAAATCGGTCGGACCGGTGGTGATGGGCGGTCGGACCGGCAGCCTACGTAACCGATCCAAACAAGAAAATCACCCGATGACGGTTGCAATTAGGTCTAACTTTTGATTCTCAACTCCAAACTTCATGAAACTTTGCACACACCTTCTCTATGCTATTGAGGACCTATTCCAATCGAATATTATGATAATTCTTGAACGATCTTGAGCAATTGTCAATTGATTAATGTAAGGTCTAAAACCGCAAGAACGAAAACTTGATCCTAAAGCTTGTTCGTGAGAGATTGATGATCAAGATGATGCTAGATAGATTCACACATATCACAGCAAGCTAATTCACGGAAAGAATCAATCACAAACTCGCGGATCAAAGAAAGCCCTAAAAACACGAAATTGAAAGCAAGAACGAAAAGAGACTTATCTCAAGCAAACCTTGCATAGATTGATTTCGTGATTGATGCCGGATTACATCCACACCATCATGGATCAAGAGACAATCAAGGATCACGAAATTCACCACAAACCATCAAGAGCCCTAGCCTCCACCTCAACTCCCTAAAGACAATTAGGTTTTGAAACATAAAAAAGCGAGAGAGAGAGAGGTGCAGCCACCATCTCCTCCTATTTATAGTGGAGGCCTAAAACTCTTAGGGTTTGACTTAATTGGGCTCCGCAAGGCCCACTAACAAACGGGTCACACACGCACGCTTCGCGGCGCCGTTTTAACCTTTTGACCTAAACCGCTTCACCATGCGCCATGGATTCGCCAATAGGTCACCCTTGTCCATCTTGTGTCACGCTTGAGTCGTTGACTCACCCGCATCGCCGATCGCTCGACCTCAACTCTTCAAGTCTAGTCCCGATTCTCCTCGCCGCTGACCGTCGCTGACCACCAAGCTACCCGCACAACCACGCATAAGAAAACACGATTCGGGAACAAGTTCTTCACAACTTGACCCATGTTAGTCAAAACATGCATCATGCAAATCATATGCCATGAAACCAATGACTTTGACCTAACAAAACAACATCGCCACGGTTGGCCGACGCTCAGTAGTTTCGGCCCGACCGCCCAGTGAGCTTGGCCGATCGCTTCCATGGCTTGGCCGGACCGCCTCCTCGTGAGCGGCCGGACCGCCTTTAGACTTAGCCAAATTCAAGCTCCCAAAATCCAAACCTTCGAAACTTTAAACCAATAGAACTTTTCACCGAGGCTCCAAAAATCATGAGACCAAGTGCATTGGGATCCCTTACTTGTCTACAACACCTATTTTTGGCCCACTGATTTGAACACTTTTGGTCATCGCCGTCCGATCGCTTCAGATGGCCGGTCCGACCGATATGGGACCGGCCGGATCATTGCAAGGACCGGCCGGACCGCCGAGCAAGAAGCTCAGAACTTTGTCGAAAACGCGTGAAACGACAAACCGTAAACGCCATTGCCAATTGTCACATCATCCTAAGATCCGAGCATATCCCCATGAAATCCACAATCTCCCTTGATGAACACATTGGCAATTATCCGTAAAATGTAAGTAAGAGGTTTGAAAACGAAGTTTACTCGCAGCTGCACAAAGGCACAACTTGGTCCATAAGCAAGAAAAAGCAATGAACATGACCAAGCCGCATCGTAATAGTATAGGCATGTGAGACAAGGCAAAAGAAAGCATAAAACTTTGATTTTAAAAGGGTCAAAATTCTCACATGAGGTCCATATGAAAGAACAATTGTTCAATTGACCTATGATCATTGTGAGTATAAAAGAATGCAATTCAAGTTCGTAATATTCAATAAGACAATAAGAATGCAACTCAAGAACTCCCCTCACTATGATCATCAAATTTCAAATTTTCGCCCCCCTTTGTATAAACTTCTCCCCAATCTTCTCATTAACACATCTTCTCCAAATAAGAGTAGCAAAGAAATATTACACATCTTCTCCCAAAGAAATATCTTTCATTTAACACATCTTCTCCCCTTTGACAATGGATTCATCAAGGAATCACGCCTTCCTCTCATCCAGAATAACAAATAGAGAATAAAGAAAGAAGCGTAAACAAAAGAAGCATAAAGAGGAATATGCATGAAGTGCAATGGAGTGGCTTCAATTTTTGTATTTTTCAATTTTTGATTACAAGAAGCTTTGGAGATTACCCAAAAGAACAAGCTAGTATCTCTAATATTGCACAAACAAAGATATCAAGCCCGATAAATACTAGCAAGATCATGGTAAGACATATATATCAAAGCTAAGCACAAAGGCTCAAAAGTAAAGCAAGAGATTTGATCAATTTAAGCAACGCTCAAATTCAAAGAAGTTCATCAACAGGATCCTAAAGTGAAATTGGCCATGTCAAATGTCAAAGTGAGATCAAAATCTAACAAAGACCACATTAAGAGTCAATCAAGTCCCGTATTGAATCATTTTGCTCAATATTTTGTAAACGCCCATTTGTCAACATTTTTCTCATTTGCATTGAATATTGAAGTTGACTAATGATCTAACTTAGTGACAAGATCCTCGACTAGGAGCCATCCACAAACTCATCCTAAGCTTCACCAAAAGTTGATTAAAGGTATATCTTAGTAAAGAAGATCCCGGACTAGGAGCCATCCACAAACTCTTTCTAAGCTTCTACCGGGCGACAAATCTTGAGGTTCATGTCATTTCGACAAGCAATTCCCCATGAGATCGTTCGTTCATCAAACTATCTCCAAGTTCATGTCATTTGACAAGGCCTCGTAAGAATAGTTTGGCACAATTTAAGCATAAGACAATCTTGATTTTCATTTTTCACAAGAGCAGCTTTTAGAATCTCAAGAACACAAAAGCTCAAGTAATGGTCAATTTTAGATCAAAGAGCTAACAAAGCAATTCGACAGGCCAATGTCACAAGAGGAGCACTAATTACGCAACTCGCTAAAACATCCACAAATTGCAATTTCTTAGTTTGAGTTGTTTAAAAGGTTCTAGCTCATATAGCAAAGACTTAGCTACACATGTAAAAGCATGATAATTCTAGCAAGTCAAAGAACTAGACATGACATTGAGCAAGAATTGAAATACAAAAGCTCTAAAGGGTAATAGGCAAAGCTTCATCAATTTTAAAAGATAAGGTAAAATCTTATATTACAATGCATTTTTTTTTTTGAATTTTTCATACCACTTGTTGTATTTTTCATATGAATGCAATATGACACAATGAGATGCAATTAAAAGCCTAAAATCTAAAAAGTTCAAAAGATCACTAAGTTCGTAAAAAGAACAATAAAAGATCAAAAGAACAAGGAAAGATAAGAAAAGATCAAACTCCCTCAAACCAACCCATAAGGATAAATTACCCTAACTCACTTCTTAAGGAGGAAAATCTGTTTGATCTAAAGGCTTGGTAAGAATATCCGCCAATTGAGCTTCTGACTCTACAAAGTGCATCACAATATCACCTTTTTCAACATGATCTTTAAGGAAGTGAAAGCGAATGTCTATGTGCTTAGTCCTAGAATGTTGCAATCGGGTTTTTAGCAATATTAATAGCGTATGTTATCACGTAAAAGAGGAACACTAGCAAAGTTTAACCCATAATCTTTCAAAGTGGACGCTATCCACAAAATCAAGCACAAAGAACTAGCAAAGAAGAACATACTCCGCCTCAAGAAGGGATTGTGCAATGTAAGACCGCTTAGAAGACCAAGATACAAGAGACGTGCCTAGAAAGTGACAGTGCTCGAGGTACTCTTCCTATCTAACCGACACCGCAAAATCGAATCAAAACCTCTAATGGACAAAGTCAAGAGCAGAATACCAAATGCCATATAAGAGGGTAGAGTGTAAATACCGAATATGCGCTTAACGGCTTGGCGATGGGAAGTTCTCGAGACGCTCAAATCTTGCACAAAGGCATACCGTGAAGTGAATGTCCGGCCTCGAGGCCACAAATACGTAAGGAGCCGATCATGTCATGCAGATCGCTGATCCACGACTTCTCCTTCCTCATCCGATCCAAAACAATTGAAGTTGCCATGGAGTGGAAATTGGCTTGCAAATACCCATGTTGAAGCGCTTGAGAAGATCTTTAGTGTACTTCGTCTGATGGATGAAAGTTCCTTCCTTGCATTGCTTGATTTGAAGTCCCAAAAGTAATTAAGCTCTCCCATCATACTCATCTCAAATTCCTAGACATAGTGTCGTAAAAGTCGAAACAAGAGCATTAGAGGAACCACCAAAGATAATATCATCCACATAAATTTGAGCAAGCAGAAGTCATTGTCACGCCTAAGAATGAATAGAGTTTTATCCACTTTACCCATCTCAAAATTATTTTTAAGCAAGAAGGTCTTAAGTCTATCATACTGTGCTCTAGGGGCTTGTTTAAGACCATACAATGCTTTAGATAGCTTGAAAACACGATTTGGATATTTAGGATCCTCAAAACCAGGGGTTGCTTAACATACACTTCCTCATCTATGAAACCATTTAAAAGGCACTTTTAACATCCATCCGATATAATTTAAAACCTTTGATGCAAAGAAATGCAAGGTAATGCGAATGGCTTCTAGTCTAGCAACAGAGCAAATGTCTCATCAAAATCTAACCCTCAACTTGGTCAAACCCCGAGCTACTAATCTGCCTTATTTCTAACCACGTAACCATCCTCACCTTGTTTATTCTTAAACACCCAACGGGTTCCTATAACATTATGACCACTAGGAGGTTCTACTAGGTTCCAAACTTTGTTTCTTTCAAAATTTCTAACTCCTCATGCATGGCATTTACCCACTAGAATCGATAAAGCATGTGATATATCGCGGGTTCAAAAGAAGCAACAAAAGCCGAATGAGAGTAGAGATTTGGATCATTATACCGAGCGAGTGACTCGCCATGTAGATTACCTATTATCCGCTCCGAGGATGCCGCCTCAATGCGGCGGAGCGCCCGGTGAGATGTCGCTTTTCGACCTCCGCAGTATCGCTGATGATGATGATGCAAAGAGAGCCTCAATCAAGGTGAAGTAGACGAGGGTGTTCTTGTATCAATATGGGCGCTTCAAGCAGCAGCAGATGAGGGAATGACATTAGCTTCGCCCTCATCTTCCTCCACAAAAATACTCTCTCACACCAGAATCATCTCAGAGTAATTGATCTAGCCTGTGGCTAGTCTCATCAAAAGTGACATTACAAGTCTCCCAATAATGTTAGTCTCAGATTAAAAACTCGAAAACCCTCGAATGAGCAGATAACCCAAAAATACCCCATCAAAAGTTCTTGATTCAAATTTATCTAAATTGCCTGCCTTAAGAATAAAACATTTTGATCCAAAACTCAAAATGCGAAATGAGGGTTTTCTACCAAAACGAAGCTCATAAGGAGTCTTGCCTAAAGAAGGTCTCAAAAGACACGATTGGCAATATGGCAAGCAAGAGCAATAGCTTCGCCCAAAATCTCCTAGGTGTGCTATACTCATCTAGCATCGCCCTAGCCATTTCGACTAAGGTCCTATTCTTCCTTTCCACCACGCCATTTTGTTGAGGGACGGTGGAGAGGAGAACTGATGCTCAATACCACGCCAAAGACAAAAAGAAGCAAAGAAGCATTTTTGAACTCCGTACATTATCATCGCGAATCGCTCTCAAAGCACCGTGAAGCTCAAGCCAAACGAAGAACAAGGTCATGAAAATAACCAAAAGCTTCATCTTTTGAAGTAAGAAAGAACACCCAAGTATATCTAGAAAGATCATCGACTATGACAAGAATATACCATTTTCCACCGATCGATCGGACTCTAGCAGACCAACAAGATCCATATGAAGCAACCGTCCCCGGTCCGCTACCATAACCATAGTCACGTATGGGTGTGAGGCGGCAACTTGTTTGCCATGCCTACAAGGCGCACATACAAAGATCTTTGACACTTTGAGTTTGGGCAAACCTCTCATGAGATCAAGGTTGCTAACTCGTGTCGATGATCAAAACCAATGTGCCCCAAACGCCGATGCCAAAGCCAAAATCAAGAAGATGTAAGCAAACATTTAAGAGATCCAAAGAAGAGATTCTCAAAATCACCCAAAAATTCTACCAACTCTAGAGATTCCAAACACAAGCTCACCAAGAGAATCAAGCACACGACAAGCATTTTTCTTAAAAATGCCTCATAACCATCATCAAGAAGTCGAGAAACAGAAAGGAGATTATACCTAAGCTTGTCCACAAGAGCGACATCCTTTAGAATGAATTTGTTGTTTACCCTAATTGATCCTGCTCCTTCAATTCGCCTCTGTGTATCATCTCCAAAGGTGATGAAGTCATCACCGTTGCTCGCGTGAAAGAGGTGAACCATTTTGAGTTCCCGGTCATGTGGCGTGAACATCCGAGTCAACGAACCACGTGTTCTTCCCTTTCCGCGATAATCCTAAAAATCAAGGAGCAAAGAACGATGTGTCTCAATATCGGGATTAGATAAACAAGATTTAGGAATCCAAGATCGAGACACACGCCCGCAAGGAGTATACAAACCGTAAGTACTATCCTTGATTTCATTTAACATTTGGTTATGAGCAATGTTTAAATTAAAATGAGACTTGAATCGCCCATGGGCTGGTCCGACCGCTTTGTGTCAAGCGGTCGATCGGTGACCAAAACGGTCGACCGGTGACTACTCAAATGGCCGACCGCCAATTGATACACATTAGAATTAGGATGTCTAGAAACATAATGATTTGCATGAGATAAAAATCCTAATCCGTGTTTATTCTTTTCAAGGTTACCATGTCTCATAGAAGCTCTAGGTTGCATGAATGAAATTCTATCAAAATTTTTCCTATCATTTTTCAACCTACGCCAACAAAGATTCAATCAAATGTCCACCTTTTTGCAATAAGTGCAATGGTACTTGGTACCACTAGAAGAAGCACCATTTGAATTAATACAAGGTTGGGCAAACCTCGCAGATTTAAAAGATGTTTTTGCAGTTGGGTTTTGAATTCAATTAAACCTTTTCCAAGACTTGAATGACTTTTGGGTTTGAATTGTCTTGAAAAGAATTGAATCCTAAACCTTGCTTCTTATAAGGAGTTTTAGACTTGTCAAGAATCATGTTTAATTGTTTCTTACCTTTAGAAAATTTCTCTAATGTATCATGAAGGTAAGCATTTTCTTTCTCAAGTTAACACAAGAATCACAAGTTTTATCCATAGATTTTTCCTTATACAAAGCAATTTCAAGCTTAAGAGTGGAACATGAAGCACAAGTAGTATTTTCAATATTGTCCTTAAGCTTAGCATATTTGACTCTAGCAAATTCTAAGATATCTTTGATTTCACGCTCTTTTCTAAGCATGAAGTGCAAGGGCTAGAATCAAATACATCAAAAGCAATCAATTTACTAGATTCTAAACATTTTTCACAAGGAGCACTTTTAATTTCATTTAGTTCAGATTTAGCATTCTCAAGTTGTTGTACACAAATATTATGAGCAGATTGTAACTTGGTAATTTCGAATGCATAGCATGACAAGATAAACATTCATCGTGTTCAAGAGTCTTAGCAGCTTTAAGCTCTACTTTCAGCTTGCTAATTTTTGACTCTAATTTCTTATTTTTGTCATAACAAATTCAAGCGCTTCATCTTGACTAAGCAATTGCTCAACTATAGAATCATATTTAGCGTAAAGCTCATCATAAGAAAAAGATACCTCATTATCATCAATGTCCTCCGTGTCACCATGAAGCACATGCCGCTGAAGTCTTTGGCCTTCCTTTCTTTTTACCTTGAGGGATCTCCTCCTCCTTGTCCTCCTCACTCCCAGATCCACATCGCTCAAGGATTGATCCTCAAAAGCTGCAAGGACCCGTGAGCACCTTCACAAGCTTATTTGCCTCATACCTTGATTTGTTGAAAGGAGGCTTCTTCCAAGTCGGCTTTCCTTCCTTATGATTGCTCTTACCTTTCACTTGGGGCAATTTGTCTTGATATGATTGAGCTCACCACATTCATAGCATGTTACCGACCACCTCTCTTTTGTTTCTCACATTATTGTAGGCCCGTGAATTTCTTAGCTAGAAGAGCTAACTCGCTTCAGAATACTTTCAAGCTCCTCTTCATGAATAGCAGATAAACAAGCAAATGAAAATCCGTAAGAAGATTCACAAGAGTCATCAAAAGCCTTTTGAGAGGATCTGCTACCAAAGCTAAATTATCTTTCTTAGGATGATCAACTCTTTAATTTCATGAGTCTTGAGTTTACTATAAAGCAATTCTAAAGTAAGACTTGAAAGATCAACATTTTCTTCTATAGCAAGAGCTTTCATCTCCCACTCCTTGGTGTTGATTGCACCAAGAGATGGGTGGCATTTTCAGATTGAGAATATTCAATATCAACAAATTTCATTTGATTAATTACTTTATTAAAGCGATCGAAATGTCATCGATGCTCTCTCCAGACGATCTCGAATTTATTGTACTCACGCTTGTAAACAGCTTACGACCTTTTGATTTGGGACGAACCTCATGATATGTTTCGAGAGTGTTCCAAATTTCATGCGCAGCTGAAAGATTGCAAATTCTATCATATTCTTGTCTACCAAGTGCACCATATAAAAGATTCTTAGCCTTATTGTTGTTAGCCAAAAGAATTGCGTATGTGTGTAGCAATTTCAGAATAACCAATGGGCTCTAACAACATCCCAAATAGCTTGTCCTCGCTCTCAAGAAAGACGCGATACGATTCTTCCAATAGGCATAGTCGTGCCCATCAAGATATGCGTTTAGTAGAAAACTTATCCATCGCCAAAGTTCAAAGGACCTGTTAAGATCAAGATTGAACTAACCGGCTCGATACCACTTGTTGGACCGTAAAGGCGACTAGAGGGGGTGAATAGGAGCACGCCACTTTTTCACAAATTATGAACTCAATACAATTTCACTCCAAGAGCTATTAGAAAGCTATGAAGATCAATATACCAAGACAAATGAAGACTAGTATTGAATCCAATAAAACCCCTAAGCAATGCGACAATAATCAACTAAGAATCAAAGCAACACAAGCATCGCGGTCCGACTCAGAGGAACCTGTTGGACCGATTGTCGGGCGGTCGGACCATTGTTATATCAAGCGGTCGGACCGCCCAAAATCGGTCGGACCGGTGGTGATGGGCGGTCGGACCGGCAGCCTACGTAACCGATCCAAACAAGAAAATCACCCGATGACGGTTGCAATTAGGTCTAACTTTTGATTCTCAACTCCAAACTTCACGAAACTTTGCACACACCTTCTCTATGCTATTGAGGACCTATTCCAATCGAATATTATGATAATTCTTGGAACGATCTTGAGCAATTGTCAATTGATTAATGAAGGTCTAAAACCGCAAGAACGAAAACTTGATCCTAAAGCTTGTTCGTGAGAGATTGATGATCAAGATGATGCTAGATAGATTCACACATATCACAGCAAGCTAATTCACGGAAAGAATCAATCACAAACTCGCGGATCAAAGAAAGCCCTAAAACACGAAATTGAAAGCAAGAACGAAAAGAGACTTATCTCAAGCAAACCTTGCATAGATTGATTTCGTGATTGATGCCGGATTACATCCACACCATCATGGATCAAGAGACAATCAAGGATCACGAAATTCTCCACAAACCATCAAGAGCCCTAGCCTCCACCTCAACTCCCTAAAGACAATTAGGTTTTGAAACATAAAAGGCGAGAGAGAGAGGTGCAGCCACCATCTCCTCCTATTTATAGTGGAGGCCTAAAACTCTTAGGGTTTGACTTAATTGGGCCCCGCAAGGCCCACTAACAAACGGGTCACACACGCACGCTTCGCAAGCGCCGCCTTTAACCTTTGACCTAAACCGCTTCACCATGCGCCATGGATTCGCCAATAGGTCACCCTTGTCCATCTTGTGTCACGCTTGAGTCGTTGACTCACCCGCATCGCCGATCGCTCGACCTCAACTCTTCAAGTCTAGTCCCGATTCTCCTCGCCGCTGACCGTCGCTGACCACCAAGCTACCCGCACAACCACGCATAAGAAAACACGATTCGGGAACAAGTTCTTCACAACTTGACCCATGTTAGTCAAAACATGCATCATGCAAATCATATGCCATGAAACCAATGACTTTGACCTAACAAAACAACATCGCCACGGTTGGCCGACGCTCAGTAGTTACGGCCCGACCGCCCAGTGAGCGGGCCGATCGCTTCATGGCTTGGCCGGACCGCCTCCTCGTGAGCCGGCCGGACCGCCTTAGGACTTAGCCAAATTCAAGCTCCCAAAATCCAAACCTTCGAAACTTTAAACCAATAGAACTTTTCACCGAGGCTCCAAAATCATGAGACCAAGTGCATTGGGATCCCCTTACTTGTCTACAACACCTATTTTTGGCCCACTGATTTGAACACTTTTGGTCATCGCCGTCCGATCGCTTCAGATGGCTGGCCCGGATATGGGACCCGACCGATATGGGACCGAAACGACAAACCGTAAACGCCATTGCCAATTGTCAAGGACCGGCCGGACCGCCTCCAGCAAGAAGTCAGAACTTTGTCGAAAACGCGTGAAACGACAAACCGTAAACGCCATTGCCAATTGTCACATCATCCTAAGATCCGAGCATATCCCCATGAAATCCACCTAGGACTAATGAGTTTTTCTTCTGCACTCTTGCATCGCACTTGATGAATTGAGATATGGGCGAAAACCCAGCGTCTCGCATTTTCGTGTGTTTGGTTGCAAGTGTTTTATTCTGAAGTCTGGGAACCTAGATAAGTTCGAGTCACGATCTTGTGATGGGATCTTTCTGGGTTACTCGACTTCTTCTCGTGCCTATAGAGTCTGGAACTGCGAATCTAGTAAATTGTTAGAAACCTGTGAGGTGACCTTCGATGAGGCCAGTCCAGGGACTAGGCCTGATATCTCAGGTTCCTTAGAGCAGTCTGAGTCCATCTTTGTGGACGATGAGGAGGATGGAGATGAGGGTTGTTTACCCGATCCAGTTCCTTCTCTTCCTCTTGAGGTGCCCTCTTCCACCGCACACTCGAGGAGATCACCTTACCTTCTCGCTTCTTCCAAGCTAGTGGCTCTGCCCCTATCTCGCCTCGCTAATGAGGTAGAGGCCACTTCTTCATCTCACCCCGACCTCCAAGACACATTCAAAAGGACCATCCTTCAGAGCGGATAATTGAGATCTCTTTGAGCGAGTCACTGCTCAAAACTGCATGTCTCTATTCTGCTCCATTCTCGCCTTTGTTGCCTCGCTTGAGCCCAAAGACGCTTGTCATGCTCTTTCGATGAGTCATGGACTAACGCCATGCACGAGGAATTGGAAAACTTTGAAAGGAACAAGGTCCGTCTCTTGTTGAGCCCCTCAAGGTCACAATATCATTGGGACCAAATGGGTGTTCAAGAACAAGCAAAGTGAAGATGGGTTAGTCATTCAAACAAGGCTAGGCCGGTAGCTCAGTGGGTACTCTCAAGTTGAGGGTCTAGATTTCAAGAGACTTTTGCCCTCAGAGCTAGACTTGAAGCCATTAGAATCCTGCTTGCCTTTGCAGCTTCTAAGGGTTTCAAGCTTTTCCAGATGGATGTCAAGAGTGCTTTTCTCAATGGCCTTATTGAGGAAGAAGTCTATGTCAGACAGCCTCCTGGTTTCGAGAACCCCAAATACCCTAACCATGTCTACAAGCTTTCCAAAGCTTTGTATGGACTCAAGCAGGCTCCCAGAGCTTGGTATGAAAGGCTTAAGTCCTATCTCACGAGCCATGGTTTTGAGATGGGTAAAATTGACAAAACCTTGTTCATCCGCCGTCTTGGCACTGATCTTCTGCTCGTCCAGATCTATGTGGATGACATTATCTTTGGCGGCTCCTCGTGTGCTCTCGTTTCCCAGTTTTCTGATGTCATGAGCTCGGAGTTTGAAATGAGCATGATGGGCGAGTTGAGCTTCTTCCTTGGCTTCCAAATCAAACAGACTCGGGAGGGTACCTTTCTTCATCAAGGCAAATACACTCGAGACCTCCCAAGCGCTTTTCGACATGAATGATGGAAAGCCAAGATCAACTCCAATGGCATCTACAAATGCCTCGATCCGTATGAAGACGGCGAACCCGCTGACCAAAAGGAGTTCAGAGCATGATTGGCTCTCTTGTACCTCACACCTCGAGACCGTATATACACTTCTCTGTGTGTCTTTGTGCTCTGCTTCGTGCTTCTCCTCGCGATCTCACCGTCAAAGCGGTGAAGCGCATCTTTCGTACCTTCGAGCTACCATTGACTATGGCATCCGTACTCTTCCTCTTCTTGTCTATCTCTTAGAGCCTTCTCCGATGCGCACTTTGTCGGGTCAGAGGATAGATAGGAAGAGCACTTCCGCACTTGCCAATTCATTGGCACTTCTCTCGCCTCCGGTCGCCGAGGAAGCAATCCGGTGTTGCGCACCCACCGCAGAGGCCGAGCACGCTGTCGCAGCCGATTGTCGAGTCAAGTGCTTTGGATGGTCTCGACCTCGCAGGATTTCGGCCATCTATCGATCGCGCTCCACTCTATTGTGATAACACGCCCGCGATTTGCATTGCCAAGAACCCAAAGCAACATTCTCGACCAAGCATATTGATATCGATATCACTTTCTTAGAGACCATGTAGAGAAGGGTGACATTGTGCTCCGGGCCAGGAGAGTGAGCACCGCTTGGCGATATCTTCACTAAGCCTCCGGATAGTTCGGGTTTTTAGCTCATGGAGAGCTTGGGGTGGTTTGTCCTTACGGACTGCTGTGAGGGGGAGCGTTGTGCTACTACTGTATCATATTATATAATATTATATTATACGCTTACTCCTTTCTGGTTTCATTTCTTTTAATATTTCGGTCAAGTCCTTCCAAAGATAGGTTAGAGTGTTTCTCTTGCCAAATTGCTTTGATCGCTACTTCTTGTCTTGTGCTTCTAGGATGATGCTTATTAGCTGTCTCTTCCCTCTCTAAGTAGAGCTTACTCACTTCTTATAGGTTCTAGCAGGGGTCGGGCCACCCTTGGGTAGACAGGGATAGTGTTTGCTCCTTAGTGTTTGTGTAGATCACCCTAATAGTCCTAGAATCATATGGGGTAGATAAGAATCATGCTGAGCGATAGTTTTCTATATCTTTCTATGCTCTAAAGGACCGCTTTTTCTATTTTTATTTTCGATTCTCGCTTTGCTCCTTTGGTTCTGGGGAGTTATTCTTGGTTATTCCATTTTCTTAATTGTGTCTTAACTCAACTTGAATTAAAAGATGCATCTCATTCAAGGGAATCGGATTTTTGTGTATTTCATCAAGCATTGCATAATAATCAAATGGAGCCTTGTTTATTATCCTTTATGATCTGTTTTCACTTTTTACATCTTGCCATGATTTATGCTAAACTGCTAGATCTATCATGACTTTTTATGTGTAGTTTAGTCTTTGCCATGCTAAGGTACTTAAAAATGCTAAACTTGAATTAAAATCTTGTCTGATAGCTCTTGAGACTAGTCTGGTTAAAACTATCCTTTTATGATCTTCGCCATGTCAAGTAGGCTGAGTTGAGTCCTGAATCTCTTTTGACTTTTGTGTAAGCTATGTCGCTTGTTAAGAAACATGACTTATCTCTAATCATGGTCTAAAACTTCAAAAGCAAAATGATCTCTTTTGTGCGAAAAAACTGATCTCACCAAATCTTTCTCATGAGACGGCTTGCCATTGCACTAGGCATGAACTCAGGGGGAGCCTTGGATGACCTAAGATCACCTCCTTAAGTCTGTTGCTTGGAGTGGTCGCATAAGGCTTGGGATCTAGCACATGGCTAAAAAAAAAATGGTTGAAGCTCAGGAGGCAGTTGTGGATGGCACCTAGTCCAGAGCTTGCTTTACTGAGATAAAACCTTAAAGAGCCTTAAAATAGAAAGTCTTCGAAAAAGAAAATGTGCTAAAATTGCTTATCATCAAAGAGACCAAGTTCTGGATAAAATGAGTCCTTCTTCAACTGGTAGCACTGTAAACTGTTCAGTATGAGTCTTTTTGGTTCAACTTAGATTATTTGACATGGCTTGCATCATCCTTGGATATCTTTAGCTAGATTTCAATCTTGATTTATTTGACCTGCTAAAGAACTGGATCATTAATCAGATTATGGACTTTCTGTCTTAGCTCTTCTATACATCGATTGTCATGATCTTGATAGCATTCTTCTGTGTTATGGCTTGGTGTAATACTCTAATAGTCATTTTGGATAATCTACATGGCTCCTAATCCTTAAAATGAACATCATATAGTCTTTTCCTCCCTTTTCTACATATTGATGATTTTATTGCCAAAGGGGGAGAATGATTGTGAGAAAAAGCCTTCTGAAGAAAAGAAAAAGCCTTCTGAAGAAAAGCCTTGAGTTTTGTGCGAAAATTGCTCTTTCATCTCATCTCAAGTCTTTCTCTTTTTGTCAACTTGGTCTTGAGCTTAATTCTCTTGTTTAGACCTTGGTTGACTTGGAATCTCAAACTCATCTTATGCTTTTTTTAATTGTCAATATACTCATCAAGGGGGAGATTGAGAGACCATGTGAGAGGTCCTCCACTCTGAGTGATGAGTATTTGACAAGTGTGTTGATTAGATTGAGAGTTGAGGTTTTCAGTTTGGATTGTTTCTGGGCTGAGTCAGGGAAATCGGAACTACCGCTGTGTATGGAGCGGAAGTTCCGATTAATCGGAACTACCGGTGTTGAAAATAGGATCTTCCGATTTATCTGGGTTTTGCTCTGGCCGAAGGAAATCGGAACTTCCGCATGGGGTAGCGGAGTGTCCGATAATACCGGTATTGAGATTCCTCCGAGACGAAAATCGAATAGAATTTTTGGGCGTGCGGATGTTCCGAAGATCGGAAGTTCCGCAGTGGTAAGCACGGAACTTCCGATAATTCTGACAAGTGCGGATGTTCCGGAAATCGGAACTTCCGCTGTGGTAAGTGCGGAACTTCCGATTATGTCCAGAACTGTGCAGAGAAGGTTAAATTGTGATTTTGATTTTGTATGAGTTTGAGTCTTATACAAATATTGATGCTATGATATTGTGCAATGCTATGTGATGTGTTTTTGTCTGTGTTGACTGCAGGGCATCAAGATGGAGTCGTGGCGAGACACGTGGACCGGACTAGGCGCTGGAGGCGTTGAGGTCAGAACGGTCGGGATGTGTCGAAGACGGCGTGAATCTTGAAGCGGTTGCGAGTCGTGCACGACAAGGTGTACGGGAGGCTTCCAGAAGGTGCGCAAGGGGCGAAAGGGTCTTTTCGCAGCGGCAAAAGTGGAGGCGCCTGTTCGGGTGTAGCGGGCTTAATGGGTTGGAGGCCCATTAGCCAAGGCTATAAATAGGGGAGAACCCTGGGGTTAGGGTAAGACCTTTTGGTGAGAAAATTAGGGTTAGCTCTAAAAAGGATTTGTTTTGCTTTTTGAGAGCTTGTTGAGAGGGAGAGTATGATCTGAAATCTTATGTAATCATTCCTCTATGTTTCCATCTGAAACATTTGATATCTATCAATGAAACTCGAGTTTTGATTACTTGTTTATATCCTCTTCCTTCTCTCTGCTCATGTTGAATAGCTAGGGTTTTGATGTATCTCTTGATTCGTCTTATGAAATAGCTTGAATCTTCATATCTAGAATCGTTTTGATATTGCTAATCTATTATCAAAGTTTCATAAGCTGAGAATCTGAGAATCGTGCATATTGTGAGTTTTGGTCTTTCTTGCCCCTTTCTCAAGAAATCCGTTTTTGGCTCGATTTTTGAATCTTTGTTTGCGATTCTTCTCCATGAGGTCAAGATGTTGTTTAGGATGATATCCTGTGAAACTTGACCAGAGAAGAGCATTCAAGATTTAGCACTTTGGATTTTTGGGAAAAACCCGAGCATACTGTTCTTCGGTCAGGACAATCGGAACTTCCGATTGTCCAAGGCGAATTATCACAGCGGAACTTCCGACCGAACCCCGAACTTCCGGAGTGCGAACTATCACCGGGTAAAATCGGAACGTCCGATTTCTCCAGAACAGTCTGAAACTTCTGGTTTCGTTCTCTGATTTTGCTTCACTCTTCTTTAGATATCCAGAGGACCTTGTAGGTCTTATTTAATTACAGCAAAGGGGGAGTTATTAATTTTAAAGCACCATTCACCCCCCCCTCTGTTGCCATTTCGGTCCTTCACTTTTTGAGCTCCATTCTTCCAGTGGGCACATGGCTTTCAGAAAAATGCAATTTTGAATTTGGCCCAAGTGATAGGTTGTTTACTGACACGTTGCGGTTGTAGTTAGGCCACCAAGTAGTGGATGGTCTGGTCAGTTGGTGTGATGCATACCGAATTTTCTCTATATCTGAGCATCCTACGATGTCTAGTTTCTTTTCTATCTCCACTAGCCAGTCGCTTGTGTCTAGTGGGTAGCTGCTTTGGCAAAAGTAGGAGGGTGAGTTTGGAGAAAATCACCGAAACTAACCCCGCGGGCTGGTTGTGAGGCGGTAGGTGCTACTCGGGTTTCCAGAGTTTCCATAAAGCGGTTTTGATTTTCCTGTGTTTCTTTTCTGGAATTTTCTAGAAATCAGAGGACGTCTGCCATTACTCCTAGAGGATCTGGTGCTCCTGTGGGTGTCAGGTGGCTGGCTTCTGGTATTGTGGTAGTTCGGGATTGGCCAGGTGTTGTCTCTTGAAGATCTACTAGTGTATCTCATGTTGGTTTGTTCTGAGGCAAGAGTCTTAGTCATAGCCCCAATTCTTGTTCCTCGCGTCTTTGACCTTCCATCCTGTGGGGGAGGTGTTAATGAGTCTTTTGCATTAGCGATTGTACTTGTAGCATGTTATTTTGAGGAGTCTTTTCTGTTGGTTATACTTGTTCCTTGCTTCTTCAGCAGTACTTTGTGGTAAGGAAAATGATATCATATTTACCTGGTAGATGTTAACCCTTGGGTGAGTTGTGTTTAGGCCATACAAGGTGAACAAATAACACCAAGAAATAATGAGAGGCAAAATGATCCAAGTCCTACACTATCTGAGTCTCTCGTGCTCAGTCACGCTCGAGATCCCATTCTCGAAACTACCCAAACCACATATTTGGGACTACTCAGAGCTTGCTTCTGAGTCCGAACCTACACTACCCTAGATCCACACACCCAGGCACGCTTGAGATCTGGCTCGAGTCCACCCAAACCACTTGTTTGGAACTACTCAGGGTTCATTCCTCAGTACGCCTAGGACTTCGTTCCTGGGTACGCCCAAGCTGCGCACTTGGGAGTGCCATGAACCACTCGTTCGGGAAATCTGGTATTTAGAAATGAGGTAAGTCATATGTTTACATTGTCAACCTTTATTGGTGTTCTTTAATTATACTTGCTTTACTTGGAATGTTGACATGTCATTTTAGTTATACAGGTGAAAAGGTAAGCATTTCTTATGGGTACAGTCCATACTTATTCAACAATGGAAAAGCGTGTCCATGCCAAAATTCTAACTCTCTGCCTCTAGTCTAGGCACTAGAGTCTATAATCCCACCATAATATTCCATTGCCTGCATTTTCAAGCAACCTATCCTAGGTGGATCTACTAGACTAACAGTACATTAGCAAATACATCAAACAAACTCTTAGGCTTATACATGGACTACTCAAGACTCAAACGGACTAAGGGCTCGCTGGAACCCTCTCCTCCAAATCACCCTCCTCCTCGTCCTCCAGTACCTGACTGGTACTGGCTCCCCCTCAGGCTGTCTGACTGCCACTGGGATCTCCGAAGTAGGTGCGGTAGATTTCATAAAAAAATGGATGTGTCTCTAGCAGGGTCTGGGTGCACAGTGATACATGGCCCACGGAGCTCAGGTCTCAAATGGTAGGAAAGTGGGCAATCTGGTGAAGGTGCTGGGATATCTCCTAAGTCTCCCTGTGGTGGCGGGTAGGGATGATACAAGGGAGTAGGGATGGGAGGGTAAGGATCATAATAAGGGGAAGGGATGCGATCTGATGGAGGCACTGGGATGAATCTTTAGCTGTATATTGGTCAAAGGTAGAAGGAGGTGTTGCGACCAGGTGATAGTGGGGTGGATCTATAGGTGGAGCTCTAGGAGAACTGGTACATGGGTCAGTGGTGGGGTGAGTGGGGTGGTGAAAAGTACCATCTGTAGTTGGGGAATGACGGGTCTCTCAGAGAGCCTCTAGGGTCCTGTACTGCTGTCACCAGAAATACGAGCTCTCCTCTGCTCTAGCTAAGGCTCCTCGGGTGGTGTTCTGAAGCATGGTGCTAGCTAAAAGCATCGTGCCAATGGTCTCTCTCTGTACTACTAAGGTGGCTGGGGAGAGTGGTGGGTAAGGGTAGCTAGAGGTATGGCTAGGTCCAAACTATAATTTGAAGCTCCTTGGGGCTATGGGTGGTATCTCCCCGAACTGTGAACCTCTCAGCTGATCACTAAAATGAGCTCTAAGGTCGTGGATAGCTCTACGGGCTACCTCCTGCAAGGGTACATAGTCGTATGCCAAACGCTAATCCTCTACACACTCTAAACTATAGGCCAAGTTCAGGGGAATCCCCGTCACTAAGATCCCGACTAACGGTGTAGCGTCTCCTGCTCGGACCTCTTGGAAGTACTCGGGAAAAGGCTCCCCAAGTAATGCAGTAGTTGTCGAATCCAGGAACGAAGGATCCCATATCACATCTTTATTGAATATTATTCAGAGTTTATTACAATTTGGGCACAAGGCCAAATAAAAGACACAACATAAACAAAATAAATAGGTAAGCCACACGATTCACCACAGGTAATCGTATGGGGGCACGGTCTAGTACTCCAAGTCCTCACCGTCCTGATAATAATCTTCTCCTAGATAATTGCATTAAGCAAGAGTTAGCACAACAACTGTGCTCACAAGTTACCCCAATTAACAGAATATAATGTATGCCGGATAATATAAAATGGACATGTGTAAGGTTATTTTGCACAAATTTTATTTTCATGTTTAAATACTTTTACTAAGCTTAAGGCAATTATTTAATCCATAATTAAAATCAAATTTTAATTTAGCAGTTTTATAGTGGATAACCTCCAGAATGGTGAAGGATACCCTCCTATCACATGGCTGACCGCCCAAATCTTACCACAAGGATTAACCATCCTAAAATCATTTGCTAAATTCATTTTAAAATCAAAACCAAATTCTAACATGGAGTCGCTTTGCTCAGCATCTCCATGACCGTGGTGTGGATTTCATGGGGATATGTCCATCTTAGGAGTCCCAAATCGGTCGGACCGGCCATGTGGGCGGTCGGACCGGCGATGACCTAAAAGTGTTCAAAACGAGTGGGCCAAAAATAGGTGTTGTAGGCAAGTGAGGGGATCCCAATGCACTTGGTCTCATAATTTTTGGAGTCTCCAGTAAGAAGTTCTATTCGTTTTTAATTTCCAGAAGGTTTCGGAATTTGGGAGTTTGAATTTCGGCTAAGTCCCAAGGGGCGGTCCGACCGCTCACGAGGAGCGGTCCGACCGCCATGGAAGCGATCCGACCGCTCACTGGGCGGTCGGGCCGGTTTCTACTTGAACGTCGGCCAACTTTGTGGCGATGTTGTTTTGTTAGGTCAAAGTCATTGGTTTCATGGCATATGATTTGCATGATGCATGTTTTGACTAACATGGGTCAAGTTGTGAAGAACTTGTTCCCGAATTCGTGTTTGCTTGTCTATGGTTGTGCAGGTTGCTTGGTGGTCAACGACGGTCAACGGCGAGGAGAATCGGGACTAGACTTGAAGAGTTGAGGTCCAGAACGATCGACGATGCCGGGTGAGGTCAACGACTCAAGCGTGACACAAGATGGACAATGGTGACCTATTGGCAAATCCATGACGCATGGTGAAGCGGTTTAGGTCAAAAGGTTAAAGACGGCGCTGCGGCGTGCGTGTGTGACCCGTTTGTTAGTGGGCCTTAACGGGAGCCCAATGGAGTCAAACCCTAGGAGTCTAGGCCTCCACTATAAATAGGGGGAGGTGGTGGCTGCACCATCTAGCTCTTTTCTCTCTCGCCTCTTTGTGTTTCAAACCCTAATTGTCTTTAGGGGAGTTGAGGTGGAGGCTAGGGCTCTTGATGGTTTGTGGTGAATTTCGTGATCTTTGATTGTCCACTGATCCATGATGGTGTGGATGTAATCCAGCAACAATCACGAAATCAATCTATGCAAGGTTTGCTTGAGATAAGTCTCTTTTCGTTCTTGCTTTCAATTTCGTGTTTTTAGGGCTTTCTTTGATCCGCGAGTTTGTGATTGATTCTTTCACGTGAATTAGCTTGCTGTGATATGTGTGAATCTATCTAGCATCATCTTGATCATCAATCACTCACGAACAAGCATTAGGATCAAGTTTTCGTTCTTGCCCGGTTTTAGACCTTCTGTTAATCAATTGGAAATTGCTCAAGATCGTTCCAAGAATTATCATAATATTCGATTGGAATAGGTCCTCAATAGCATAGAGAAGGTGTGTGCAAAGTTTCGTGAAGTTTGGAGTTGAGAATCAAAAGTTAGACCTAATTGCAACTTCGTCGCCGGCCGATTTTCTTGTTTGAGATCGGTTCAGATCGCCGGTCCGACCGCCCGTCATCACCGGTCCGACCGATTTCGGAGCGGTCCGACCGCCAGTATAACAGCGGTCCGACCGCCCGGCAATCGGTCCGACCGGTTCACTACAGAGGTCAGACCGCCAGTACTTGTGTTGCTTTGATTCTTGCTGATTATTGTCGCATTGCTTAGGGGTTTTTATTGGATTCAATACTAGTCTTCCGCTGTACTGGTATATTGATCTTCATAGCTTTCTAATAGCTACTGGAGTGAAATTGTATTGAGTTCATAATTTGTGAAAAAGTGAGCGTGCTCCTATTCACCCCCCCTCTAGTCGCCTTTTCGGTCCAACAAGTGGTATCAGAGCCCGTTAGTTCAATCTTGATCTTAACCGGTCACTGAACTTTGGCGATGGATAGATTCTCTACAAAACCGCATATGTTCAATGGACAAGACTATGCCTATTGGAAGAATCGTATGCGAGTATTTCTTGAGAGCGAGGGACAAGCTATATGGGACGTTGTTCGATCCCCGCTCATTATTCCTGAGGTTGAAACTCCTGCTTCTGTGGTTCTTTTGGCTAACAACAACAAGGCCAAGAATCTTTTATATGGTGCGCTTGGTAGACAAGAATATGATAGGATTTGCAATTTTGCATTGCAAGACGAGATTTGGAACACTCTCGAAACATATCATGAGGGTTCGTCCCAAATTAAGAAAGTGCGCCAAACAATCTATAAGCGTGATTATAACAAATTTGAGATGCGTCCTGGAGAGAGCATCGATGACATTTTCAGTCGTTTTAATAAAGTGATTAATCAAATGAAAGCTGTTGATATTGAATATTCTCAATCTGAAAATGCCACCCACCTCTTGGTGCAATCAACACCAAGGAGTGGGAGATGAAGGCTCTTGCTATAGAAGAGAATGTTGATCTTTCGAGTCTTACTTTAGAATTGCTTTATAGTAAACTCAAGACTCATGAAATTAAAAGAGTTGATCATCTCAAGAAAGATAATTTAGCTTTGGTAGCAGATCCTCACAAAAGGCTTTTGATGACTCTTTTGAATCTTCTTACGGATTTTCATTTGCTTGCTTATCTGCGATTTCGAGGAGGAGCTTGAAAATATTCTGAGACGAGTTAGCCCTTTTAGCTAAAAAATTCACACGGGCTTACAACAATGTGAGAAATAAAAGAGAGGTGGTCTGTTACTTTGCTATGAGTGTGGAGAGCTTTACCACATCCGGCCAATTGCCCCAAGCTAAAAGGTAAGGGTAAGCACAGGGAGGAGAAGACGACTTGGAAGAAGCCTCATGAGAACAACTCGAGTATGATCTTGTCAAGCTCATAAAGGCCGCCACCGGGTCCTTGCCGCTTTGGAGAGCAATCCATTAGTGATGTGGACTCGGGAGCGAAGAGGAAAAGAAAGGGAAGGCCAAGGACTTTACTGGCATGTGCTTCATGGCTGACACCGACGACATTGATAATGATGAGGTATCTTTTTCTTATGATGAGCTTTCTGCTAAATATAATTCTATAGTTGAGCAAGTGCTTAGTCAAGATGAAGCGCTAGAATTTGTCATGACTAAAAATAAGAAACTAGAGTCAAAAATTGGTAAACTGAAACTAGAACTTGCAAATGTTAAGACTCTTGAACCTGATTAATGTTTATCTTGTCATGCTATGCATTCAGAAATTACCAATTTACAATCTGCTCATAATATTGCTTTACAACAACTTGAAAATGCTAGAACCGAGCTAATTGAAATTAAATCTGCTCCTTGTGAAAAATGCTTAGAGTCTAGCAAGTTGATTGCTTCTGATGTGATTGATTCTAGCCCTTGCACTTCATGCTTAGAAAAAGAACGTGAAATCAAAGATATCTTAGAAGCTGCTAGAGTCAAATATGCTAAGCTTAAGGACAATATTGAAAATACTACTTGTGCTTCATGTTCCGCTCTTAAGCTTGAAATTGCTTTGTATAAGGAGAAATCAATGGATAAAACTTGTGATGCTTGTGTTAACTTGAGAAAAGAAAATGCTTACCTTCATGATACATTAGAGAAATTTTCTAAAGGTAAGAAACAATTAAACATGATTCTTGACAAATCTAAAACTCCTTATAAGAAGCAAGGTTTAGGATTCAATTCTTTTCAAGACAATTCAAACCCAAAAGTCATTCAAGTCTTGGAAAAAGGTTTAATTGAATTCAAAACCCAACTTTGCAAAAACATCTTTTAAATCTGCAGTGTTTTCCCAACCTTGTATTAATTCAAATGGTGCTTCTTCTAGTGGTACCAAGTACCATTGCACTTATTGCAAGAAAGGTGGGCATTTGATTGAATTCTGTTGGCGTAGGTTGAAAAATGATAGGAAAAATCTTGATATAATTTCATTCAGGCAACCTAGAGCTTTTATGAGACATGGTAACACTGAAAGGAATAAACCTGGATTAGGATTTTTCTCACATGCTAATCATCATGCTTCTACATATCCTAATTCTCATGTTCTTCAGTCGCTGGGTCGACCATTTGGTGGTCACCGGTCGACCGATTTGGTCGCCGGCTCGATCGCCCTTGACAACGCCGGCCGACCGCCCTTGGACAGTTTAATTCCCATGTTAACTTAAACTTTGCTCATAACAATTTTAGATGAAATCAAGGATAACACTTCGCTTTGCATACTACTCGCAGACGCGTGTGTCTCGATCTTGGGTTCCCAAGTCTTGTTTAACTAACCCCATGATCGAGACACATCGTTCTTCCATGCCTTGATTTTTCAGATCGCCACGGAAGAGGAAGAGCACGTGCTTTGTTCACTCCGCTGCTCACGCCATATGACCGAGACTCAAGATGGTTCACCTCCTTCACGCTGTCGACGGGTTTCAAGCATCTCCGAGAACTTCCCATCGCCAGGCCGTTAAGCTCTTATTCAGTACTTACACTCTACTCTCTTTGTATGGCATTTGATATTCCTGTTCTTTATCCTTGTCCATTCGGGGTTTTTCTTATTCTAATTGTGCGGTCATCGGCTAGATGGGAAGAGTACCTCAGGCGCTTGTCACCCACTAGATTCTTCTCTTGTATCTTGTTTTTATCCTCACCAAATCTTTAGACCCAACGAGGTTTGCCACCTTGAGAAGCGAGTTAGGGGTTATTTATCCTTATGGGTTGGTTTGAGGGGGAGTTTGATCTTTTCTGATCTTTCTTTGTTCTTTTGATCTTTTATTGTTCTTTTTCTGAACTTAGTGATCTTTTTGAACTTTTTAAGTTTTTAGGCTTTTTTTTGCACCTCATTGTGTCATATTGCATTCATATGAAAAATCCAACAAAGTGGTAACAACAAGTGGTTACAGCAAGTGGTATGAAAAATCCAAAAAGATGCATTGTAATATAAGATTTTCTGCTTATCTTTTAAAATTGATGAAGCTTTGCCTATTACCCTTTAGAGCTTTTGTATTTCAATTCATGCTCAATGTCATGTCTAGTTCTTTGACTTGCTAGAATTATCATGCTTTTACATGTGTAGCTAAGTCTTTGCTATATGAGCTAGAACCTTTTTAAACAACTCAAACTAAGAAATTGCAATTTGTGGATGTTTTAGCGAGTTGCGCAATTAGTGCTCCTCTTGTGACATTGGCCCTGTCAGAATTGCCTTGTTAGCTCTTTGATCTAAAATTGACCATTACTTGAGCTTTTGTGTTCTTGAGATTCTAAAACTGCTCATGTGAAAAATGAAAATCAAGATTGTCTTTTGCTTAAATTGTGCCAAACTATTCTTACGAGATCGCTTGTCAAATGACATGAACTTGGAGATAGTTTGATGAACGAACGATCTCATGGGGACCGCTTGTCAGAAATGACATGAACCTCAAGATTTGTCGCCCTTGTAGAAGCTTAGAAAGAGTTTGTGGATGGCTCCTAGTCCAGGATCTTCTTTACTAAGATATACCTTTAATCAACTTTTGGTCGAAGCTTAGGATGAGTTTGTGGATGGCTCCTAGTCCAGGATCTTGTCACTAAGTTAGATCATTAGTCAACTTCAATATTCAATGCAAATGAGAAAAATGTTGACAAATGAGCGTTTACAAAATATTGAGCAAAATGATTCAATACGGGACTTGATTGACTCTTAATGTGGTCTTTGTTAGATTTTTGATCTCACTTTGACATTTTGACATGGCCAATTTCACTTTAGGATCCCTGTTGATGAACTTGCTGAATTTGAAGCGTTGCTTAAATTGATCAAATCTACTGCTTTACTTTTGAGCTTTTGTGCTTAGCTTTGATATAAATGTCTTACCATGATCTTGCTAGCGCTGTCAGGCTTGATATGCTGTTTGTGCAATATTAGAGATACTAGCTTGTTCTTTTGGGTAATCTCCAAAGCTTCTTGTAATCAAAAATTGAAAAATACAAAAATTGAAGCCACTCCATTGCACTTCATGCATATTCCTCTTTATGCTTCTCTTGTTTCTGCTTCTTCCTTTATTTTCTATTTGTTATCTCTGGATGAGAGGAAGGCGTGATTCCTTGATGAATCCATTGTCAAAGGGGGAGAAGATGTGTTAATAAGAAGATATTTCTTTATTGGGGGAGAAGTTTATACAAAGGGGAGAAACTGAAAATTTGAAAATTGAGGATCATAGTGAGGGGGAGTTCTTGAGTTGCATTCTTATTGTCTTATTGAATATTCTGAACTTGAATTGCATTCTTTTATACTCACAATGATCATAGGTCAATTGAACAATTGTTCTTTCATATGGACCTCATGTGAGAATTTTGACCCTTTTCTGGAAATCAAAGTTTTATGCTTTCTTTTGCCTTGTCTCACATGTCTATACTATTCTGATGCCAGCTTGGTCATGTTCATTGCTTTTTCTTGCTTATGGACCAAGTTGTGCCTTTGTGCTTAAATCATGAGTAAACTCGTTTTCAAACCTCTTACTTACATTTTTCGGATAATTGCCAATGTGTTCATCAAGGGGAGATTGTGGATTTCATAGGGATATGTTCCGGATCTTAGGATGATGTGACAATTGGCAATGGCGTTTACGGTTTGTCGTTTCACGTGTTTTCGACAAAGCTACGTGTATTACGGACGAGGCGGTCCGACCGGTCCTTGCACGGCGGTCCGACGGTCCCAAATCGGTCGGACCGGCCATGTGGGCGATCGACCGGCGGTGACCTAAAAGTGTTCAAAACGAGCTGGGCCAAAAATAGGTGTTGTAGGCAAGTGAGGGGATCCCAATGCACTTGGTCTCATAATTTTTGGAGTCTCCAGTAGGAAGTTCTATTCGTTTTTAATTTCCAGAAGGTTTCGGAATTTGGGAGTTTGAATTTCGGCTAAGTCCCAAGGGGCGGTCCGACCGGCTCACCTAGAGCGGTCAGACCGGTTTCTACTTGAACGTCGGCCAACTTTGTGGCGATGTTGTTTTGTTAGGTCAAAATCATTGGTTTCATGGCATATGATTTGCATGACGCATGTTTTGACTAACATGGGTCAAGTTGTGAAGAACTTGTTCCCGAATTCGTGTTTGCTTGTCTATGGTTGTGCAGGTTGCTTGGTGGTCAACGACGGTCAACGGCGAGGAGAATCGGGACTAGACTTGAAGAGTTGAGGTCCAGAACGATCGACGATGCCGGGTGAGGTCAACGACTCAAGCGTGACACAAGATGGACAATGGTGACCTATTGGCAAATCCATGACGCATGGTGAAGCGGTTTAGGTCAAAAGGTTAAAGACGGCGCTTTGCGAAGCGTGCGTGTGTGACCCGTTTGTTAGTGGGCCTTAACGGGAGCCCAATGGAGTCAAACCCTAGGAGTCTAGGCCTCCACTATAAATAGGGGGAGGTGGTGGCTGCACCATCTAGCTCTTTTCTCTCTCGCCTCTTTGTGTTTCAAACCCTAATTGTCTTTAGGGGAGTTGAGGTGGAGGCTAGGGCTCTTGATGGTTTGTGGTGAATTTCATGATCTTTGATTGTCCACTGATCCATGATGGTGTGGATGTAATCCAGCAACAATCACGAAATCAATCTATGCAAGGTTTGCTTGAGATAAGTCTCTTTTCGTTCTTACTTTCAATTTCGTGTTTTTAGGGCTTTCTTTGATCCGCGAGTTTGTGATTGATTCTTTCACGTGAATTAGCTTGCTGTGATATGTGTGAATCTATCTAGCATCATCTTGATCATCAATCACTCACGAACAAGCATTAGGATCAAGTTTTCGTTCTTGCCCTGCTTTAGACCTTCTCGTTAATCAATTGACAATTGCTCAAGATCGTTCCAAGAATTATCATAATATTCGATTGGAATAGGTCCTCAATAGCATAGAGAAGGTGTGTGCAAAGTTTCGTGAAGTTTGGAGTTGAGAATCAAAAGTTAGACCTAATTGCAACTTCGTCATCGGCCGATTTCTTTGTTTGGATCGGTTACGATCGCCGGTCCGACCGCCGTCATCACCGGTCCGACCGATTTGAGCGATCCGACCGCCCGATAACAATGGTCCGACCGCCTGACAATCGGTCCGACCGGTTCACTACGAGGTCGGACCACGATGATTTGTGTTGCTTTGATTCTTGCTGATTATTGTCGCATTGCTTAGGGGTTTTTATTGGATTCAATACTAGTCTTCCGCTATACTGGTATATTGATCTTCATAGCTTTCTAATAGCTACTGGAGTGAAATTGTATTGAGTTCATAATTTGTGAAAAAGTGAGCGTGCTCCTATTCACCCCCCCTCTAGTCGCCTTTTCGGTCCAACACGTGGACATGGCTATTCGAATAGTTTTACACTCTGCAGAGGTTGTACAACTTTACTCACAAGAGATAATTTGCTTAACATGTCGGCCAATACACGCTTCCGTAGGCATGTGACTAAGCAATTATCACTAGACCTTTACAGTGCTCTACCCTAAGGTTATTATGTCCGGTAAGGTTTCACCGCCATTGGGTTAACCACATGCCAGAAGTCCCCTCTTGCGCCCAGAGGGACTATTGTCTAACCGACACCCGCATATCAACATAGCATAAAAAACAATGAGGTATTATAAATTATTTAGCATAGTTCTGCCTATACAGGACAAATGGTAGTATGGTGGAGCTTAGTAAGATGCGGCTCGAACACCATTCCTTAACGAACTTGGGCAACATTCCACAACCCTCGACTCGATCATGAAAATGGATCGATCCTGTGCATTGACTTGAACCATACCAATCATCCATTTTGCCCAAGTCTAAACCATTTTAATTTATTTTGCAAGTAAAAGTTGTCGGGACCCAAATATGCAAATATGG
Organism: Hsuehochloa calcarea; assembly: GCA_036346395.1. Taxonomy (NCBI): domain Eukaryota; kingdom Viridiplantae; phylum Streptophyta; class Magnoliopsida; order Poales; family Poaceae; genus Hsuehochloa; species Hsuehochloa calcarea. The sequence goes on along the minus strand of CM070610.1, from coordinate 50,660,265 downwards.
TCCCTCTGTGTATTCCGCACTAGTCCAAGATCACGCTAGTGCACACAGTGTCAACATCGATGAAATATCACATCCATACAACGAATATAAGAATAAACGAGTACCTTGAATAACAAATAAATGTTGGGACCTTACGGTCGAGTTTTACATTTATTAAGCCATGCAAGGCTGACAATAAAGAAATAAACTGCAGCGGAAACGAAGTAAACTCCAGTGGGCTCCCATCAATTTACCACAGTAACCGATCGATCAAGACCCTAACGATCAACCTTCAGAGAACTCTTCTTCAAAAGCAAAGTGACGACTCTTCCACTTCGTTGATTTGTTTAGCAAGAGTGAGTACACACCGTACTCGCAAGTCATACCACAGAATGCATTTATACATGATGGCTTATTCCAAAGAAATGGCTTCTGTGGTTATTTTGCAAAAATGCAACATTTGCAATTGAATACAAATAATAGATTGAAAACATAATTGAAAACAATTAAAGAATATTAATTTAACAATTGGTTTCACAAAGGACATACAGTCTAAACAAGTTATTCACACAGCTGCACAAGTTACCTCACACAGCTGACCCTTCCCATTTGTTTTATAGAAAATCTACCCCTCGTGTGAAATTCCCGAGCATGTCCATAACCGAGGACGCGGCTATTCGAATAGATTAGTTTAAACACTCTGCAGAGGTTGTACACTTTACCCACACGATACAATCAGTGTAGCTAGCACTGACCATAACAAAACCTTTCAGAGACTTTATCTCAAACAATGACACTCCCGATGTGCTTTTCTGCCGGCCAACCGATACACACAGTGTTTGGTTACAACACACATCGTTGGACAGGGATGCAGCGAACCGTCCCGCGATGTGACATATCACACCTCCAGCCTATCACACAGCTTAAATACAACCTGAGTTATCAATGTCAAGACTCCATAACTTACTAAGTCAGGCCCAGCCCATACTAGGCATGTGGTCGTATAGTAAGGCCCAGTTCAATGGCGCACAAAGTTAAGTCCTTAATTGACCAAGGCAAGACTTCCAGTTTTTCTCAAATCACAAAGTTTAAAGCACACAGCTCCACCATTCACACAGATCCACCACTTTCCTCAGTTCCAAATCTTTTCCCACCCTGTTGATTAAGTGCAACACATGCCATCAACGAGTAAAAGCACACAGCACACACAATTTTATCACACAGTTCTATAATCACTTAGTCAAGTTTATAATTACAACTCACATAAAATGATGACTCGTGGCATGGCTAAGCAGTCTAATCGTATCTAACCAACCCACGTTGGTGCTACGATAATACCAACTAATAATGAACCAACCTAGGGTGACAAAAGATCATGGCATAAAATAGACAATGTGGATATAACAAATTGGATTAATAACTATCCCAAAAGCATTTAAATAAATACTTGAAATAGAATGCAATACATTGAAACAAAGTATTTTGAAAACTGGGTTCAATATTATCAAATGTATAACTTGCCTTGGAATAGATCTAGATATTGGTCTTGGTCTTAGGTGCTCCTTCTTCTGCAAAATTCCCCGAAGTATCGATGTCTACTTACAAACGAGATAAAAGAAACCAAAAACAAATAAATATAGGGGCCAAACAAACTCCAAAAATCAAATAAAATTCACCATTAAATAGATCTTAATTTTATATAAATTTACAAATTTGAATGGGCTCAATCGGAGTTCGGATGCAAAAGATATGGGCTTTGGAAGTTTGAAAATCAAATAAAACCCTAATTTGGATTTTATTGAATTTCCCGAATTATTTTTATAAAGAAAAATTGGATTATTGCGCAATGCTTGCGTCAGCCGCGAATTTCCTAAAAAAAATAGATTTAAAGAAATCGACATGTGGGTCCCACATGTCGGTCCTCGGCTCACGGTGGACCGAGTGCACCGAGCCGAGGAGATCCGCGCGGTGGATCGAGCCACGCCGCTGCAGTCGGGCGCCGATCCGGCGACACGAGGGTGACACGCAGCACAAAGCCGACGCGGCGGTTGCGGTGGCCCGACACGCACGGCTCTGGGCGAGGTGGCGCTTCGGGACGATGGTCGCCAATGAACAATGGCGACTTCGCCGTGGTGGAGGGTACCAAATTGTTCCCCGTGCTATTGCGCACTCAGGGGTGCCCTTACCAGTAGCTGGCAACGACGGTGGCGACCGGCGGCGAGGAAGAAGCGACGGTGGAGCTTCGGGTTTTGTCGGAAGGGTGCTCCGGCGATGCTCCGGCGACGAGGAGGGGCGCACGGGGTAGCCTGGGACTTGCTGATCACGGTGATGCAGTCGGTGGAGCAAGGGCGACAACAACGGCGGCGTATTTCACCGGAGAAGAAGCTCGGCCGAAAACCCTAAAACTTGGATTGCGGCGGCGCTAGGGTGATCGGGGAGACGAGGGTGGTGGCTCTGGGTTGCGGCGGACTAGGCGATCCTAAGGGGGGTATTTATAGGCTCGAGGGACGCCAGAATTGAAAACCCCCAATTCGAGTCCGAAACGGCCGGATTTTGAAATCCTTGATTCTCGGAGATTGAGAGAGATTCGGTAGCCGATTTGGTTAGGGATGAGTACGGGATAGATACGACTACAAATTGGTGGGGTTGGCGCGAAGAATCAGCGACTGTTGCGATTTTGTCGGACGAAGCTTTGAACAGTGGCAATGGCGGGCGAAGCGCGGGCGCGAGGAAGAAGAAAGCGTGGAGACGACGACCTTGTGGCGGTCCCACCTGGCAGCGGTAGCGAGGTGCGGGCGAGCGAGATCAGCGAGTGAGGCCACGCGGCGAACATCCAATGGAGGAAGGCGGGGTTGAGCACGTGCGTCCGATCGAAAATGAGGGGCACGCGTCAAGCATCCAACGGACGAGGGCGCGGCGAGGCGAGATGGGCTGGCACGGCTGGAATAGTGTTGGGCTTCGGCCCAGCACTGTTCCGAAGGATTTAAATATATTTTTCTTTTTAATAAATCCAGAAAATGCAAATAGCAAATAGAAAATAGCAAATGATCTTAGAAAAATTCTAGAAAATTCTATAAAATATATCCAAGCATGTAGAATCTAAATAAAATAGTTTTGACAATTGTTGATGTTGGGATTAATCATATTAAATCATTTTGTCCTTAAAGTCCATATTAAACTTTTAATTTAAATTAAAATAAAATGCAGAAGATGAGATTTTCACTAGCAAATAAATAAAAGATTTTAAAAGGCTCAAAAATTGGGATGTTACAAAAGTATTTTCTAAAATTTCTATGGTAAGACAATGCCATATACTCAATTTGAATAATTTGGCTAAACTCTCCAAATTTAATATTTTGGTCTAAGCATTATCTAAGCATATCATTTTCAAATTTTATTTTAAATATGGTGTCAAGGAATTGACTATTCAAACATCAATATTGGCCATATAAAGGAAATAGAGTAACTAGAAATTTAAAATACGAATTTAAAATAACTAAAAAGAAATATGCATGCAATGATAATTTAAAACAGAAGTAAATAATTGAATCAACATGGTCAAAGGTATAACTTGCCTTGCTCGCAGGACTCTTCTTCTCCTAATTCAAATTCCCCGGCGTCGTCGAAATCTATATGCGAAAATACGATAAAATCAAATAAATACAAATAAATTTGAATGAAAATACAAATTAAATCCAAATTAAATAATTTTAATTCTGGGAGGTAGATATTGAATTTATATGGACTTAGGAACAAGAATCGACAGATTTTGAGTTCATGTGAGGGAGAACTAACATCCGTAAGTTTTGATGTCATAAGAAATGATAGAATTATGAAAATGCTGTGTGAGTACTGTTCACCTCTGAATACTGTTCATCTTCGAGTGGTGTTCATCTTCTGAGTACTGTTCACCTTCCGAATAATGTTCACCGCTTCGACTTCACATGGTCAAAGTGAGGTTTCGACTACCTGGTCGAAGGAGGTTTCGACTACACAGGGCAAAAACGGCGGCGCTTGGCTACAACCTCGTCGGCGCTACGCGCCACGGCGAGCTACGCGAAGGTGCACAAAATGAAAAGGAGATGGCACTGGACTTTATGCGTTAGCTTGCGACGGTGGAGCACAACTGTAACACCCTGGCTATTCGGAAGCCAAGATGATACCTAAAGGACTAACGTAAAACCAAATTGCGAAAGAATTTAAACTCAAACTCGTCTGAGTACATAAAGGGACCAACTTTAATAGTAGCATGGCAGGAATAAAGACTGAATTCATCAAACATAATCAAGAAATAATTAAAGTGATCCACTAGCATCATTTAACAAGAAAACATAACGTGGAGAGAAATATCATGCAGTAGAAAACTTATTTATTACAGTTCCTCAATTAACAACTGAAAGACATACTCGACACTAATAATGAAAGTAAAATGTAGTGAACTGTGTGATACGTGCATGTCTATTCCCTCCCAATAGAGTCATCATCAACGATCACCTAAATAAATAAAGAAAACAAGAATGAGTTGAAACTTAGTAAGTACAGTAAACAATTGAACATTCAAGGTTATGAAATATTCAATCTCAATACAAAGGACGAACTTATCTCTGAACACTTGTGAGTATGAATGGAATGAATGGGTGCATTGAAAGGAAAGGTCTCACACATGCTCATACCGGTATAGCGAGTGACACACCCGTCGGTGCTCACTTAAGCCTGTACTTAACAAAGTCCCGGGATCCAATCACCGTATGAAGAACGTTTCATACGAGTGTCCGAAATTGCCCACATTGGAATGGTGGATCTTACGTGCCCATACTGGAATTGATGGGTCTTAACAATTCCACTCCCGTGGACGGAACATGAACAATACAAGAATGAAATGAATATATACAATGGGTGTCACCTCTTTCAATCACATGGATTATCAACTAAGAACGAATATATGTCATGAAGTATGAATCAGGGATCATTGAAATAGAATCACATCAACAACTTTCAACTGTATAATATGAAGTATGAATATGGACCATAGAAGAAACATCACATTAACAACATTCAATAGAAATCAACATGTCTTAACACATTGTACTTACCTTCCGCGCTGTGACGTGCTAGGAGGCAATGAAGGTGCTCCTCCACTCATCGCCTCACCACCTACACAAATACGTATTCGCAATAAGGATAACAAGGTATGACATAGCTACGGTGTCCTACCATAATCCCCTAACTTTCCAACACAAACAACGGTTTCAAACTGACATTTAACCTATTCATCCACCTGACAACCCTACTGGACAGCAGTACGAGAAAAATCATAATTAAAGATCTGTAACTCGGAATGATGTGAAACCAGTGCACAATGAATCTTAACGAACCAGGCAACGAAACTCTAGTTGACGGGGTTTATCGATTCGGCCAAGACAATTGGCTAACCAGTAGTTGAAAATGTCTGACAGACATCTGTCCAGACCACATAACAGCAGTAAAGAAAAAGGCATAACTTTTATTCTACAGATCCAATAGAGGTGATCTTTACCAATATGGAAATATTATTCAAAATTCTACAATAACCTAGTTGGGTGGAGGTTCTGAATCTTACATTAACAAGGTCAAAACTAAGGATCAAACATATAGTTCCTTCTCGTCAGATAGACATAACAACACGCAAAAAATAACTCATATCTCCTAAACCGTAAGGCGGAATCTCGTGATCTCGGTGGATCTGGAAAGATAAAAACCAGGGCTACAAAACACTAGGAGACTAAAATATCAGATTCTACTTCTAAGACGCTGAAACTGGGTGCACAACCTACTGGATCTATTCTGGAATCTAGCAGACAACATGTCGGTTTAATCTTAACTATCAATCCTTCCTCTAAACAGCAGCAAACAGCGAATGAGACTCCTCGTTACCCTTGTAGACCAGTAGGAAGACATTGATCCGCTTCCTGAAGACCTCCCTCCATTCTCCTCTCTTCCCTCTCCAATGGCCGGCCACAAGAACGACGACGAACGGCCGATCACGACGGCGGGAGGAGGCGACTTCGGAGGAGATCCTGGGGAGCAACACCGGGGATCACCGGGGATGACACCATAGCAGCGAGACGGCACCAAGGAGCAGCAATGGCGCCGGTTGGAGGAGGAGGGGGTGGCGGCTCAAGGGAGGGAGTGGGGAGGGAAAGGGGAGAGGTGGGAGGGGAGAGGGTGGGGCCACTAGGGTTAGGGGGGAGGGCACCCCCCTTGGCCGGCCACCCTCTTGGGCCTCTTGGGCTGCGACCCAAGGCCCAGGTTGCTAGGAAAACCGAACCCCCAAAAACTGAAAACTCCAACTTTCTAATTATCTCCTTCTCCCGAATTCTTTTCTTCTTTCCCGATTAAATTTCTGGGTATTACAACAACGGAGTGGCCGGAGGCGACGAAAATGGCAGTGGCAATGTTCGGGTGAATGCGATGATGGTGCTCCGATGGTCCTCCGATGAAGGAGAGTGCGCCTGAGGCAGAACATGACGCGACGAAGCTCCCGGTGTAGACAACATCACCGGAGATTGACGGATGGTGGCGCAATCGGCAGAGCTAGGGTTGGCGGTGGAGGAGCTTCAGGCTTCGATTCCGACGGATAGAGATGAGTAGAGGGGTCCTGGTTGCGGGGAATGGAATGAGGAGAGAAATGCGAAGGCCATGCCCCCATTTATAGGGCAAGAGTGTAGCCAGAATGACAAGAACATCCACGAACATTTTCGGCCGACGCCACGGCAAAGAGAAATGCGATTAATTGGTGAAGAAACGACCGATTGAGTGCGGCAGTGAGTGGAAGGTGATCGTGGCAATAATTGCGCACAATCTTGAGTAGGAAAGGATGCATCATTGCAGTTAAACGACCAAGAATGGCAGCGCTCTGGCTCGACGAGAGGAAGACAAAGGCGACGACGGGGATGACAAGTAGGGTCGAGGCAGGACAGTGAGAGAGAGAGAGAGAGGCTGACGATGTGGGTCCACTTGGCAGAGAGGGAGAGAGGAAAGGGAGTGGGCTGGCGCGAGTGGGTTGGCGCGGAAGAAAAGGCCGTGGACCGGGGAGGGATTGGTTCCAACTACTGCTTCCAGATTTTCAAATGATTTAGCGATTTAAATATTTCACTTAATTCATTTAGGCTTTAGAAAATAGCAAATAAAGTCCAAAAGTCTTGGAAAAATTCATAAAAATTCCCCGAGTCATTTTGAACTTAAATAAAATATTTTCAAGTCATAATTGGTAATTATCTTTGGCAAATAATTTATTTTGGCTTTAAAATAATTGGGGAAAAGCTTTTAAATTTTTTGAAAATTCTAGAAAAATAATTAAATTTTATTTTCAACTAGAAAAAGAAATTTGGGTTGTTACAGTAGTATCCCCATAAGCAGTACATGCTCCCCCTGTACTCTCTCGTCCAGTAGACTGAACCAGGTCATCGTGCAAAAGGGATGGCTCTATGTTAGTAATGGTATCACCTTAAGAAAGATAAGCTTTTTAACATAATACTTTTGAGATGAGACTGGAGTAGAAATTGATATGGAGACAAAAATTAATAAGGTACTTAGTGCCATCTAGCAAGCGAGAAAAGCATACTTAAGTTCTGCAATAGTTTCTATTTTATTAGCGTGGCCCTAACCGATTGCTCTGATATCAACTACGGCGCCACGTGTCATTACCCCGAAAGGGTAATCACACTTAAGCATATAGATTATTATTCGTCTGCTCAGCAGAACACCACTCCAATAAATAATAAGTCTTATTAGAGTTAACGCAGTAGAACAATAAGATAGTAACTATACTTTATTACAGCTAGTAGCCACGCAAGACTATGGTATTAAATACAAGTATTTAACTACAACTGAAAGCGGGACAAATCCCCTTGGTTACCAACCCTGCTCAATCTGACGTCTTCTCGTTCCACTCGCCGAATAGGGTGTCCACCTCACCCTGGTCCTCGTAGTAAGTGCCCTCACCTCCTATGGCCTCCTCGGTATCTACGTACCCTTCATCCCACTTAGGGTAATCCCCGGTTGGACTAGGATCTAACAAAGGAGAATAATAGCAAGAATGAGTACTAGTGTACTAAGCAAGCATTTATTAGCAAAGATACATTGTATGATTCTTCTCTGTTGATTATCATATTTTCTAGTTTATCTCTTTTCTGGAAAATAATTTACCAAGATTTAAGTGGAAAGTTTTAATCTGAAAAGGCTACTTATCACTCGATGAGAACATAGAACCCTAGCAATCACCGTAGACTCCAATCCAGGAGACAGGCGTGAATTCATGGTTTTGTATATAGCACTGCGCAGGCTTGTACCACTTTACCTATAGCTACTCTGAGCTTTTTTAAGCTAGGTTTCCCGTATTTCCTTTGATGCGGTGTCAAGTTCAGAGTACGGAACATTTTTCAAGCTACGTGATTAAGTCTCAACCCATTACTTTCCGTCGGTGTCTTGGGGTGCATCTATTATATTTTTGTTGCATGTAAGACTTGTGAGCACAACTTTGTACTTAACCCAGATATCTGCTTGTTCAGAGGAGGTTGACCCCCAAGGGGTCAATCCGTGTGAGACTGTCTTCTACGACGACGACTAGCTCGGTGAGTTTACGGTCAGGTTGCCTTGTGGGTAAGGGCAACCGGTTGGCTTTCTTTTGTGCCATCTTATGACTTTTGGTATTCTACTGCGTACTTGACTTTTCTTATTGCTATTTGGCTGGTCGACCGTATGTATGAAAACTAAAGTTGTATGATGATTATGTTGTAACCTTTTGTGAATACGATAATGTAATATTGTTGTCTGGCATTGATATTGATATTGTTTTGTGAGGTGTATGTGTACCCTGGGAGGTACACAATACACAGAGGGCGGGATATTTAATTTATAACGCTATGACCAATCGGATGGTTAAGTATTACAAGTTAAATACATCGGGCTCTCACACGCCTAGCAGCGTTGCGACGACTCCAGGGGGTCGGGGGGAGAAAACAAATGAATGGACTCAGTGAGGGTGAGTTGGCGACTTACAGACTCATTGAAGTGAGGCAGAGTCGCAGAGGTACTAAGGCAGTGCGGCAGTTGCCAGTGAGGTGACGGACAGGGTGAGGCACAAAGCCACAGAGGTAGTGACTTTGTTTCTCTGATTCTCACCCAAATTCTTGTCTTTGCAAATGTAGGTAGACTTGAAGATTGATGAATTGATTATTGATGCAAATGTTTAATTGGTGATTGTTGTTTAATTTGTGATCGAGGAGTTGATGCAAATTGTTGTTTAATTGATTAGCCATTAGCCAGTTTGTTTAATTAGTGGTTGGCCGGTTGTTGTTTAATTTTTCTTAGATTTACAAAAATGGAGATGCGAACTTTGCACAATTATTGTAATATCTCGGAATCGAATCGGGAGATTTTAAAAGAAGCCGGGGATGAAAAGGCAATTAAAGAAATGTAATTTCTTGTTGAGAGAGGATTTTGTATAATTTCGACAACCTGGGCCGCGGGCCACGGCCCAGGAGGCCCAAGAGGGGGAGGGGGGCCGGCCAGGGGGGAGGCGCCCAACCCTAGCCGTCTCCCCCACTCCCTCCTCTCCCACCCCTTGAGAGCCGCCACTTCCCCTTCCCCTGTCCCAAGCCGTGCCTCCTCCTCTCCCTGGCGTCTCCTCCTCCCCTGGGTGCTGTCCCCGGTGATCCCCGACGTCGACTCCTAAGGCTCCAAGCTCCTTCTCCCTGTTCTTCTCCCTGCCGACTCCTCTCCTTGGTTCCAAGGTGGCCGGCCATAAAGGGAGGAAGGGAGAGGGAAGAGGCGAGGATTCTTTGGGAGATTGATCACCATCTTCCAGTGAGTCTTCGAGGGTAACAATTGATCTAACTCGCTGTTTGATTTGTCTTGGATGCGGGTTTGATCAATAGGGTCGAATCAGATTGCTGTTCCAGTATTTCCAGATTAGATCAGTTTGCTGCGCGGCCAGTTGCGGGTCTTTAGAGGCCGAATCTTGGATTTTGGTCTCCTAGAGTTTTGTAGCTGAGGTTCTTAGCTTTCCATATCCACCGAGATCACCCAATTACAACCTGTGGTTCAAAAGTTATGATAATTTCTTTCGTACTATTCTGAAAATCCTGACGATAATTTCAGTAGACTTGTTAACGACATTTGACCTCGTTAAAGTCAGAATCAGGTCGGTCACCCAAAACAGTTTCTGTAGGTAATTTTGTCATGATTCCAGATTGGTAAAGAGCACTCAATTAGAACTTATAGATTAAAAGTTATGCTAAGTTCTTTGCTACTGGTCTGCTGTCGGGACAGAGGTCTATCAGGCACTTTCAACTGCAGATTAGCCGTATGTGTGTGAATAATTAGGAAATCTTGTCTCCTAGTGTTTTGAAGCTTTATCTGTTAAGTTTCTTTTGGCATAGGTCTCAGGTCATTCCGAGTTCCATATCTTAAGTTACGAATTTTTCCGTGCCGCTGTCCAGAATTTTAGTAAACAGGGGAAACACGTGTTCCAACGTTAGGTCCATGAGTTGTGTCGGGTGGTCCGGGAGTCATTGTAGTTCACCGGTAGTATCGTCGTATCGTGTTATTCTTATTTCAATTGTTTCTGGAGTAGGCGGTGAGGCGGCGAGTGTAGGCGCGCCATCTTTGCCACCTAGTACGACCAATCGCGGAAGGCAAGTACCATATGTCAAAATGTGTAGATTTCAATTGTATGCATGATGATTTGTTACCTTGGTGTATGTCTTTGATATTCGTCCACGATGTTCATTTCGTTTCAAATTGATAAATCTTGTGAGTAAAGATATCGACATCCATATCAATTGTTCCATTCCATTCATATAGTATTCAATTTCCGTCCACGGGAGTGGAATTTGCTAAGACCCATCAATTCCAGTATGGGCACGTAAGACCCACCATTCCAATGTGGCGGTTTCGGACAACCGTATGAAACGTTCTTCATACGGTATTTGGGTCCCCGGAATTTGATAAGTGCGAGCTTAAGTGAACACCGACGGGTGTATCACTTGCTATACCTGTATAAGCAGTTTAGTAGTCCATTTCCTTTTCAGTGCATACATTCATTTCATTCAAATTCATAAAATTACGATGATTGTGCATGGACCGTGTAATGTTTATCTAGTCCAAATATGCCATGATTAAATGATTATTGTACTTGCTGAGTTTCAACTCACCCTTGTTTTCAATGTTATTTAGGTGATCCACGCTGATGTTGACGCTTTTGGGAGGGAGTAGTCCAGCACGTCTCACACAGATCATTACTTTATATTTTCAACAATGAATTCAACCTTGTTATCCTTTGATGAGAGATGGACTGTAATAAGTAACGTTTAGACTTCTTGTCATGTCGTTATTTGACTAGTTCCTTGATTATTCAACATTGATGAATTGTTTTATTTTACACGTCGTTACGTTGTTATTGTTATTTGGTGAGATGCCTATTGAATCTTAGTCCGCATTTGGTTTGTATGATGTATCTTTATGTAGCATCTTGGCTTCCGAATAGCCAGGGTATTACAATTATTTCTCAAATAATGCAAATAGCAATAACCCTCCAACTATAGAGAGCAGAACTAAAGCAAAAAAGGTTCGACATGAATTTAATCAAGTAATACCCTGGAATCGAATCGGTAAATAGAAAATAAGTCGGGGAGGGAAAAGACAAATAAAGAATTGGAATTTCCAATTTCAACGGGGGGTTTTCTGCTTTTCTTCGCCAACCTGAGCCTCGGGTCGCGACCCAGGAGGCCCAAGAGGGAAGGGGGGAGCCGGCCAAAGGGGGGCGCCTTCCCCAACCCTAGCCGCCCCACTCCCCACTCCCCTCCAAGCCTCCGGCATCCCTCCCCATCTGGCGCCTCCCCTACTGCCACCCCTCCATTGTGGTGGTGCTCCTCCTTCCCAGACGTCGAGCGCTCCTGCCAATCTCTCATGTTGCTGTCCCCGGGCGGCGATTCTCACGTACGGTGGCCGGCCAAGACAAGGAGGAAGAGAGAAGAAGGGGGATCGTCGTCACCAAGAGCTTGTTCATCGGTTCCCTGGGATCTTCAAGGGTTACAATCGTCATTCTTGGTCGTTTGACAATTGGGTAGATGCGAATTCGAATAAATTTGGTTAGATCGAAATCTATCCCTAGTAGATCTGTTCTGTCCAGAATGTTGCGCGCCCAGTTTTGGCATCTTAGAGGCCTATCTAGAGGCTCTCACCTCCTAGAGAATTATAGCCACGGTTCTTAGCTTTCCATATCCACCAAGATCACCAGATTCCAATCCACGGTTCAAAAGTTACGATAGATTCTTTCTTGCTGTCCTGAGAAACCTGACGAGAATTGTCAATAAAGTTGTTTAATGAAATTTGACTTGGTTAGGATCAAATTCAGATTTGTCACCCAAAAAGATTTCTGTAGATAATTTTATCGTATTTCCATATTGATAAAGAACACTCTAATTGGATTTATATATTAAAAGTTATGATATGTTCTTCACTGCTGTTCCGTTCGTCTGGACAGATTTCTGTCAGCCATATTCACCTACTCTTTAGTTAATTATTTTGGCAGAATTAGGAAATCTTGTCAACTAAAGTTTTGTAGGTTTGCTCGTTAAGTTTCGTTGAGCACTGGACTCATCTCGTTCCGAGTCACAGATTAATAAATATGAATTTTTCTGTGCTGCTGTCCTGAATGGTTGTCGGTTTACTGACTGTAGTTTTGAGCCGTTAGCTAGATTTTGTTAAAGGCAAATTATGAGTATCATGCCAACTAGACTTTTTAAGGTCTTATTCTTAGCTTTCCAGAATGACAAGAATCATAGATTTTGGTGAATTTTATCAAAAGTTATGATTATTTCTTTACTTCGGTGTAATTCTACTAGACAGATTTTGTATTAAGACTATCATCTAAATGTTAGCCTAGGTTGTTGGCCGAATCATAAGGTTCCGCCAACTAGGTTAATGTGGAGATTTTCGTTACCTTTCAATAGGATCTGAAATCACCCCTTTTCGAGTCTCAGAGCAAAAGATATGGTATTTTTAGTATCACTGTCCAGATTAGTGTCCTGCTAGACTGTCGGTTTAATTGGGTAGATCGACTATGTGAACATTGGGTTTAGGATGCGGCGACTAAGCGTTTCGAGTAGCGTCCTTTTCACGTTGTTACTTATTTAAATAATTAATTTGTGTAGCAGAAAGGAATTCGAGATTAGTAGCTTCGTCCTTGCCTCCTAACGCGTCGTAGTTCGAAAGGCAAGTACAATTGATTTGTCTTGTTTGTTGTCTTGTTCCACTTGATTGATGAATATGAAATGGGTAATTTTGGTATTCCTTGTTTCCTTTCATAGTTGATATACCATGATTCTTCAATAATAGGACTACGTTCATTATATTCATTCGTTCCTGTTCGCCCACGGGAGTGGGTAGTGCAGCCCCATAATTTCAATATGGGCAAGTAACTTGTGAGTCTTATTGTTGGTGAATGCTAAGTGCTTGTTGATTCATACAGTTATTTCTATGATCCAGGACTAGATTCAATGCTTCATGTTCGTTTCACATTCGTTAATCCATGTTTAATGAGATGATGTCTTTCATAATTCATAATTCATTCCATTCATTCATTGTTCATGTTTCGTCCACGGGAGTGGAATGTAAAGACCCATCAACTCCAGTATAGGCATGTAAGACTCACCATTCCAATGTGGGCAGATTTGGATGCCCGTATGAAACGTTCTTCATATGGGCCTTGGATCCCCGTATTTTGTTAAATGCGGGCCTAAGTGAACACCGACAGGTATGTCACTGGCTATACCGGTATAACCAGAAGTGGAGTTCATGCATTTCATTCATTCATATGATTTCATCCATTCTACCTTCAATTTCTGTTATGTGATGTTATGTTCTTGTTCATCTGTTATACATTCGAATTCTATTCCGTGATTGATATGTTCATATTCAGTATGTGAGAGACCATGTGAGAGGTCCTCCTTTGTGAGTGATGAGTATTTGACAACTTGTTGAATAGGTTGAGAGTTGAGTCTCTCGGTTTGTACTGTTTCTGTGATGAAACAGGATAATCGGAACTACCGCTGTGTATGTAGCGGAAGTTCCGATGATCGGAACTACCGGCGTTGGAAAAAGGAACTTCCGATTAATCTGGGAATTGTGTTCGGTTGAAGTAATCGAAACTTCCGCACTGGGACGCGTTTGTCCGATATCTCGACGTGAGTATTCCTCCGAGACGAAAATCGAATTGAAAATGGAGTGCGGACGTTCGATAATCGAAAGTTCCGCAATGGTAAGCGAACTTCCGATAATCCCGACAAGTGCGGACGTTAGAATCGGAACTTCCGCAATGGTAAGTCTTGAACTTCCGATTGTGTCGAATCGTGCGTAGAAGGATAGTTTGTGATTTTGAGTTTGTATGAGTTTGAGTCTTGTACAAATATTGATGGTATGATATTGGGCAATGCTATGTGGTGTGTTTTTGTCTGTATTGACTGCAGGATATCGAGACGAAGTCGTGGCGAGACACGAGGTGATCGGACTAGGCGCAGGCGGCGTTGAGGACAGAACGGTCGGGATGTGTCGAAGACGGCGTGAATCTTGAGGTGGTTGCGAGTCAAGGACAAAGCAAGGCGTCACGAGGCTTCCGAGAAGGTGCGCAAGGGCGAACGGTCTTTTCGCAAAGCGGCACAAGTGGAGGCGGTTCCGTTCGGATGTAGCGGGCTTAATGGGTTGGAGGCCCATTAGCCAAGGGCTATAAATAGAGGTGAACCCCTGGTGTTAGGGTTAGACTTTTGAGAGAGAAAATTAGGGTTAGCTTTAGCAAAAGAGTTTGTTTTGCTTTTGAGAGTTTGTTGAGTTGGAGAGGATGAATCGAAATTTTGTGTAATCATTCCTCTGTGTTTCCCTCTCATAATCGCTTGATTTCTATCAATGAAACTCGAGGTTTTGATTACTTGTTTATGCCTCCTTTCTTCTCTCTGTTCTTCTCTTGAATAGCTAGGGTTTTGATGAAACTTTTGATTCGTCTTATGAGATGGCATAAAACTTGATATCTAGATTCGTATTGCTATTGCTAATCTATCCTCAAAGTTTCATGAGCTAAGAATCTGAGAATCTTGTCTATTGTGGTTTTTGGTCTTTCTTGCCCCTTCTTCAAGAAATCCGATTTTGCTTTGATTAATGAATCTTTGTTTGCGATTCTTCTCCATGAGGTCAAGATGTTGTTTAGGATGATGTCCTGTGAAACTTGACCTGAGAAGAGCATTCAAGATTTAAAATTTCGGATTTTAGGGAAAAACCCGAGCGCACTGTTCTACGGTCAGCACACTGTGAAATTTTAGGGAAAATTTCCGATTGTCCACGGCGAAACTACCGCCAGCGGAACTTCCGCACTGAAACCAGAACTACCGCTAGGTAGAATCGGAGCTTCCGATTTTCAACAGAACAGCCCGAAGCTTGTTTTCGTTCTCTGATTTTGCTTCACTCAAACTTGAGATTTTCAGAGGGCTTTGTAGGTTTGTTTAAATACAGTAAAGGAGAGTTCTTAACTTTAAAGGCACCATTCACCCCCCCCCCTCTGTTGCCATTTCGTTCCTTCAGTATGGTTCACTTTATTCCGTTGTACTTGCTGAGTCGTGGACTCATTCTTGCAGTGTTTATTTGTTTTATGTAACTATTGAAGACGGCATTCATGGGAGGGCTTAGTCACGTGGATCACATCACTCACTTCACATTCTTTCTTTCACTTCACAATATTCAGTTTTCATTTATTTGAACTTGTCCTTACCTTTCATTTGTTAAAGTTGAACTATAATAAATAGGGTATGATGGTGGATGATATCATTCCCTATGTTTTGGTTGATTAAATAACTGCTGGTAATTTCTAATTAGACTAGTATTTGAATTATCATAATTGATTCAGTAAAATTGGATATTTGGAATTTGTGTTATGTGGATGGATCCATATTATATTCTTGCAATCATACCAATAGATGATGATCTTCATATGCTATTGGATTGAGTTATTGTTTAAATTCTTCCGCAATGTGGTTGTTGTATGTTAGTTCTTTAGGTAACATTTTGGCTTCCGAATAGCCAGGGTGTTACAAATCCAGATGATATTATTGCCGATCCAGCATGTTGTAAACCCTCCAATTGTTTGATGCTTTCAAGACATGAAAACTTGTAGAGTGAAATTGCATCGTAATCAGATTTAGTGCTTTGGTAGTATGTTTTTATTTTATTTTTAATGTTTATGAATATTCATAATTTAATATTGTATCACTAAATTTGATATTTCTTATCTACAAATCGGTACTCGCATATTTATGGACATTTGGGGGGCACATTATCCATTAGCAAGGCACTAAATTTATTATATTATGCATTTTCAATTTGTTCTCTATCTATTTATGTATGAATTTGATATTCCAATGGCAAAAGACCAGTAGATGTAGTTTTGGTATGCTTATGTTATGCTATAGCCTCAACAGTAGAACTCCCCCTCTATTTTCATCTTGGATTCGCCACGGCGTCATCTCCTATAAAAATATCAATGTACAGTTTTATACACATCTTGACCTGGAAGTCAATAATGGCCCTAACATTTGCTTCATGGATGTGCTATTGAGAAATTCCTCTATTCGTGCTTGGCCGACACATATCTAACTAAAGAGGGATTTAGTCGAGCATATTTGGCAACGCTACGAGAACAAGCAAAATGTTTAGGCTTATTTAAATTACATATTTTTTTTATTCTCTTTATTATGAACTAGTTCCCAAGGAATTCATTTCAATATTAATGTATCCGAATTATCATATCATACAAATTATCATTATTTATCTATTTCAACCGTATTCATTTTCTTTTAATTATGTATCCGAAATAAAAAAAATGAAACAACACAAGTAGACCACAAAGATGAAAATTAGAGTTGATCACCACATTTCTTAGATCCATAAAAGCATTAAAAGATTGTGTGATCTGTAAAGACAAGTAAAAAGATAATCCATTGTATGAGTTGTCTTTAGTGCTGTCTACAGGTGACTGGAGAGTTGTTATAGACAGTAGTTTTCTGTACTATTGTACATGTCGACATGTACAAATGGTACAGACAGCTATTGTCTATAGTATCTCTTAATGTCATCTATAGACAGCGTTAAAGACAGTTTCTATAATATGTTGTTTTTTTTATATGTCTCTATGGACTGATCTTCTATGTATAATATGTCGTGTTTCTCGTGTTACAGTTAACTACCGCATTAAAGACGGTCCAGTTCTCTATATTCTCACTCTCTCTCGTGTCCTACGTAGCAAGACTCTGTTACAGGCTCACCTTGTCCTGCCTTACACGTCAGCGAAATTTGCTCACTCCTTGGTGACGTCGTTTGGTTGATGATAACCATGATGGCAACGACCTTAGCCGCGTGAATTGGACGCCCGCCTGAACAAAGCAGGCAACGACCTTGGCCGCGTGAATTGGATGCTCTTTTCGGTTCTTCCCTTTGGCCTGAAGCCTTGGTCTCCTCCACATCTGCACCCATTTGGCATGCCACGGTATGTGTGCGACCACGTGGAATAAACTATAAGCTAATGGATCCCATGCTCACCAACCTGCGACCAAACACCAACCGATTGTGTTCGTTCGCATCTTCTCGCCCTCTCTCAAGTCTCGGAGAGTCAGCGAGCTCCCTCTAGCATTCCGCGCCTACTAGCATGTTGATCACTGTGATTCGGCCTAACTCTCCGTTCTTACGTTGTCCACGACACGCATGTGGTGCGCGCGCGCTTCGAGTCACATGGAAGGATTCCACGCAAAAAAGAAGTCGCAACAAAGTGTGCTTTGTGCAGTACTTGTTGCATGTTTCAAGAACGATAACGACAAAGAGGGGGTACTTTGATCGATCGATATCTTTGCTCCCTGCTGTGAAACTTGGCACTCTCCTGTACGAAAACTAGAGGACACAAAGGTAGTTTAAATATCAATAACCTTATTAATTATGTATCATTACAATTGTTCGAGTTGATGAGATGGCACAAAATGTGTCCTGCCCTGAGGGGCTGGCAGGAAGTGTAAATGTGCAGGAACTACGCGTGTGTGGAATCAAAGAATCATTGCTGCGTCCTAACAAGCTGTAAGACCACCCTGCCTCAATTTTGCTCTAGTGCTTCTTTGCGCTCTTCATTTCAGAAGTCGAAGATGAGCTTCCGGAACTTCTCCATGTGCTCGGCCTGCAGCGAGATGGCCACCGACAGGCTGCGGTCGCCGCTGGCGCTGGGGAGCACGAAAGCGAGCCCCTCGTACGCGATGCCGCCGGGGCCCATGAACACCGGCCGCCCCCACCCGAAGTCGGCGTCGTGGATCGGCAGGCGCACCCAGCTGGTGAGCCCGAGGTTGGGGCATCGGAACGTGTGCGCGCCGCGGACAAGCGCCGACAGGTCCGGCTGCAGCTCCAGGTAGTCCAGCGCTGAGCGGCAGTACCCGTTTTCCATCCTGTCCAGCGCCGCCTGGATCGTGGACGCGCCGTCCGCCAGCGCGCCGGTCACCTTGCCGGCCTCGGCGAGCGGCGTGGCAGTGAAGATGACGTTGCCGAAGTAGCCGTTCGGGAGCGGCGGCTGCAGCCGCTGCCGCCCGTCCGTGGCGCAGTACAGCTTGGTGGGTTGCTCGGCGGGCAGGCCGCGCGCCAGGGACGCGCACCGCCACACGTGCGCTGCGAGCACCGCGTACGTGCTGAACAGCGGCGCGCCCTCGGGGAGCTGGGAGCGGAGGCGGCCGAGGTCGGAGCGGGAGAGCCTGAAGATGTCCACGGCGGTGGGCGGCGGCGCCGGTTTGCCGGTGAGGGCCTGCGACTCCGAGGCCAGCATGGCCGGCGCGGGCTGGTACTCAACGTGCGGGTGGGACGGGGTCGGCGGGTCGCGGGCGCGGAGGAGTGTGCGGTCAATGAATGGCATGACGGCGATCGGGACGCCGCGGCAGAGGTCGGACCACGAGTTGATGAAGTGCAGGCCGGACAAGCCGTCGGCGACGTGGTGCTGCATGCCCACGCCGAGGGCCACGCCTCCGCACTTGAAGTAGGTCACCTGCAAAGCAAAAGCGCGCGAGTTTGGATCGTAAAGTGTTTCATAATTTTTTAACTACTCTGGTCTTTAACTATTCGAACAGATCAAATGATTACTGCTAAGTTATATATTGACCAAGATCCAATCTCATTGGCACGGTCAAATCAAGAACCGGACGAGATTGCAGCGCCAGGTATTCTAGAGAAAAATAAAGAAATTTGCAGCGCCACTGCGCCAGGGTAATAAAAGCGACCGTGTGCGACCAACCGACGAGCTCTTTGCATTCTTGAAAAACTAGGGGGCTAAGTGGTTGACAACTCATTGTACTAACACAACTGGGGCAGGTTCCACCGAGTAATTATTTTCTATTATACCAACCATCTCACCAAGATACCTCTCCTTCAACAACCATACCATAATAAAGCTCAATTGGCCATATACAATTCATTTGGTGTCTTGCATCATCAAGGTACTGTTGCATATGAGCAAATAGTCCTTAGGAAAATACCCAAGGTCGTAGTCATGCCAAGCCAATCTGGATGTTACACAGCACCGTACTTGATGTGTGTTCACAATAATGGAAGTCGGCCATGTATGATCATAGAACGACAGATAAGGCTCGACCAAAAATGATAGTTACAAGCTAAGAGAAATGCAGAGCACACACTAAGGTTGTTTGCTACCACAAGAAAAATCACCAAAAAAATACTCTTGGCATTCAAGTTGGGCTATCATTTTCTTGCAATCAACATGTGATGCGCATCACAAGCAAACAGCATCCAGCAAGCAACTACATTTCTCACCCATGTGGTTGCTGATATAGCAATTGGTGTAGTTGCGTTGCACACGATTATGATATAGCAACCTGTGGAGACCATGTGGTATGGTCATAATCTTAGTGTTGAACAATTAGCATCGGTATCGAGGTGTTTAGAAAGAAACTCTCAGTTTAACATTTCATCGGAGCTACTGTCAGGTGGCCGGCGGTCTGACTAGCCCTGTAGGGAGATCAAACCATCCAGAGGTGGCGGTCAGACCGGCGGCATGAGATTTTCCAGGATTGTGCACCAAACATTTGTGTGGGATGTGTTTACGCCAGGTCTCATTGAAATTGAGGACTAAACGAGAAACTAGATAGAGTTTTGTCGAAAAGTCCATAAAGTGGTGTTTTGAGATTTGGAAAGCGGTCTGATCGAGCGTTGGTTGGCAGTCAGACCTGGGGGCGGTCTGACCGGTCCCCTGTTACCAAGGCTAGCGGTTTGACCGACCAAGCAAGGTAAGACCGACTGAGGGCCGACGGTCTTACCGACCAAGACAAGTTCATGCACAATGAGTTGTGGTGAATTTAAGAATTTGGCCAAAGTCATGGGATTCAGTTTATAGGTGTTGCATGATGCATGTTTTGACTAACGTGTATCAAGTTATGAAGAACTGATGCATAAAATTGATTTCTTGGTCTATTGTTATACATGAACGCTTGTAGTCAACTACAGTCAATAGCAAGAATGATCGGGACTAAGTTAGGAGAGTTGAGATCCAAAATGATCAAATTTGCTTGGATGAAGTGGATGGGCTCAAGCATGGCGCAAAATGGACAAGAATGACCAAGCGGAAATTCGGTGCAACAGGTTGCATCAAGTGGCTTAGGGCGGTGCAAGTGCTAAGGTAGTCCGATGGGAGTCGGATGGAAGAGACTTGCCATCACGAGGAAAGTCATTGATGAACCTACACGTGGAAATCATAAAATTACTTCACGATGATTGAACTCGGTCATGAAGAAGGATCGAGAAAGGGTATTTTAGTATCTTCGCAACAATACCAGGTTGGTGACCTTAGAGAAACCGCGGCGCATGATGGCGCAAAGAGAGTGGTTTAAGTCAAGGGAAGGAGGTCACGAAGAGACGGATCCGGGAGACCCGGATAATCATCCACTTTGAGAAGCGTGCATGAGTGTAGACCCGTTTGTGTGTGAACTTAACGGGTCCTAGCAAGCTATATCACAATAAAAGAACAAAACAAAACCCCTATAACACAAAACTCCAAATCACCAAAGAGAGTAAGAGATAACTCATCTTGGCACCAACTTGATTGGATTGATACGAGGAATTGTAGGTTCACAACCACTCCACCGTGGAGGACGAAAGCTCACTCATGAGCACCCAATTTATCAATACATCTCTCCAACCCTAACCTTCTCTATTTTCGTCACTTCTCCCAAAATCTCAAATTAGGGTTTTCAAGACTTAGTTGTGCAAATCTTGCATCAACCCTTATATAGCATAGACTAGGTCAGAGAGAGAACCTTTAGATCAAGTTTAGGTTTCCGGGATTTGAGTCTCTTTGCCCTTAATCAAGAAATTCTTAGAACATTGGCTATGATCGTCTTGATTAACCATCTTGTTGAGTTATGTCTGAAATCTTAGATGATTTGGATCACTAGGTGGATTTGTGTATCCATCGTCATGTTGTTTCAGTCAACGGTCAGATCGGTGCCGGCGTTCAAACCGATCTCACGAGTGGTTTAACCGGCTGAAGGAGTTGTGCTTTGGTTTTCTCGATTTCAACTCAAGTCGTCCACTGTGATCTTGAAACTTTGATCTTCATAGCTTTTATAGCTATTGAAGTGAAATGAAGTTGAATACCATTGTTGAAAAAAAGTGAGCTCTTATTCACCCCTTGAATCGCTATTTTCGGTCCAACACACCCTTATCAAAATATCGGTACACTTTCTTGTTTGAAAAGATGCCATCGTTTGTAGTATATATACAGATTTAGGTGTCAGATAAGTAGGCGACGCCAGGATAGCCCACAAGACTCGACAGCGAGAAATCGGGACTCAAGCAGGTAACATAAATGCTCTCAGGAGAGTTTGCTTTCCGAAGGCAAAATGCTGTCAGAATAGTTAAACCTGACAATTGCTCGATGCCGTTAATCACAACAGTAACAGTGGAATGCAACTTCGTCCTAGCTAAGTCATGGTAGAAATGTCCTTTTTTTTTTGAAGACGTCTATTTGAATTCCTTAAGTATTGTTGTCCGATCACTTAACTCTCTGACCTAAAAAACTGGCCTTTTAACCTCTTACGTTGCAAAATTAGTGCACATAACCCTCATGTTTGCTCGATGATATTACCTATGTGGCACTCAGTCAACCCGATTTCGCCACATGGGTTGCTCTGTCGGCAAGGTGAGATGCCATGTCTCTCTCACTCTCTAGTGTGGCTCCTCCCTAGTGGCCCGGTGTGGGTGCTCTCCCGCTGCCGCTGCCCCCCTCCGCCAGAGCACTCGTCGGACCATCCGTGCACCACGCGCTTGCGGCTTTGTCATTGTCCGTGTCGGGCGGCGCCACATTGGCATCTTTCTCCGTCGTCCTCACCCTAATTAGACGGCGCTAGAGGAGATGAAGAAATTTATCTCTTCAACAAATCAGACGGTGCTCGAGGAGACGACCGGCACAAGGGGGGCGAAGCTAGAGGCGAGCCCACTCGAGAGGAGCTAAAAGCAACCGACACGAGGAGGAGACGTCACGACCCTCGAGGCGAGCCCACTTAGAGGAGCTAAAGCGATCCGAGGCCCTCGACCCTCGAGGCCGCAAGGGGTCAAGGCCCCTCGGCGGAGGCGAGGCCACGCGAGAGCCCGGGGTCGGAGCCCTCGATGGTCGTGCGGAGGGGCGTCAAGGCCCTCGGCGACCATGCGGGGTTGGATTGAGGCCGGAGGAGGCGGAGACCGCGCTGGGGGGAGCGCTGGAGCGAGGGGCCGCACAAAGAGCGCTGGAGTAAGGGGACCGCACAAGGAGCGCCAAAGCGAGGGGCCCATAACGAGGGGAGAGGTGCCAGAGTGAGGGGGCACACGAGGAGCGTCGGGGGAAGGAGTGTCGGAGAGAGGGTGGCCGCAATCCCGTCGATGTGTGTAGGGAGAGAGAGGATGGTTGAGGAGAGAGTGCAAAGTGTTTTTTTTATAGTGACGGGTGTGATGGAAGTGGGCCCAACTTGTTAGTAGGCTCAAACTCCCTCACCCTGCAACCTCATTTTGCCAACACAACAACTCATATGGTGAAATCGGGTTGACTAAGTGTTATATTGAAAATACCACCAAGCAAAACAATCATGAAGGATAAAGTGCACTGGTTTTATAACATAAGGGGTTAAAGGGCCGGTTTTTTATATCCAGAGTTAAGTGGTCGGACAATAATACTTCAGGGTCAAATGGACTAATTACATCTTCTTCTCTCTCTTTTTGGTATTTTTGTATACTATCCTCAATTGTTTGTTGACATGAGTTCTATCTACAAAGACCTATGAAAAGAAAACAACTCCGTCTAATTAATATGAACCCAAACTGGAATAATAAGTCCAGGCTCACAAAGCCAGCTCTCCGGAGATTTCGAGGACAAATAATTTGATCTTGACACACGTGAGGGTAGTATTGGAAACTTCACGGCGATATCCTTCGAAGAACAGAGAACGTAACACGGAATTTTTCTAAAGAGGCTAATTAAGGGTGCTAATTTGTGCATACCCAAAACTAAGCTCTCGTGGAGTACAAGTACAAATGTCTCACCGACATATTGGCACCGTGTATAGAGAACCTCGCAAGTGGAGTTCAATTCAGGGCCGTCTGCTAATGGTCGTTCACGGATGTTTCGTTGAAATTATACCAACTCCAAACGTTTTGCACTGGACGGATATGACAATTAACCGAGAGCTACGGCACTCGCAACGCAGTACAGGCGCAAGGTGCATTAAATAGCAAAATTAGCGATCAACTAGTGGCAGACTGGCATGGCACACATCGACACAGCCATACGGCGCCGACGAGGCGACTACCCAGATAAGCTCAAAAAACGACGCGCGGCCATCAGTTTTGACCGAAACTTGGGCAGCTGGCAAAGTCCGTCTTAGCACGCAACCGCCCACCGCGTTGTACTCTTCTTCTCTAGACTGGGGGAGACTGAGGTAAAATTTACCTGGAGCACGAGGAGCGGGAAGGAGGAGATGTTGTCGGTGTAATCCACGGCGGGGATGAGGCGCTTGAGGTCCATGGTGGGCGCGAAGTCGCCGAAGTCGCCGACGGCGGCGTCGGGCGCATCGGCCTCCACGAAGAGCACCCCCTCCGCGTTGCAGTCGATCTCCACGCGCCCGTCCTCGTCGCGCGCCAGCCGCCCCGCCATCGGGTAGAACGGCACCAGCGCCTCCGCCAGCGCCCGCCGCATCCTCTCCGCGTCGAAGTAGCGCCCGCCGTCGCCCTCCTTCCCAGCCGCCGCGCCCTCCCGCTGGTAGAAGTAGACGCTGGGGGTGTGGAACCGCGGCACGACCAGGTCCAGGTTGGAGTTCCACAGCCGCCGCCGCGGCGTCTCCTCCGCCGGCCGCACCATCGTCGACCCCCGCACCGTGATCTTCATCTACATGCCACGCCCACACACGCATTCATTAAATCCCCATTGATCCATCGGTCAAAACACCTCGACAAAGCAAACGAACTGAAAGAAATTCACGCGGCAAGAACAGAGAGACCAACCTCGTTTGATGCGATCGAAGCGCTCGCCTTGCCGCGTCAAGCAGATCTGGGAGGCAAGCAAAAGCGAAGGTCTTTACGTGGAATACGCGTGATACGATATGGAATGAGTGGTAAAGTGGTACTCGCTAGGTAGCTCTTGGTGGAGAGCTGGTGAGCGAGGTGGGGGTGGCGCGGCTTTTATAGCCGGCGGGGAGCTTGCAACGCGCGACACGCTGTTCTCCTCCTCCTTTTTCTCTTTTATTTTAACTTTTTATTAATTGCTCGATTGCTTCGGTGGGGGAGGAGGTGATGAATGGGGCAGAGTAGGTGGGATGGATGACCTGCTGAAAGCAAGCGCAGGTGAGGGATGGATTTGGAGGTTTGAAAGCGGGATTGTTAAATGCTCCATGGACGCGGTCCACCCAACCGGACGATGGACGTGCTTGCCGGTGATATGCTCTGCTCATCGGTCTCGTCTGATCTCGGCACTGCATCAGCAACGACTGCTTCAGAATGTAGTTAAAAAACGGCGACAATTTCGCTACGGCGTTCGAGGGAGTTTTTTCTCTCACTATTGCGCGCATTTCGACGGAAGTAGCGCCTCGCGCCATATTACCGACCGCCCATGCCTCCCACCCGGATAAACCGCCTCCGCGTACTACCCCTCTCCCCGTGCGTGCAGATAAGCCCCCTCAACACAAGTATAATCCGATCTCTGCCGTCCCCCTAGCCCGGAGTGCCACGACTTGACAGTGCTTTCGGGTTTCCCGCCATCAGCGTATTGCGCTGTCTATAGGAATTATCTTCGCGTGGTTATAAATATCATAGTCGCTCCTACAAACGGTCATTCTCAACTGTGTTTTCATTCTTGTTCTTGCGTTCGTCGCTGAGAACACAGAGAGTAGAATAAAATTATTTTGACAATTAAAGTTTGGAGCAGTTCTTAGGACCGTACCAGTATTGAACGATCCCCCTAATGACAGGTAATTTTTCGCCACAGTATTTGTCGTTATTACTGTAGTCGTAGTTAATTAATGTTACTTAGATAGTCATAATTAAGGTAGCTTGCAGTCGTAATTAAATAACTATTAGTAATTTAGCCATAGTTTATTACTGCTTATTATTAAGAGGTAATAAATTTGTCGTAACTAATGTATCGGTAATTAATTAGTGCTTAATAATTAGTGGTAATTAATTAGGCTTTATTATTTGAGTATAAATTAGTTAGTGGTTAAAAATTAGTCGTAATTAATTAGTCGTAATTAGTTTAGTGGTAATTAGTTAGACATAATTATTTTAGTGAAAATTAATTAGTCGTAATTAATTTAGTGTAATTAATCGGCCATAATTAGTTTAGTGGTAATTTGTTGTGTATAATAAATTTAGTGGAAATTAAATAGTTGTAATAAATTTAGTGTCATTAATCCGTCATAATTAGTTTAGTGGTAATTTGTTAGGCATAATTACTTTAGTGGATATTAAATAGTCGTAATTAATTACGATACTCGTAATTAATTTAGTGTTAGTGAATCAGGGGTAATTTAGTGGTAACGAATAGGGGATGTCATGTCGTACAAGGGTTAGTCAAGGTGAATGGAAGTGTAGTATGGGGCCAGTACATGCATATTGCTTCCCAACCTGATGCTGCGATATACGGGAAGCCGATGGTGTACGTGAATTTCGTACGTAGGGAGTCAAGAAACCTTGATAATGACGGGCCTCAGGAAGTGGGCAACCGCAGGTGGAGCTTGAAGACGGTAGCACGGAATGTGTTGTTTTGGAGAAAATCCACGAGAGAAGACTTGCACATAATTTTGTGCAAAATGAGGGGTAGAAATGCGGTGGTCAGCCCATATTAACTACCACGAGCATTTAATGGACAAGCCTCTCGGGTTAGAGTCCGACGATGACACCGACCGAGGCTCTGATGGTAGCGAGGAGAACGCACACCAGACTGGTGGTCCAACCGACGAAATTGTGTCATCGGAGGTGTCTTATGTGGCATCGAGGCTTGATGATATCGCGGTGCATTCGCTCATACTACCGCAAAAAGAAGGGTCCCAATGGGCATTTGATGTCAACATCCTCTTAGTTGGGTAGCACTTCCCTAGCAAGGTCAGCACTGACAAGCTATAACACGGTACGCTTTGTCCATCAGTCGTATGTACCGGGTGCACCAGTCATGTAATACCCCGAAAATGAACCGGGTAACTAGAAATTCAGCTGGGAGAAGAGAGGGAAAAGAAAGGAGTAACAATACTAAATTTAAGAGGGGGTTTTCTGCATTATTTAGACAACCTGGGCCGCGGGCCGCAGCCCAGGGGGCAGCCCACCTATGGCAGGCCAAGGGGGGGGGGTTCCCACCTCCCCCAAAATCCTAAACTCTTCCTCTCCCTCCCCCTTTCTCCCCCAAGCCGCCGCCCCCATCCCCCTTGCTGCTGTGCGCCGCCCCTCCTCACCTCCCCCCTGCGCCATCATCTCCTCCACAGCTCCTTCCCCCTCCCCGGCGAAGCCCATTGCGGTGGTCCATTGGAAGGGAGGCGAGGAGGCGACTTTTGGAGGGCCGAACAAGGAGCAGAAGCAGATCTGATTTGTGTAGCGTCGTTGCTTCTCGGTTTTGGGTAAGATGCATACGTTTTCTGATCTTACCATCTCTTAGAAAGTTGTAGCCCTCGATTTTATCTTTCTTTTGGCACTGAGATCACCTGATTTGGAGTCATAGTTTAGGAGTTATGGCCGTTTTTCTACGACTGTACAGGAAAGCTAACGAGATTTGGCAGTCTGCATGTCTAGTCAAATTGCATTTTTTTGAGGCCGAATCTGAAGGGTCACACAACACTAAAGTTGTAGCAATTCCAGTAAGCTTTCAGGATTGATAAATAACATATTTTTTAGAGGTGTGAATCAAAAGTTATTAAATTTTTACCGTCTCTGTTGTCAGACTGTCAGACTGAGGGAACATCAAACTTCACCAGAATATTATGGTTAATATAAGGCCGAATCAGGAGTCCTTCCCAACTAGGTTATTGTAGCCTGTTTAATAATCTTTCCAAATTGATAAAGATAATCTCAATTGGATCTGTAGAGTGAAAGTTATGCTATGTTATTTATCACTGTCTTTGTATTCGACAAGCGTCATGTCGCTTGTTTTCAACGGTTGTTTAGACCACTAGTTTGGCCGAATCAAAGAACCCCCACCAACTAGAGTTTCGTAGCCTGTTATGTTAAGAGTATTTGAGAACTGGTTTCAAGTCATTCGGAGTTACATATATTTAATTATGATTTTTCTCGTACTGCTGTCCCGGGAAGCAATATGCTGGACTACCAGGAAATTTGGGTAGAACCTCTCTTTGAGTCATAGGTCTTGAGGAGTTGGATTAAGGGGTGTAAACAGAGTCCATCATTCATCGTATTTATTGTTACCGCTATGCTTGTGTAGGAGGCGGAGTTCCAGAGTAGAGACACCAATTTTGCTTCCTCGTGTGCCGTAGCGGGAAAGAAAGAAACAGGCAAGTGCACCTATAATGTGGTTGTTATGTGATTGTTCTATATGATGAACCATGGTAACATATGCTTGTTCGATGTACTGATTTATGGTGGTATGTACTTGTTCATGATGGCTAGATTACTAAATTCGATTACTGTTATTTTATTGTTTCATCATGTGCACTCATGAATGCAAGTTGTGGACTTGCGACACCCACGGGAGTGGGTAGTGATTGTAAGACCCACCATTCCAAAGTGGGCATTGTGGATCCCCGGTTGACTTGTTCTCAAACGGGCTTTGGATCCCCGCGTGTTGTAGAACGCGAGCATAAGTGAACACCGACGGGTGTTCACTCGCTATACCGGTATGAGCAAAAGAGAAGTGCATGTGCATTCATTCATTCATTCATATGTTGATTTGATTCATGATGTTGATACACTGTTGGATAATGAATGATTTTGTTATGTTTTGTATCATTGGCCTTGCTGAGTCTTGGACTCACCCTTGCCGTGTTGTTTTTTAGGTACATCGGTTGTGGACGGCATGCATGGGCGGGAGTAGAAATTATCATAGTTGCACACTGGCACGAATAAAGTTGAACAAAACATTTAAGTCATAATTTTGATTTTGAATAGTTTTATGTGTGGCTTACTTCTTTACGTCCTATGTCGTGGACAACCTCTCTTGGAGTTGGATAGTGTTTTATGGTCGTTTCTTTCATGAACTTGTTTAGTACGCGCGTTTGGATATTTGCTTATTATTGTTGTTAATTGCGCAAATGTCCGGGTAGTTCGATTTACAAAGGAGACTCTGCCGAAATTTAGAAAGAAATGTCTTATTTCCATTTGTATACTTGTTACGGTGGTAGCATTCCAGGCTTAGGTTGGGCTGGGGTGTTACAGTTGGTATCAGAGCGGGCTTCAGGTCCGTGGTAGCTAGAAAAGAAAAATTAAATTAAATTGACACACTGTGCACAGTAGGATGGGAATGGGCAAAGCATTGCATTCAAGTTTCTGTTATATCATATTGATGATTGCTGATACTAATTGAGTATGATTGCTTATTTATCGATTATATGATGGTTCTGTAAGGGAATAATCGTTGTCGAGAGGTAAAGTTTGGTTGTGGTCATGGGCATAGTCAAAGTGTGCCACTGTTGGTGGTATGGGATTAGCAATGGTTTCCCTCGAGTAACTTAGTTACCAAGGTTGGAGATGATCTCTTGGAGAAGTTTTTTGTCTTCTTTGAGTCTGTACCTGGTGTTCTGGTTGTAGCTTTTGCGGTTGATGGACTTTTCTTGGATGGTGGTTACAATGCCGTTGACGGGATTCAAGTGGTCTCTATTGGTTCTTTTAAATAATATTATTCTTTCGACTATTGAGATACTTTTGGCTACTTGTGAACGTTGTTGTTCTGCAAGGTTGGTCCCTTCATGGGAGTTTTGTCTTCTTGTTGTGAAGCACGACTCGGTTATTCGCTTGGCATTTTGGGTGGAAGAAAGTATATTTTACAAGTCCTTTAATATGTGAAGTTTCGGTCCATGCACTCTCTTTTAGGGGTAAATGGAGTTTAATGCTTCTTCTTTAGGAAGGAAAGTGTCAAAACTCTTTTGTAACGTTTTGTTGTATTAAGGTAAGAAGTCGTAAGTATGGAAGATAATTGATTTGGTATGAGTACCAAGTTGGGTCAATGGCATGGTACATGATTAATCTTAACTAGTATCTTTGGAAGTGAAATTGATTAAGTTGATGTTGTCGTCTAGTAGTTCTTGATGAATTGTGACTGAAGGTATGTTTATACCTACTAGGAACTCGAGATTTATTAAGAAGTGTGAGATATTGATGAACTCGTCTGATCATTAAGATTATGGGATTTGATAAATTTCTTAGATAATTTGGAGTATTGGGTTTCAATGGATTAATATAACTATTGGTGATGGTTACGGTAAGGAGGTGTTTGAACGTTGTATTAGAGGACATTAATGCAGAGAATATTAGAAATTGGCTATTTGATGATTATATATGGTTGCTAGGTTTACATATTCTTTAATATGATTAATTATTGGAATTGTGTACAAGAGGTGGAAGGGATTGAATATCGGTGAAACTCGAAGTTATGGGAGGAGTTCTAGATAGTTCGTCTACATAGATGACGCGATGAATTTGGTTGTAGTGTTGGTGAGACATTTGATCGATGCAATATTTTGATTCTTGAAATTCTAGTGTGATTTAGGTGAAATCTAAACATGAAGAGGAAGTGTTGAATATGTGGTTGTAAGTATTCATGTGATTCGCAAAGAAAGGGTGGTAGCAATTAAACTTTATAATGAAGCCAGTCGGCAACAACGATAGTTGGGATGTAATTGTTGTGTGTTAACATTTGGTGTGGGGCATCACTATGAGTTGAACGGATGTGATTAAATAAGTGGCTTATGCCTACATAATTGTGGAATCATCGGATAATAGCATGTTCTTAATGAAAGGGTGTTGGTAAAACCTTTTAATTTGTGTAGTGGATGCCTTCTAAAACAAAGTAGTTGTGGTAGTAAGGTTGTATGGTTTTAGTATGCTCTCATTTTGAAAATAGGATGGTAAAGTAGTATGCAACAATTTGGTGAACTTTTGGGGGCTTTATAATGGAAGAGTTGATGATAAGGAATCATGTTGAGAGTGTGTTAGTCTTAATGTTAGTAAGAATATCTGTAAGGGGTTATGACTTGTGGGTGTGGCGACGATTCTTTTAGGAAGGATGTAAGTTGATCGCCTTTTGTAATATCAGTTAAATGCAAGTTTGTAGTTTCGCACTCATGGTCTTTGGTAGTTCCTGAATTATGTGGTAAACTGGAATTTGTTGGGCAAAGCGACATGTCGGAAAGTTCTATTTGGTCCTAGCGTAATTCGTGAGGTCTGATCTTAAAGGCTCTTTTGGTTGAGGTGGCAATGTGATTTGTACTCAAAGAAATTATGTCCTTGTTAAAAGAAAAAAATGTAGTAGAAGTATTTGAGATTGGAGTTAAGTTTGGTAACTTACAACTTATTTAAGTGCGTTTAACTTTTCTTTCATTGCCGTTTAAAAAATTCTTGAGTTTCAATAGCAATGCTTATTTTGTTGGCGGAAATTTGATATTCTCTTCTGGTGGGACTTATGTCCTTATCTGTGGTCTCATCTTTTGTTTTCTGAGTTCATCGCTATATGACTCTTTCTATTGATCTTGAATTTGCTGTGAATGGAAAACGTTTTTTCTAAGTGCTGGAATCATTATTGTTATTTGCCTTTATTTTTGAGAAAGGAATAATAAATTGTTTTACAAAACCTCATAGAGGGTAGAGCAACTGATTGGTGGTAGCCAAGTGAAAGATTTTGTGAGACTCTAGGTGTCAATTTGATTGAGAAGCATTGAGTGATAAGTAGATTTCTTGGAGTAATCCCTGGAGAGGGTTTGACTTAAATAGGAAGTTTTGTCTTTGGGGCTAAACCGAGGGTAATATTGTAACTAATAGAACCTATAGTGGTTTGCGGTTAAAGATTATTTGTTCAAGTTGAGTGGAACATTGGAATTGTTGGACGAATGGAAACCTTGGTTAGTTCATTAGAGACGATTGGGTACTTTACCAGGTTGTGTAGGCAAAGTATGAAGGTGTAATTTAATGAGAGTAGGATTAGCGAAGTAATATAATCGTGATGTCAATTAATAGGATAGTAGGGAGCGTTGAGATGTCGGCAGGTATGCCCTAGCTTTAGTGAATAACCATCTGGGAGATAGAATTCTTCTAAAAAATGGAAGAGAAAAGGAAAAGAGAAAAGGAAAAAGAAAAGAAAAGCATAGCGAACCATAAACTTGAGCGAAAATCCCCACTCATTCTTGATTCAATTGTTTGAATATCAATATTTTGTGCAATCTTGTGCCCTAGTTTCATTATTTGCAACTAGCTAGTGTCTTTCTATAACTTGTGCAATACGAGCTATTTTGTTCTTCACTTATATCTTACATAGCTCATTCCTTGATTGCACTAAGTTCGAATATCTTTCTTGCGTGAGTTGTTTTGATTTTCACTTATATCTTTGTGATCGGCAACTAGGCATTGGATTCTAGTTTGGATATTTACTTAGCCTTACAATACCTAGAATTTTCAAATTAAGTAGGTATCCATACCAAGCTCCACAAAACACCCGTTGTCGTGCTTTGACTTGCTCTTGAAATTCGCTCACACATCACCTTGTGGTTCCTGCTACCCTGAAGTGTAAGTATTGTTGATCTTAATTCCTTTCGGAACGGTAAAGAAACTTCACCTTGTTATGATTGTGAGTTGAGTAACCTCTACATATACACATACACCTACATACATATTCTTTGCTTTGCTGCTAACAATGGCAGATGTTGAGTATACGTATCTTCCTTCTATGGTAGTAATGATCCGGAGGAGTATCTTGAGTGGGTACAAGACATGGAGTTGAGCTTGAATCCCATAAGTTGAATCGGAAGCCAAGGAAGTGAGAGTGGCCACTTTGTTTTTACGGACTATGCCTCTAGTTGGTGGAAACAACTAGGTGGAAAACGATTCATTACATCTTGGGTCGCTTTAAAAGCATCATGAGAAGAGAATTTGTTCCATACTATTATGAGCGGAACTACTACGACACGTGGAGAGCATTAAACAAGGATGCAAAGTTGTCAAAGATTACTATATTGAGTTGAACCATGCAATGCGACTGTGCATATCACTAGTGCATATCAAGAAAGGCATACTCAAAGCAAGTTGAATTATCGTGAACTTCGCACTTCAAGATGAATATTTTGGAGTTGCAAATCTTGTGAAATTTGGTATAGGGTTAAGGACTTAAACACATTCAAGCACATCAATTAAATCGGATGTGTTTAGTTCTAATTCATCAATGGTCACTTGAGAAAGATCGAGCATGAGAATTTTTGGTTCAGAGGTGATTTTAGTAGTTATTGTTCACAACTGTGAACACGGAGGAGGTTGGATTGGTAGTGTACCATTTGGGAGGATTCTAGCAAGGATGAGATGTACCAAAACCCATTGGAATGAGAGCCACATAGCCAAATTGAGTGAAGTGATAAAATTGAAATTGTGGATTCACCGTAACAATTGAGAGCATCCTAATTGAGAGTGTTGAGATACTCAAAGAATAGAGAGAGATAGATGATAGGATAAGTAAGATTATTTTTGAACCTAACAACTTACCCTATTTCTAAGAAGGTTGTAATAACTTTAGGACCAAGCTAATAAGGAGTTGAGAGAGCCCTCACCATTGTAGAGAAAAAAGTTGGGGCATCATGAGAGTGAACGAGTGATAAATAAGTGGCTTATGCCTAATAATTGTGGAATCATCGATAATAGCATGTTCTTGATGAAAGGGTGTTGGTTAAAACCTTTAATCGTTAGTGGATGCCTTAAAATTTGCATAATGTGAAATTGATTACTAAAGAAGTTCTTAGTAGGATACACATTAATAATGTTTAGTGTTATATATTTGATAGTCCTAAACATGTATCTAGTGTGACTAAGAAGGTTCTTGAAATTTCACACTTAAGATCACAAGTAAATAGCTTGACATCACATATAAATTCAATTTGATTGGTGATGTGTGAAGAACATGTTTCAAGTTTAATCAATATGACGAATTAGCTTGTTAGTCATTCAACACATGGATGAAACCATCATTGAGCAATGTCATGATATCTTTAAGATGGGTTTAAATACAAGTGTCTATTGTTTAGGCACCACCATGATGCCTACTTGTTTATCTCTTAAATGTATAATAATATAAGCGAATTTAATGCATGGAATGGTATCAATTTATTTTCACCCACTTTAGTTGACTTTGGATATTGGAATGTTAAATTTTATCATAATCATTATTTTAATGTATGATCTATATTAATATGTCCATGCTAACCAAGAGACACATGTAAGAATAAACATTATCCATGCTATATTCTTACTCGCGTGAACTTTTATCAAAATGCGAGGCGGTTGTTTGAAGAAAGGAGGATGCTGAACATCCTTAGTATGTTGTTTCATATAAAATTTTCAATTCATTAACTAGGTTTCAAACACGAGCTTATAAGAGAGTTGAAAACAAGAAAGCTCACACATGAATTTGTTCATTGAATCCTTTAAATTAGTTGAGAATTCATTGTGGAAAACTGTAGATCTTACGTCAATAAGATTTCAAACTAACGTTGATGAAAATATGTTGTTACTTAGAAGAGCCATCACAATGGGGAGAGAGTGTGAACACTTTAAGGAGAGGCCAGAATCCAAGTCAAATGAAACTTCCACAAGCCCAACCAAATTCAAATCCCACCATATACAATTCCAATGATCAGCCTCAAATTGATTCCGGAATCACAGACAGTCAGTTAAAACAGCCATAACTTTACAAAGGGATCGATTCAGTGTTCTTGGGCATTTGGAATGAGCTAATTCAAGCTCGATCAACAATTCCTCTCCTCGAAATTCGTCCCGTAAAAGATATGGCAAACAATATGATGGTTGTAAAATCAGTTAGATTCAGTTTATGAAATGGAATTGGAGTAGGACTCCCAAAGCAATTTGTAATTTGCCTTTTTGCCAGCATAGGAGAGGCATATATGAGGGTGACCCCATTGGAACAGGATTAGTTCTTAATATTATTTGCAAGCTTCTTATCCCTTTCTTTAACTACACATCAGCCATGGAGGACTTGGGATGAAAAAGGGTTCACTTGGCTACTCCAACCTGAATGGATCATGATCTTCAGCATGGAAGCAAGGATCCAATCACTGTCTTCGGCGAATTTCCAGAGTAGTTCAATCCGATTGGGATGAGGTACACCGCGCTCAATGGCATTCAAAGAGAGGCTTCACGCAGATCGGAAAGTTCAAATGTCTTACAAGCTCTCGAGTTACCGGCTTTAAAAGAACGAAGCCGCGCATGGAGAGTCCACGTTATTGATATTGTCATGGGCGACAGATGTTCAACGGCTCCCTACGATTCGAGCCAAACAACATCACTGTAAGGGTGTCAATGAAGTTATCACCGATCATAGGCCAAGTGTGCATGGTGAAACTCAGCATACGATTAGCGATCCGCTGGATCAGGCCAAGTCCTCCACAGAGCCCACGATAGACAGTAATCCCCAACCACTCCCCATCATGGAGGCTCCTTGCAGAAGCACTGGAAGGCTCTCCCTTAGTTACAACGATAGTTCATCGGAAGATCACTGTTTGCGCCAAGAAGTTAACACAATCAGAGATACCGATCTGGATACCATGCACGATCCTCCACGGGTTAACTCGTCACCATTTGCTGGCAGAAATGGTAAGGATGCTCAAGCACCAACTACCAGAGGCAACTGAGCAATGGACGTGCATCAGTTAATTCACTTGTTCTTATCCTACCGCCATTAAGGGGTCAGACAGGGCCCACTGGAAGGTCGAGGGAAATTCACCTCATCGAACACCCACTGCAAGCGAGAACCCTCCACGACCTTCGATAAAAATGTAAAACCTGCAACGAGTCCAGGATATTCTGAATAATCCAGATCCTACTTTAGCCAAAACTCCAGGTTCTGCTCAGCTTGCAGGTCAGGTGTCTGACATCCTCCAACAAACCATGCCGCGTACGGAAATGTACCGGGAGCAAAGGAATTCACAAACTCGTACGATGACTTCATCCCAACGCTCCTCTCTCAGTAGGGGACAGCATGGTCGAGCGGAGGACCGATCAACACCAAGACCCCCTCGTAGGTTCCAACCAGGCTATCACGAAGGAAGACGACTCTTCACGACAGCCACTCCTCCTCATCAAGAGGAACAACTACTTGATTCAGGCATCACCTAAACCAAGCAGGTGGTCAAAGACGCTATCATAACGTCCACGACCGAATTGGGACACCGGATCTTAGGTATGCAACTCTGAGGAACTGATCCCCAACTGATTACAATCCAACTCCTTTTGAGAGAAGGCGTCATGATTCCATTACAGGCTGTCGTGCATTTTTGGCAGGTCTCCATGTTGTTCGTTGGCCGCACATGTTCCGACCAGCCAACATAGAAAAGTTCAATGGGACACATAATCCATTAGAATTTCTTCAAATTTATGCTACCGCCATCAAAGCTGCTGGTGGTAACGACAACGTGATGGAAAATTACTTGCCCATGGTCCTTGAAGGGTCTGCCCGATCGTGATTGCTTAACTGTAACGTCCCAAAATTTGGCTTTTCAAAATTCTTTTGAGTAGTTTAGGTCACTAGAAAATTTCACCAATTTTATTTGAATTAATAAAGCTTAATTAGAATTTTTCTAAATTAAAAATATTTAATTTGACTAATCTAAACATAAATTTAATCAAAATGTATTTTATTTGGCTTCCTTATGTTACAAGGAATTTTCTGGTATTTTTGGAGATTTTTCTGAATTTATTTCCTATTTTATTTGCACTCCTTGATTTGTGTGCTGTTTATTTAAATCCGAAAATTCTGGATTTTCTCTCTCCTCCCCATGTGAACAGTACCATGCGGTACTGTTCATCCAATTTTCCAGCCGAGCCCACGTCCAGAACTGAACCGTCGGCCGAACGAACTCCGCGTCGTTTTCGTTTCCAACTCTAATCTTCAAATTTCCATATCTTTTCACTCGGTGCATATAAATACGAGCCGTCTGCGCCCACGCGTTCGTCTCGACATCCTCTTCCAATCCCCTGATTTGCTTTCCTCCGAATCGATCTGTATTCATCGCAGTTCGCGGAATACGGAGTTCATCCGAAAATCTTCCGCTGCGAGTTTCTCCTCCGTCCGACGTCCGCCGGCCGAACCGTCTGCGGCGTTGGATTCGCGTCGTCGTGCTCTACGACATAGTGCCAGCCCCTTCGCCTGAAGTTCGCCGGGATTTCGCAGTCCGTCGTATTCCAACCGTATTCTTCGCGTATTCTACTTCCTTGGTGAGTATTTCTCAAATCCGACCGCACCATCGCGTCCGGCTCGTCGTTTCCTTTCCGTTTTGGCCCTTCGCCGCCGCCGCGTAGCCACCGGCCGCCGGCCATCCTCTTAGTCAAAATCAATATGTTCGTGTTCCAGTTTTAGTTTCTCTGTGCTCTGATGTATATGTATGCAATACGTGAGTTGTTAGCCTTCTCTGTTATTGTCTAGATGCTAGCCTTTTCTATTACTTTTTCCTCTAATCTTTGTCATTACAAAAATACTTGCGCCATTAAGATCAGTGTACTGTTCATGCTAATCTTGTTGATTCGGCCTCCTTCCCTGTGCGTTGACCGCACGTGTGTGCTCTGTTGGTTGCCAGTGCGTTTTCCTTTAATCCTTGCTTTCCCATCTCATCTTACTTGGCTTCCATCTACATGCAATGCATCGAGAGCGCGCATGCACTCTGTCCTCCCTATTAATTTTCCTTCTTTTAGTCCCTGCTAACTGTAGCATTTGTTCGGTTCTGTTAATTTCTCTACTATGTATTCTATTCTCACTGCCATATATTTCTTCTAATACTTGCCATCTCCAATCACCATGCCAATGCATCTTTGTGTTCGAAGAACCGGTCAGCGAGCTCCTGCTCTCGGTTCTGTTGATATGTATGTTTGTATACATGTGCGTGCGTGTGTCTATACATATATATGTGTATGTACGTACATATACATGTATGTGTATATGTATGTATATATGTATATATATATGTATGCATGCATGTATATATGTATACATAGATATATATATATCCTCTCACTTCCATGTTGACCCCACATGTCATCCTTCCAAATTAAAACATTAATTGTTTCTCTCTCTTACATGCGGGTCCGCGTGTATTTGATCGATGCAATATTTTGATTCTTGAAATTTAGTGTGATTTAGGCAAATCTAAACATGAAGAGGAAGTGTTGAATATGTGGTTGTAAGTATTCATGTGATTCGCAAAGAAAGGGTGGTAGCAATTAAACTTTATAATGAAGCTACCAAGAACAACGATAGTTGAGATGTAATTGTTGTGTGTTAACATTTGGTGTGGGGCATCACTAAGAGTTGAACGGATGTGATTAAATAAGTGGCTTATGCCTACATAATTGTGGAATCATCGGATAATAGCATGTTCTTGATGAAAGGGTGTTGGTAAAACCTTTTAATTTGTGTAGTGGATGCCTTCTAAAACAAAGTAGTTGTGGTAGTAAGGTTGTATGATTTCGGTATACTCTCATTTTGAAGATGGGATGGTAAAGTAGATGTTTATGTTGTATATCTCTGAGTACTATGATATGCAACATCTTTTCAGTACATGGAGTGCAGAGTTTCACTCCTATGGCTTGGACATGAACTATAGGGATTTATGGTGGACAGGGTGCAATGGGGACTGAACAAAGCTTTGAAGTCAATATGGAAGGGACAATGGCAGACACGGTGCTTCCAGAACAACATGGATGACAACCAGCATGGGGCCTGAACCGCACGATGAAGTGTCAGATATGCAAGACTCTTGGGCACTCCACCAAGGATTGCCCCAATAGACCGAGATCGTCTAGTCGTTATTCAGTGTCGTAATTTATTGCATTGTCCGCCTGTACGGGGACTGTCATGTCATGTAAATGGGTAGTCTACTCATATTTGTGCATATCTTTACATCATTATTTCTTAATGTGTATGTATCTCTATATTATATTCGTTCCGTACTGACTCACCATGGTTCTGTGTGTAAGAATGAAACATTAGGTCAGTCTAGTATATCTTAGACTCGTCGGTGAACTTTTATGCGAAGATATTGCAGAAGTTCAAGTGGCTTGCGAAGGAGGGCTAAACCCTACCTAGATTTTTTTAATGAAAGAAAGATGTGCCGGTACCCCTAGAGTTTCCACACTCGCAATGTGTGTGCGAACAGCCGTCGAAGATCATTCAGTTGACACACCTAGCCACCATCGCTCAGTCGTACTACATGTGTGGGAACATCCTCGTAAGAGAATCTTACGTACACATCAATTTTTCACACCCTAAGTTGAATTCCACAATTTTCTAACTTCATGTGTGTCTAATGGCTGCCCAAGATGTGTTGCAACTTCTTTTAATGGATCAACGGTCCAGAGATGTTCTATAGGGCATTCATCAAGTAGAAACCGTTGCCTCGCTCCGACCAGTCGTGACACTTCCAACACGTGTCTCTACCAGGATTAACTACCACCACTTCATCAACTACTTATGGAAGGATGCGAACAGCAAAAAGGGGAATAGAAGCCAATTCGGAAGATCAATAGACGATTGGATTTCATCTAAAGCAATAGCATAGCAAGTTCTGCGCTGAGTGCAGTTAGGATAAGTCCACTGCCTTGTCAAGGGCACCCCATGTAAAGGATCCAGTTCATAGCAACAATGAACAGTCTCATCATCTCCCAAGGACACTTTGTCATTTTCTCTGCTTTATTTCAGAAGATCGACGACTGATCGTCGACAGCTGCCGCTCATGGGGAAGAAGGCATTGAGTTCTTGAAGTTTTACCTGCAAGCATTCTTCATCCACTTTCTTTAACTCATCATCGCTCATGCCTACATGGCAGGGACTTGGGATGAGAAAAACGGGTTCAACTTGGAGGACTACTCCAACCTCGACATGGATGCATGCATCCGCACCATGGAAGATAATGGGATGTCATCATCCTCCTCCTCCACCGGCTCACCAGTCGCAGAGATTAGTGAAATTGACCGGGATGAGGATACACCACCGCCATCAATGGCACTCTCAAAGGAACCGCTCATTCCGACCAGTCCAGAAAGTCCAAATGTCTCTACAAGCTCACGACCCGACCGCAAAAAGGCAACGGAAGCCCAACGCTGCAATCAGAGAGTCCACGAACTCTCGATATTGTCATGGCCGACCAGTATTCGCCAACGGCTCCTACGTATTCCGGGAGCCAAACAACATCTGGTAAGGGTGTCAATGAAGTTATCACCGATCATAGGCCAAGTGTGCATGGTGAAACTCAGCATACGATTAGCGATCCGCTGGATCAGGCCAAGTCCTCCACAGAGCCCACGATGAGCGAATCCCCAACCACTCCCCATCATGGAGGCCTTAAGCACTCGAAGGCTCTCCTTACTTACAACGATAGTTCATCTAAGATCACCGCTTGCCAAGAAGTTAACACATTAATTGTTTCTCTCTTACATGCGGGTCCGCGTGTCACAAACCTTAGTCAACCCTCCTCCATGAGCTTAGTCCACCGTGGACTAGCGTATCTCCGTGGACCTGGTCCATAGACCAGTGGCCCACATGTCAACCCCTAATCCTATTTTTGAGAATTAATTTAATTCTTGAAAAATCATTTATCTTATTGGTCCCACATGTCGTTCTCTCTACCTTATTTTTGGAATTATTTTTAATTCTAGAAATCCATTAATATCAGTCGGTCCCACATGTCATACACTCAATCATTCTCTAATATTTTCGGAATGGGATATTCTGATAATATTCCAGTTGTCAGCTTGTCTCTCTTTTTATTTTCATCATTCCAAAAGTCATATCTTATTCATCTGAATTCCGCTTGAACCCATTCAAATTCCTACAATCATCTAAATTCAATATCTATCTTCCAGCACCATTCAATTTCAATTTGGAGTTTATTTGATTTGTCTTTTGAATTTAGTTTATTTTTGTGCTATCTTTATCGTTAGACGTTGAAGCACGGAATCTTCTGAAAGAGCTGAAGAGCAAGGAAGTAGAAGATTGAAGATAAATAAAGACCATCATTGCTATAGCAAGGCAAGTTATACCTTTGATCATATTGAACCCAGTTTTCAAAATACTTTGTTTCAATGTATTGCATTCTATTTCAAGTATTTATTTAAATGCTTTTGGGATAGTTATTAATCCAATTTGTTATATCCACCTTGTCTATTGTATGCCATGATCTTTTGTCACCCTAGGTTGGTTCATTATTAGTTGGTATTATCGTAGCACCAACGTGGGTTGGTTAGATCGATTAGGCGCTTAGCCATGCCACGAGTCATCATTTCATCAGTCGCAATTATAAACTTGACTAAGTGATTATGAAGCGTGTGATGAAAGCTGTGTGTCTTTGTGTCTTTTACGTTGATGGCATGTGTTGCACTTAATCAACAGGTGGGAAAAGATTTAGGCGAGGCAAGTGGTGGATCTGTGTGAATGGTGGAGTGTGCTTTAAACTTTGTGATTTGAGAAAAGCGGAAGTCTTGCCTTGGTCAATTAAGGACTTAACTTTGTGCGCCATTG
Source organism: Hsuehochloa calcarea (assembly GCA_036346395.1). NCBI lineage: Eukaryota > Viridiplantae > Streptophyta > Magnoliopsida > Poales > Poaceae > Hsuehochloa > Hsuehochloa calcarea. The sequence continues at coordinate 50,618,990 of CM070610.1, read as the reverse complement.
AAGCGGGCCTTCTTGTCGACCACATGCCTAGTATGGGTTGTACGACTTAGTAAGTTATGGAGTCTTGACATTGATAACTCGAGGTTGTATTTAAGCTATGTGATGGGTTTGGAGGTGTGTACCTGTGTTTGGGTCACATCGGGACGGTTATTGCATCCATCCAGCGGTGTGTGTCGTTCCAAGGGCTATGTGTACAAATTGAACGACTTCCAACACGTGTCTCTACCAGGATTAACTACCACCACTTCATCAACTACTTATGGAAGGATGCGAACAGCAAAAAGGGGAATAGAAGCCAATTCGGAAGATCAATAGACGATTGGATTTCATCTAAAGCAATAGCATAGCAAGTTCTGCGCTGAGTGCAGTTAGGATAAGTCCACTGCCTTGTCAAGGGCACCCCATGTAAAGGATCCAGTTCATAGCAACAATGAACAGTCTCATCATCTCCCAAGGACACTTTGTCATTTTCCTCTGTTTTATTTCGTAAGATCGACGACTCGATCGTCGACAGCTGCCGTCGTTCATGGGGAAGAAGGCATTGAGTTCTTGAAGTTTTACTTCGCTCAAGCATTCTTCATCCACTTTCTTTAACTCATCATCGTTCATGCCTACATGGCAGGGACTTGGGATGAGAAAAACGGGTTCAACTTGGAGGACTACTCCAACCTCGACATGGATGCATGCATCCGCACCATGGAAGATAATGGGATGTCATCATCCTCCTCCTCCACCGGCTCTCCAGTCGCAGAGATTAGTGAAATTGACCGGGATGAGGATACACCACCGCCATCAATGGCACTCTCAAAGGAACCGCTCATTCCGACCAGTTCAGAAAGTCCAAATGTCTCTACAAGCTCAGTCGACCCGACCGGCAAAAAAGGCAACGGAAGCCCAACGCTGCAATCAGAGAGTCCACGTACTCTCGATATTGTCATGGGCGACCAATATTCGCCAACGGCTCCTACGTATTCCGGGAGCCAAACAACATCTGGTAAGGGTGTCAATGAAGTTATCACCGATCATAGGCCAAGTGTGCATGGTGAAACTCAGCATACGATTAGCGATCCGCTGGATCAGGCCAAGTCCTCCACAGAGCCCACGATAGACAGTAATCCCCAACCACTCCCCATCATGGAGGCTCCTTGCAGAAGCACTGGAAGGCTCTCCCTTACTTACAACGATAGTTCATCGGAAGATCACTGTTTGCGCCAAGAAGTTAACACAATCAGAGATACCGATCTGGATACCATGCACGATCCTCCACGGGTTAACTCGTCACCATTTGCTGGCAGAAATGGTAAGGATGCTCAAGCACCAACTACCAGAGGCAACTGAGCAATGGACGTGCATCAGTTAATTCACTTGTTCTTATCCTACCGCCATTAAGGGGTCAGACAGGGCCCACTGGAAGGTCGAGGGAAATTCACCTCATCGAACACCCACTGCAAGCGAGAATCCTCCACGACCTTCGATAAAAATGTAAAACACACAACGAGTCGAGATATTACGAATAATCCGGATCCTACTTTGGCAAAACTCCGAGTTACGCTTTCGGCTTGCGTGTCGGTGTCGACATCCTCCAACAAACCATGCGGCGTATGGAAATGTACCGGGAGCAAAGGAATTCACAAACTCGTACGATGACTTCATCCCAACGCTCCTCTCTCAGTAGGGGACAGCATGGTCGAGCGGAGGACCGATCAACACCAAGACCCCCTCGTAGGTTCCAACCAGGCTATCACGAAGGAAGACGACTCTTCACGATAGCCATTCCTCCTCATCAAGAGGAACGACTACTTGATTCAGGCATCACCTAAACCAAGCAGGTGGTCAAAGACGTTATCATAACGTCCACGACCGAATTGGGACACCGGATCTTAGGTATGCAACTCTGAGGAACTGATCCCCAACTGATTACAATCCAACTCCTTTTGAGAGAAGGCGTCATGATTCCATTACAGGCTGTCGTGCATTTTTGGCAGGTCTCCATGTTGTTCGTTGGCCGCACATGTTCCGACCAGCCAACATAGAAAAGTTCAATGGGACACATAATCCATTAGAATTTCTTCAAATTTATGCTACCGCCATCAAAGCTGCTGGTGGTAACGACAACGTGATGGAAAATTACTTGCCCATGGTCCTTGAAGGGTCTGCCCGCTCGTGATTGCTTAACCTACCAGTCAGATCAATCTATACTTGGGAGCAGCTCAATGATACTCTGATCGCCAACTTTTAAGGGACGTATGACCGTCCCGGGAAGGAGGGTGATCTTCATCGGATGAAGTAGAAAACCAACGAAACTCTTCGACAATATATCAAGAGACTCAGCCAGGTTTGAAATTCTATCCCAGAGATCATAGAATCTTCTGTTGTTCAGGCTTTTAAAGCAAGGCTGAGGAATTGCGATTTACTAAGGATATTGCAATAAAACCTCTACAGACGACCGTTGAACTTTTCGATATGGCAGACAAGTATGCGGCCGCTAGTAAAGCGGTCGAATGGTGCGATGCTATTGATCGAAAGGACAAAAATCCCTAGTCGGTCCTGGAGAAGCAAGAGAAAGAAGCAAGAAGTCACCCAAGAATAAGAAGAATTGCATGCCCAATAACAAGGAAGCCCTTACGATTCCCGAAAAATTTACCAAGGGCAAAAGAGACTTCACTGGTCAAAACAAGGCTAAGGCTCCGACCAGCGATTATAAGAAGAATAAGAAGTGGTATCCACTTCACCAGGCCGTAGGGCATGATTTGCACACCTGTCAAGCCTGGCAAAAGAAACTGGAAGACTATTACTCAGGTAAATGTCAATTCCCCTCCATAGCAGAACTCGGAGAACCAAGCTCTAAGAAAGACAAAGATGGCAACGAAGAGTTAGAGTACCAGGAGCAGTAGCACACAGTCGATACGGTATTTGGTGAATCCACCTTGTACGAGTCAGTACGTTATCTGAAGGCCATGGAGCGAGAAGTGAACTTTGTCGAGTCTCCAATCACTATCGAGCCATCCAGGTGATCGAAAACTGTAATCTCCTTCAGCAAAAAAGACTGCCTCATCCTGTCGACTCGACTAGGTAGGTTCCCTATCCTAGTTAAACCTACTATTAACAATTTTAAAATTAATCGAGTCTAAATAGATGGAGGTAGTTCTTTAAATATTTTATTTACAGGAGCATTGGAAGAGATGCACATTCCCAAATCTAAGGTAATACCCGTGAAATATGCCTTCCACGGCATACTTCCTGGTTCTACCACCAACCCGATAGGACGGCTATCCCTGCGGTTATGTTCGGAAGATCGGACAACTTCCGAACAGAAAAGGTTCCATTTGATGTGGTAAATTTCGAAACTGCGTACAGTGGAATCCTCGGTTGTTCGGCTTTAGCAAAATTTCTGATAGCCACGCACTACGGTTACCAAAGTTTAAAAATGTCAGGACCGAAGGGAGTTATCACGGTTTGAGGAGATCAAAAAATGGCATATGCATGCGATCAGAAATCCTTAGAATTGGTCAATGAGCTTCCGACCAGATAAACTAATCCGCCCACCATGCAAGTCAAGCACTCGAGGCCAAAGATAGCTCCAAAGCTTTCCGACCAGACCAAGGAGGTACCACTCGGCAAACGTGCTCCTCTGGAAAGCACCAACGCACCGTCTGGCTCAAGAAACGCTGATGCATCTACCCAAAAGGTGCTGGTCGGGGCAGGACTCGACCCCAAATAGTAAGAGTCACTCGTCTCCTTCCTCCGAGCAACCCAGAATGTATTCGTCTGGCAGGCGTCCGACATGCCCAAATTCCTTAAGGAGGTGATCGAGCACAGGCTAGCTCTCCAGCCTGATAAAAATGAGTCAAACAACAGCTAAGACGTTTCGCATCTGATCGGAAGGTAGCAATCCAGTCGGAGATCGACAAGCTCCTCAAGGTTGGATTCATTCGTGAAGTCGACAACCCAGAATGGTTCGCCAACCCTGTAATAAAAACAATAGAAAATGGTAAATGTGTACTAACTTCACAGATCTTAATAAAGCTTGTCCGGAGGATGACTTTCTCATTCCACGCGTTGATCAACTTATAGACTCTACTTCAGGGTGTGAGTTAAGTTTTTTGTATGTGTATTCAGAGTACCACTAGATGGCACTTACTGTTATGTTAAGATGTCGTTTGGTCTCAAAAATGCTAGTGCAACTTTTCAAAGATTGATGCAAAAAATAGTTAATCCTCGGATTGGTCAAAATCTAGAAGCTTGCATTGATGACTTGGTCGTGAAAAGCATTAATGCTAGTGACCATATTTCCGACCTACACGAGACTTTCAATAACTTAATAAGACATAACATTAAGTTAAATCTAGATAAGTGTGTGTTTGGAGTTTTTTTGGGAAAACTTCTTGGATTCCTAGTTTCGGTTACAGATATTGAAGCAAACTCAGCAAAAATATCAGCCATCGACCAGATGCACCCTCCGACAACAAAGAAGGAAGTCAAAAACTAACCGGGTGTATGGCAGTAATAAGTCGTTTCATAGCACGGTTAGGTGAGAAAGGATTACCTTTCTTCAAACTTCTTCGGAAACATGGAAGCTTCAAGTGGACTAAGGAAGCAGACGATGCCTTTGAAAAATTTAAGAAATAACTTACGAGTACACCGATCTTAGTTTCTCCAAGATTGGGAGAAACGTTACCGATTTACGTGGTTACAACGCTGCAAACAGTCAGTGGTGTATTTGTCGTAGAATGTGACCACATCCAACGACCGATGTATTACGTAAGCAAAAAATTTACATGGACCAAAGGAAAGACACCCACAGGTACAAAAATTGTTCTATGGTCTCCTTATGGCTTCAAGGAAATAAAGGCATTACTTTCAAACCCACAAAGTGGTCATACCAACTGAATATCCCCTTAGTCAATTTCTCAGAAACAGGGAATCATCAGAACGAATAGCAAAATGGGCGGTCGAGCTTGGGGCGTTCAACCTCCATTTCATCTCACGAACAGCAATCAAGTCTCATGAAATAGTAGAATTCATTGCCGAATGAACAAACCCTGAACCCACCCAAGGGCCCGAGTACGAACACCACGATAAGTGGATAATGTACTTTGACGGTTCCTTGATGCTCAAAGGCTCTGGGGGCTGGAGTCATCCTAATATCCCCTACAAGAGAACATATCAAATATGTCGTTCAACTAAACTTTTTACAACAAACAATATGGAAGAATACAAAGGTTAACTGGTAGGACTCCGAGCAGCCAGAGCGCTCGGGATTCGCAGATTACTAGTGAAAGTGTAATGCCATGTTTTCAAGAGAGAGTGTAAGTTTTTCAGAGGGAGGAATTAATAGGTTTTTTAGGGGAGGTTTTTGCAAAAAAAATGAAGAACCTGGGTTGTAAGCTTTGACCCACAACATTGAGGCCCAAGGGGGAGGGGCATCGGCCAAATAGGGGGAACTTTAGACGCCTCCCTCCCACCCCCTGGCCGCCACTCCCACCTCCTCCCTGCGCCTCCTCCTGCGCCTCCTCCCCTCTGGCCAGCACCCATTGCTGCACCCCTCACCTTGGTGTGTCCTCCCTGCGGCCGACGAAGTAGAAGGGGAAAGAAGCCATTGGTGGTGGCCGGCCGAGAGAAGGAAGGGGGGAGAAGCGAGAGGGATCTTGTGGTTGATCTTGCAACATTCAGTGTGTTCTTCAAAGGGTAACTCTCAGTTCCCGTTCGATTAGTCTTTTAGTTTTGTGTTTTGGTGATACTGGGAATAGATCGAGTTCTGGCAGTCTGTAGTGATTTGTAGTTTTAGGGTTGTTAACTGTCAAATTTGATCTGGCCGTCTCCCGGAGATTTGTGGGTAGCATCGTTAGATTTCAATAAAGTCTTAGATCAGGTCATTTGGATGAATGGATTATTAGTTATGGATTTTACATTGCTGCTGTCCCGAGGCTCTGTCAGGATTCGGGCAGATCGCATTAACTAGATAATAAGAATTAGTTAACAAATTATTTAGAGGATACCACCAACATGAAAATTGTAGACAATCTGATAAGGTTTCATAAAGCTAAAGAGCACAATTTTTGAATATTTATACTGAAAGTTATGAATCTTTTAGTTCTGTTGTCCAGAACATCTGTCGGGTTCTGACAGTTTTAATATCTGTTTAGTAGAGATAGAGAATGACAGAATCTGGGTATCTCACCAACTAGTTTAATGTGGATAATTTATTAAGCTTTCCATAGAATCAAATAACACCATTTTTGGGTAATCGAGAAAACAAGTTATGATTTTTAGAAGAGTATTGTCCTGTTTTGGGATAGATCGATGTTTCTTGGGAAGTGATGTTTGGGTTGCGCTAAGGAGCGTATATAATTATATAATTTTTTATATACCGTATGATCGAGAATGTCCTCTTAGTGCAGTTATTAAAATGTTCAGGTGGTGGTTCGAATCCTGGGGCAGCGGCCTCTTCGCATTATCAAGCTCCACATGGTTGAGGCAAGTGCAATCAGTGGGTAGAAAAATTAAAAAGTATGTTCATGAATGTTTGTATTATGACTATGTTCTTTATTCTTGATTATCACTGCTGATCGTTGCATTCTCATGATGGTTAAATGAATATACGCATATGCATCATGTTGTTATCCTTGAGACTTGGCTACGTGGTGGCCAAGTATTGCTTTTGAGGTTCCCGTCATGTATTAGACGGGCATGAGGTCCCCACACTCATGGAGTGTGGGCTTATGGTCCCTTCTACAAGACAGGCATGAGGTCCCCACACTCATGAAGTGTGGGCTTATGGTCCCTGTGCTAGAAGGCACGGGCATGAGTATACATCGATGGATGCTTACCCCGCATTACCGATAAATGCAAAGAGCAAAGAAAAGGTGCATTTGTGGCATTTGCAATGTATAAGCATGAGTTGAATGTTATAGAATATTGTGAATTGTTGATTGTGGTAAGGATGAATTTTGAATTATCGTTTTACTTGTACATTGCTAAGTCATAGACTCACGCTTGTTGCTTTGTTTATTTTTTTAGGTACCTTTTACACAAGCGGCATGCATGGAAAGGGCTAGTAATAAGGATTGATGCACTCCACCACGAATAATTTCTTGAATGCTAAATTTTGAAATAGGATATTATAATTGAGCAAACTGCTATGATTATATTATTTGGTTTTAACTTGATGAATTTGTTACTTTGTAATAGAGTCGACTAGTGTTATCATGGAGGTTTCTATAATTATGATTTAAGTTGCATATTTGAGATAATTGTTTATGATAGTGTTATATGCTAGAATCCCTTGTATGGTTAACAAAACAAAGGAGATTCTGCCAAAATTTAGAGTAACGACTTAGATTTTAAATTTGTCATCTTATTGTTTTAGTAACCTTCCAGGCTCTAGTTGGGCTGGGGTGTTACAGAAAGGCGATTCTCAACTAGTAGCAAATCAAGTCGGAAAAGAGTATCAATGCTCAAGTTCCAAGATGTCATCTTATCTGGTGGAAGTACGAAAACTCGAGAAGCAATTCTTCGGTTTCCAGATCCAACACATTCCTAGAAAGAAAAACTTTTTGGCAGACCAGTTGGCACGGATGGCCTCCACGAGATCACCTGTCCCACCTGGAGTTTTTCTCGAGCAACTCGATTCATGCTCGGTGGTCGAGCATTCCGAGAACAAAGATGTTCCAATAGAGGTCATACAAATCGATCATGTGAACATGGATGCTCCACAGGAGGTCCTCAAGCACGACTCCGGTAGAGATTGGATGACGTCGATCTACAATTATCTTTAGCATGGTATTATTCCTGAAGATGATGTAGAGGCTGATCGTATTGCTCGAAATGTCAAATCATACATTCTGATCAAATGTACCTTGTATAAACGAGGATCTCGCGGAGTGTTGATAATATGCATATCTCAAATGGATGGCATTGAGTTGCTATCCAACATTCATGGGGGGTCTGTGGAGCACATCATTCCTACATAACACTGGTCGGTAAAACCTTCAGGCAAGGATACACTGGCCAACTACCCTTCATAATGCAAAAGAGCTCGTGACGAAGTGCGTACAATGTCAATTTCATAGTCGACAAGTACATCAGCCGGTACAAGCTTTGCAAACAATACCTCCTTCTTGGCCTTTTGTAACCTGAGAACTAGACATTCTTGGACCTTTCCTAAGAGCACCCGGGGGCTTGGAATTCTTTTTTGTCATGATTGACATGTTTACAAAATGGATAGAAGCCGAGCCAGTAGTTAAAATAACAACTGAAGCTGCTAAGTGGTTTCTCACAAAAAATATGATCACACGATTTGGTGTACCCAGTCGTATAATTACAGATAACGGTGCCCAGTTCTCTAGTGAAAATTTTCAAGAATTCCACCACGATCTAGGTATCAAGACACATTTCGCTTCTGTCGCTCACCCGTAGATCAACGGAGCAGTCAAAGAGCCAATGGGATCATAATGCAAGGGGTGAAATGCGGAGTGTTCGACCAGTTAACACAACGGTTAGGAGCTTGGGTTAAAGAACTTCCTTCTGTATTATGGGTCGTTCGAACAACGACCAGTCGTGTGACCGGTGAAACACCATTTTTTTTTCATTTACGGTGCTAAAGCGATGCTTCATCCAGAACTGAAAATGGGCTCTTCTTCAACTGATTGTTACAACGAGAACGATCAAGAAGAATGACGACTCGACGATATCAATGTTCTTGAGGAATAACGCAACCAAGCCCTAATATGAACGGCGATTTACCAACAAGCTATGCGAAGGTATCACAATCGTAAAGTGCAACCTCGCAGCCTAGCTGTAGGTGATCTGGTTCTCAGAAAAATTCAGAGCCAGACTAATCGCAACAGACTTTCTCCCAAATAGGAAGATCCAAACATTGTGGTCGAAGTCACCAGACCTGGTTCGGTACGACTTGCTATGCTAGACGGTCGAGTTTTGTCAAACTCCTATAATACTAACCAATTGTGTAAGTTATTTGTATAATTGTATTTTTACATTCTATCAAATTTCAATAACGTTTATCATTCTTTATTTTTTTCGATGAGACATCTAAGTCAAACGCCACAAAAGTTCTAGTCGTGACCATTATGTCAATGGTTCTCACGCGCGACCACACTCTTTTCTTAAAGAAACATGCGAGTACAAGGAGCATAACACAAATAACTACATATAGTGATTTACATGCTTCAGATTTCAGAGACTATATTTCTTCACTTCAACATTATGTTCTACTCTTATTTGGCTACTAGTCGAGCTACAGAAAACATCCTAGTCGAAGTCTCTCCTCTCCGCACATGGTCCTGCCCACTGGAAGGAGCTTCCTAGTGATGGTCTTTTTCCTACGATCTTCACTGCCAGTCGGACTTGAGCATCAGAATGTTTTGCGGGGTGTTTCTCACGTCTTCAGTTCTTGGCAATCATTACGACCAGTTTTGATACTACATATAGATAAAACCACATATCGTTTATTGCATACATCCTTGCATATTTTCTTTCTCATCAAGACAAGTCTTATCTTTCGACTGTGTAATATATTATTTGGTATTTCGATTATGGAAAACAGACCTACAACTAGTTGAAGTCACACATTGGTTCCAACCAAAGTTGATTTTCTAGTATTAATACGATCAGTTTCTATCATATAATCAGCACATACTATCAACAGTGATCGTGACTTTTACTCTTATTCTTGGCTTACTGCTTCTTCAGTAAAGATCTTTTATTATACAAGAAGTCAGGGGCTAGGAAATATATAAGTACTTCTTAAGTCAAAAGGATAAACGAAAGACTTTTTTATGAACGAAAGGTGAGTTTTTACATTCATAATTCCTATGTTACAATAACCTACTCCTTAGGATCACCAGACTGATCACTGTGTGTTAGAGATTCGACCTCTATTTCTTCTGCAACCTTATTTCCGAGAGGTGTCATTTCCTCGAAAAATTTGGTTGCATCGTCTCCCGGGCAGTTGAAGTCTTCCTCAACAACTAGGAGATTTATGTTGGGGTCGGGCTTTCAGCTTTGCCGAAGCAAAACTGACTCCATTCTTGATAGCTTCAAATAAAGTTTGTGCATGGTTCTCCCTAATAGTTTTAAGCAAACTTTTGAGATCTTCGAGTTGTTGGCCAAGGAAGTTGATATTTTCCATGGGATCGCCTAAGATGAGCAGTTGTGTTCCCGATTCCATATCGAAGAGCATCTTGTTGATGGCCTTGACCTTATCTTTTAGATTATGCCCAAAAGTTGCCTTCTTGCCGTGCTCAAACTCAAAAGTTTTTTCTTTTTATTCAATGTTTGAGTTTGTTGTGCATGAGTAGACCAAAGAGTAAATATATACAATTAAGGATAGTACACTGATCAAGTTTACGACCAGATACCTTCGACCTTCTTCTCGAAAGTCTTAAGGACTTCGTTGTGTCTAGTCGTCAGATACTCGATCGATCAGTCTTTGTTTTGACATTCTTCTTTTTAAGCTTGGCTATTATGACTTCTTTCGTCAAAATCTATTTTTTTTAAGCTTCTCTGAATCTATCAAGTATGATAAATAGAGAAGTTAATTAACAAAGAATGAGCTAAATGGTAAAGAAGGAGAGGAGAAGGCATGAAAAGATGCTTACTTTCTAATTCGAAGCTCTTTTGCTTCAAGACTTTTATTCGATGGGTCTGTCCTCCAACCACAACGAAATTCCCCACCAAATGCTACAAAAATAGCAGACACTTCTATTAAAAGTGGTCGTGGAAGCTTACCTGTATTGCCAAGATTTTGTATTCGACAAAATGGAGTCTGGACTCGTCTCTGATTGACCATCCGATATTCTTCCCCAAGCCTCACCGAGTTCTTTATTGTCGAAGACTCAAAAAAGACAAGGGAAAGTAACAGGAAGAGGAGACTTTCCAGCAGAGGTCGGAACCTGCTGGAATCCCTCATATCCCACCACCTCCATAGACAGGGTTGGAGCCACCACGGGTTCCAGAACATGCATTGGCTGTCACCTGCTCGGGAGCTGGCTCGACCTCTTTCTCCTCAGGAGCTTTTTCCTGAGGGATGCTATGGTCGAAAGCGACCGAAACACTAGAGGGTCTACAAGGAAATAATAAAAGAAGCTCAAGACTCTAGAAACACTAAATGCAAGTATTTACATAGGTTTCTTTTTTTCATGTATACATACCTTGTTTTCTTAGTCTTGGATTTGAAGCGCGCAGAAGCAAAATCCAACGCACTCGCTTTTCTTTTCTTTACAACCAACTTCACCGATTTCAAATCGGTAGGGTTGGTTAAACCCCTCACATCCACCGACAAGAGGTCGGAAGAAATATCCTCGACCAGTTGGTCGAGAATAAGATCCCTGGCCATAGGGTCGAATTGTGTGGTCTCATCAACATCCAGAGCGGTTGCTTCAGTAGCAACTAACGGGTTGCAAGCGACCACTTAGGAGTCCACAACAACCGCCTAATTAACAATCAAAGTTAGTTAGGTGATGAGGATTAAAATATTCATATATTATCTTAATATATGGAAAAGACCATACGTCTTCGTGGTCGTAACTTCTAAGACCACCGACCTAACTGGTCGTAAGTATTACGGAAGTTATACAATAAATACCCTGGTCGGACAAAGTCTCAAACCTAGTCCACGACCAGGTAAGTGCTCGTGAAGCTATGAACAGGCGTCTGGGTCGAGTCCCCGACCACGCCACTCACTATGTGATGAATGAATCACGTGTTTCATATTTCGCATAATACAACACTATCACGGTTGATGAATTAACGTCTCCTAAATCATTAACCGCCGAACAGTTGACATCTTCACCAACCGCCTCTGCAATTAGTGGAACCGTCAAACTGCCATCTCTTCCCGACCTGACGCGTCGCTCCCCAACGGATGTCTCTTCGTGGGATAACTGCCACCGCTTCATCAAGTATTTAAGGAGGACCATGGAAGGCAGGAGGAGAAAACAGACAGAACACATAACAACGAGAGAGACAAAGACATCAAGCAAGACATAGCAAAGTGTTGTGTTTTTAGATACTCTCAGTGTTTGTAATCGTGAGTTCATAGCAATAAAGAGCAAGTCAGATCCACTCCCTGGAGTCACGCACATTTTTCCTCTTTTCATTTATATATTCATAAGATCGGTGATTTGATCGTCGACAGCTGGCGCCGTCCGTGGGGAAGATAGTGCAAAACTTCGGAAGAGGTTCTTTGCTCAACTCATCCGCTTTCTCCGTTTCTTGTAACTACAAGTATGGCAGGAACATGGGATGAGGAAAACTGGTTCGACTTGGATGACTACTCCAACCTTGACATGGAAGCCTGCATCCAAGCCATGCAACATGGGGAATCTTCGTCCTCCTCCGATGGTTCGCAAGTCGGCGACGACGGCGAACTTGGCGGATGGATGAAGATACACCGTTAATGCCAAGAGGCGCTTTACGAGGAAGGGTTGTTCCGTCGGTTCGGGACGTCGAATGTTTTTCAAGCCGGTTTCCCGGCCGTGAAAAGGTGACAATACCTCGGCCCACAACCCGGGGTCAATATACCCTTGACACAATCATGGTGGCGGTGTATTCACCAACGGCCTCTGGAAATTCGAGGACCAGCGGCATCTGTAGCGGTGTCGATGAGACCCTCACCGTAATGGGCGAGTGAGGGCGATAAGACTCGATATCCGATCGGCAATCCGCGAATCGGTGAGCCCGCGCGAAGACCTCGGGAGGTTCTCATCTCCGGCCGGTCTCCATCGTGGAAGTCTCGGTAGAAGCGAGAAGTTCTCCACTAGTCACGATGGAAGCTCCTCGGAAGATCGTTCTTTGGAAGCATGAGGTCAACACGATCGAAATCTTGATCGTGATGCCACTCACGATCCTGCACACCACCGCCTCGCCACCACCGCTAATGGAAATGGCGCGGGCAATCAAGCACCACCTCTGGAGGCAGCGGGCGATGGGCGTCCATCGGCTAATACTGTGATGCGGCCCACCAAGGATGACGGGCATGGCGGAGTTAGGCCAAAGGTCGAGAGGAACTTGGGTCTCGAACACCAACATCTTGATGAATCCTCCGAGACCTTGGTAGCGATTCGAGAACTTGTGTCGTATCCAAGATATTCTTAATAATATTAACCCTGTTCTGGCTGAAGCTCTGGGCTTTACCCAATTAGTGGAGCAGGTATCGGAAATTCTTCAACGAACCGTGCAGCGCACGGAAGCGTGCAGGGGGCAAGGGATGTCACAAAGTCTAACGGTGACTTCGTCTCGGCGCTCCTCCCTCGGTAGAGGCGGCATGGTCATCCACCGGTACCTAGACCTCCTCGGCGATTCCGACCGGTAGGTCATGAAGGAAGAAGGTTGTTTCGAACAACGGCCTCTTCCCCTAGCCAAGGAGAGCACCTGCTTGGCCCTGATGATCTCCGTCATCATCTGAACCATGCTAATGGTCAAAGGAGTCATGATAACGTCTGCGACCGGATCGGGACGACGGAGCCTCGGCGTTCAAATAGAAGAAACCGATCTCCTACTGATCCTAATTCGGCACCTTTTCCAAGAAGGCGCTATGAATCGATTCTGAGTTGTCGAGCCTTTTCTGCGGGGCTCCAAGGCATGCGTTGGCCTAATGGGTTCCGACACGCCAACTTGGATAAATTCGATGGATCTCAAAATCCATTAGAGTTTCTCGGATATACACCACTTGCCATCGGAGCGGTGGTGGTGATCAAAACGTGATGGCTAATTATTTGCCGCAGTTGCGGAAGGATCTGCCGGTCTTGGTTGCTTAACCAGCGGTCGGATCTATTATACTCGGGAACGACTCTGCGATCTATTGATTGTGAATTTCCGAGTGCGTCGATCGCTCGAAAGGAGGATGATCTCCATCGAACTCGGCAAGAACCAAGGAAACTCTCGTCGGTACATCAAGAGGTTCAACGGGTTCAAATTCTATTCCAGAGATTGCAGAATCTTCTGTGATTCAGGCATTCAAGGCAGGTTTAAGGAATCGGCGGTTTACGGAGGACATCGCTATGAATCCTCCACGAACAACCGCCGAACTCTTTGACATGGTGATAAGTATCACGGCCGCTAGTGAGGCGGTTGAATGGATGAAGCCATTGATCGAAAGATAAAATCCCTCAACTTTGGCCTTGAGAAGTCGAAAAGAATCCCAAGAAGGTTTCCAAGAAGAAGAAGCACCGCAAGATGGGCAACAAGGAAGTCCTAGCGGTTCGAGATAAACCGTTCAATGGTAAGAAGGACTATCTGGGTCGGGGCAAAGCCAAAGTTTCGACCGATGGCCATAATAAAGGTAAGTGGTGTCCACTTCACCAGCGAGTAGGACACGACTTGCGCTTTGTCGTGTTTGGCAAAAGAAGTGGAGGATTTCTATGCGGTAAGGCCCACTTCCGCAATCCGAGAGTTGGTGGAAACAAGTTCCAAAAGGACAAGGATGGCGGCGAAGAGATGGAGTACCGGGAGCCTCGGCGCCGACGGTCAATATGATCTTTGGAGGTTCTTCTTCATACGACTCACGCCGTCATCCCGAAAGCCATGGGCGAGCGGTCAACCTATCGGAACCTTGATCATCACCAAACCATCAAGATGGTCGGATCCGTGATCTCCTTGACAGAAAGAAGATTGCCTCGTTTCATCAACTCGGCCGGTAGGTTTCCTATTATCGTAGAGCCTACTATTAATAATTGCAAAGTCAATCGAGTTTTGATAGGCGGTGGTAGCTCTTTAAATATCTTATTTTCGGGAGCTTTAGAAGATATGCGTGTTCCCAAATCAAAAGTAAAACCGGTGAAATCGCCTTTCATGGCATAGTTCTTGGTTCTCTTGCTAAACCGATAGGACAAGTATCCTTACGGTTACGTTGGAAGTCTGATAACTTCCGAGCGGAAAAGATTTCATTTGGCGTGGTTGATTTGAAACCGCATATAATGGAATTCTTGGTCGTCCGGCATTAGCAAAATTCTTGATAGTTACATAACTAAAATCAGATTTAAAATTGATCATTTTATAGTGGATAACCTCCATATGAAATATGGTGAAGGATACCCTCCTATCACAAGGCTACCTTGCCAAATTTACCACAAGTTAACCATCCTCAAATCATGTCCAAAGTTATTTTAAAACCAAAAACAAATCTAACTTAGAGTGGCTTTGCTCAGCATGTCCATGACCAGTGGACACGGCTATTGAATAGATTTACACTCTGCGGAGGTTGTACAACTTTACCCACGAGATAATTTGCAGTTATGTAGGCCAATACACACTTCCTTAGGTGTGTGACTAGGCAATTATCACAAGGCGTTTCCAATGCATTACCTCAATACCAATATGCCCGCTAAGGTTTCACTTCCATTAGGCTAACCACTGCTGGAAACCCCTCTTGCGCCAAGTGGGAATAAAGTCTAGCAAACACCCACACAACAAAAATGGCATAAACAATACGAGGTAATACAAATTATTAAGCTGGTTACGCTTACATCTGAGAACATGTGGTAGTCTGGTGGAGCTTTGCAAGATGCGGCTCAAAGGTCGGTCCTTAATCTACTTGGGCAATTTTCAATAAAAACCACAGGTCTCGATCCTAACGAGACAGGCCGTGCATAAACTGCACCCACCAACGGTCCATGTTTGCCCAAGTACAAACCATTTTCTTTTATTTTTATAAAGACATTTGCAAAAGTCCACCATGACAAAGCAATGTCATAGGCTTTTATCAATTTATGAAATTTTGGCTAAATTCTCCCAAAGTCAAATATTTCATGGTCTAAGCATTTGCTATGCATAAATTTATTTTAAATTCATTTGACTAAGGTTACAAGGAATTGATAATACAACAATCAAATTTGGCTATACAAAGGAATTGGAATAATTAAATATTTAAAACAGAATTTAAAATAATTAAATACAATTATGCATGCAATAATAATTTAAAGCAAATTAAATAATTTTAAATATTGGGGCAAAATGGTCAATGGTGTAACTTGCCTTGTTCAAATTCTGGTATTCTACTTCTTCAATAGGGTCAAGCTCTCCTGAGTCGTCAAAATCTATCTGAAAATATTCCAAATTCAAGCGAATTCAAATGAACACAAATAAATTCAAATGAAAATTCAAATTAACTCCAAATTAAATAATTTTGGTTTAGTTAGCTAGATCTTGATTTTATACAAATTTAGAAATTTGAATCACCTAAATCGGAGTTTGTATGAAGAAATCGAGCTCTGGAAGTTTAAATCTAAATTTAATTCGAAAATCGAGTTTTCCAAATTTCCCAATTAAATTTCTAAAGGAAATTCTATTTATTGCGCGGTGGCGTCGTGATCTTGTGCTGCGAGGCGACATGTGGGCATATAGTATGGTGAGTCCACGGTATAAGTCCACGGTGGACTCGGTGCCTTAGCGATACAAAGGGTAGGCTACTGGCGCTTGTTCTATTTGCGACCACGTGGCGCCGACTTGGCCGCCACGCATGCAAAGCGATGATGTGGCGCCGAGTGGCTGTCCGCGTCGTCGGCCCGGAGAGGGCGCTCGGGTTCCAATGGTGCCGTGAGGCGGCGGCGGCGAGCTCCGGTGAGTCGCAAAAGATTCGAGGAGATGATCTGAGTGCGATCGCTACTGGGGCGACGCGAGGGCGTGGCGGAAGATGGTCGGCGGCAGGCGGCGGTGTGGTTGATCGTTGGCGGGCGAAGGAGCTCGGCGATGTTAGAGTCTTGAGTCGCGCGAGTTCGCAGTCTTGGCGGCCGGTGCAGTGCGTCAGCCGGAGGTTCACCGTGGCGGCGCTAAGCGTGAGCCTGGCTCGGCCGTGAGAGAAGAACCAATGCGAACAGCTGGGAGCGAGGAGGTGTGGAGAGTTGGGGCAAAAGCTTGAGGAGTAGAGCGCACTGGTGCTCCCTTTTATAGAGCGGCGGGCCGGAGGTGGAGATCGTGGGCGAGTGTAGCGGCCGTTTGCGGAGGTGAGAGGCGGCGTTACGAGAGCCACGTCTTATTTTTAAATGAAATTGAAATTTTGAAACGGATATCAAAGTTTGAAAATGCCAGGACGAAAGGTGTGATCATGGTTCGTGGAGATCGCAAAATGGCATACGCATGTGATCGAAGGTCTTTAGAAGCGGTCGATGAGCTCTGGCCGAAATTGCGACTCATCATGCATGCGGTCAAGCACTCCGGACCCAAGATAACGCCCAAACCATCCGACCGGACCAAAGAGGTTCTACTCGACAAAGCGCTTCTTGAGGAGCGCCATGTCAAGCAATGATGGTGGATCCTCACCAAATGTCTTGTCGGGCGCGGACTCAATCCTAAATAGGAAGAGTCGCTCGTCTCCTTCCTCCGAGCAAACAAGGATGTATTCGCATGGCAACCATCCGACATGCCCGGAGTCCCCAGGGAGGTGATCGAGCACAGGCTAGCGCTCAACCTGATAAAAATCCGGTCAGCGAAGCTCGGATGTTTACACCCGGCCAGGAAGGGCGCCATCGATCGAGATTGACAAGCTCTTAAAGGCTGGATTCATTCGTGAAGTACATCACCCTCAATGGCTCGCTAATCCTGTAATGGTTAGGAAGAGTAATGGGAAATGGAGGATGTGTATAGACTTCACAGATCTTAATAAAGCTTGTCCGAAGGACGATTTTCCCCTTCCTCGCATTGATCAACTTGTTGACTCTACCTCGGGTGTGAGTTATTAAGTTTTTAGATGCCTACTCGAGGTACCACAGTTAGTATGAGTAAAGAAGATGAAGAAAACTTCCTTCATCACTCCATTTGGCACTTACTGTTATGTAAAGATGCCCTTTGGTCTCAAAAATGTTGGTGCCACTTTTCAAAGATTAATGCAAAAAACCTTCAGCCCACAAATAGGTCGAAATTTGGAAGCCTACGTTGATGACTTGGTAGTGAAAAGTGTCAACTCCGGCGATCATATGCTTGACCTTAAAGAGACTTTCAATAACTTGAGAAGACATAACCTCAAGTTGAATCCGGAGAAGTGTGTGTTCGGGGTTTCCGTCGGAAAGCTACTCGGTTTCCTAGTTTCGGCTAGAGGTATCGAAGCAAACCCAATAAGATATCGGCCATCCATCGAATCGCCCCCCGACCACGAAGAAGGAAGTCCAGAAGCTAACCGGTTGTATGGCAGCGCTAAGTCGTTTCATAGCCAGGTTAGAGGAAAAGGGACTACCTTTCTTCAAACTTCTTCGGAAACATGGAAGTTTCGAGTGGACGACAGAAGCGAACGATGCCTTTGAAAAACTTAAAGAGTACCTTACGAGTGCCCCGGTTCTAGTCTCTCCAA
The DNA here is from genome assembly GCA_036346395.1 of Hsuehochloa calcarea. Classification (NCBI taxonomy): domain Eukaryota; kingdom Viridiplantae; phylum Streptophyta; class Magnoliopsida; order Poales; family Poaceae; genus Hsuehochloa; species Hsuehochloa calcarea. Next base: position 50,600,689 of record CM070610.1, on the reverse strand, counting down.
GACCGGAAACATTGTTGATTTACGTGGCGGCAGCGCCACAAGTCGTCGGCGGTGTAATCGGTCGTAGGCCGTGGCGATCCAACGACCGAAGATATTACGTAGCGAAGTCTTACATAGGCCAAAGGAAAAATATCCACAGTACAAAGTTGCTTTATAGTCTCCTTATGGCTTCAAGGAAACTAAGGCATTACTTTCAGGCCCACAAAGTGGTCGTACCTACTGGATATCCCTTAAGTCAAGTCCTTGAAAATAGGGAATCATCAGGACGAATAGCAAAATGGGCGGTGGAACTAGGGACGTTCGACCTCCATTTCATCTCACGAACAGCTATAAAGTCTCAGGCAATAGCGAAATTCATTGTCGAGTGGACAAACCGGAATCTAGCGAGGACACGAGTACGAGCGCCACGACGAGTGGACAATGTACTTTGACGGTTCCTTAATGCTTAAAGGATCGAAATTGGAGTCGTCTTGATATCCCCTACCGCGAACACATCAAGTATGCCGTCGGTTTAACTTTCCGCTACAAACAATGTGGCGGAGTACGAAGGTTTCTTTGGCGGGACTCGAGCGGCTCGTTCGCTCGGGATTATAAATTGCTAGTGAAAGGCGATTCTCAACTAGTAGCGAATCAAGTAGGGAAAGAGTACCAATGCTCGAGTACCAAGATGTCTTCCTATCTGGCGAATGCGGAAATTCAAAAGCACTTCTTGGTTTCGGATCAACATATTCCTAGAAAGGAGAACTTTCTAGCGGATCGGTTAACGCGGATGGCCTCTACTAGGTCAGCCGTCCGCGGGGAAGTTTTCTCGAGCAACTCGATTCACCCTCGGTGGTCGAGCATTCGAGAACATCGATAGTTTACATCGGTCAATCCTATTGACTCGATAACTTAGATGCTCCACGGATCGGTGACGATCAAGGTAGAGATCGGATGACGTCGATCTACAATTATCTTGACATGACCTAATTCACGAAGATGATGTAGAGGCCGATCGTATAGCACGAAGGCCAAATCATACACTCTAATCGAGCGTACCTTGTATAAGCGAGGATCTCATGGAGTGTTGATGAGATGCATATCTCAATCGGTGGCATTAGGTTGCTAACGAAATTCATGAAGAGTCATGGAGCACATCATTCCTACAAAACCACAGTCGGTAAAGCCTTGAGCAAGGATACTCTTGGCCAATCGCCCTTCATGATGCAAAAGAGCTCGTGACGAAGTGCGTACAATGTCGATTTCATAGCCGACAAGTACATCAACGGCACAAGCTTTGCAAACAATCCCTCTTTCTTGGCCTTTTGCAACACAGGGAATTTGGACATTACAGGACCATTCCCAAGAGCACCGGGGCTTAATTCTGTTCGTCATGATTGACACGTTTACAAAATGGATCGAAGCCGAGCCACTTGTAAAGTTACAAGCGAAGCCGCAAAGAGGTTCATAACAAAAATGTGATTACGATTTGGTGTACCCGATCGTATCATCGCGATAATGGTACCAGTTCTCAGCGGCAATTTCCGGGAAGTGCGAAGAACTAGGAATCAAAATCCATTTAAACCGTGGCTCATCCACGAGCAATGGAAGCGATCGGCGTGCCAATGGTATCCTAATACGAGGATAAAGCGCCGAGTATTCGACCAATTAATAAAGCGGTCGAGGGCTTGGGTTCAAGAACTTCCTTACATTTTATGGGTCATCGGGACCACGACGACCGTCGTGCGGCCGGTGAAACACTGTCTTTTTGGTTTATGGGGCGAAGCTATGCTTCCTCGAGTGAAAATTGGCTCTGCTCATGCCGATTGTTTTAACTTAAGCAATCACGAAGAACATCGACTCGACGATATCAATTTCCTCGAAGAACGACGGAACCAAGCTTTAATACATTCGGCAATCTACCAACAAGCCATGCGAAGGTACTACAATCGTAAGGTGCAACCTCGCAACCTAGTCAGAGGTGATCGGTTCTCGAAAAATTGAGCCAAGCGGCGCAATAAACTTTCCCTAAATGGGAAGGTCCTTACACCGTGGTCGAAGTTACAGGCCGGGCTCGATCACGATTAGCCATGTCAGACGGTAGGGTTTTGTCAAATTCTTGGAACATTGACCAATTGCGTAAGTTCTTTGTTTAAATTCTTTCATTTCATTTCTTTTCATTTCATTTAATTCCTCTAAGTTGAATAATTAAATTTGGAGTAGCGGGTGATGTTATTTATATGACGTTGCCTAATCCTGGTCGACTGCGGTTCGTAAGCTCTGGATTATAAAGTGTATAGTCTATGTTTCAAAATTACATTCTACTCTTGTTTGGCTCTTGGTGGGACACGGAAAACCTCCTAGTCGAAGTCTCTCCTTTTTATGCGTGGTTCCGCCCCTTCGGAAGGAGCTTCCTAGCGGCGGTCTTTTCCTCGATCCTCATTGCCGGTCGAACTAAGAGCATGAGCACGTCTTGCGAAATATAGTTTATACCTTTATTTCCTAGCTAGGTTCATTCCGACCGATATTGAGCATCGCATAGAAGTAAAACCACACATGCGCTTTTAACATATGTTCTTCATGTTTTTTCCTCTTATCAAGGAGAATTCTTTATTTTTCCGACCATATGTTGTCTCAGTAAAGTACTTCGATCATTAAAAACAGATTTACAACTAGCCGAAACCTACACGGTTCCGACCATAAAGGTTTCCTAGTATTATCACGATCAGTTTTTTATCGATCAGTACATACTTGCAAGTAATGGTTGAAATTTGGATTTATATTCTTGGCCTCAGGTAGCACTATTATATAGTAAAGATCTTCTACTATATAACAGTCGGGGGCTAGGTAAGGCATAAATTCACAAGTTGACCGGATGAATAAAAGAATTTTTTCCATTCTTGATAAGAGAAAGGTAAGTCTTTACATTTGTATGCATTGTTTTTTCCTGCAGCTAAACTACTAAGAGAATGCCTAAGCTAACTACTGCTAGATGGAGATCCGACTTCCATCTCTTCTGCGACCTTTTCGCCTAGAGATTTCATCTCTGCGAGGATCTGATTTGCCTCTGCGGGTAAGCAGTTGAAATCCTCTTCGATGGCTTGAAGGTTAGTTGATGGGTGGAAGCTTTCGACTTTGCCAAAGCAAGGCCGACTCCACAAGCAATAGACTCCTTAGCGGAGTGGGCATAGTTCTCCTAGTGGTCTTGAGCAAAACTTTGAGTTCCTCCAACAAAGAGCCTAGGTAGTTAACCTTCTCTATTGGATCGCTCAAAGAGGCAAGCTTGATCTCGCGCGTATCAAAGAGCATTTTGTTTAGCGAGGTGATTTTCTCGCCCAAACTAAGCACGAGAGTGCCCCTTTTCTTGCTCAAATTCGAGCTTTCTTCACTCTGGTCAATGCTTGTTTTTGTTACGCATAGACAAAGCAAGTATTAAGTAAAAGATTGGAAGGCGTCTTGAGTCATGGCAGCGACCGATTACCTTCCTCTCTCTTCTGGAATCATCCGAAGCTATTTATTCTTGGGTCGTCAAGACTTGATCGACCGGTTTTTAGCTGAAGTTCTTCTTCAAGCTTTATTCTTTTGGCCTTTTCACCAAAACATCTTCTTTATTTTCTCTAAATCTATCAAAAGAATCTACGATAAGGAGAATGAATAAAAGAAAGTCTTAATGAGGAAAAAAGAAGAGGAACTCTTACTTTCTATCTCAGAGTGTTTTTCTTCTAATATCCTAACTCGCTCGGTTAGTCCTCCGACCGTAGCGAGGTTTTCAATCATATGCTGCATAAATAACATTTCTTCCGTAAACCTTATTGAAAACTTCAAGAAAGGTTATGGAGAAGATTGAAGACACTTACTCGAATTACGACATCGTTGTAATCGGTACAAATTTTATCGGGCTTCGCCTGCGTTAAGCGATCCGATATTCTCCCCCAATAATCATCAAATTCCTTACTCGCGACAAATCGAGTTGAGAAAGGAAACTTGTTAGTTTTGGAGGGATGACCTTCAGGTACTAGAACCTGTGGAAGATCTGCAATGGTCTCTACCTCCGTTGCTGGTATAGTGACTATTACGGGATCTAGCTCAGTTTCCAGAACCGAAGTTGGCTCGGGGGCTCCTCCAACCACGTCATCCTCAAGATGTCCTACCTGAGGAAGACAATGACCAGAACTACCTCCGATCGCCTGACTTGTTGAATGGGATTGGTCGGAAACGACCAGGGATTCAGCAGATCTGCACGAGAGAAACAGAAAGTTTAATTCTACTTGGAATACACGAGGTATGTTTTTTATATAAAATTGTACATACATGGTGATTTTCTTAGTTTTGATCTTATAACGCTATTTGGTTTAAAGTCCGTTGCTTTGTTTTCTCTTTGTTCCCACGATTCGAATGGTAGGTTCAATTATATTTTCCACATTCCCGATCAGAAGATCAGAAGCGATGTCTTCGGCTATCTGGTCGAGAACACGGTCCCTGACTCCTGGATCAGAAAGTGTGGTTTCACTGGTCTCAGGAACAGCTGTCTCATGGACAACTATACGAGACTCAGTAATTGCCGCCTGATTTAACAAACAAAGTTAATCAGGTGAAGAATATACTTCATCTTGCAGAAGTTATTTATTTTAGTTGCTTACCTCAGCGTGACCGCTGCCCTCAGCGATCACAAGGCTGGTTGGATAATCAATAGGCTCACATGTCTCCGTAGCCTCATTGATCTTAAGTCCAACCAACTACACATAAAGAGGATTAAAACTGATCGAAAATAACTGTAAAGGTGAAAAGAAGTTAATACACTTACCCTAAGTCTTTCAGTCCTCTCCTCGGCACTAACAAGTGCTAGGATTAAGGGAAAGCTAGCCTTGTCATCAGGTTCGCCAGCACAGATCATTTTGATCCTATTTACGGCGTCCTCGAAAGACAAGGCGCAAATGCAAATGAAAGATCTTAGTTTTGCGAAAATAATCAACTCGCAAAATAAAGCGGTGGGATTTTCTAAAAATTACGGATCGAGAATCCTTGGTAGCATCATCGCCACCAATGAACCAGAGCATCGAGCTTGCCCTGGTCTTTAAAGGACTAATCCTCTTAATGGAAAAGTCCCTTACAACGTGCCAGGAGATTAAACCCCTGACATTCAAAAGATGGATAGCCTCAATCCATCTCCCAACATTTCCCTCCTTCTTGAGGAGGAGCATGCGAGTTTTCGGCCCGCCTTCTTACATGTATGTCTGGTAGTCTTCTCGCGTAACCTTCATATAAAACCGACTTTTCTTCCATGACGACCGGGAGGACTTGAGTACATACGAATGTACTCGTCGGCCTTACCATCATGAAGCCTTAAGGTACATTCCCGGGGTCTTTGGTCGTTTTCTTCGTATTCGCCATCCGATAGTAGTACTTGAAGAGTTCCATCGACGGTGGAATCCCCAAATGCACGCTTCGCGGAGGTAGCGAAGATGCTTAGGTTTGCAATGGCGTTAGGAGCAAAGTTGATCAACTCAACCTCATAAAACTCCAGACTTGAGAAAGAAAAGGATGTCTTTGGAAGCTTGAGCCCGCACTCAACATCGCGAGGAACAGGGATCTCTCCTCCTCGCTTGCAGGCGGTGCTCTCCAAAGCCGATCTCCAAAAGATCAAACTCTGTCGGGTAACAACCCAACCCTCTCCAAACTCTCAATCTTCTCTCGCTCGGATCGGAGATCGACCGGTTCGCGATGGTCAGACATGATGCTTTCCTTTTTGGGTGAAGAACTCAAGGAAGATTTTCTTGGAGATAGGCGTAAAGGTTTAAAGCACTCCAGTGGGAGTCGTTTTATAGGCATTTCATCATGTAGGCTCTGCGAGAAGTCCAACGGCCTTTTGCTGGCGGACGAATGGCTTTCCTTTTTCCAAAGCAGTTTCTCAACTTTAAAAATGAATACAGACCGCCTCGAGTCCCACGGCATTTAATGAGAGGTATGTTCGATATGATTGCATCGAAGAATGTGTCCACACGACCAAACATTCATTTAAAAGTTCGGGGGCTAGCTGTTGAGGATTAAAATATTCATATATTATCTTAATATATGGAAAAGACCATACATCTTCGTGGTCGTAACTTCTAAGACCACCGACCTAACTGGTCGTAAGTATTACGGAAGTTATACAATAAATACCCTGGTCGGACAAAGTCTCAAACCTAGTCCACGACCAGGTAAGTGCTCGTGAAGCTATGAACAGGCGTCTGGGTCGAGTCCCCGACCACGCCACTCACTATGTGATGAATGAATCACGTGTTTCATATTCCGCATAATACAACACTATCACGGTTGATGAATTAACGTCTCCTAAATCATTAACCGCCGAACAGTTGACATCTTCACCAACCGCCTCTGCAATTAGTGGAACCGTCAAACTGCCATCTCTTCCCGACCTGACGCGTCGCTCCCCAACGGATGTCTCTTCGTGGGATAACTGCCACCGCTTCATCAAGTATTTAAGGAGGACCATAGAAGGCAGGAGGAGAAAACAGACAGAACACGTAACAACGAGAGAGACAAAGACATCAAGCAAGACATAGCAAAGTGTTGTGTTTTTAGATACTCTCAGTGTTTGTAATCGTGAGTTCATAGCAATAAAGAGCAAGTCAGATCCACTCCCTGGAGTCACGCACATTTTTCCTCTTTTCATTTATATATTCATAAGATCGGTGATTTGATCGTCGACATTAGGTGACGAAAATTCTTCACCTAGAATATACATTTTTTTTACCTACCTCTGTAAGATCACCTTCTCGGGTAGTTGTAGGAGCAGTCAGGGTATCAATCGGCTCACAGCTCTCGGTGGCCTCATTAATCTTCAATCCGACCGACTACACGTCAAAGAGGATTTACAGTAAACCGATTAGAAAATGCATAAATGGTGAAAGATACTTGATATTTTTACCTTAAGCCTCTCGGCTCTCTTTGTTGCAGAAACAATAACCAAAATCCAAGGGAAATCCGCTTTCTCATCGGGCTCCCTGGCGCAGATCTTTCTGATCTGGGTTCTAACCTCATCAGGAGAAAGGGCTGCAAGAATGAACGAAAGATTTTAGGGTTACAAAAGTAATCAGCCAAGATAAACAAATCGGTCAGAATCTTTTAAGACTTACCCTCCTTGGAATCTTTTGTCACGTCGTCACGACCAATGTACCATAGCATTGAATGTGCTCGGGATTTCAGGGGGCTAATCCAGCGCTTAGAAAATCTCTTACTACGTGTCAGGAGGTTAAACCCCGATACTAAGGCGTTGGATGGCTTCAACTCATCTCCCCACCTTTCCCTCCTTCACAGAGGAGCGTCATTCCGGGTTCTCGACCGTCTTCTTACCAATATAATAGAGGTTGTCCTTTTGAGTAACCGTCATGTAGAACCAGCTATTCTTCCATGACGACCACAAAGACTTTGAATACATTCAGATGTACTCATCAGCTTTTCCGTCGTGGAGGCGCAAGGTGCATTCTCCAGGCGTCTCCATCGTCTTCCCTCACTTCGCCATCCTGTAGAAGTACTTAAAGAGCTCAGTCTGCGGGAATTCTCAAGTATGCTTCACAAAGTTAGACGAAGACGCTGAGGTTAGCAATCGCATTGGGAGAAAGGTTCACCAATTCAATTCTATAATGCTCCAAGATCGTGGGGAGGAATGAATGAACCGGGAGCCTGAATCTGCATTTGATATATGCGAGGAAACAAGGATTTCCCCATCTTCGCTGCTTGGAGAGTGCTCTCCGGCCGCCAATCTCCAAGAAATCATATTCTTGTTCGGAAGCATCCCAATCTTCTCTAAGGCTTAAAGCTTCTTTTCACTCAGAACAGAAACCGACTAGTTAGTAATCAAGTCCGACATGGTTAGGTATAAGATCAAAGAAAGAAAGGAGGTCACAGAAGGTTGAAGGCAAAAGAGGTCGGAGGAGTTCCTTCTCTTAGAAGATTAAAATTGAAAGCAGGAGGCGTAAAAATCCTAAAACCTTGCGCCGAGGGGATTTTATAGCTGTAATTCCTTAACTGCACTAGGGAATTACCTAGAAGTCTAATGGACATAAAAGACTCTTCGGTTCCCAAGGCAGTTTCTCAAACTTTAAAATGAATACAGACCACCTCGAATGTCACAGCATTAAATGAGGGTCTGTGTGATACGACTTTGTCGAGAAAAAGTATTCACACGCTCAGTTCATTTAAAGTTCAGGGGCTAGCTAACGAGTATTAAAATCTTTATGTATTACTTTAAATACATAATTAAAAGATCATATGTCTTCGTGGTCGTAAACCCTAAGACTAACGACCCCCGTGGTTTTAAGAGTCATAAACCCTAAGACTAACGACTCTCGTGGTCATAAGAGTCGTAACCTCTGAAGCTAACGACCTTTGTGATCGTGAGGGTTATAGGTACCCTGGTCAGACGGATCTTGTACCTAGTTCCCGACCAGATAATTGCTCATACAAGCAATGAACTAGCATCTGGATTCAACTCTAAGCATATCCCTTACCTTGTGATGAATGGAGCACATATCGTATTAGCTCCATACCACGTGACGTCTTATGATCTTAAGACACTAGCGACAACCTACCATGCGGTTTAATGTCTCACAGACATTAAACTGCCAAACGGTTGATACTTCATCAATGGTTGCCTCGCTCCGATCAGTCACGACACTTCCAACAGGCATCTCTACCAGGATTAATTGCCACCACTTCATCAACTACTTAAGGAAGGACACGAACAGCGGAAAGGGGGGTTGAAGCCAATTCGGAATATCAACAGACGATTGGATTTCATCTGAAGCATTAGCATAGCAAGTTATGCGCTGAGTATAATCAGGATTAGTCCACTACCTTGTCAAGAGTACCCACTGTAAAAGATCTAGTTCATAGCAATAAAGAGCAGTCTCATCATCTCTCAAGAACTCTTTGTCATTTTTCTCTGTTTTATTTTATAAGATCGGCGATTCGATTGTCGACACCGTCACTGTACCACAATTGTCTAGCGAGATCCTCAGAGATACTATGCTATACCACCATGAATCAGGGCACACTGAAACACGAGATCGAGTTGTGAGATTAATGCTGCACAAAGACAAGAACAATCTATGCACTGATCACAAATGAGCAACCAATTAGAATCAATCTAATCGGAACCAACAAGGAACAAGACCAGAAAACACCCAAGCCGAGCGCCACGTGCACCCACCCCACTAAAAAAAATCAGAGCTGCCTCAAGGGATTGCTAAGTAGTTGGAGGAGAATAGGTGAGGAATTGTTTCACTTCTTGCCTAGGAAGGGAGATGGATGGAGAGCTGCATATATCTGTCAGCGCAAAGCTCGCACACGTGGGCCACGAGTTCGCCTCTCATCCCCTTCGGTAGCAACAGAACCAACCTTATATTTCTTTGTCTCTCTCACACACACAGTGGGCTCCAGCTTAAATATCTGCCCTTTTTCTCAATTTCCCTTTAATTTTGAATATAGAATTCGAATTTGTGGAAATTTCCAAAAGAGGCTTCAGATTTCAAAACTTATCACGTTCCTATGGATTATCGGTGTCTCGGTTTAGTTGTCTAGCTGAATATTCAATTGTACGTTCATGAATTTTTCGCGACTCCTTCACTAGGCTAGTTTACAACAAATGGGTAATTTACTTACTAACAGTACACAGATACTCCGAGTTAAAAATGATATCGATATGTCACTGATATACGGTCACATGACCCGCCTATCATCATCACAATTAATATTATATTCTAATTTATACATCATTACAATGTTACTAAACAAATTTTCCTTGCAACAAATTGATACCCAAACCTAAAAAGATTGCCAAAATCAGCTGTCATCGCTCATGCTTACAGCCTGCGCAGACCGTTTCCATGGACCAGGCCAAACTGCTGTACGGGGATCATTCACGATGAAAGTCGCACGGATCGTTCACGATCAAAGTCGCTCCGAATCTCCGACCCCTTCCAATTGCAGCGACGTCGACGCGCGGCTGGTGAGAAATCCTAATCCCAAGTTGCTCTGTTCGGACGAATTTAGGCGCGAATTAAGTGGGTTATTGGCTGTGAGCTCTGACCAACCAGCTTCAGTGCAGGCATAACATAACCTGCACGTTCGCTTACGTAGCGGTCGCATGAGAACACGTACGACTTTATGCTCCATGTGCTCTCTCTTTTTCTGCTTGGCGAAGATAGCAAATTGACGTGCGTGCACGGTGTGTTAGTTTCAGTCCGTCTGCACAAATGATTGCTTGACTTTTTTTGCTAGTTTCAATCCGTCTGCACAAATGATTGCTTGACTTTTTTTAGCTGGTACTTGATTCATAATAGCAGAGTACCCTGCGTTCGTGCATGCACATAGGCCTTGCCGTCGTCACGGCGACCGAATACAGGAATAGCATGGAAGAGATGCAATGTTATGGACTAGGGTGCATTTGATGGACTAATTTTCAGTCTATTCATGCATCATCCAGTGTTGGCCTCCTTTAATTTGTAGTCCAGGCTCCGCCACACGTTATGGCAATGAAACAGCTCTATACTCGTACTCTCAACACTTTTTTCCCTTCTAGAAAAGGAGAAGTGAACCTGACGCCCGGGATTGACACAACGCCACAACCAACAGTCCAACATGTTGTGTTATAGATATATCAACCGCTATAAGATAGCACGGGCCGGTTAACCGGAACCAAAGCTAACGTGGTCGACTGGTGGACAAGTATGGCCACCGCAAGGGAACGCCAAAAAAAAAAGTTGCGAGGTTGCGAACGACAATCATTCCGGTGGCGTGAGAGACTGGAAGTAACACAACGCAAGAGTTTTTCGAAAAAGAGCCACCCCGCCGGTAACTTTCACGGCAGAGATTAAAAGAAGAAACACGGAGTTGGTCCGTCGTGGGAGTCAAACGCCTAGCAGAAATATTGCCCGGCACTAGAGCCGGAAATTAGGCCGTACTATACTGGTACGGTACGGATCCAACGGTTTTTAGGCCGTATTTTGCCGTGCTGGCCCGTCTTGCTTCTAGCGAGACTCAAACAAGATTCAAAACCCGCTGTGCAGGGGTCGTACTGCGCCAGCCTAAGCCTAGCTTTAAGTAACTGTAGACAGCGGCGGCGGCAACGATCGTGGCAGCGACGATCGTGGCGGCGACCACCATTTTCATTCCTGTCGTGTCTGTCTCGTTAAAAACCTAGTTAAATTTGAATTAATTGTGTAAAAACATAGGCACATAAATATTTTGTGGAAAAAGTAGAATTTTTTTGATATTTTATAAATACAATGTTACTGCTTCGTTAAAAACCTTACGCTCCAGAGTGGGGTTCCCCAAGTAAGGAAAAGAGTACAGTTACAACATGCGTACATACTGATTACTCATCAATGTCGATATCATTCATGCGTTCGATGTCAGCGTACACCTGCACGATCTCAAGATCCTCCAGTTGATATTGTTGCCGCTCTTTAGTCAATTCTCAGTCTTTGGCGCATGTGATTGCCTCCACCATCCTAGGCGTGAGGCATGATCTTCTTTCTTCAATTATTCTCCCTACCATGTTGAACGTTGCTTCTGAAGAGACAGTAGACACCGGCACCAACAGAACATCCCGTGCGAAATATGATAGCACAGAAAATATTCGCTTGTTGTTCTTCCACCACTCGAGCAAGTCTATCTTGCCACCAGAAAGATTAGAATCGATGATTGCAAAATTATGCTCCATGTAGTGTTTAGCTCTAAGACAAAATTCCACTTGGAGGCAGTCTGAGATTGAGAGGATGAAAAACTGGACTAGGCCTTTAGCTTCTTCTACAAGTGGGATGTCAAGCTTGTCTTTCCTTATTGCGTCTGTTGTGAGGCCTCCGATCTCTCGCTGCTGCTGAATTTTTCATGATACATGCAGAAAACATGAAAAAGCTCCTCTTTGATATGTATATAAACTTTCAAGTAATCAAGATCGAGGCATTCACCTAGCAATTTTTTCGTACATCAAAAATGATAGTAAAGCAATACACGTGTGAAATAGAACCAAATATTTAATAAATCTTTCCTCCACTAGTGCGACAGCATAACCTAAAAGGGGATCATCCCCATATTTAGCAATCTTGTCTGCAATTAACCAAATAAATTATATAACTAAGCAAGAGGTAGGGTAATAAACACCAGATAGAACATTTGTTGCTTTATAAAAAGGTCTTAAAAACTCTTGAAAATGACTAGCAATCTGTCAATCTGAATTAGTAACTATCAATTCATTATTTTGAGAGTTAGTATTGATAAAAATGGATATGACATATCCGTACCCTTGTAACTTCTTTAACATTATGTATATCGAGTTCTACCTCGCCTTCATGTCAAAACTGAATTTTCTTGGCTCCTTCCTATTGGCAGCGCAGTACTCCGCGAATCTAGCTGCCACTTGTGGGGAATTTGTGAGGTAGCGAATGCCATCACAAACACTGTTCAAATATCCGCCAATCGCTTGCATACTGTCTTAAACAACAAGGTTCAAGATATGGCATACGCATCTTTGGTAGAGAACATAACCACCAATATATGTATGCAATCTTGGGTGAGGATGTTCATAGCAGTCGTGTTCATTGATGTACTATCAAGAGTTATAGAAGCAATCTTATTATCTATCTTAAAATCACCAAGTACGTATAGTATACGCTCGGCAATGGCCTCTCCCGTGTGTGATTCGTTAATTACCTTAAACCCTATGACTCTCTTGTTTAGCTTATAATTGTCGTCTAAATAATGGACTACAACACTAAGGTAGGCACTTCTCTGGTGTGATGATGTCCACATATCTGAAGTTATAGCAAAAGAGAACTGAACTTGTAGAAATAGTTCTTTTAACTCTGCTAGTTACTTATGATACATCCATAAATATCAGATGTAGTTATTCTTCTACTAACATGTTGGTACTATAGGCAAAAACCGTGTTGGATAATTCTTTCGGACGAGCGACTTTCACCCATCCTAATAGGTTGATCTTTCGAAACAATATAGCTAACAATTTTCTCACGGGCAAAAGCAGGTTGTATACCCAATTACTTACAGAGCCATCGGCCTCGAAGTTTAGCTGTGTTTGTACTCCTTCCCCCGGCTCTGCGTCCCGATCTTGCGCAAGCATGCTTTGTAGTGCCGGTTCAAGTGGCATGTCCCTTCAGCTGCACAAGCAGTTAATTTAGCTTGGCAATAATTATAAGTTGCGAACTCTATCGTTTCACCATCTTGGATTTCCTAGCTCCAGGTCATGTGCTTCCAGCAATTCATCCTTCATTCAGATCCGCCAATGTCGCCGTCCGTGGACGAGGGAGAGAACTCTAGTGTCCTCATTGGCTCCTAACCCCTGGTACTCCTCATAACCCTCTGTACCATCCATATGATTGTCATCCATGACGTAGTCTCCCATGCTTGGTGAGAGCTGACGAGCATCAACGGGAGTCGGAGCCAGAGAAGGACTAAGGGAGCGGCGACGGCAGCTTACACTAAGTCGCCCTACTGCTCTTTTCGTGCTACGACTCCTCGGCAGCATACCGCTTGGGAGCTCCTTGGTGCTCCGACTCCTTGGTAACATAATGGATGGATGCATGGATGGTGAATAAATGAGGAGAGTAGATGGATGTTGAAAACATGAGGAGTGAATGGATGGTAAAGAAATGAGGACAGCCGAGAATGGATAGATGGTGAAGAAATAAGAGTGGATGGATGGTGAATAAATGAGAAAATGAGTTGATTTTATAGCCATCAGGAAGAAGGTCTGCACCTCCCGAACGTTGCTAATGATCGTTGTCTGCACCTCCCGAACGTTGCTAATGACCGTTGTTCGCATACATGTACCCGTACACCGATCACTCCCTCTATCTAACTTTTCTCTCTCTTTTCTTTGATTCCCTCTCTCAGTCTCGATCTCAGTCTCTCTCTCAATCTCAGTCACAACACTAGTCACAGCCAAACACCACTGACCCACTTCCTGTCGGCCACTCCACTCCCATGATCCCATATTCCCATGAGAGAAAAGGCAACAAAAAACTACTTTCTTTTGGCAAATTTATTTGGTCTATCACACTTGGCATGTGCTAGCCACTGTTACTATAGCATACTAACAAAAGAAAAAGGAAGTAATTAGCATCATGTACTATGACTCTATGAGGCCAAGACCCCCACTCGGCCACTCCGCCAGTCAGCCAGTCGCCCAGTCCCCATCTCCATTTGATTCCCCACCAGCCCACCTGCCCACCAGTCCACCACATCCACACCCAACCCACATGGTCGAACGGTGCCGCCTCTATTTCCCATGGCGCCTCCTTGCCATGGCTACCCTGCGCCCCAGCTGCTCCCCGGCTTGGCCCATCCTAGCTCGGCCGTGTGCCTCCCCTTGCAGCTATGTGCCGGCCGGCTTGGCCTCTGGCCGTCAGCCGCCTTGGCCCAGCCCTATCTCCCCCATCGGCCATCTCCCATTCTCCCCCAGCACTATCTCCCCCTGTGGATCTCCCCATCTCCCCCCATCCCTTGCCGCCTCCGGCCTCTCCCACCCCCAAGAGAATGAAGCTTTCGAGTGTGTTGGGCGCGACCGTGGCGAGAGGCCAAGAGGTGTGGGAGGCCGAGGCGGAGGAGGCGGCGGGAGGCAAGGCGGGAGGCGAGGCGGCGAGAGTCGGGGTGGCGAGCATGAATCCTTGAGGCGGGAACCGACAAGGCCACGACGGCCGCGGGAGGTAAGGAGGCGGGAGACGTGTCGGCCGTGCCCCGTGGCTCCGTGACCACCGTGCTCGCCATGCCCGCCGTTGTAAGATCGAGGAGGCCGACTAGAGGGGGGTGAATAGGTGGTTTTACAATTCTCTTTGGCTAAAACTAATTTATAATGCAGAAACTAATAACATTTTGGTTTTGCACAATTAAAACTTAAATCAACTAGGCTTGACTAAGTGCACCAATAATATGAATACAATTGAATATTGTTAAACCGAAAAGGCGACTAGAGGGGGTGAATATGAGCACGCTCACTTTTTCACAAATAATGGATTCAACACAAATTTCACTCCAGTAGCCATGGAAACTATGAAGATCAGTATATCAGTACAGCGGAAGACTAATATTGAATCTAATTTAAACCCCTAAGCAATAAGACAAAATCAACAAAGATTAAAGCAAAACAATCTATTGGTCGGTCTGACCGCTTGGTAGATGGCGGTCTGACCGCTGGTATTGCCGATCTGAACGGTGGAACACGGCGGTCTAACCGTCGGGCTCCAAAACAGTACAGACAGCACGACGAACGAAGTTGTAAATAAATGAAACGTTTGATCTACAACTCCAAACTTGATGAAACTTGGAACACACCTTCTCTATGATATCAGAAACCTATTCCAATCGAAGATTATGATAATTCTTAGAAAAATAGCGATCCTTTTCGATTGGATTGAAGAAGGGTTCAAAGCCGATCAAAACGAAAACTTGATCCAAGATCTTACTCGTGGGTGATTGATGATCAAGATGATCCTAGATAGGTTCCCACACGTCACAGCAAGCTAGATCACATGAAGAATTCAATCAAAAACTCTCGGATCTAAGAAAGACTCAAAATCATCAAATATAGAGAAAGAACGCAACGAGACAAAACATGATCAAACTTTCTCTAGATTGATTTGATATGATTAGGGCTTACAGCCACTCCATCAATGGAGGACAATGCTCAATCAAAGAGTACAAAAATCACATCAAACTATTAAGAATCCTAGCCTCCATAAAAGCTCTCCCTAAGAAAATTAGGGTTTACAAAAATAGCAAAAGAGACCCAGAGGAGGTGCAGCCACCTCCCTCTCTTATTTATAGTGGAGGCTTAGACCTTCTAGAAGTTTGACTCAATTGGGCTCCCGTTAAGGTCCAAAACAAATGGGGCACTTACGCACGTATTTTAATATACCATTTTTAACACCTCTTGACCTAACTAGCTACACCTAGCGCCATCTTGCGCCTCGGATTAGCTAATAGGTCACCCATGTCCATCTTGCACTACGCTTGAGTACATTGACCTCACCCGGCATCGTCGATCGTTCTAGACCTCAGCTCTCCAAGCCTAGTCCCGATCATCCTCGTCGTTGACCACTAAGCAACCTGCACAACAATAGACAAGTAAACCGAATTTGGGAATAAGTTCTTCACAACTTGACCCATGTTAGTCAAAACATGCATCATGCAACATATATGTCCTGAAACTCATGACTTTGATCTAACAGCCGAACAACGCCGCCACGACGGGCGATAATCAAAGTGAAAACCGGTCAGACCACCCCTAGGGCCGGTCTGACCGCCCACCCTAGTCGGTATGACCGCCACCTATGGGCCGGTCAGACCGCCAGCAATGACTTAGCCGATTTTCAACCTCTGAAAACTGAAACCTACTGGAAATTTCAAACCAATAGAACTTTTGACTGGAGACTCCAAAAATTATGGGACCAAGTGCAATAGAATCCCCTCTGTTGCCTGCTACCTCTATTTTTGGCCCACCAATCAACACTTTCGGCGTTGGCGGTCGGCCGCCGCTATGGCTTGGTCCCAACCGATTAGGGACCGGTCTGATCGCCGCCCTGGCCGGTCTGACCGGTTATGGCCTAACAGCACTGAAACTATGCCGAAAATACGTGAAACGACAAACCGTAAACGTAATTGCCAATTGTCACATCATCCTAAGATCTAGAGTATATCCCCATGATATCCACAAATATAAGCAATTAACCAAATACAAGTAATCAATCGAATTCTACGAAGGTAAATTACATAAGGTAAAACACAAGAACATACCACAATAGACACGATGATGTTTTACCATGGTGTTCGAAGACTTGCTGATCTCCCCTAGTCCACGTTGAGGTAAGCCCAAACGAATTGGACCGGCTCCACAAATTAAGCCAACATCTCCGAGGTAAGTCCAACCACTTGGATCGATTCCAACATGAACCAACACCTCGATCCACTCGAGGTTGCTCTTCCTCCACTCCGGAGATGGCAAGCACCAAACCACTCACAACCACGCCGGGCCTTCTCACAAGCTTCTTGAGAAGATCGCCGGTCCACGCCGTCTCCACGCCGTCTAGGTGTCGGCAAACACCAAGAGTAATAAGCATCAACTCTCACTTGAACTAATAAAGTGTCTAAGCTCAAGTGGATACACAATCCACTTCCTAAGGCAACACATACACTTAGAGTTTGCTCTCCAAGCTCACTAAGTGCAACACATGCATATAAAAGAAAAGAGGGCTTGCTCTTTGCTAAAGGCAATAAATAGATGTGCCAAAGATTCTTTCCCAACCGGCCAAGGTGGGTGTATATAGCCCACACATAAAAACTAGCTGTTGGAAACAAAGTACTAAAAAATCAGCACAAGCGGTACCACCGTCGTTCATAGGCCGTTACTACCGCACCTACATGACAAGCACAGTAATGGCTATATCAGAAGAGAAACAAGCCGTTGAAAAGCACAATGTGGTACTATCGACGTTCATCTCGTGGTAGTTCCGCACTCCGGTCATTCCGTTTTCTGAAAGGCGGTACTACCGCTTCCACTTAGGTCCAACACATAGCACCTTCTGAAAAACAATATCGTACCCTCTTCCGGTATAACCGAGCTACGGTAGTTTCGCTCCCAACACGCCGGTACTACCGCATTTCCAATAGAACAAAGAAACTAAAAAAGGTGTCTCTTTGAAAAAAAAAACGTACCGCGGGATTTTCGAACCATCCGGGTTGCGGTAGTTCCGCTCCCAACACGTCGATACTACCGCATAGCGGTAGTTCCGCTTACTTAACATCAGAACTACCGATATTCCTGAGAAAAGCTCAATTAGCAAAAACACATTTGCCAATTGACTTGCGATTCAAACGAGTGTTAAAGGTAAGATTCTCAACAAGTTGCAAAATACATTTGCCAACTTTTAGAATCACACCACAATGAATAAGATACATGGACTTAAACCATTTGCAAAATATATTTGCAAACTCAAGTCACATGCTACAAGAATCATGCATGAACATCAACTATTTGCAAAACACATTCGCAAATAATAGCACCATGCATAGATGAGCTAGAGCAAACACAATGAGCTATCAACACATGACTAATTCATGCTACTAGTCAAGACCCCTCTTAATAGTACGACATCTTATACTAACAATCCGGTCTTCCAACCAAACACCAAGACTGGTAAAAACTATGAACACATCCTTAGCCCTAACTAGTCATACCTTTGCCTTAAGCAACTTCTTGAAGCTTAATGACGCACATCTTCACTTCAAGTTTGGGTCCTTGACTTTGATAATCACCAACTCATGATCTCTTTTGCTTCGGTATCTTGACTCGATGCTCATCAACTCATGATGACATCCTTCATCTCGAGTCTTGATATGCATCAACACATGATGCATTCTTCACTAGACCTCTATCAACACATGATGGGTCTTCTCTTGACTTGATGATCAACCCATGATCATCTCCTCTTCTTGAATCATCATCAACACACGATGACTTCCTTTTTTTCTTCAAGCTCTTGATACACATCAACACATGATGCATCCTTTACTCCAAGTCTTGATCATCCTGGAACATAACCTACCCATCCAACTCATGGAAAATGTTAGTTCCACAATATGATTATCATTAATTACCATACCATACCATTAACACATAATGGTGGGACAAGATACTTCAATCTTTCCCTCTTTGGTAATTGATGATAACCACTTCAATTGCACATAAATTGAATGTAGATAAATAAGAGAACGAATGAGTATATACTAACTACACAAGTTTTATATACTCAGGGATATGTTTCAAAGTAAAGATCCTTAATGTATATGTGGAGAGCGGAATATGGATCAATACTACTGAAACCACAAAATATAGAGTGAACTCCCCCTAAATGTGTGCATACACAAATGTGTAAATAGAAACATATGCACATATTCAAGTTAGACCTATGGTAGGGTTCAACCTATATTTTGGCTGCGGGGAATGCAACAATATATAAGAAATATGATATCGAATGCATACCTCGTTGAATTTCACATTTATATCCAAATGAAACTACACACTAGATATAACAATAGAAATGTTAGTCTCATAAATAGATTTATCATTAATCACCAAAACATTCTATTAACTTATAAATGCGGGTCTAGATTCTTCAGCCGTGCTCATCGTGTCGTGCCGACCCCTTGCCGTGTGCCGTCTTTCCAGGCCCGGCCCGCCACATGGCGTGCCTGGGCCGTGCTTGGGTCGTGTCGTGCCAGTCGTGCCTCGGGCGGGCACGGAATGGCCCAGCCCGACTCCCACCTCTGCCCAACATGTAATCCAGGAGCCTCTTGACTATGTATTCTCCTTCTCTATCAATGCAATGGCAGATCTCCTGTCTTTTAAAAAAAGATATCAGGGGTTGTGCGATAGAGTTTTCAGGAGTGCGAATCAGGCAAGTAGACTTAAGCAAGTAGGCTCGTAGAACCCTAGAGTTGCAATCTTTTTACTCTCCCTGGAAAGACGTAGCTGTGAAGTAGGTCAACGTGTTTGGTGAGAGAGAATTAAGGGTCTGTTTACTTTCTGACCCTAGTCTGCCGAACCAAAACCTAGGTAATACTAAAAACTGGATAAAAATAGTATTCGGATCCTAGCCATACCAATTCATGGAAAATACTGAAATCGATGTGTTTGGATTGTAGCCATATTAAAATTGTGAGTGTGTTACGTGGGTTCTGTATGATATTTATTTATTTTTGCACCAAATATGTCAACATGGATCTTATTTTGTTGATAAAATAATTAAAAAAACACAACGGTTCAAACGACTCACAAATCGGATATTGAGTTTAGAAAATATAATCATTTCAAACTTGTTAATCAAATTGATTGAGCAATTAATGCACTTAGCCTCATCCAATCACCATCTGCCACCTGTCATATTTTTGGGCTGCTGCCAACCAGGCCCAGGTTTTGGCCGCCGCGCGAAGCTAGCGAGATGTAAAGAAATTTTTTGGTGCAACCAAAATTTAGTTAAATATTGAAACAGAATTAAATATTAGCTAAATTTTTAAGGTACTAAAATTTTGATTTGACTTATCTTGCGTTGAACCCAACAAGCCCTAAAAGACCCACGTGTACACGGTGGTTCGATTTACTTCTAGTGGGTCTGTCTAAGTGCAACACAACTGCCGCGCGCCGTAGCTAATTGGGACGCGTTTGTTCACGAAAAAAAGGCTCGGTAGGTACGAAGGAAATGATCGTTATCCGGGTCAGGATGCGGTCAGCGAGACCTCATGCTCATGGTAGATAGGAGCCGCGCTTGCAGGTGAACTCCCTCGGGCCACCGCGGCGCTGCAGCCGGCACCGCCCCGGCCGTGACGACGGCTCGTGTAGAATCTCTGCAGGCGCACTTCATTGCAAGGGAAAGGATTGATAGAATCTAAAGCTTTCTGTAGCAACCAGGCGGCTCAGCCCAAATTTGTAAGCGTCGGCAATAGTTTATTTCTTAATCTGTTACTAAAAAAAATACTTAATCTAATAAAAAGAATTAAGATTTTCTTAAATCAGATGGACTAGTCGTAAAAGACCATATGGACTAGTCATAGAATTTATGATTATGAATAATTGACATTTGGGTTGTATTGATATTTGTGGTTATAAAAGTTTCAGTTATTGAATTTTCAATGTGAATGGTCGGATCATGCCTTGTATCGAGTGGTCTAATCGGTGATACTCGATGATTCTTTTCGACTGGATTTAAAGTACTGTAACTACGAGTACCGAGTGATACAGTTCAGAGTACTATAACTTCGTGTTCTGTATCTACGAGTACTATATCTTTGAGTACTGAGTGTTAGTTTTTCGAGTACTGTAGATCCAAGTACCGAATGGTAGATCTCCGAGTAATGTACTCAATCGTCAGTCGAGGTGTGTATCGAGTACGAATGGCAGTCGGAATTGCATGGTCGAACGTCAGGAAGTTACAGTGCACGATCGATAGTCAAAAGCTACAGTGATTAGTCGGTGGTCAAAAGTTATAGTGACTAGTCGATGGTTGAAAGCTACAGTGTACGGTCGATGGTCGAAAGCTACAGTGTCTGGTCGGTGGTTGATTGACTATAGACTTAGACTTCGTGTTTAGTGGTCGTGCGTTTATAATAAGTGGTCGTACGATTTTGGTAAGTGGTCGTAGGCTTCGAGTGATTAAATACTTGTTTTCTTCGAGTACCTTGAGTACTCGTGTCTAGTTGGCCAGCGGTATGACCGACGTGTACACAGCGATATACGATCGGTTTTACAGAGTTGTCACGATTTGTGTTCTGAGAGTTAGAATTTTATGGTCGTGGATGATCTAACTCGTATTTATTGATACATGTGAGTGTGATATGCGTATGTAAACTGATATTGATCAAGTTAGAGAACTTGTGCCAGGAAAACGTTCTTTAATCTTTGCATGTGCAGATTAAGTGTGGAGATGGTTATGGTCTATGGCGAGAAAGACCGGAACTTGGAGGGGGAAATCCAAGGTTTAGGTGGTCGTGGATGTCACGAGGTGGTCGTGCTCACGCTGGGGCACATGGAGATAAAAGGTGAATGCATGATGCGTGGTCGAAGTTGTAGGAGGTGTCGTCCTGAAGGCTTCGACGCGTGAAGAGTTATGAAAGGCGTTTTATAACTGGAAGGTTTAGATATATTACCGTTATTTGAGGGGTTTCGGTTCCCTTGCTTCACAAAAGAGATATGACTATGTGTTCGTGTTGATAAAGACACGATTTAGGCCCCTAGCATATAAAAGACCGAAGAGGTTAAGAGGAACACGTTATCGTGTGAGACTTTTTGGGGGCTTTTGGCGGCTGCGACTTTCAGCAAAGAGTTTTTCGATGTTTTGTGCTAGGGTTTGAGGGGTGTCGTGATAGCACTTTGTAATCACAGAATATGTTTGAGTAATAACAAATTAGATCTATTTCAAGAAATATTTGTCATCTCTGCAAGCGTGTGATTCTGGACATTGTGTTCGACTTGTTCTCTTTCATCGCCGACTACTTGTTCTTCTGTTTTCGACGAGCTCTTGTGTTGATCCGTCTTTGACTAATTTATGTTTTGAGTGGTCTTCAACTTGTTCTCGTCCATCGTCTTCGATCTGCTTTTGTTCTTTGCAGTGCGTGAATCTTCCAAATCGAAGAGTGAAATAAATCTGGCAGTCGAACTCTTTCGACTAGGTAGTTGTAACTCTCTCTACCAAGTCGACTTCATCTTTGTCGATTACGTACCGTTCAGTTCACCCTATTGTCGTCAACAGAATCGACTGGCAGAGCTTATCAAAGCAGTTCCGACCACGACAACCAGGAGGCACCTCATATGAGTACGTAGTATTCAGTGGTCAGATTGAATCCAGAACAGATTCTTTTCGGTAAGTTGAAAAAGAAGGCACCACAATCATTCACTCCCTCTGATTGTCGTATCCGATCCTACAGTTTTTCAATTGATTATTTCTTGAATTTGTATCTAAAACTTTAATTACTACTCACAAAATAAGTTTTAAGGTAATAAGTAAGTCTCTAATAGGTATTTTGTTGTTTTTTGTGTCTTAGTATCAACAACTTGCTTATTTCTTCATCTAGAAATAAAATCACATTCTCTTTACACTATCTCTTTTCTATATTACCTGAATACTGATGTATTCATTCCTTAGTAAAAGTGACTTAGATTCTTGCGTTCTGGTTGTCTCCTGACAATTGGGCCTAGACCCATAATGACTGATGGGCCCGAGTCTAAGCTTTACTGCATCGGACTCGGCTTCCTTTTTTTCTTTCTTAAAGATAGACTTGGCTTTCTGTAGTCTATACACTCGTGCAATTGATCTAGGAAACGACCTGGATAACAACCCAATCCGGGTTAGATTCGGTTCTAGTTTAGAATGTAGGAATTTCATACAGAACAATTCAATTCCTGTTTAAATCGTCTCACGTTCTAAACGAGGCTTTAATATGCGTTCAACTATATCATGCTACATAGGGCAGATCGTTATGAAGTACCAGTATAACCTAACGAGTCGAACGGTTTTAACCATTTTCCATAGGAAGTATATTATGTGCTTATATGGTGAAATTAATGGTAGAATGCCCTTCAAGGAACTTCATGGTCAAATGTAAAATGTCAGAGCTCCATGCGCCCAAGGTGGACGTATGCAGACGGCAAAGAGGCCTTGCCTCTTAGGGAGCATCATCGTAGAAAAAGATTCATGAAAGTATCTTGCGGTGATATATGGTTTTCTAGAAGTGACTCGACATCTACGAGTAACTCATCTATCAAGAAACACATTAGCAGGATGTTCGTGCGTGGCATTGAATATCAAAAGAGAGTAATTCATATCAACAGATAGGATTTTAAACCGTATAATAAATATTAATTTTCTTTCACATATATAAACAGAAATATTAACTCTGCCTATTGCATCACCTAGTACTACTAACCGGAAATTAAAATTTTGAGCTTATATATTGTTTACCTTTAGAAGTTTATGTTGATGTTGACTTTCCTCCCCAACATGCTGCTCATTTTTAGCTATTGTCGGTTGATAAAGGAGAGGGTTACGCATCGATTACCACCTTCTTCCAACATGATCCCAAGCCACGACTCGGTTCTCACTGCCATTGAACTCTGCAATCCTTGCCAGACATATTGCGGTGAGGAGGTGGAAGGCCGGGGGAGGAGGCAGTGGCGCAGTGGTAAGTAAGGAGGCGGCGATGACGTAGGGAGGATTAAGATGAAGAGAACGCAACTCGAGATGGCAGCACAGCAAAGAAAGGACACCTTCATCTCTGCCTCTTCCTCGTGCACCATCGTTGCCTCCCCTCCCTTCCCCGGTGCCACCGCTTCTCCTCCATGGTACGGCCACCTCCTCTCCACCCTCCCCCCCAGTGTCTTCTCCCGTTCCCGACGCACCTCCCGTCCCCGCTGCCTCCTCCTGTTGCCGGCGCTACCTCCCCGCTACGTCCTCCTGTCGCCGACGCTACCTCCTCGCGCCGCGGCCACCTCCTACGTTGTAGGATCCCCTCATCTTTGTGCACGCCATCGTTGCAATCCACGGGCTGAGTGCCGAAGAGGTCGTAATATCTAAGACACAAAGCGAATGCCAGACCAATGCAAGTGGCGAGTCATAGCGCGAGACAGGAAGGAGTGGGACGACAACAAATTTTGGTATGTGCGTGTGAAGAAGAAGTGGAGTGGCGACAGTTTGGGTGGTTGCGGAAGAAGTAGGGGCATGGATGCATTCACGAGTCATGGGGGATGGTTGTAACAGCCCGAATTTTTATTTCTAGCTAAAAATAAATTTTAAATATTCTTCTAGAATTTTCAGGTTTTTTAAAAGTTTTTCCTAATTATTTTTAAAGCCAAAATAATTTTATTTGCAAAAATTAATTACCAATATTAAGTTAAAAATAATTTTATTAAGTTCAAAATGATTCAAAGATTTTATGTGTATTTTCCTAGAATTTTGGAAGGATCGGATAGTCGAAACTTCCTTCCGAACACCTATAGTCGAACCTCCTTCTGACCACGTGTAGTCCAAACCTCTTTCGACCAGGCAGTCGAAACCTCTTTCAACCACCTGTAGTTGAACCTGCTTCCGACCACGTGGTTTCCATACTTCCAAGAGTTTATTCTCCTTCGTTCGAGCTCCAATTCGAGTGATTCAAAATTCTAATTTCATCTTAAAACAAAATCTATCTATCTATACTTAAATTGTTCAATTTAGAGCTCATTTGAATTTATTTGAATTTTATTTGATTTTGCTTCATTTTCTCGTGTAGATTTCGACGACTCCGAGGAACCCGATTTATTCGAAGAGCTAGATCCTCAAGATTTTGATCAAGGTAAGTAACATCTTTGATCATATTTGAATTCTAGTATTTTAAATTATTTAAGTTTTGTTTTAAATTATTATTGCATACGTATTTATATTCAAGTTATTTAAATCTCTGTTTTTAAATTATAGTTATTCTCAATTCCCTTGTATAGCCAAATGTTGCTATTGAAGTAGTCATACCTTAATGTTGTAGTTAAAATCTAGTTAGTACATTAGTATGAACTAGACATGTTGTAAAAGTTTATGCTTAGACAAGCTTAGACCAAAATGGTTTAAATTGGGGAACTTTAGCCGAATGTTCATCTATGATTTAACTTGATGCTATGATATTGCTTTTACCATAGAAATTTTGGAAAATGATTTAACTTGGAAAATAAAATAAAAATTGGTTTGGACTTGGACGAAATGGGTGTTTGGATGGGTGCATGTTTATGCACAGGATCTATTCATTTTTATGATCGAGGCCCAGTGTTTTATTGGAAGTTGTCAAAGTCAATTAAGTACCGGTCTTTAAGTCGCATCTTACTAAGCCTCATCGTACTACCACATATCCTGTGTGGGCAGGACCTGGCTAAATAATTTGTATCATCTCACTATGGATGTACCATTCGGATGTGTGGGTGTCTTTATGACCTACTTTTATGTATTCCCACATGGCGCAAGAGGGGACTTAAGTCTGATGAGTTTCTATACAAAGGAATCGAAACCTTAGCGAGGCGAGACTACGGTGGGATGGTGCATTGTAAAGGCCTTGACACGTGCTCTAGACTGTTTACCTAAGGAAGTGAGCAGTGGTATCGATGGATGCCAAACAAACTAGAGAAGTCATGTTGTGTTGGTAAAGTTGTACAACCTCTGCAGAGCATAAATATATTCGAAATAGCCGTGTCCACAGTCATAGACATCCTTAGCAAAGCCAAAGCTAAGTTAGATTACGGTTTTGCTTTCAAAAGACTTCATAAAATGATTTTTGGATTTCTTATCCAGTCGAAAAATTGGGCGGTTAGCCTTGTGATATGAGGGTATCCTTCACCACTCGTTGATGAATGTTATCTGACTATAAAACTTGAGTTTTAGAATATGAATTTTAGCTATGGAATAGACCACTTTGGAACTTAGTACAAGTATTTGAAAAGAAGCATTGCTTTATGCAAAATCAACTCTATAAGTCTTCTGTTGATATATCCTTGCATGTATCATAACTCTGTTAATTGGGTGTAACCAGCGAGTACGGTTGTTTGTGCTCACTTTTCTTAATACATTGTTGAGCAGGAGAAGAGTGCTACGTGGATGATGAGAACTTGGATGAATAGGTTGCGCCCCCAGACGATTGCCTGTGGCGAATCGTGCGGCCCTCTTCACTGCTTTTGCTTTCATGGTATTTTGCTGGTTGGATTTATGCCCCACTTTAATAAAATTTAATTATTAGCAATGAATGATGTGTTATGGTTATGTCACCCGCTTTTGTTTGACTGTGTACACTAGCTATTTCTGGACTAGTGTATGAAACACGGAGAATCTGGGATCCTCCGCTCCCGGGTTTGACAATGGCGAGGCGAGACCTTGTCCCAGTTACATTGGGTCCACATGTTACGGTATCTCGATGAGGAATTTGGAAGGGATGGGAGAGACAAACCGTGCGCACATGTAACATCCTATATTTTTTCCTTTTAAAAAAAATTATTTCAAATAACTTAATTCCAAGTGCTGGTCTTCATTTGGGGCTTTAGCACTCATTTAAATTCCAAATCCGTAATTCAAATTCAAATTCCATCATCTCAATTCAAATCTCAAATCAAATTCCAAAATCAAATCAATTCTTGGTGAATTTTGAATTCAAATTCTCAATTTAAATTCACCTCTTCTAAATTTCAAACATTAGCCGGAATTTCAAATTCAAATTTATATTTGAATTTTCTCTAAAATGCAAATATCATAATTTCATTTCTTTGTATTTTATTTTAGGCTGAATCTCTTTCTTTCCTTTTTCCTCTTTCTTCTTTCTTTCTTTCCTTTCTTTTCATTTCCTTGCTTTGGTTTGGCCGTGTCGGTGTATTAGAACCGATCTTACGTAAAGATTATTTGATTCGGGGGGTCTCCTAGAGATGAAATCACGCAGAGTGGTTGACACGGGATGTTTAGACAGGTTCAGGCCTTCTCCGGGGAGAATAACAACCCTACTCCTGTGTGTGTATGGTATTGACTGTTTTCTCGATGATCAAGCAAGAAACTAAGACTATTACAGAGAACAGTACTTGTGTTTCTCCTTGACTTGCTCTGTTTTCGCCCTCCCTTTCACCCTCTGATTGATGTCTTTATATAGTCGTGAAGAAGTAGTCGTTTTGTCCTGCGGAAGAGGCGCCTTAATTAAGCCAGTAATGGGCGCATGATGGCAGTAATTACCGGCGCATTGGCTTCTTCACGCCGTCTGGCAGTTATCATTCAGAGGTAAGGGGTATTTAAGCACTATTACTACGCAGAATAATAGTGCGTATGGACCGTTCGGATTCCTTAATCAATTGGACCCACTCGCTTGTAGGTTTGATTATAAGGTGGTCGTGGTTTACTTGGTCGTAGTATGACTTACGACTGGGTATAAGTCGTAGTAGAGCTTACGACTGTGCAATAGTCGTAGAAGGACTTACGACTGTGCAATAGTCGTAGAAGGACTTACGACTGGGTAATGGTCGTAGAAGTACTTACGACTAGGTAGTGGTCGTAGAAAGACTTACGACCAGGTAGTGGTCGTAGAAGGACTTACGACCATGACATAGTCGTAGTAAGACTTACGACTATGGGGGTGATTGTAGAAGATCTTACAATCACTTGGTAGGTCTCCCCCTTATAAATATAAGGGGTACTTCTGGGGACTATGTGACATCATATTTACCCATGATAAGATTTATATATAAAAAGATAAAACGAGGATTATTAGATCCTCGTCAGGCCGCCAGTGCCATCCCGACACCCTGGCCGCACCCCGGCTATGCCTGCGCCTGTGCCTGCTTGCGCCAGGTTGTGCCCAAGCCATGCGCACTGTGTCCCCTTGCCGCCTCCCGCGCCATGCCGCCCAACAGGCCATGTCGTGCCTGTGCCCTGGTCGCGACGTGGGCGCTCCCACCGCCACATCGTACCTGAGCCGCATTCATTCACACCATCACTGTCGTCCCATTCCTCTCCCCATGCCTCACTGTTTCCCATCATCGCGCACCATCAAGACAGCCATTTCCCATCACTGGTTAATGCCGACCGAAACGACTATCGTGAAATCTGTTTGCGTTCCCGTCGCTCCACTCCTCACCCGAGTCTATAAATTGCACACCATGACCCTTGTCCATCCCTTTCACACCCCCTGTCTCCGCCAGTCTCGTGCCGCCTACGCCCTCCTCTATTTTTCCTTTCCCTGGTTCTCCTTTCTCTCTCAATGACATGTGGGGCCCCTATGTCATACAGAGTAGCCTTTCTCTATTTTTCCCTTTCTTTCTCTAGCATGTGGGCTCCAATTGCCAACTCTGTTGTTTTCTTCATCCAAAATTCGAAACAGTATATTCTTGAAATATTCCATCCTTTTCAATTTTTAGAATTTTCTTTCCGACAAATCTTCCAGGTGTTCGTTCTCCTTCATACGACCTCCGATTATGTCGATTCTTTTTCACAAATTCATATAAATTCAATATATATCTATTGGTACTAATTTTGTAATTTTGTAATTTTATTTGTTTTTCTATTATTTATTTGCCTCATTTCACGTGTGTAGAATACGACACAACCAAAGTCAATTTGAACCAACCGCACGCAACAACCTCAACCTTAGATGGAGGCAAGTTTTCTTTGATTATGTTGTACCTATGTTTTTTAATCTTATTTTAAATTTTAAAACTATTATGCATTGTTATTTACATTAAATGACAAGTTCAAATGTTAGTAGTGTTAGTTAATCCTAATTTGATTATACCTCCATTTGATGTTGTTACCCTTGAATCATTGTCGCCCTAGTACATAAAATCCTCAGTAATGATTATATTATTGTTAGATAATGGGAATACAATTTTGTGAAATTAGATTAATAAAGTGAAGAAGGACATCTTTGTGGATTATATAGATTGTTGATAATGAATATAAAGTTAACTTGGTTGAACCAATTATATCATAGAAGTGTCTAAATATGAAGCACTAACTTGATTATCTAGGATCGAAAGGAGAGATTGTATCTAGACCAAATTTTAGTTGAATTAAATTGAATGTAGTAAGTGATTGTTGGAAAATTGATCCAATAAAGATGGTGATAAAAGAAGAAAAGTATAGATTTTCATAACAATTCATGACAATATTTTTTGTGAATTGGTTGAATTATGCAGAATGCATAAATTTTGTGGAATTAATTGGATTATAGAAATACATCATTATGGGATTATTTTATGTATTTGGAAAATATATGACATTAAGTAATGTTAGGATTTGGAAAATAAAATTAAATGGTGGGAATTGTTTAGACTAGGGCGAGTGGCATGAGTTTTGACTGTCTCGCCATGGTCAATTAAGGACCAACGCTTGTGTCTATAAAAACCAAGCAATACCGCACAACCACATATCCTAAATGGGAAGGACCTGGTCAACTAATTTACCATGTTCTAGCATTGCGCTCGCGAGCTGTGGTTGTTAGGTGTTCCTTTTTGGGATTGTGTTGAAACATGATAAAATAGAGTTAAGATAAAAAGAGATGGCCGTCAGATTTCGGAAGGATCGCTGTGAGGACCCCCGGGTTATTTCTATAAGACTGGGGTTTACCTGGTCTTAAGGAAATAACTCTGGGCCTCAAGTAAATGAATTCCACCTTAACTCCATCCAAGTGAGGAGCCCGACCGAAACTAGGGCCCCGGTGATCATGCGCGCTGCTCCTCTGCAAGCACTACATGATTATCGGTTCTCCAAACGGTCAAAGCCAATGCTTAGACAAGTTAAAGTGGGATTCATAACAGCGATTATGAGGTCGTGTTGGCTCCCAGGATCAGTGATCAACACGCTCATACTCTCATTCAACGTTGATCACATCCATACAACATCGTACATTAACAATCCAAAGGACATACAACATAATAGTTAAGTCTACAATTATTACATAACGGCCGACCAGTCAAATTCAAATAAGAGTGATAAATAACAGCGGAAGCAAGATAAATAAATCAAAAGGTCCAGCATGGTATGCCCCATAACCCAAGGCAACCGACTGGGGGTTAGATAATAACACTACTCGTCAGTGTCGCCTAAATCAGCACTGACGAGCTCAACGGTCTTGAAGTCGTCCTCACCTGAAAAGGCCAGCAAACATCTGGCTGAGTACAAGTGTACTCGCAAGTCTTACACAAAGAAAAATTAGTTATGCTAGAGGTTGTTCCAAAGGATGGCTCATATTGGCTTAGTTTTGAAAAAGAGACACAACAATTTACAACCTACACATACTAGTTTTTCAAGTGCCATTTCGAAATTAGATTTGAAGTAGAAGTAAAGCATGTGAATAAGTAGTAAATTGAATAACAAATGAATCATAGAAATAACAAAGTGGCTGTCCACTTTGATACAACAAAATACATGAACGAATACCAAGTTATAACCACAAAATTTTAATTCCAAGACTAACAATAGCAACCATGTAACTCAAGTGGTCGTCCATAACTGTGGACACGGCTATTCGAATATATTTATACCCTGCAGGGGTGTACTACTTTACCCACATGACTTGATTAACCCGTATGCCTCCAGATGCCTCCGAAAATAGCATACTTCCTAAGGTATGCCGGCCGGGTAAATCAAGACTCAGTATTTTTCAGCAAGTTGACATTATTGAGTTGAATCGCCCATGCACGACATGATCCCACTTAGTATAGGTTACACCACCCACCAACCAAATGGGCACGTAAGTTGTGCCGGGAACACCGACCCAATTGATAAAACTTAAATAGTGTTACCCACACAATAAAAGATTGCAATTGGCACCCTACGAAACATATATGCGATGGAACACATATACGTCCTCACACCACCAGTCATCAACTCAACAATACCAACCCCTTACTTAACCAAGCAGTGCCCATACACTGCGTGTGGTAGCACGAGTTTTACTTGAATCAAAGATGTTACCAAAGTTCGGTCCTTAATTGTCCAGACAAGTCAAACACTTACCCAATCTCGTGCACAAAGACACCATCACTAACCATCACTTGTCCAGACCAAAAGCTCATTTAAAATGACAAAATTTAACTCATAAAATAGATACAAAGATCTGAAACAAAAGCATATAAAGGTAGTTGTGTTTATCCCATAGTTGTCGGGTTATTCCCGACAATCAACTACCGGTTCTAGACTTGCAGGGCTAAGCAAACCCGAACAATATATTTCAACCATCCTAACTCAAGCATGTGCTACTGGAATAATTCAAGGATAACCTCAATGAATAGGAGATAACTAATCTACACATCACAAAAATAGCAACATTGTCAAAATAGCATGCAAGCAACTATCATTGCACTAACTTAGCAAAACTGGGATCAAATATGATACAAAATAAAGTTCAAATGATTCTTTCCTTGTTGGGAGTTCACTTGCTCACTCTCAGATACGTAGTCGTTCATTTGCGATAACTCAGACTCTATAGAAATAGCGATATCGAATGAACACCGAGAAAAGCTAAAATTTCAAATTTCTCAAAAATGAATGAAATTTTTACAGTAGCTAAATTATGATTTTATATGAATTTAG
The DNA here is from genome assembly GCA_036346395.1 of Hsuehochloa calcarea. Classification (NCBI taxonomy): domain Eukaryota; kingdom Viridiplantae; phylum Streptophyta; class Magnoliopsida; order Poales; family Poaceae; genus Hsuehochloa; species Hsuehochloa calcarea. The sequence goes on along the minus strand of CM070610.1, from coordinate 50,569,061 downwards.
GTGAAATAATTATTTCATTTGGATTTTTCATGTGAAAGTTATGGCAATTTGAAAATCAATTTTTGGAAAAATACTGAAAATAGGCTTCGATTACTATTCATCCAAAATCCAATTTTTAGCACAAATTTGTAGAATAGTGGCGAATAAAATGATTACATACCTAAATAGATAATAAAATTATAAGATCAAAATAACTTGGTTCAACACATTTGGAGTTCATATGAATTAGTTATGAACTTTCAAAGTTAAAAGCATTTTGTAGTGTAAAAATATTTCTTTTCTGAAATTTCTGCAACATAAAAATACTTTTTAACTCAATCTAACCTAGCTCCTGTCATAATCAAAGTATTCCATCCAACCACACAAGGCCCGGATTAACGATCTTTCAACTATACAACATATTCGATAATTGTACGAAATCCACCGACTTATGGGCATAAGACCATGCCTAAATCTATCAATCATTCTCCGATATATTATTTAAGCTAATACTAACTATCTAGCTCCACTAGTCTCACCTCAGCATTTCATATTCGTATACACCCAAAATTTCCACCGACCGAGGGTTAATAGACTAACCGTCACTTAATGAGCATTACAATTTAAATGTACCTCCAATACTTAATAGCTCACTAATCGATTACTCATATTCATACCACCGAACTTAGTCTCGAACGACCTCCACCAATCCAATCATTTATGTGCCACTACGATCAACTAATAATCATTTATCTACTAATCCAATGGAGGCACAATTCTAGTGACTCGGCACATAGGACTTAACTATTAAATACATAGCAATCCAATTGTTTATCCATAATCAAATAATCCAATCCTACCTTCTCCCAATTCTAGCATGTATAACTCACATAGCTATTACTTCGGACATCCGATCAATTTGCTCATGCTTAATTAAATCATCCGATTCAATTAATCCAACAATGTACATAATCCGACTAGGGATGGCAATCGGGCGCGGCGGGTACGGGTAGTGCTCGCCCATACCCGTACCCGCGACCCCGAATTCCCCCCACGGGTATACCCGCGAAGAATGACGGGCGAAAAACCTCGCCCATACCCGTCGCCCGCGGGTATACCCGTTTACCCACGAATAATGCATCGCCGCCTGTGGGTACCCATCGCCCGTGTACATGCTCGTTACCCACGAACAATGCATACATCAAGTTCATCATAATTCACACATCAATGGTGCATCACACATTCAACAACTAATAAAGTTCATCACAATTCACATATCATATTCGACAAGACAACTAATCAAGTTTAACAAATAAAATACAAATACAAATTGACATAGTTTCTTACACATGTGGGTAGATTACGGGTAATCGGGCGAAGCGGGTACGGGTGGAGCTTACCCATGCCTATACCCGTTTACCCGATGGGTAAGGAATTGTGTCCGTTTTCATACCCGTGGGTAAAGAAAGACACCCATACCCGCTTCTATTAGGGTATTCGCCCGCGGGTACGCGGGTAATCGGGCACAATTGCCATCCCTAAATCCGACCCCCAACAAGCAACAATACACATATATATAAAGGAAATATCATTACTCATCAACACATATGTCATCCACCAAGTAATATATTATAAAAATCCTTATGCGCTATCTTCAAAAATTACTAATCCAATGTGAGAAGGAACCTCCCATTAATTTATCCTCTAAAGATCATCACTAGCTTCCATACGACTTTATACTAATACCGTCCGATCAATTAATCGACTCATATATTTTATCTAGCATCCACCGATCAAAGATACACATTCCGCTACGACGATAAAATTATTTGTATCTACCAATATACATCACATGAACACGCCTATTCACAAATACAACCTAACCGGTTAATTATACCGGTCATAAGCCACCAAAATATTTTTATAGATAAACATGCATAAATAAATACCATGCTCATGACTAATATGCAACAGGAACAACTAAATATTGTAAACACGATTAGACACTAAAGATTTTTACCGCGGCACTAAGCGTGCGAAATATCACCGGACGTCTTCTTGGCTACGCGTCCACGTCCACCGTAGTCGTTGCCGTTCCAGCGTCCGTCCGGCCTCTCGTCCGTGTCCGCCGTAGTCGTCGTCGAGCTCGTCTGCGTCCGACGTAATCGTCGTCGAGCTCGTCCGCGTTCACGTCTATGTCGGTCGTCCTTGTGCCGCCGCATGTGCCACGCCGTCTCTCAAGCCGTCACGCCGCTACATGCATGGCCGTCGCATGCATGTGACGCGCTCGGCCGACTCCTCCAAGCATCCGCCTCAGTGCCGTCGCATACGGCGTGCCAATGCCGGCCATGTACCGCACCGGCCTCCGTCTTAGCTCTTCCCTCGACGCCGCATCCTTGAGCCCGTACCAAGCCTCGCCAGACCGTCTAGGGGCTGCCATGTCGCATGCATGCGCCGCTGTAGCTCCCGACCGGCCTTGTCCTCGGCGTCGTCGGGTCGCTACAAGCATGGCCGCCTTGAGCCGGAGCTCGGCCGCAACGCCGCCGCTCGCTGCTGCCACTCCTGTACTGCACTAGCACTGCTGCCGCTAGCAGAACTACTGCATTGCTGCAGTCCCTAGTCCAGCTGCTGCTTGCACTGGCCGGCTGCTTCTTCCTTGCCGAACCGCATGGCCTGAACAGCTGCTGCTGTCCAATGCTTGCCGCACCAGGTGAGTTACTAGCACCAGCCGAGCTGAGAGAATGATGCATGCTGCACTGCTAGCTGCATGAAACCTCTGGCCCGCCTGCTTCCAACAGTGAGTTGCTACTAGCTGCTAGCACCAGCGTCCAGCCACATGAACAACTAGTTGCTACAGTGCGTGTCTTCTTCCCCTTTCTTGCATGATGCTAAAAAATGCTTGGATGCGAAAACTAATTTGATGAATGGATTGCTTAGATGATGGGGAAGGTGATGGTATGACATGCATGGGCTGATTTTCAGGTTTTGCTAGACATTGAGAGGAGAGAAGTAGAGAGAAGCTTGTGTTGGAGTTGAAGAACAAGGTGACTAGAAGTGCTGCCATGGGGGTGGCCAGTGGGGCGTAATAGCAAGCAGCAATGGGAGCATCGGCAGAGCAAGAAAAGAATGGGCATAAAAGAAATGGGAAGGATGGAGTGGTTGTGCTGATGTGTTGGGAGTAGCAGATGGCAGGGAGATGGATAAAGAAAGGGAAAGATGGCAGTGGGAAATGGTGTAAAGGCTGTGCACATGATTGGGAAAACAGTGGCTGGTTTAGGCTGTGTTAGAAAAAAAAATCGAATGAATAGTGTTTGGTAGAGGGGAAGAAATGGCAGAGAGTTAACGAATTTTTAGGCACAGAATTTTAACTCCAAAAATTAAAAAAATTTAGGGGAGGTTCCTGATATAATTTAGATGCTTAGCTAAAAATTTCAGAAATTTATCCACAATTTGTGCTCTCTAAAAATCTATAAATTTCTGTTTAATTGGAAGGTGAATAGCAGTATAGTTTTTCCTCTCTTTCTTTTACGTCGTCCAAACGACCTTTCATGCGTAAAATGATCATAGAAACGGAAAGCCCTCGAGACAACGCTCGCAACGATATAACATGCGTTGTCGAATTCTTGATTTTTTGTTGGTGATTGCGAGGAGAGAAGTTGGAAAAATAAAGAATGAACACGCATGTATTTCATGTGCTAATTCTTTTCTCTATTTTGCGAATTCACTCAAACTGCTATGCATGTGAAAACAAATTATAGAAATGGGTTGCTCACGCGATGACGATCGCGGTGGTATGACATGCATAGCTTGATTTTGAAATTTCAATTGAGATTTGAAGGAGAGAGGGCACAGGAGTTAGCAGGGTCAGAAATTAAAAGAGATGACCAGAAAGGAAGGGACACGCGGTCGGTCGAATTGAAAAATGAGAACGGCGATACTAATGTATGCATCATGATTTTTGAAATGCATGTGAAAACAAGAAACAAAATAATTTAATTAATTGCAGGCTCTCAAACAATTCGATTAAATATCGGTTATCATTATAATTAATAATATTTTTAATGCATCTTTTTACACGATTTGATTTAAATTTAAATGCAACCTTTTAATTAATTCAATTTAATTTTTAGAAGCAATCATTTACTTAAATACAAAAAAATTTTAAAACACTGCTAAATATTTATTAGATCGCCTAATTAAATATTAACATCCCGATTCTAAAAATCAGGATGTCACAATCACTGAGGTTCCCAGACCAACATGGATTAGTCGGCGTTGTCTCACCTCCAGTGGGTTTTATCACCCGATAATTCTATAAAGCCTACACTCATATATACCGACTTACCTCAACCATAGAAAAATCCGACATTACCTTATGGGCCAATGGGTCATTCCTTTTTTCACGCCCAATACCCACTTTCCATTTTACCGACTTACCAACAGTAAAAGACCTCAGAATAGTGCAGAAGCACCTCCCCCACATAAACCATTCCTAGCCGAATGCCTCCCCATAAGCCACCTCCCCCATAAGACACATCACAAAGCCACCTTCACAAACCCCATTTCATTCCCAACCGAATGCCTCTTTCCCTCTTAAGCTCTTCTCTTCACAAGCCAACACATGGACCCCATTTCTATTTCACAAGCCACACTCACAAAGCACGAGCAAAGCCAAGCCATCCCAGTTCATCCCACAACCAAGAGCAAGAGCCCAAGCAAGCTTCCACTACCAACCATTGCAAAGCAAGCAAGCAAGCGGGCCAGCACCAACACACATCCCAATGCAGCCAAGAACATGCCAAGCATCACCCACCTTTGCCCACCACCCAAAACAAACCACATAAAGTAGTAAGGAAAGGAGGAGCATCAAAGGCGAAGGGGAAGACCAGCGGAGCTAGGACGACAAGAGGTGACCAAGAACTATCAACAGCGACCATCGAAACCAAACCAAACCAAGCAGACAAGGCAACAAGGACTAGAAGGGAGCAAGGAGCATCATCACCACCACCAGCACCGTCGTCACTGCCATCCCATTCCTAAACTGAACCCAACAAGGTAGCCTACATTCACGCCACTATCATTCTTGTATAAAAATGAACTCACAGTGTGAACAAGAAATGCACAGAGGGTGTTCATGTCACAATAAGCCCACAACATCTGTAACTCTCAGTATACATCACAGAATAGTAACCAAACCCACTAACAATAGCCCATCTCATCATCCACATCACAGAGCAAGGGGAGGAAAAGGGAACGAAAGGAAGAGGAGGGTAGTAGTTACCTTAGTGCATAGTAGGCATCACCATTCATAATGCATGACCACAAGCCAACAACCCACATCCAACATCATCCCTCATGCATGAACAACAAACATCACAACTCAAATGAATGAATCAAACCTCTGAGCATGAAAACCAAAAATCATAGAATAAGGGAAAGAAAATAAAACTAAGGAAGAGGAGAGCAACATTCGGCCACATCCCCAAACCAGTAGCGCGGGCCAAGGCGCAGGCTGAGCCGCACAGCAGAGCCGGACCAAGCCGCCGGCGCACAGATGGCAGGAGGCCCAGGGGAACCACAGGCGCGGCAGGCCGGTCTAGTGAGGGAGGCATGGGCCGAGGATCATGCAAAGTGGTGCCAACGGCCGAGGCCACGCCGGACGAGCTAGAGTAGCGGAGGCGCGCACGGACCACGGGGCAAGAGCGAGCCAAGCACGGGCCGGCCGAGGGGACAGTAGGGGCGGCGTGTGGGTTGAGCCACAGGAGCGCGCGCCGGCAGCGGAGGAGCTGGGCCGAGCAGGGAGGCACCTGAGGAGAGAGAGGGGCCAGAGGAGGAGGCGCCACAACGAAGTGCGGCCAAGTAAAATCACCGTGGAGAAGAAATAGAGAGAGAAAGAGAGTTGAAGAAGAAATGAAATGAAGAAAGGAAAGGAACCAGGAACTTTCGGTTGGATAAGAAAGAGAGGGGCGAGAAAGAGATTAGGTGGGAAGGGGTTTAGGTAAGAAGGGGGAAATTAGACAAACAGATAAATTTAGTGGGGTTAGTAGCAGTAAATTAGCAATAAAAATAAGCACCAATAAAATTAATTATCAGCACCGTGTATATATTAGATCCAATAAATGTTTAAGCCATAAATAACAGTAGCCATAATGGGAAGAAAAGGAAATTAAAAAATTAAAAAATTAAAAAATTAAAGTAAAAGGAGGGAACACGTACGTAGCATACCTACGAGTTTGAAATGAATCGCCGAAATTATAGATTTTTAAACCCCGTTAGAATATTTAGCAGTAGACTGACTGATAAAAATTAAAAGCGGGGAAAAAGGGAAAAATAAATCTAGATAAAATCACCACTAAGTTAGATAACTAATTTGATGTGTTACCTATGAGTTTTGGTGAATCCCGAGGAAAACTGATTTATAAGACCCGTACAGATAAATAACGGTAGACTGACCGATAGAAAATAAAAATGGAAGAATGGGTAAAATTAATATAAGAGTATCTATCAAAATTAATAGCCGATAAAAATCACTAGATTATACAAATGATCTCATGTGTTAGAAATAATTAGTCGTAACAGATTAATTGGATTAAACAACACTGGCATAAAATCAATTAGGCAGTTATTTGCTCGCGTAAAATTGAATAGACTTAGTTGCAGGTAGGATTAGTATAGTATGTTATTTTCACATGATTAAATGCAAGAATAGGTGACCTCGATCCTAGAGCCGACAAACTAGATTAACCACAGTTGGGGAGTACTAACCTAAAGGGGACCCAAAAGAAAAATATTATTAAAATTAAAATCTGCTAAAAAGAAAATCATCTGACTGGTGTACGCATAATAGCACCAAATGCCACTAAGTATTTACTTAATTACATAATAGCACCAAATGCCACTAAGTGTTTACTTAATTATTTATTATTCGCGCTGTCGTATAATTTCAGCAGACGAACCAACGTAGGCAGGAATAGCTGATACCGATTTCGTCGACACGATCTTTCTACAACTACGAAGGCAAGCTTGTCTCTTGAACATCAATATAGTTATATTAAATGTAAACTGTATATTGTTGTATCATATATATACATGCATGAAAACTATGTCTAAACTTTAAATCAAGTAAAAAGAGGAGAAAAGAAGATGAGGGAAGAAGTGGGAGCCCTTTACATATGGTTTATAAATAAGTACCTACAAAACTCATACTTGGATCAGAGGTCGTAATTTAAGTGCTAACCATTTTTTATGTTTCGACGGGCAGAAAATGTTACCTGTTACGTAATTATACTCTTCACATCGGGTAAGTAAATACGAGGAAGAACCTAGTCAGTGGGGGACCCATGGCGATATACTACCGCACGGTGGAGTGTTGGGACCGGAGGGCTGGCCCAACCAACATTGTTGGAACTCGGTGGATGATTAGGTTAGCACAGTAACAAGGTCAGCACCGACGAAAGTAATGGGTGGAGGAATTAATCATGTAACTTGGAAACATTCTGTATTCTAAACTCGAACCCGTATCAAAGAAAATGCAGGGACCTAGCTCAAAGAGAGCTCAGAATATCTATGGGTAAAGTGGTACAAGCCTGCACAGTACTATACAAAATAATGAATTCATGCATGCCTCCTGGATTGGAGTCTACAGGAACCGCTGGGGGTCTTTCTTCTCTCCGAGTGACTAGTAGTGTTTTCAGTATTAAATTTTACCACTTAAGTTTTGATGAATTATTTTCCAGAATCAAAGATGATCTAGAAACTACAATAACAAACAGAGATGAGTCATTCAATGCATCTTTTGCTATTAATGCTTACTGAATATACTAGTACTTAACCATGCTATTATTTTCCTTTGTTAGATCCTAGTCCGGCCAAGAACCATCCCGAGTGGGACGAAGGACACGCAGGTACAGATGAGACCACAGGAGACGAGGACTCTTACTATGAGGAGCAGGGCGAGGTGGACACCCTATGTGGCACGTGGGACGAGTAGGCAACCAGGGAGGCAGGACAGGCAAGCGAGGGGATGTAGTCGCATTTTGTAGTTGTAAAATACTACTTGTAATAAAGATCATAGCCATACGTGGCTACTGCTGTAATAATTTTCTATCTTATTATTCTGTTGCACTAGCTTTGGTAAGGCTTACTATTCGTCGGCGCGGTGTTCTACCAGGAAGATGAATAGTAATCTATATGTTTAAGTGTGATTACCCTCCTGAGTAATGACACGTGGCGCAACAGCCATGCCCATAGTCAAGGCTGGGCAAGGTGCATTTTCACATGGTAGATTTTGGTTTTGATTTCAAAAGGGTAAATTTTGGAAACTCGGGAGCAGTTTTGACTCTCGTATAATTTTTCTAGCAGCTAGAGCCCTATCTTTGAACCTTGGTGGCTAGAGCCTTGATACTAGTGGTTGGTAGATAGAACCTCCACTAGTGATATAGTTAGTTTAATTAGTGAAACTACTTTTTGTCAAATATGCTTATATGAAAACAATTAAAACTTAAAATATTGAGTACTTGTTGGACCTCCCGTGGTGCGTAGTATTGCGATCATACCGCCACTGACGCCCAACAACAAGTGACATGCATGCATAGACACGACGTCACACTCCACTTTGTCGTGATAGTCTCCTCATCAAAACCAAACTTTGACACGATGAGTAATTTTTAGTTTACCGACATTATGCAACCATTGTGCATAATACGGCTCGATGTCGCCAGTTGTCAACCCCAAAGCTTGCACCAAATCGCTGCTAATGATATTGTTGTAGCTTCCACCATCAACGATAACCTTGTAAACTTTGCCATTGATTTTGCACTCGATTTGAAAACGTTGGTTCACGTTGCTAGAGAATGGAAGTGTTGTCAACACGAACCGCCTTGGTCAAGATACAAAGACCATCTTGTGGTGCCTCACTAGTAGTTTTGTCATCATGGAACGACACCTCTTGCTGTTTTTGGGTAGAAAGAAGGGTCGCCAATTCTAATTTCTTCTGCTCTTCCTACCAACCGCTTCTTCTTCACGCTTTCTTGGCCTTTAGCCTTTGTCTTTGCTCTTTAATGTCTCTTTGGGCCTTGTCTCGTCATTGCCTATCTTCAAAGTACCTTGACGAGGACCAAGATGTAATGTCCTTCGTGTTCCTCTCCATGGAAAGGAGTACCGCATGACGGGCGTGATGCAACTCGATGTATGTGTTGTTCTTTCAACCAATATGCACCAATCACCAACGAACATGCTCTCATATGCATAGGAATCACGCCACAAGTAACAACAAGAAGATACCCATCCAAAGAAAATTTTACCTCCACTTGTTTTGTGATCGGAATGTGCTTGAACCTCCAAAGCAATAGATATGGCTCGTGTGGCTTCGTGATCAACCCCAATCATCCACAAGTGTTTGGCTTGCGCCGTTTGTCAAGCTTCCCGTGATCGATCATCATAGCACAATCTGTGTTCCCACTCGACACCGATTGAAGAATATGTAGCTCGGATCGTGGAGTGGATCCTCCTCACATTGATCTATAGTGTAGTCAATTGCATGACCACTTCAAGTCCTTCAGACGGCCATGTCAATACTTGATCGTCGTAGCAACGAAGTACCGTGAGCAACTGAAGCTCTGATACCACCTGATACGGATCCACCTAGTTGATTAGATGAATCCTGATTGTTGGCCCAATCTTTCACGGTACACTCAAGATCGAGAGCAATCTCACAACCCAATTTGGTGAATTGAATTGTAAGAAAATCAATATACTAACAAACCAATCTAATAGATTGAATTGCAAGTAGTAGCGTTAGGTGAATAGTACTCCGAAACAAGATATAGATATCTTGATCTTGCTCTCGATCTTTCTCCCTCAATCTCTCCAACTCATATCACGACTAAAGAACACACGATATGCGCCAAAACGGCTTTTCCGATTTTTATTATCTAAATCATAACTTGTCCTCCATATGGTGCGCCATGGGGTTTATATAGCCTCCCACGCAAGCACTACAATTCGGATGAACAAGACCTTTGTACAAAAGAACCATATAAGCCTCATTTGTTAAAGCTATGCATACGCATTTTCCCCAAGACTTATGGAGTACTTTATGTACTCACATGCTACACTCAAAATAAATCTCAAAAACCTTCAAAGTTGCCGAGGATGATTACAACTCTACGTTGAAAGCATCTAGACCCCTAAAAATTATTTTGGTAATTAATGATAATATGTAAATATGTGACTAACACGTTTATTTAGAGTTTAAAAGGTTTAGTCCCGGTGACGAATATAACAACCTGGAGATGCATGCTAAAGGTCAACATGAAGATCAATATAGTTCAAGACAAGGTATAAGTAGTCTAGGATCCTTTTTTATTTTACCGATCTTAGGAGAAAAAATGGAAGACCGGATTTAGATTAGATGTCGTACTATTAAGAGGGATCATGACTAGTAGCTTTATAGCATATTCTTGTGCCATTTGGATCAATCTAGGATCATGCATGCACTTAGAATTTACTTTAAAAGCCAACTATGCTTTTCTCAGAAAAGTCGGTAGTACCGACGTTTACTTGGTGGTACTACCGCACAACGGTATGATTGGGAAGATGGTGCGGTACTACCACAACCCGGTCGGACAGAAACCTAGTTGGTGGTACGTATTTTGCAGACATAAACCTTTAGGAGCATGTTTGCTCCCCTGGAAGGCGATAGTACCAGGGTTCATTTGGAGGAACTACCGCGTTGCGGTACGACCGCATGTCCTGAGCAGAACTACCGCACATCGAAAGTACCAAAACTTAGTTGGCGGTATGTTATTTTCAGAGAGGACCAATTTTGGACCTCTAAAGAAAGCGGTAGTACTGCCCTATATGAACGGAACTACCGGGAGCGGAACTACCGCATATACAACGGCGGTAGTACCGTGCCGCAAATTCGACAGCTAGTTCAGAGGTATTAATTTCATCTACTATAGCTATTACTGTGCAGTCGGTGCAAGTACGGTAGTACCGACCGATGAACGGCGGTACTACAGCTCGTGCTAAAAAATTCAAGATCTTGCCTCTAACGGTCGAATTTTTGGTAGGTGGTATAAATACCCCTCCACCAGTTCAAAGACATGTATAAGAGACCTCATTTAACATCCTTTAGCTAAGAGCATACTCTCCACGCCTCACATACATACTTGTCGCATTCATTGTGAGGTTGTTGAGCAAAATTCAAGTGCGTTCATTTCTAGATTGATCATTGGCACTTGATTGCTATTAAGCAAAGATTATGGTTCATTACTCTTGGTGTTTGCCGACACTTAGACGGCTTGGCGGGAGATTGCGTGGTGATTTCTTCAAGGAGATTGTGAAGAAGCCTGGTGCCAAATTGTGAGTAGCTCGGTGTTTGTCATCTCTGGAGCAGAGAAAGAACAACCACTAGAGGAATCGAGGAGCAAGGCTTAATTCGTAGAGCCAGCCCAAGTCGCTTGGGCTTTTCTCAACGTGGACTAGTGAAGACCGACAAGTCTTCGATACCACGACAAAACATAGTGAGTCATCATTTGGTTATTTCTTTGTCTCTACTATTCGCATTTATATTTATAGCAAATTGAGATTATTGAGATTGTCATATTTAGTTGTGCTAGAGATATATTTGTAGAGTCTTGTCTTGTGGTGCCTTAGCTTTACTAGAATTGAGTAGGTCTTGAATTGCAATATAAATCTTGCTTAGCTCTAAAATTGTAGAAATTAGTTTTAGAAAGCAAGAATTTTTAGAACCTCCTATTCACCCTCCTCTAGTCGGTTATCATTGATCCTATATACGTGTGTGGCTACAACGAAGGACACCGGAAAACTAGGTCACGAGACCCGTCGATTGCCTGTGAGTATATGGATGTGCCTTCACTTGGAGTTATCTTCTTCCGTTGTGGTTTATTCGAGTTGTTTAACCTGAAAAGGTGGAAATTATAAGCTTCGACCATAAGGTCAATACTCTTTTGTTCAATATTATACAATAGTTTGATGTTCACAAGATTTGTGCTGATATTCAATGATGTAACTATGTGCACTAGCTACTGATCCAGGGACTAGTGCAGATATATACAGAGGGTTCCAGATTCAGAAAATCAGGTCCCGATAGATTTGGTATCAAAGCTATATCGACTGTACGGTGTGACCTAGTTAGAATGACCGCTAGTACGAAAACTTCAAAATTTATTTTATAAAAAGAAAAATATATATTATGTTATCCTTATATTTTCTCATATTTCTATCCTTACCTTTTTTTGCTGAATTCTTTCATGTCTAATTCTCCCTTTACCATTTTACCATGTTAGATGGATCTTCTTTCCCTTGTAATTTCTATAGACGACCAACACATTTCTTCCCGCTAAGTTCAAGGCCACAAGAAATTGAGTCATCAAGAGATCATCGTAAAGTCGTCAGTCATCTCTACTCTCCAAGAGCAATAGGCAAGATTCATCAAAGACTGTGAGTAGATGATACGAGTTAGATAATCCATATAGTCTAAGTTTGCATGGCGCAAAAGTCTCAGCCATATGTTGGCCAAACTATATGGACAGAGTCGTCGCTGGCACCATTGATTGGACAGGAAGCACGGAGAGTTAGATAATCCATATGTTGGCCAAACTCAACCTCCAGTTGCTTCGCTGAGAGCCAAGGAGGCCTTCGTCCACTTCCCGCCACCGTCGATCGCCGACAATGAAGTCGCTGCCACAAGATCGGTAAAAGACATGGTTGTAATTTCTATTTCTTTCAAGATCCTTTTTAAATTTAAGGATGTATCGTGCTTTCCTTTCAATAATGGCACCCTAGGCCCTTCCGGGTCCTCTAGAATCTTCGTGCTTTCAATTTTTTTACATCAGTGCGTATTTCATCCCCTTGCGCCAATACTACCACCCCACCGGGGATGATAGTTGTGTCCGATTACCCGCATGCCAAATCCCCTAATGGAGCTAGAGATGGGCGGCTTTCTTTGCCACGGGCATGAAAGTAGGGGCAATCCTCTGCTCATCAGGTAAATAGTGCACGGGACGGGTGGAGTCCCATTAGGTAAACGACGCTCAGGCATGGGTAAGCTCCACCCGTGCCCATCGCGCCCGTTTACCCGCCAAACCATATTGACAGGTAGGCCCGAAGAAACCCTAACCCCAATCCCCAATTGACACATGCACTCCGCACTCCATCGCCCATCACTCCTTCACCCAGCTACCATCCCCATTCCCCAACCCCAATCACCAATCTCTCGAGCCCGTACCACCCCTGCCCCTGCCTCTGGCTCACCGCCCCCATCTGCCGCATGGCTGCAAATCTGCACCCCCACCCACCGCACGAATGCAAAGCCCGCATCGTCCCCGCCCGCCGCCGGCTCTAGCTCACCGCCCCATCCGTCGCCGCCTCCATCCTACTACTCAGAGGACATGTTCTTCTTGGCAAGCCCGCACCACCCCCGCCTCTAGCCCACCACCCCCATCTTCCGGCTCACCCCTCCCCCTCCGCAGCCATCCTGTTGCCTCCCTGCTCCTCCCCCCATGGCGAACCCGTCGAAGTATGCACTATGGCGGTGCTTGGTGGGGTGCGGCGGCAGGCGATGGTGTGCCCCCGCCATCCCAGGGCAACCTCCTGCTCCTGCCATAGCTGGTGGCCCAACCGCTGCTCCGCCGCCTCGCGCTGCGTGGCCCCACTAACCTCCATCAGTGTCGCTCGCCCACTGGGGGTCTCTAGTGTTTTGTGCGGCAATAGCGCCATCTTCACCACCCCACCACCTCTAATCTCCACAGGTATAGCTGACTACTCCTTCTGATTTGTCGTGGGTTTGTTCGATTCAACCTTGATCTTTGTTCGATTCGGCCTTGATCTTTGCTCGATTTTGGCCCTGTTCTGACTGGGGGGTGTCGTGCGAGCGGAGGAGGCAGAGGCAGTGGCGGAGCCACTGTCGGTGCTAATTGGGGTTGAGCACCAACTCCGCCACTGGATTCCTAGGACCAACTTCTTCCTCTGGCTCTGATTGCGTGGGCGTGTGGCAGACACACGGGCATGCCCGCAAGCGATGGGCATGGACAAGGTTCTCTACCCGTTACCCATTGCAGGCATGCCCGTGGAGAGTTATGAGCTGATGGACAAGAATATGAGCGATAGAGCGAGCACCGATAGTACTCGTCGTGCCCCAATTACCATTCCTACCCTCACTACTAGGGATGAAAACGGATCGGATAGTTTCCGACTGATCCGAACGAAAAATGATCCGGATTGTCTCGGATCGGATTTTTCTCAGATAATTTTTGGATCGAAAACGAATTCAGATTTTTTGTCGGAAACGTAAACGAATACGGTAGGTATGCTATCCGGCGGATATGGATACGAATACAGATTATCCGGATAAGACCAAGTTTGGATATCCGGATTTTGGCCCAAAAGAAGAGGATTTCAGCCCAAAAGAGAAAATGAGATTTTAATTGATTTCTGAATTTCAGAAAATGCAACAAATCAAATAGCCTTTTAGAAAATAGCAAATAGAGTTAAAAAAATTCTAGAAAAAATCACAAAAATCCTTGAATTATTTTGAACTTAATAAAATTAATTCCAAGTTAAAGTTGGTTTTTATTTTTGCACATAAATTATTTTTAATTTCTAAAAATAGGAAAACCCTTTTTAAAATCCAGAAAATTCAAGAAATTATTTTCCCCATTTTCACTTTAAATCCAAAAAAATCCCAGAAAATCTCAATAAATTTTATTTTTAACATTGAAAACTAGGAAATTAAATAATTAACTTTATTTTATTATTTTTTCTTTTTAACCAAGAAAACTTTTTTAAATATCAGAAAATCCAATAAAATAATAACTTTATTAATTTTATTTTTGGTAACATACTTCTGAATGTTACAGTCATTTGTATATAGATTAACTATTCAGCCTAGTCAATGTTAGTGTGAACTAAATTTTATATATGTAATGAACTAAGTGTGAATGTATGATGACTTATGATTTTGTGAGTTATAACTTATAAGCTAAATATGGTAAACTAAGTGTTATATTTGTAGTGAACTAGTTAATGCAGTTTATTAGTGCCAATGTTATGTATGGTTGCTGAAAATATGAACAATTCATGAATGTTTGTATCAAATAAACTAATTATTTGTTTTTGTTAATTTTTGATATACAATTTAAGGGGTTTTCATGTTTCAAAAAATATCCACGACCATTTCATTTCAATTCGTATTCGCTCCGTATTTATATTCGATATTATTCGTATCCGTATTCATATCTAAAATATTTATATTCATATCTAAATTCAAAAAATATATATAATTAAATATAACAAAACTATTATCCATCTATACTGATCCGTTCGCAGCTCTACTCACCGCCGCATCACCCACGCCTCGAGAGAACGTCGGACCCCAAACCCCAACAAGCAAATACTCCAACCTCCTGGTCCGAAACCGTCCTCCCCGCCGCCAAAAGACCAAAACGCCCCGGCGCCGCCCCCAACAAGCCGCCATCGTCCTCCAAGTGGGCCACACCCCAGTCCCGTGAAAAGACCAGGCTGCCCTCCCGAATCGAGCCAAACTCCACCCCGCACCGTAAGCCCTAATACCATCTCCGCGATAAAACCCCACCGCTTCCCAGCCGCGCACGCCTCCGTTCCTCCTCCTCTCCGCCTCTCTTCTCGATAGAGTCGCGGAAAGCTTATTCGATTGAATCCGTTCTCTCTCGCGCCCCCCTCGCCCTTCGCCCCCGTTCGGATTCGCCCGGCGCGGATCAGGTTGTTGGTTCCGATCGAACGAGCATGCAGTCGAACCAGCCGGTGATCAGCCTGCGCCCGGGTGGCGGCGGCGGCGGCCTGCGCGGCGCACGCCTTTTCCCCACCGCTTTCGCCGCCGCCACCGTCTCCGGCGACTTCCTCCGCCCGCACGGCGGCGCGTCCTCCGGCTTGGCCGCCAAGGTGACCGCTCGATCTGGGGCTGTGGTGGGGTGTGTGCTAGGGTTTTGATTGGGCCTGCCCCGGCTCCGAAGGCGAGATCTTGGGGTGATGGCTGGATCTCTGCTCTTTGGGATGTATCGGTGGGGGGACGTTTTATTCGAAATTTAAGCTGGGAACTTAATTATTCATTGAGCTGCGCAATGACGTTTTCAGAAGGTGTTAACGCACACTACGGGCTGTACGTTGGTGTTGGGATATGTTAAACACTTGCCCTGATTCATGGTTGGTACTTCCTTTTGGTTGGTTTGAAGGACCCAGTAGCATTAGGATGTGATGGTTTAGTTTTTTTTTTTTTTGTATAAAGCTGGAGCTTTTGGCAGAGTAAAAGCTGCTTTAGCTTTAATACAGTAGATAAGCATATAGTTTTGGAGGTTGCTTGTATGTATACTATGTGGTTTTAAAAGCATATGTAAGAATGTTGGCAATGAGCAGTTCAAGTAGAGGCATTTCTTCCAGTTACAAATTTAGCTGTTGTTGTCGTCACGTCAGATTTGAAATTTGCATTTATATAGAGCTGGACTGTTGTTTTTCTTAACATTTGGGAACAGTAGTGATTTAAAGAGTGCTTGTGACATTATCTATAAGCTAGGACAGGCTATTCATGTTAGATTAGTGCTTCTATTTTCTCTCAAAAACTCAAATGTGCTTGTTTTATAACATTATTAAGGTGAGTTTTGAGGTTTGACCTTTTTTTTATTAAGCATATTGGTACTAGATCAAACAAACCCCTATCGCCATCATCAATTGCATGTTATTTAAAAAACCTGAACCTCCATGTGTGTTTGCATGCTTCTGGACATAGCTATTGGCTATGGTAGCCTGCATGCCTCCTTCCACCAAGTCGATCAATTGTGAGCTAGCTTCGCGAAGGGCATGCCCATGTGTGTTAAATCACGCAATCGTATCTCCGACTTGAATCTGTTGTCGATACGAAATCGGACAGTAAATTTGTAGGTACCCCCGGTCGGGTGCGTCGATCGCCGAGGATGCAAGGGAGACCTCAACGAGAATCAAGCACACCAAGCCGTACTCATGTATTGCATGTGGTAGAAGTTACAATATGGCTTCCCCTTTCCATTTACTAGGGGTCCTATTTATAGAGTGGGAGGGGGAGGTCCTTGAAGTTGCACCGTTGCCCTCGGGGCTTAGCTCGCTCCGGAGCTACTTTCGTACTTCGCGTCAAGTGGGTCCCACCCCGTACAAGGTGCATGACGTCGTCGACCTTTCCTTCGTGACGAGACCTCGGCGTGTGACTACCCTGGGCCGGGTCCGGAGTAGGTTCGCCGATGTGTCTCGCCTCGCCGAGGTTGGTCCTCGGACCTCGTCCGGGGTGGATCGCCTCGCCAATGTTGGTTCCCAGACCTCGTCCGGAGTGTGTCGTCTCTCCTTGCCGAGGGTGGTCCCCGGAACAAGGGGATCCCTCGATGTGTCATGCCTCCACGAGGTCGTCGTTGGCTTGAGGTAGCGCGGGGACCCTCCCCCAACAGAATCTACTAGCAATATCAGCTTAATAGGTTAGGTTGTTCTTCACTAAATGGATGACGGCAAGTGGGTGTACAACAGCTTAGCTGATGAAATCACATCGTGAATCAAACTTTAGCTAGAGCTATAAAGCCATGGTCCCCAACATGTTGTTGGACTCTTAGATGAGCTTGCCTATTAGTCTGGGGAACAAGTTAGAGCTTGAACTTGCTCAAGAGTAGCTCGATTGTGCTCATGCTAACCATGGCTGATGGCTATGCCTAGATTTGTGTGCAAGTGCAAGAGTTCAGGGTTTATTTAGAAGCAAGCAAGCAACTGGTGTAGGTAGTTAAGAGTTTTAGATATCTTTAGAAAGATTTCAGTAGGATCTGTTTTAGTAAAAATACATTCGATAGAGTTATACATGGTTCTTCAGTGTAGGGATGGAACAAAAGCATGAGGTTGGCCATTTGGTCTTGTCTCAAGCTTGTGCCGTGAAATTAAATAGCGAGCTGTTTGTTAGCTCCTTTGTGGTTTGGCAGCCAATTGCATCCTCTACTTTGCACTTTGAACCATTTGTCAAATTACTAGTTGATTCTTGGTTTTTGTTGAGGGGCACGTGAATCCTAAATTCCTAATATGCTATGAAGATCGTCCAATGTGACTTTGAGGGTGATGACCTTCAATGTAAAAAATTCAAAACTACAATGTTGTAGATCTAATTGAGTTGATCAATTTGCATGTTTACACGCTCAAATTAGAGTTCCTACATAGGAGATATGACTTGAAAGACACGCTGTGCAAAGAAATCCAAACCAAAATTTTGGAAAGAGTTTGCTTGCACTCCAATCCATGAAATTTTCTCTCTTAAGCAGTTGGATGTCCAATGCACTTAATAGGGCTATAAAGAGAGACCCTTCAAACCAAGAAGCTAACACCCCTATCAAGGGGTGAGACCATCCGATAAAGAAATTCCGTGACTTGGAGCGCAATCAAACTCTTTCCAAATTTTGGTTCGGATTCATTTGTGTAGTCTTCCTTCAACCATATCTTCCAAGTCCGAACTCTGATTTGAGCCTATAATCTATGTAAGCTAATTAGTTCGATGTGATCCACAACTTTCTACTCAAAATTGTACTAGAATATCCTGATAGCAAATTTGCCCCTTTACTTTCCAAGCTGCAAGTGTTGTACCCGATTAGCATTGTTCCAGCTGGGTAACTGGGTCCTCGACAGAATGTTTTGGCATCATGGTGGTATCGTGGCGGCGGAGTCCCGCCCAATTGGTTGATCGAGTTTCAAGGCCCAATGGCACATTGCATGTACCTCGAGAATCTGGTAATTTTAAGGATAAGTACAATGCAAAATAATAAACAAATGCAAATACGGGTGTATAAATATGCAATAAAGTAGTGTCAACGGCTACTCTTTGGTGTTTGATCTTTATGTTATCTCTTCTGTTATTGTTGCATGCGAATGTTAATATGCATTTGAATTTGGCACTGCCTGGCTAGGCTTGCGAGTGCTTCAGCTTGAATCAAGTTGACTGAGCCACCTTTTATGCTCGTTCAATAAACAAGTCATCTCCACTCAGCTTGCTATTATAGTCAAGCTTGTTGAACCTCGGTTCATTTCCGACCCTATTTCAGGGCATAAAACCCTAAACCCAATGGTTCTGCTGAGCTTGCTATTCTAGTCAAGCTCGCTCAATCTCGGCTCTTTTCAACCCTACTTGAGGGCACAAAACTCTTTTTTGTTAAGCCCTTTATTATTATCTATACACGCTTAAACAATCACCAGCTCCTGACACGGCCCCTCCTACATTGCATAGTGCTGCCTCATACCATACAGCTTGCATTGTTGGCTTGTTTCAAATGCACTTTGTTTTGGCTGTGTTTTGCTGGGCAGGCCAATTAATTCTGTGAGAAACAAGAGATTTTTATGGTTTCCTTACCCTGTCTAGGCTAACTTTTGTAATTATCTGCTGCAGCTTGGAGATTCACGTTTTG
This sequence comes from Hsuehochloa calcarea, assembly GCA_036346395.1. Taxonomy (NCBI): domain Eukaryota; kingdom Viridiplantae; phylum Streptophyta; class Magnoliopsida; order Poales; family Poaceae; genus Hsuehochloa; species Hsuehochloa calcarea. The sequence continues at coordinate 50,549,628 of CM070610.1, read as the reverse complement.
AGCCTCTTCAGCGGGTCCGTTACACAAGGGATCAGCTTCTTGAACTGCATGAGGTATTTATTCGTTGCTACTTATTTTACCCATTATATTTATGCAGCTGCTCATTTTTATCAAGTGAAATTAATTTATGTATGGAACATTTGGTATAGCTCTCTTGTATAATGATTAATAAGACAGCTGCTGAGTGGCATATTGTGTTGAATCCATTTTTTACTTTTGTCGGAACTACTAATAGTTTCTTATATCATCGATAAAACAATTAATCTGTCATCACAGATTTCAAATCCTTTTAGTTGTTAGATTTATGAAATGAAGTGTTGCCACCTTTATTGGCAAACGCTTTCTATATTTTGTATATTACTATCTTGCCTTGAATTAGAGGGAGAAGAAAACAATGTATATGGGTAATTAAAGAAGATATGCATTGAGAATAGGAAGATTTGGAAGAGAGGAGACAGCAATGTAGTTTTCTAAACTTCACTTCGAGTGGTTTATGACTGCTTGTTGGAATGGGAACTCTTCTCTATTCCAATGGGCTAAAAAGCCAATGTTGCATGTACATGGTTGACAATAAGCAAAGAACACCTTAAGCTATATACATACGTAATACACTACTCAAACTCATGGTGGATCAACAACACTGAGTTTGGAGAGGTAGAAATTGTGCTAATCTCTAGTATGTGCCTTGGTGAAGAAATCTGCTAACTGAAACTCCAAAGACACGTACTGAAGAGCAATAACTTTATCTTACACCTGCGATCTCATGTGTGAAGCATCTACTTCAATGTGCTTGGTGAGCTCATGCTTCACTAGATCTTGAGCAATGCTGGCCGCACCAGTACTGTCTAATAAGAGAGGAGTCGGTGCAGAAACTAAAACACCGAAATCCTCAAGTAGCCACCGAAGTCAGGTGATCTCAACTGTCAATGACGCCATGACTCAACTCAGCCTCAACACTCGAACAGGAAACGACAGTATGCTTCTTGGTCTTCCAGGCAATCAAAGAGGAACCAAGGAAAACACAATAGGCAGAAAGAGATCGGTGATCAAAATGGTCACTAGCCCAGGTCATATCAGAGTATGCCTGAAGCTACAGAGAACTGGAGCGAGGAAAGAGAAGACGACGAATGATGGTCCCGCGAAGATATCGCACAACACGAAGGTGACTGTAGTGAAGCTGAGTGGGACCAGAGACAAACTGACTCAGGATGTGAATTGGGTGAGAAATGTCAGGTCGAGTGATCACAACGTAGACGACTCAACAAGATGGTGGTAGCGAGTGGGGTCCTTAGGAGGTTAACCATCAGTAGGCCGGAGGTGAACACCAAGCTCCATAGGAGTATCCACCATGCGCTGATCAGTGAAACAAGCGTGAGCAATGATATCTTGAATGTACTTCTGCTGGGAGAGATAGTAGCCCTTAGGCGTAGAAGTGGTCTCAATCCCAAGGAAGAAACGAAGAGAACCCAAACTAGACATCAAGAACTGCTCATTGAGATGCTCCTTCACAAAAGCAATGTACTGAGAGTCATCTCCAGTAATAATCATATCATCCACATATAGAAAGAGCGTTCAACCCCGAGGAGAGGTGTGTACAAAGAGGGCAGGGTGATCATTGGCGGAGAAGCGGGAGCAGTGACAACAGAGGAGAAGTGGCCAAACCAACCACGAGGGGCTTGTTTGAGCCCATAGAGAGCGACGAAGGCGACAAACCATATCATCAGGAAGAGAATACCCAGGGGCAGCTGCATGTAGACCTCACGCAGCTCGCCATTGAGAAATGCATTCTTGACTTTCAGTTGAGAGATGGGCCACTGTCGAACAGAGGTCACAACAAAGAGAGTGCAAAAAGTGGTCATATGAGCGCCATGAGCGAAGGTCTCATCGTAGTTACAACCATGCTTTTGCTGAAAACCACGCGCCACAAGACGAGCCTTGTAGCGTTCAAGAGAACCATTCGAGCGGGTCTTGATCTTGTACACCCAATTGCACGTGATAGGAGTGACGCGTAGGTAAGGGAACAAGATCCCAAATGCTAGTACGCTCCAAAGCAGCAATCTCCCCAGACATCGCGAGCTGCTACCAGGGTGAGCAACAACCTTACGGTAGGTCATGAGCAACGATTGCGAAGCCGTAGCGCTCAAGAGGCCTGACAGTACGACAATCACGAGGTGGAGCAGGACCTAGCAAGGATGGAGGGGAAGAACTGGGAACAGGGCCCAGTAAAGATGGATGTTCAACTAGAGAAGTAGGTCGAGGACGACGAGAGTAGTGCGGGAGAAAGGGTGGAACCTCAACAAAAGAGCTGGAAGGAAACTCCGGTGGAGAGAGAACATGTAAAGTCGAAGGAGAGGGAAGCAAAGAAGGGGAAGGCGGAAGCGAAACAAAAGTGGAAAGCTGAGTGTCAGGAAAAGTTAGAAAGGAGATCAACTCAACAAGAGAATTTGAGCTGATAGTGGAGGAACAAGGGTAGTAAGGCTGGGACTCATCGAAGGTGACGTCCCGAGAGATCCTCATCTGGCGAGCAACAGTGTCGTAGCAGCGATAACCCTCATGCTCAAGGCTATAGCCAAGAAAAACATACTCAACTGATTGAGCAGTTATCTTGGTGCGCTAACAAGGTGGAAGGACAAAGCAGACAACCGAAACAACGAAGGTGATTGTACTCGAGAGCCCCACCATAGAGAAGCTCAATAGAAGTAGAACCCTGAAGAGCAGTGGAATGCTGCATGTTGATAAAGAAAGTGGCGGTGGAGACAGCCTCGACCCAGAAGTGAGGTGGAACAGAAGAGGCAAGCATGAGAGCCCGAGCAGCCTCAAGCAGGTGACGATGCTTACTCTCAGATACACCGTTATGAGTGTGAACACCAGGACAAGAGCTGGGGAAGAGTACTCTGCTCGGCAAGAAAGCGATGTAAGCAGCAGATAAGTACTCGCCAGCAGAATCAACGCGAAAAACACGAATGACGGAATCAAACTGAGTGTGAACCAAGGTGGCAAAACTCTGGTAAATAGAGACTTGACTGCGAGAGGACATGAAGTAGATCCAAGTATGACAAGAATAATCATCAATAATGATCCCATAGTATTGATAACCCCCTTCCGAAACGAAGGGAGTTGGACTCTACACGTCGGAGTGAACAAGATCAAAAGGACGAGCTGAGACATAATCATTAGAGGGATGGGGAGTTGCACCTGCTTGCTAAGCTTGCAACCCATACAAGGTAACAAAATGTCACCAGAAACAAACCCAAGAAGATAACGACCTCTACTAGAGACGACAATCACGATCCACAAAGATGACCTAAGCGATGGTGCCACTGAGTAAAGGAAGCAGTAGAGGACGCAATAAAATTAGAGGCAGGTGTAGTGCTAAGAAGCAAGAGTCCGACGAGCAGAGTCCAAGGCAGGGGCGGTGGTGGCGGCGGCGACGACATCGACGGGAACTCGAGGCAGAGGCTGCGATGGCCCGAGGGGGCAACGGTAGCGTCGGGACGCCACGAGGTCGAGACAGTTCGGCAGCCCGGCGTAGAAAAGATCGGGGCATCACGACACCTTGGTGCAGATGGGCGGAGTCGAGCAGCTAGGCGGAGCAGAAGAGGTGACGCTCGGGGCTCGAGGAGGAGCCTGAAGCAGAAGGCGCCTTGAGGCGGCAGCATTCGGACTGGAGCAGGGGAGGCGTCGACATCTCAGGAATAGGCAGGGCTCAGCAAGGCGGTGACATCCCTAGAGAAGGCGGGTCAGTGAGGCTGGGCGAGCAGGAGGCGGAGCTTGGGCTCGGCGGCGGTCGAGCGAGCACCGGGGGCGGAGATCGGGATTGGGCGGCGAGAACTGGTGCAGAGGGGCGGAGCTTGGGATCGGACGGCCATGACCGGTGGAGAGGGGCAGCGTTTGGAGCAGGGGAGGTGTGGGGGGCGAGCTTGAGAGCATATGGATCTGGGCGAGCACCAGGAGGCAGAGCTCAGGATCAAGTGTCGGGGACGACACTCGGATTAGGGGAAGCGCGGTGGCCCGAGCGGCGTCGGAGCAGGGTGCGCGCGTGGATCCTGCGACGGGAGGGCTCGGGCGGTGTGGGGAAGAGATGCTCTGTTTCGTGCACGCGCGGGGCAGAGGAGCACGGTGCGGGGTCAGCAGCAACAGTCACGTTGGTAACCCTAACCTTGCTCTGATACCATGTTGAAATGAGAACTCTTTGTCTATTCCAATAGGCCAAAAGCCAATATAACATGTACATGGTTGACAATAAGCAAAGAATACCCTAAGCTATATACATATGTAACACCTGTAACAAATTTAGGAGTGATGCCATTGCTTATCCTCATGTATGTTGAAAGGAAAATAGAAATGCCCTTGTTACTTGAGCAACTTGCCACTTTTTATTTTATGCGTTGTCACTTTGATTCTTTTGTGATGTTTAACTACTAGGAAAACTTATTGCATAACAAAATGGTTTTGGTGGGGGTGATGTGTGGTTCCATATAGAGGGAGCATGATGTTTTCTTGTTCTATTAGTCCCCGTCGATTGCAAATATTAGTCATTTTAGCTTTATGCACAAGAATTAAGGAGTACACGAAATGACCTTTGTTCCCTTCAATCATACTAGCCTTTTCTCCTTGTAAATGTTAGAAAATGAACCCTTCATTCCTTGGGCCAAAAGGTCAATATGTACAGCTGCGTGCGTGAGCAATTAACCCCCTATACAAGTAACTAATCACACAGCTTATACAATAATAAACACATAATGAATTCTCTCATTATTTCTATCCCACCATGCAAATATTAATTGCAACACTTACCAAAGACATTTACTCACCAAGTGCATAATATGAAGAAAGGAGTAAAGAGTTCCTGAAAATTGTACAACTTATATCACAATTCACATGGCTAAAACCACTTATATTTGCAAATTGCAATAGGAGGGAGCAATAAACTGTTTCCAGCAATTCTTGTATTTATCTCCAAATATTTGTGTATTTTGTTGCATGTTTTTTTAAAGAAAATCCTCTTCCTGAACGTGGCATATTGTCGCATTTACATGTTTAGATTATATGGCTTTGCAGATTGTTGATGTACCTGAGGACATCTTGAAACTTAAGCAAGATATTGACGTAGAACTCCATGGTGAAGATGAAAATTGGGTTCGCAATGACTCAAATGTGAGAACTTTCATTATTTTCAAATGACGTCTTATTTTAGTTTTGTTTTGCTGCTCTAATGATCAGTGTTGCAACTTGCAAGTCTTATCTTGTATGGTAAGACCATTGCAGTTTTTCTTTTTCCTGATTACACCATCATTTTGGTGGTTTGTCATGTATGTAGGTACAAACTCAGTCATATAATCGCTATACTGAGACAGACAGCCGTGACTGGCGTTCACGGTCTGAACGGCCTGCACAAACTCCCATGGTTAGTGAAGAGAAATCTTGGGACAATATCCGAGCAGCAAAAGAATCCTATGCTTCAAGTGGAAAGCAAGAGCAATTTAACAAGCAAGACCAATTAAGCTCCCAGTTTGGTGCTAAAGCTCAGGTATCTTGAAGATAAAGAGTATCAGTATTTGTGCTGTCCGTACGCTTGGCTGAGCTCTCTTGCTTTGTATGGGTTTGTCATCACATTTTTCGTACAATTGCTATGCTAAACTTCTACCCCTAAGCTTGTCAATATTTGGGTTGCATGCTTTGGTAGAAAATGATCCCAGTACCCTTATGATGAGTGCACATTGTCATATTCCTGGTTGCAAGCAGTGATTTATCTTTAGGCAATTCTTGCATAACTAAAGCACGTCGTATGGCCTTTATCTAATTTTAGTCCTGTAAAAGCATTACCCAAATTTGTTAATGTACCAATGTTGAATTGATCGGTTCAAATTCACACTATAATTTTAACATGTATATTTGTTTGTTATCCAAATACAAGAATGTTGGCCTCATCATATTTTATGCAATATAAATAGTCAACAATATGTTCAGCGTTGGTCTCTGGATGCTGCATAAGTAAAGTGACCTACAAAAGTAGTGTATGACCATTTGCATTTGATATCTAAATGATTATTCTAACATTCTCTTGTCAAGGCTGAAGTCCCTTGGTCAATCCGGAGAAGCAATCTCTCAGACAAAGAAAGAGTTCTGAAAACAGTGAAAGGGTATTATTTGATTTGTATTTTTTTGCTTGCTGTTACTTTCCTAAAGCGTATTTTCTATAATTTCATATTCAGAAAGTACAATTTATTCAGTTGTTTTCTTGAACATTTTTATTTGTTGTTCGTTGCACAGTATACTGAACAAATTGACTCCAGAGAAGTTCGACCTTCTGAAGGGCCAGTTAATAGAAGCAGGAATCACTACAGCTGATATTTTGAAGGTTTAGTTTATTCCTAATTGCTTATGCCACTGGCTTTACTTTTTGACAGTTCCTTGTCATTTACCTCTGCTCTGTTTTTTATTCAGGATGTTATTACTCTCATATTTGAAAAGGCTGTTTTTGAGCCCACCTTCTGTCCGATGTATGCTCAACTTTGCTCTGATATCAATGAAAAGCTCCCCTCATTCCCTCCTGAAGAACCTGGTGGTAAAGAGATTACGTTCAAACGTGTACTGTTGGACAATTGTCAAGAAGCATTTGAAGGTGCTGACAATCTACAGGCCGAAATCGATAAGTTGACTGGTCCAGACCAAGAGATGGAGAGACGGGATAAAGAAAGGCTAGTGAAGCTTCGAACACTTGGGAACATTCGCCTTATTGGGGAGTTGCTCAAGCAAAAAATGGTCACAGAGAAGATACTACATCACATTGTTCAGGTACACATGCAAACTTTATGACTCTTCAGTTGGGTAATATCATCAAATGGAAAAACCACTGGGGCAATATTATGTGACCTGGACCAAAACTGCTTTTAATTGGGTTAATCCAGTGTTCCCAAGGCGTTAGGCGCTAGTCGGGCGGCAGACCAGCGCCTAATTGCCGCCCAAGCAGGATAAATCGGCTAGGTGGCCTAGCGCCTAGGGGAATACTGGGTTAATCTGAGACAATATTTTTTTTCAATCCATTAGTGGGAAAACACTTCACTAGACTGGCATCCTTTCTGCACACCTATTCAGTAATTGCTCAGTGAAAGATTTTCTAACCCTTTTGGTGTAAATAGGAACTATTGGGTTCTGAAAGCAACACATGCCCTGCGGAGGAAAACGTTGAGGCCATCTGTCAGTTCTTCATCACAATCGGTAAACAGTTGGATGAGAACCCAAAGTCTCGGCGCTTTAATGATGTATACTTCAACCGGCTGAAGGAGCTAACAACTAATTCTCAGTTGGCGCCACGGTTGAGGTTCTTGGCACGTGATGTCCTTGATCTCCGTTCAAACAACTGGGTCCCTCGACGTGAAGAGGTAAATGTCTCTTAAGTTAGTTTCATCTTGAAATGTATTGGCATTACTGTTCAGAATGTCATCCTCACCCACTACCATGGATAGAAATCCCGCCGGTTACCGGTTTTACCGGTGGGTACTGGGATTTAGAAAACCGGCCAGTTTTTTCCCGGTTTAGCCAATTCAAATTCCAGATTTCGAATTTTGGCCAGTTTTTAAGCAAATTCAAATTTCAGTTTTCAAACTTTGGCCGGGTTTTTTCCGGGACTTCCGGTTACCGGCCGGTAACGGAGAAATGACGCTGGACGGTATTTTATCTGGTACTGGGATTTTGATCCTTGCCCACTACCATCAGGTGGACCTCGTAGTTGCTTATTGCTGTATAGTGTTATACCAATTACCAACAACAGATTTAAAACTGAATCAGGTTCGTGATGGTGTATTTGTGGTAAGAACCTTCGTATATATGGTGTAATAGTGATTTTCTTTTTTATGGACTGTTTGTTGCAAACTGCATAAGTATTGCCTGTTGGTACTTACAAGTTACACCTCAAGCATTAAGTCACATGTTTTACATGCTGACTGTCCACCTGACATTAGTCCACTTCAAGTCAATATGCTTTTCTCCATACACTAAGTAGAAGCATAATAAACATTTAGGCTTGAACTTTATTTGCGGTTCTTGTGAAAATGTTGTCTGGTTTGATTTTCCTACTGTTCAAGAGCTCTGAGATTTTGTTATTTCTTACTCAGATGAAAGCCAAGACAATCAGTGAAATTCATACAGAGGCAGAAAAGAATCTTGGGTTACGACCAGGGTCAACTGCAAACATAAGGAATGGCCGTAGTGGCACCGGAGGGCCACTTTCACCAGGAGCTGTTCCAATGAACAGACCTGGAACAGGTGGCATGATGCCTGGTATGCCTGGAGTGAGAAAGATGCCTGGAATGCCAGGGTTGGATAACGATAACTGGGAAGTTCCGCGTTCTAAATCAATGGCCAGAGCTGACCCACTTCGCAACCACACCCCGTTGGTCAATAAGCCATCGCCTATTAATTCCAGACTACTTCCTCAAGGCAGTGGAGCACTAATTAGTGGCAAGACAAGTGCACTTGTGGGCAGTGGTGGTCCACTATCCCGCCCTTCTAGTTCTTCTCCTGGTCCTGTTGTCACACCATCTCAAACTACGGGACCACCAAAGTCACTCATCCCAGCCCCATCTGTATCCCCTGTAGTTGAGAAGCCAGCTGCTGCTCCCAAGTCAAACTCTGCAGAGCTTCAGAAGAAGACCATTGCTCTTCTTGAGGAATATTTCCACATTCGTATTCTAGATGAAGCACAACAATGCATCGAGGAGCTGAAGAGCCCTGAGTACTACCCAGAAGTTGTTAAAGAAGCCATCAATCTTGCTTTTGATAAAGGTGCCAATTCCATTGATCCTCTTGTAAGGCTATTGGAGCATCTTCACAGCAATAATATTTTGAAGTCGGCAGACTTGGAATCTGGATGCTTGCTTTACAGCCCTCTTCTTGATGAACTCGCTATCGACCTTCCAAAAGCTCCAGCACATTTTGGTGAAGTTATTGGGAGGCTGATCTTGTCACGTAACCTTAGCATTGAAGTTGTTGAGGATGCTTTAAAGAAAATGGAGGACAACTTCTTCCGCACAGCAGTTTTTAAAGCTGTGATGAAAACCATTGAAGCAAACCCATCAGGTCAGGCTATCTTGAGCACTCATGCTGCTAAAATCAACGCTTGCAACAATCTTCTATCCTCGAAATAAATATTTCCAGCAACTTTGACCGGTCCACCTGCTACCTTATTGATACCGTAACTGGGAAAACGGCATCCATTATTTGTTATACTCAAGTATTTCCCAGGTTTTGCCTGAGTCGAAACTACAATACTGAAGTTATGAGGAACAGCAATTTGTGAGCTGTATATTTTGCCGGGTCAGATGAGTGCTTATTATTGGTTGGATGATGGAGGAAAGAAAAGAAGCCATACATTTTGCTCCGGTAACAGCAGGTTTACTTGCTGGAGCTAGAGATGAAACAAGGCTTCCATGTGACCTTTTTGTCATGTTGATGTTATTAGTTTTCTGGTCCTACACATTCTGTAACATGCTCTACTGTGTTTTGGCAAGTATACTGTTGGATACAACTATGTTCAGAAGTCTAGAAGAGATCTAGTACTACGATTCTTTTAACCTATCTAATAACACTTATTTTGAGAATTTCGCCGGTGAGTTTATTAATCTTCCAGTTGGGGGGAGCTTGCTAGACTGACTAGTTCCCGTGTGTGTATCAGCGTCCCTATGGTGAAGCAGGAAAAGGGGATTTTGTGTTCCTTTTCGTATTCAAGTCGGTACAAATCGGATCTACTGGAGACAAATGTCCCCGTGCCTCAATGCAACTATGCAAGGGAGATGAGTTATTTTGACCTTCGAAATGTATGTATTGTATTAACTGGACAAGTAGATTTCTAGTTACGCACAGCAGCTTCATCGCAATCAAACTAATTTAATCTCCTACTAAAACCACTTGGGTAGTAACTTTTAAAAAAAAACAAATTAGGCACATCTTGCTTGCTGGATCATCGCGAGATTCATAATCCAACATCTCACCCATCTCACAACCTCTACTGCTAACCACCTCCCCTGTGGTCGTCGGCGACACCACTACCACCTCCGATTGCCATCTCCGCTTAAGTCATCGGTTTCCTTCTAGCTATGTCTACCACTCGCTGGCCAAGTATATGAAAAAAAATTCTATCTTAACAGAAACGGTTTGACCTAAGGGCTGAAACCCTGACGTTCAATATTTGAGCGATATATTTCTAAACCCGTGACGTTTGAGTGGTACCAGCCCAATTTTGCTGCCTTTTTTTTAAAAAAAAATGTGGTCGCAGCAATTTAGTGAGATCACTTCAGCTGTTGTGTAGCAATGGTGCAATGCAAAATTACTCCTCTCATAATATACTAAATCTAACCGACCACTGCAACTCTCTGATTATACTTTGTAAAAAATATCCTTTTTTTCAAAACAAGGTCACATGATGTGCCTCTATTATTGTTTACAACAAAATCACTAGGAGTTAAATTTCCATTAAAATTTTGAGAGATTTCCTAGCAGCCTCTACATTTTCTGTCGTAAGGTACAATGTTCTATGAGGAAAATCATCCCCCCCACATATTGCATTTCCATTGAAGTTCAAAATTCAAACCACCCCCTTAGTACCTTGCTATCAGTCCTAGACTCTATAAGCTAAATGGTCTTCATGGTACCTAACCTTTGCTTTTGCATCCATGGTCACCCCATCGATTGCCCTCTTCCTTTTCTTTGAGATCGATTGCCCTTGTGTTACCTCCTTTTGTTTTAGACAGACACATCCTTTAGTACTTTTGTTCTCCTCTCTAGTTAGTGTACAGCGTTTGGTTGGCTTCAAGCGGAAGTCACCGCGAGGCTTCCTCGCGACTTTCGCCGCAGAGCCCCATTCTCCAATTTACCCCCGAAGTTCGGGGGTAATTACCCATCGAATGCCACTGCATAAAAGCCCCCTCCTCCCCTCGTGCCTCCTCCTTCGCAGGCGCCCTCCTCCCCCACACTCGCGCGGCCCAGATCTAGATTTGGATCTAGCTCTTGCCCGCCTCCGTCCTCCACCTCTCTCCCTTCCTTGCGCTGCCCCAGTCGTCGACCCCACCGCCCAAGTCCTCCCCCCCCAAGTTCCCCCCCACCCCACTCCCTCCTCCCGCGAACCGCCGCCCTCCCCCTCCTCCTCCCGAGCCGTTGCCAACCCCCCCCCCCCTGGAGCCACCGCTCTCCTCCTCCTCCACCCGACCCGACACCGCTGTCATCCTCTGCCACCAAGAAGCAGATTTCCATGGGCTGCGTAGGATCTTGGTTCCAATTGTGGGTTGGAGATGGATGTACTCGGCAAGAACCGATTTCTTGGTTCCAATTGAGTTCTTGGTTCGTAGATACTTGGTGTCTTGGAAAGGATTTGAATGATTCTAGGGCGAGTTGTGCAGCCGATTCAGTTCAGTTCTTGGTTTTCTGATACTTGCCCTAGCTGTTGTGTATATTTGTTTTAACCACATAGTACATGATTTGAAGTTCTGAACAGCATGAAATATTACCTAGTTTATTGTTCTCGAACCGGTGGAAATTATTGGAACTGGGCAGCATGTAAAGTACTGTCACGTAGGTTCTTGGTGACTTGGTGTGTACATGTTACTGCTATTTTTTTAGTATTGGACTTCTGTGTGCATATTTCTAATAAAAAATCATATCTTGGACTGAGTATTTTGATAGGCTGGAACTTGTATTGTTCTTGACTGGGTATTTATAGTGCAGGTTTGGTGCAAGCATTCCATCTCAAATCTCAGTTTCTCATGAGCAAGCATTCCATCTCAATTCTCAGCTTCTCATGTGCTAAGTGGTGAATGACAGAGACATCAAGAAACTGAGGAATGACAAAGATTGAAATCCACTCGAAGATATGCAAGTAGCATATTCTTGTTATGAATGAAAAATTATCTCTTTTGTAACTGATCAGGATTGTAATTGAATTATGAATGGGAAATTCTCTCTCTTTTAACTAATTATGATTGTATTTGAATTATGAATAGAAAATTATATCTTTTTGTAACTGATATTGAATGGAGAATTTATGCATGAGCATTTGTGTGTGTATGTCATATATGGTTGGTATGCAACATCACAGAATAACAACAGCCGTTCAACCCTATATTCTAACCTGAAATCGTTTTTCAGAAAAACCAGTCCTTCCAAACAGCCCCTGCAGCTTGCAACTGAATCATTGCCAACTCTAAACTGAAGCCGTCAGTTTTCGATCGCACGGTTCACAAGAGGCGCAGCCGTGCAGACGGCGCTGCTTGTAAACGGAATCCAACCCCGACGAGTTCCTTCTGTTTTACGCTCTCCCTCACTTTCCTCGCAGAAACACAAACCCCTATTCCCTTCCTCCCCAATCGCCGCATCCTCGCTCCCCTCCCCTCTCCCGTCCGCGAGCTCGGCGCCGCCCCGCTCCCCTCCATGGTGAGCTCCCGTGCATCATCATCTAACCCTAGGGTTTTGGGGGGCATGCGTCGCTGTTGCTGACCTAGCGGCTGGGGGAATTCGGCGAGTTTTGTTCGATTGTTCGCGTGTTCTGCGAGTGGCGGGTGGCAGTAGGTTGTGCGGAGGCTTTGCGTGTAATGGCGCTGGTTTGAACATGATCGCTGGGGATCTAGCCGCTGGTGGTGGGTAATGACGCGACGTAAGCAGGGCTGTGGTTTTTTTGTTCCCTTTTGCTTTTGTTTCGTGGGGTGCCGCCGATAGTCGGATGGTGAGTTAAGTTGGAGTAGCTCGGTTTCCTTTCTTACGTTTTGCTTGGATGGGTTGGTCGGTTGATCTGCTTGTAGTATTTTTGGTGATTTGTTTGGGCAGTGGACTGATGAGTGGCTTGAGAATGCTGTGGTTATCAACTGAGTATGGTATGACATTCTGATCCATCATCCATGCATATATTTTTTTACTTTTAACCAGTACTCTTGCTCCTTTCCATTCGAAATGATTTTGTGAACTTTGGATGTTCTAGATGAGTTAATCCTAGGATCACTATGTTTTCACGTTGCAGTAGTTCAGTTAGCATGTCATGGTAGGTGTAGGAAAATGTTAGAATCTACAAACTACTGCTTTGTGTGTATAGCATTAAGTCAACTTTTCTGTTTGACTTACTCACAATATGTGTTCCTGTTGATTTTTTATTAAAATAATTCTATTTTACTTTACACTGTCAAAGTTTTTCTTTGTAACTATTTCAACATTTAATGAAACTCCTGCAACGCGGCTGCAGCTCATATCTTAGGACGACTGAGAAATAGAAATTTTTACCAAAACACAGCACGGGCTTTGAAACAAAACATCCTATTACTTGGGAAAGTGATCTGAAGGAATCTATTGTATCTTCAGGACCTGAATAAGAAACTCACCTCATGCCCACTTGAATTGCCTTGATTTCCTTGCTCTCACCCTTGCTCTAGTATACATTCCTGATTCACCCTTTGCCAAGATGTCAAAACAGCCCACTCCGGCTTGGTTGGCAGTAATTAATGTGCTGGCGAGTGGCCACGGCATTAGATTTTCAGTAGTGCTAGGTTCTGTATTTTTCCACTGGATTATGAACGCAGCAACATTATTGTGATTTTATCAACCTCGTCTTTTAGGAATAGTTGTTGGGGCTGGGTATTGGAATATTCTCTGCTTTGCTTGTATCCCAAGGAAATATGTGGTCCTGTCTGCAGCTTTTAGCTGTGTGTTTTATCCTTCACTAAAGTTTTATAGCTGACCATTTTAAGGCTCAAAGAAGGATGTGTTTTGATCCTATTTTTTTATGTGGCTCCTGAGTCTGGTCTGTTGGTAAACCTAGCTCCTGACTTATTGAAGAAATTTTGGTTTTGCTCATCTGTTCTAACCCAAATCTATTCATTTCAAGGACATGTGGCTCCTGAGTCTGGTCTGTTGGTAAACCTAGCTCCTGACTTATTGAAGAAATTTTGGTTTTGCTCATCTGTTCTAACCCAAATCTATTCATTTCAAGGATTTTTATTACATACTTTAAGTGTATGCCATGTTAGATAAATTTTATATGTATCTATTATTCTGTTTGCATTTTAGTAATAGCTTCTAATATTAAGACATAATTTTTTTCTGGTTTCGTTTTGTATAGATATGTTTCTTTCCTACAGAAATATTTTGGGTAAATTTCACTGCTGGTCACTGAACTTGTCGTGTTGGTTCAAGTAGGTCACCGAACTCATAAAATGCACATTTAGGTCACTAAGCTTGTTTAAGTAAGTCACTAAAGGTCATTTAGCAGGCCAACCTGATTACGACAATGACATGGCAGCGCCACTGTGGTAAAGTGTGCTCATGTGTTAACTTGTGGCCGGTGCAATTTTCACTGAACTCCCAACATTAGATAGCCTTTCATATTTGCACCTACCCAATCGCAAGTGCCAACAACAGGGGCAGTGAGGCTGCTGCGGCATAGGCGATCACAGAGTTGACTTGGAGCGCTGTGGCCGGACCTGTGGACAGCAAGGGAACCTTCCCGCAAAGGGACATCTAGGCGATTGAAATGCATAAATGGCGGTCAGAGGAATTTTTTCCGTCCAGAATGCATGAGGATTTTGATTTTAATTTTTTTAGCCTGAACACTGAACACACCGATAAGGAGCATAATCAGAAGAAACTTTTTTAAAAAAAAGTGTGCACCAAATCGCTGTAGTCGAACATGAGCAACAGCGTGGGAGAAGGAAGCGGCATTGGAACCGATCAAGCTCAATCCATCGACGATGGCGTTAAACTACATGGCAGCAGTTGGCGGGGGCTCAAGAAGGAGGAATCTTTGCATTGCGAGTACCGTCCCCACGATATGCATTAGAGGACTACTATATTGCAAAAAAGCCTCCTAACATGGCTACATGGGTGGACGGGGCGTTGCATATCATCGTCGTAGCGTGATTAGAGAAGGAAGAAACAAGTTTAGCGATCTAAATATACATTTTAACAGTTTGGTGACCAACTTGAACCAACGCGATAAGTTCGGTGACCCACAACGCAATTTACTCAAATATTTTTCACCTTAAGGGGGTGTTTAGACGAGGGATATCCAAATAGGCCCTAAATGTGTGCACTATGGTCGTCTAAGCAAGCAGAGGATACTATCAAGAGGAATTAGGTCAGTAACATCGCTAAAAGTTGAAATTAGAGAAATAACATTGTAATGGAACTTGACTGCTAAATAGCATAAAAAAAGGCTAAGAAATCTGGAAAACAACACTCTAAGGGAATATTCCATCACAAATTTTTTATAAAAACACATTTGCTCCCTTCTCCCCCAACTCCAGCGTCTCCTCTTGTGGTATCTCTCCGGCAAGCCGAGCCATGTCGCGCCTCATCCGGTGGCGCCACCACTGGAAGCCGTGTTGTCGCCGTCGCAAGCTCACCGGCGCACTGCAGCGTGGAGACCGGCAGGCGCAGCAGCACAACTTGAGGGAGGCGGCGCAGCTCGGACAGAGAAGAGGGAGAGGGAGTGAAGCCAGAGATGAGAGAGGGGGGTGGAAGAGAGAGGGCAAAAACGCCATTTTAACCCGTGGGTGTTATGTTCCTGATTTCTGGCTTTTCGCGGTTTTACCAAGTAGTCAACTATGAATGCAATGTAATTTCTCTAAATCCCAACGATTGGGGATGTTAATGACCTCATTTTCCCTACTATCAATCCCGTTAACTTTAGCAAGAAACATCAGATAGTTAAACTCATTATTAGGGATTGGATGGTTCTTATTAACTCTCATATAATGTAAGCTATATCTAAACACTTCTTGTATATGAGGAAACAAAAAATAAAAAAGGCACCTCCTGGGAATTAGAAAACTAGTTATTGTACAGTATGAAATTTTACTTTGAAACAGAACATAGAGTTAACGCCAGCAAGAGATGCCTGATATTGTGAACCATTATTGGAATTTGGGTGTCTCTTATTAACTGTCATGTGTACATGCTGAGCCAATCTTACGATATAGGAGGAAACAGTTCATCCACTTAAAAAATGGTAAAATAGCCTACATAGAAGAGCATAATATATTGTGCAGTATGGAGTTTTACTCTCTTTCAAATAGAAGCAAAGCTATGTGGTTTGCATGCAAGACCATAAGCATGGTATATTGATAATATTGCAATTTGTTGAGTGGTTTGCTTTATTCTCATAGTAGTACTGTATATAAGATAAGAAGCTTTCTGGATGCAATTATTGTGCATCATATCTGAAGCCCTATTTGATGATGATCATGGTATAAATATTACAATTATAAAGCAACCATACCTGGGGGTTAAAATAGTTTTCTATTGTATTTATATATATAGTCATTGGGTTCTCTCTAGCAAATCTTCTTTTGTAGTAACTGCTCTTTTTAGTAAGAGTTGCCTCTGGAAATAACTGCTATTTTAGGAACTTGTGAACACTCAGTAGCTATTGACATGTTTGTAATCTCTTCAGCCCATTTCTTTAGCATCGATCAATATCCATTGTTTTTTTGCTGTGACATCTTGACAAGTACTATAGTAATGCAGTAATGCTCTTGGAGCACTTAGCGTTAGTTGATGTCTGAATCTGATTTCTTGCATCTTGCAGGCTGGGAGGCACACCATTATTCTGATGCAACCATCCCAAAACAGGGCTTCTAGAACATTTATGGATTATAATTCAATTAACCATGCATTGGATGGTATGTATGGTTTTCAAAAAGTAACCGGTGCTGCAATATTCAGATAGTACGCTTAGCTAATGTTATTAGTATGGCCCGAGATTATCACGTGATCTTGAGATTTTATGAAGTTGCTTGTGTTTTGCATTTTTAACATCATTCATTTTCCCCCTCATTATGAGTCTTTTCCCTCGCAGGTTTGCTATGTTAAAAAAGACTAGCTTGAAATTTCAATAACAATAGCAATAGTAATAGCATAAATAGCTATCCTATGCTTCGCTAGAGGCATGATCAAGATTTAAGGTTCTAGTCTCTACATTTAATTTGTTGGGGGCAGGAGTTTCAAAATACGTACTGGAAGGTTTCTCAAACTTCACCATCTGTCAAATTAGTAGTATTCTATTCAGATAAACGGACGTTTGCTACTTAATTCATTTCTTACGCAAGTTAATAAATTACTTAACACAACTCTACTGAAATGACAGGAATCTGTGGGCTTTATGAAAGGAAAATTAGGGATATCAACCCAATGGTCCCGAACATAACCTATGATATCACCGACCTGTACAACTTTATTGATGGCCTAGCTGACATAAGTGCACTAGTGTGAGTACAAGAACATTTTAGATCTCCAAAGCATTAGATCAGAATGGTGCAAAGTTAATTCACATGTTCGTGTTCAAAGTTAAAAACTTAACAGCTGTATATTTTCCATTAGCAGTTATGATCACTCAATTCAGGCATTTCTGCCATACGACCGACAGTGGATAAAACAAAAGTTGTTTCAACACCTGAAGAAGCTGGCTCAGCGGTAGTATGTGTGTGTGTGTGACTGGTGTTGATTTGATATCTTGTTACCGACAAGCAAGCATGCATGATAATGGGTGTCAGCTTTGTGTACTGGGAGGTGTTTCTTGTAAAATTATGATAATTTTATATGGCATGCTTATACTCTGGATGTTAAACTCAGATTTCAATGGTGGTTTGCCTCTGGCACCCTATATATCAGATCAACATATCTGCTATTTTTTAGCCTCTGAATTAAAGAAGGTTTCAGCTATCAATGTTCTGTATTTGTGCTTTACCCGGCGTGTTTCATTATTTCTGATCTTAAAAAATAATTCCTTGTCATTTTGCCATGTTCTGGAATTCATTATTTCAATAGGTCACAGCACAACATAGCTTCAGCTAATGTACCACATTCAATATGAATGCTGATTGCTTTGTTGATAATTCCAAGTTTTTGCCATATGATTGCGGGGTGCGCTCGACTTATCCTCTTATGATTCAAACATATTTGCTCTGACATTCTCACATACTACTATACAAGTACAGAAAGGGTAGAAACAAACTGACGCATGATAGTAGGCATTGCACATGGAATCAGGTACATTAGTGCATAACTGCATGTACATCTGTTCCCGTTGGATTGAAAACTAGCAACTTTATGTTTTCTCGAAAACTCACTCCGCAATTTATTAATTTAACATACGACGATGGATGTTTGTAAACAGAGCAATAACCGCTATTTGCAGAAAGAGAAATATGTTTGCTTGGGCGCAATCTGGAGATCCAAGTGTTGCAATGACAAAAATACTTTATCAAATACACGTGCAGGTCCCGATTGATGGGAACAAAAAAAAAACATGGCACTAACACCAGGGCACGCACCCATCAACTTATCTGAATTTTAGTCTGTGGAAGCATCTTCAGGAAGACATCTAATTATAACAAATAAAAAGTTCACACGATACCGGGGGTCTTTCATCACTTCACTTCGGCTGAATTAGCTGTGCCGTCGTCAGTGCTACCTCCAAGTTTTCGTACCAGAATCAGTGCCTGCGTAGCTAGCTTATCACTGCCAGTGTACAAGCCTTTAACCCCGATACCTACCAGTGGGACGAACCCCGCCCCTGAGACCAAAACTAGCCTTAACCCCGACCTCAGTTGTTTCTGATGGAACAAAGCCATGAGCTTTCATGATTTTGTAATATTTGTTTGCCTCTTCTAAGAATCCCCCGTCAAGAAGGCCTCTTATAATCCTCTCAAACTGATCAGCCTTCAATAGCTTCTTCTTCTCTTCCAAAATCTTGAGGGATTTGCGGGCTTTCTCTTCCTGGCGAGACTTTGCATACATATCAGCAAGGAAAACATGGATCTCTAAGGGTTCTTCTCCCGCCTTTTTTATCTTCTGTACAAGTTGTTCAGCCTCCTGCACTAGCTGCAACATAGACAGCCAATCCAGCAAGATGAGATTGGTCTTAACACCAGGTTTAAGTCCTTCCTTCTCTAAAGTCAGCAGCATATTCAAAGCCTGGTCCAGTTGGTTCTTCCTCATGTACGCAGCCATCGTACCAGCAAGGCAACGGTCATCTGGTTCGTGTCCAGACTTCCTCATCTGTTCAAACGTCTCACGGGCGCGATCAGGATCACCAATCCGTCCATATGCTTCTACAAGTAATGTGAACGACTCCAACGGGGGCTGGAATCCAGCTAATGATATCATGGTTATGATCTTAGTGGCACCATCCACCATGCCACGCTCAGCAAATGCCCGCATCACATCCATGTATATTTCCCTGGGGGGTTTGATAGCCAGGTTCTCCATTTTTCTTAATAAACTATCTGCTTGTTTTGGATCTCCACTGTTAATATAAGCATTAATCATCGAAGTGAAGAGTTTTGTATCTGGTGGGAAACCCTCCTTCTGAATAAATTCGAAAGCCTGCTTAGCTTGTTCAAGATTGCCCGCCTTGCTATACATGTGGACTAAAGTGATGGATGTGAGGATATCAGGTGCAATACCCTTGTCTTTCATTTGACCAAGTATCCTTTCTACATCTTCCACATGGTTTGCTTTAGAGTGAAGATCAATTAACTTAGAGTAATCCCGGATGGTTGCATCAAAGGATTCTTCAGCCAACAGAATTTCAGCGACCTGTAAATTGAAACACAGTGCACATGTTAAACTAAAAAAGAGTTTCAGTGTGTGGATGGGTGCAAACTTTCAAAACTGAATTGTAAGTGACCAACTACACAAAGTAACTAACAGCACTAAAGAGTCTAAGACCCTAGGCCAAGTTTGATGTAATCACGTATTTAAATACATAACTCAAGCAATGTTTTGCACAAAACAAAGACAAATTAACATCAAGAGGTTGAAGCCGGGTTATTTCTGACTGAACTCAACCAGTTATGTACTTATGTACATCGTCCATCACAAATTGAAGTTTCATTTCCATGTGAACTCAGCCAGTTTTTACCTGGTTACAAAAGGTTGAAATAGTAACCGCTACCAAGTAAAAGTCAGTCTAGAACCTCTTTCAATCATGGGCAAGTGGCACATACAATTGCAGTCAATTTGATTATGAAAGAAACTGAGGCTTCAAGTCTATCTAAATATCGACGGACCACGAATGCAAACCCCTGTATTCCAAAATATAAGTCATTTTGGAGAGAGTGCTGTACTGCTGTCAAAACCTTTCTAATTTTCACTACTAATATATGGAAAAGCACCAATATTGACCACATAAAAATCGTAGTAGTAGACTAGTAGTCAGAAACAAATTTCATAATAAGACATTTTTTTAAAGCTTATACCAATATGTTATGATAGAAATTAGTGGTCGTAGTTGCATATTGGAGACGGTAAAAAAGTTAACAGTGAGTAATATTTGGGAACAAAAAGAGTAGTAATCATATTGATGGACCTTTTACTGTTGAATACTGAAGTATTGCTTCTCAATCTTCATAAAGTCACTTATATGGAGCTAACTGCTACATAGAAATATAAATATTCTAAATAAAATAAAGAAGTTCATCAATAAGAGGTAAGATCAGAACTTTTAAGTTTACCATCAAAGATACAAGCAATGCTTATCATGATACAAATATCCTTTACTGTCTAAAATGGCATCAATTCCAAACTGCAAATTTCGTGCAAATTTTGGCATATGTACTCAAGTCTCAAAGACCTTCAACATGGTGGCCCACCCCATGCTAGAATAGCCTGATTACGTCCTTTGTTGTCTCGGTATGGAAGAGTGACAATAGAAAATCGGTTGTGTACTCCCGCAATTTCTGGAGCTTGTATGTCCACACACAAGCCAACACACAGACCTCAGAGGGTATAGAAACACTACGTGAGTGAGATCGAATGGAAGATGGGGTAATTGTTAACTCACACAAAGACTAGAACAATTTGTCTCCAAAACACAATCGCGTGCTGGCCAGATTGAATAGATTGGAGATCAACACTTGGGAAACAGATATATCATATATGAGATGAAGGCAGATTTGACATGAAAATCGGGCTCAGGGCTTTCAGCAAGACGCTAACATCTCTCGTCTACCTTCACAACATGAACAAGTCACATGATGCGAATGGCACACTTCGTACTGATCAAACTAACGAAGCACATAATCAGGCATTCTGACGCAACAGTAGAAGCAGTTAAAACTAGAAAATGCGCTATAGCATAAAGCACGCTAGCTTTCAAGAAAGCAAAAAATCTGACCTTGAGGTACAACTCAACGTTGCGGGCCTTAACCCGCTCGAGCAGCGCCATCCAATCGGCACGCTTTGGCCGTAGCTCCTCCTTCCAATCCTCCATGGCGGGCGCTGGGTCTCCTTTCCTCGGGTCAACTGCCAGCAGGCGCTCCTCGGCCTTCTTCGCCTTCCCCTCTACAGCTTTGGCCTCCTGTGGCACAAAGTGCGCCTCAGCCTCAGCCGCCCGCTCCGCCACCTCGGCCCACTTTGGGTCCGACAAGTCCAGCCCGTGGATCTTGAACTTAACCTCCCCCTTCCTCTGCGGCAACGCGGTCAACCTCGGCAGCGGGAGTGCGACAGGGTCAGCAGCCGCCTCGGCCTGGGCGCGCATGTCGTCGAGGCCGCTGTAGAATTCGACCTCCTCGAGCTTCTCGCGGGCCCACTTGAAGCGGAGCTCGCGGAGCATGGCGCCGCGGATGCCGACGTCCACCGCGAACCGCGTCATCTCCTTGACCTCGTCGCAGTGGAGGTAGTTCCGGAGGTCGGCGCGGACCTGGTCGCGGCGCATGGCGTCGCGCACGGAGGCACTGACCTCCCACACAGCAGCCCAGAGGTCATCGCTGAGCTCGACAGCGTCTTCCCCCGGGTCGGCTCCGGTGAGGCGACATACGACGGCCTCCGCAACGAGGCGGAGCATTTCGTCGATCACGGGGCGGGCGTGGGTGGGGAATGCGGCGGCGAGGATCGGGCGGAGCGCGGTGACGAAGCGGGCGAGAAACTCATCGAGGACGGGGTCGGATACGGGCTGCTCCGGCTCCGCCTCCGTGCTCGGGCTCTGGCTCAGGTCGGATTGGAGGATCCGGGAGGCGATGGGCGGCGGCGCTTGAGGAGGAGGCGGCGGGGAGTCCGCGTGGAGGTGGCGGAGGAGGAGGTTCGGTGGGGCCCGGACGGAGGCGAGGGCGGGGGGGAGCCGGCGGGCGAGCTTGGAGAGGGAGAGGAGGGCTCTCATGGTGGCCGCCGTCGCGGTTGGGGGAGAAGGCCGCAGTGAGAAGCGAGACGAGAGAAAAACCCTACGAGGCGTTCGATAGAGACGGGGAGAAGAGGGCTGCGGGAAGAGCTACGCTCGATCTGCACCGTTGAGATCTTCGATCCGACGGTTATCCGTTCGTGCTGCCCCTTGCTTGCGATCGATTCAACGGTGCCACGTGATTAATCGCGAGCTTTTTTAAACGGCGGAATTGATTATTTACCGTGGCTTAGATGGCATTTAAGAACAGGGAAAAGCTAAAAGATGCTGAAGCGTTGTAAACCAAATCAATGGGATAGCAGTCTATCGTTGGATCTCTATATATATACTACTAACCATGTGACCAAGAAGAGCAAAAGAAAGCATTAGAAAACCAAATGTAAATACTTTGGTCCATACCACAAGCAGATCAACGCATACTTCCGCAGAACGCTCCTGGCCAGCCCGTCGCCGCTGGGGAGCCTGACCACCGCGCGGTCGAATGTCGGCGACCTTCACCGTTGTATTCACGTGGCACACCGCGCCCATGCCTCGAGGAAGCTCCACAACGACCGGTCGTCGACATCGACGTGGTGCATCGCCACCCCGAGCACCACGCTGCCCTCCAGCCGCGTGGCCTGCATGGCTAGCGCCTCCGCAGGGAGCTCCCTAGCGTCGAGCACCGGGACGAGACGCCCAAACGCCTCAACGTCGTGGTCTGCGTCCCCAGCGGGGCGGCGGGCGTCGACACAACCCCACTCTGCGGCAACGAGCCTGGCGTGGAGCAATCGACAGCGGCTGCGGCAGTGGACGGCAGGAACACGACCTTCCCGACGAGCGGAGGGAAGCGCGCGAGCGTTAGCGTCGCCACGAGGGACACGCAAAGGGAGTCGAGGAGGGACGCGAAGGACGGGATGAGGCGGCTGTCGTCATCGTCGAAGATGGAGAAACAATGATATTTAATAAAACTTAATAAAACACGTCAGAAAATAACTTAACGAAACTATATGAAACTTGCTGAAACATGATGTCACTGTTGAAAACTTGTCCTAGATAAAAAGATAAAATTTTATGAAACTCCATGAGATTTGGGATGAAACTTAATGAAATTGTATGAAACTTAGTGAAACTTACTCTACAAAATATGGAGAAATAATAAAACTTAATGAAACATGTCCCAAAATAACTTCATAAAATTATATTAAACTTGATGAGACACGATGCCACTGTTGAAAACTTGTTCTAGACAAAAACACAAAACTTTATGAAATTTCATGAGACTTGAGACGAAACTGCATGGAACTTGGTGAAACTTACTTTACAAAATATGGAGAAACAATGATGCTTTATGAAACTTAATGAAACATATCCCAAACTAACTTCATGAAACTTGATGAGTAGGATGTCAATGTTGAAAATTTGTCCTATACAAAAAGATAAAACTTTATGACACTTCATGAGACTTTGGATAAAACTCCATGAACCGCATAAAACTGGGTAAAACTTACCCTACACGATATACTTAATGAAACTTAATGAAACGTGTCACAAAAAAACTTAATAAAACTTGATGAGACACGGTGTCACTATTGAAAACTTTTAGGCAAAAAGATAAAATTTTATGAAACTCCATGAGACTTGGGATGAAACTTCATGAAATTGCATGAAACTTGCTCTACAAAATATGGAGAAACAATGATACTTGATGAAACTTAATGAAACATGTCCCAAAATAACTGAATAAAACTAGAGAAACTTAATGAAACATGTCCCAAAATAACTGAATAAAACTAGATAAAACTTGATGAGACACAATGTCACTATTGCGCAGAGGAGAACGATGAGGGGACGAAGTGGGGAAGCCGGGGGGCAAGCTGGCGGGTGCGATCCCGCGCGCGCGGAGGAGGATGAAAGTGGAAAAGAAAAGGTTGCGGCTCGAAAGAAAAAGAAATGGCCCGAAGGAAAAAGGTAATAGAGAAATTCGAAATTTAAAAGAATTTTCAAATTTAGGAAAAGAGATTAAATAAAACCAGGCTCAGTTAAATAGCAAATAAATTCCAAAAATTTCTAGAAAATTCTCTAGAACTCAAGGAACACAAATAAAACAACTTTTAATTTTATTGAAGTTTAGGTTATTCACATTAAATTATTTTGATTTATGAAAATTCAAATTAAGATTGAACTTAAATAATAAAATTCAAATGGTTATTTTTATTTTTAAAGCTTCAGAAATAAATCAATTTTTGGGATGTTACAGTGAGGCCAGGGAACAAGGAGCCTTGGGGAGGTCGGCACCAGCAAGGTCGGTGAGGAGGTCGGCACCAGCAAGGTCGGTGAGGAGGCCGAGGCAACGGCACCCTTGCCACATCATTGAGCAGCGGTGGCAGCACCAGGAAAATAGGAGCAAGATGAAGCGAGAGGGGAATCGGGCCCAGCGGCGCGGGGGCTCAGGCAGAGCTTGTGTCAGCGAGCTGGCGAGGCCGGCGAGGGCAATGACGCCCTGGTCGGAGGCG
Organism: Hsuehochloa calcarea; assembly: GCA_036346395.1. NCBI lineage: Eukaryota > Viridiplantae > Streptophyta > Magnoliopsida > Poales > Poaceae > Hsuehochloa > Hsuehochloa calcarea. Next base: position 50,524,983 of record CM070610.1, on the reverse strand, counting down.
TCGGGTGAGAGAGAGAATGAGAGAATGAGAGCCAGCCGAGAGGGAGGAGAGTGGGTGTATGTGTGTGTTGTGTTGTGTTGTGTGTTGGGCCAGTGGGTTGTGTGTGTGTGTGCGCGCGCAGATGGGCCGACCTGGTTGAGTTGTTTTGTTTTCTTATTTTTCAAACCTATTTTCAAATTTAGAAATGTTTGCAATAAAAATATACCTCAACCACATAAGCTATAAATAGATAAAACTATTGGTAAATCTAGTTGAATCACTATTCCATCCAATTGGATAAAAGTCTTTATTATTAATTATTTGTTAATTTTTAATAAAAGAAGTGATAAGGATCAAACTAACAGATTAGATGGATCCCGATTGTTGACTCAATCTTTCACAGTACGCACGAAGAACAACAAACTTATAAACCAATTCGAGCGAATTGAGTTGCGACAAAATCAGCACACTCACAAACCAATCTAATAGATTGAATTGCAAGCAATAGCAGCCTTAGTGAACAGTGTCAATGTGTGAATACTAACCACGCGTCAACAATACCCAAACTCTTGATCTCTCTCTCTCTCAATCTTTCTGTCTCAACTCATCTCAAGAACACACGATATGCGTCAAAATGGTTATTCTAATTTTTATTCATCTAAATCATAACTTGTCCCATACATGGTGCGGCCAAGGAACTTAAATAGCTTTCCCCGCATGCACCATTGCCTTCGGATGAACAATACAGTGTGTGAACAGTATGCATAAAATAGTGTCCAAAACCAACTCAACCTCCTAAATGCACGCAACTGAAACTCTCCTATTTTCAGAATAAAAAATCAGCGGAAAAGGAATTTTGGGTTTAAAGGCCCGAAACCAACTCTAACTCAAACCCTAAACTGAAAATGAACTCTATTGCTTATACCTTATTAGGACTCTTTAATTTAAAAGGAAATACATGAAATCCGGAATTGATGTTTTGGGCTGAAATTCAAATTGAACTTAGAGTCCAATTCGAACTCTTTGCATTTGTTGGATTTCGCGAACAATAATATGAATTCACCTTGCCTTGGCCTACCTCTCCAGCTTGGGCCAAGTGGCTCCCCAGCTTAGGCCGGGTGCCTCCCTAGCTTAGGTCCATGCACCCCTTGACTTGGTTTTGGACCTACACTCGGTTTCCTCCCTCTTGGTTGACGCCCATGTTTGGCCCCCTTTGGCCATGCGGTTTTCCCCTCTTTACCCACGCACCCTCGGCCGGCCTATGCTCTTTTACACTATACAATCATGAAATTTGTACCTCACTAACTAATTATGCACTGGATTTTATTGCTGAAACTGTTTTACTCTTTAATGTGTGTTGTGTTTTGATTCCTCCCAAAGTGTCCAAAGCACTACATCTACATATATAAGACTTTATGCCATCCAGGTCACATTACACGACTCATGAGGTTACATTACACATTAATAGCATTAGCAAGTCTGTAGATACAAACAATGGTTGCTCTGCGGTAAGCAAGAGCGCATACATATACAGGACTATGTCACATTAGCTATTGTTCAATCTCTTAAATCGTCCAAAACACTATTGTTAAAATTCGCATAAAGGCCAATGGAGAGTGAATTGGCTAGTCCAGGGGGACCAACGAATTTTACAGGAAGCCCTTGTATCAGTACGATTAAGCATAATTTGATCGAATTTGGGGGTAAGCAAAAGGAACAAACACATTTATAAATATTTGAAGTGTTCATTACTTCATCTGAATGCAGCCAATTGAAATAGGAAGCTTGGAGTGGGCGAATCTAGAACTATTGTTGTTGCATCGGCAACTAGCATGTGTTTCAAATTAAGCATGGCCTGACCCTTTTTTGCTGATCACCATGCACACCCAGCCCCGTCGCTCGCGTTGACACCCACATGATTCCCGCTTGGAGGAAGCATCGTCCACACCATCAGAAGAAGACCATCGATTGTGCACATCTGATCATGCCAGATATACCGTTGACTAACTAAGTTCAACATTTACAAAGTAAAAAAAAAAACAATGTTACATGACATATACGAGATAAAGTACCTACAATTCTCGATCAAACAAGTGTAAAATAAAACAAGTTAATGTGGTGTATAGGCATGTTTGGTTTGTTTGGCTAGTTTTGTCTAGCCCAATGGCGGAGCGTGAAGCAATAAGAAGAGGATGCCCATTGGCCACTAACGTCCAACAACAACATTTTTTTTGCGAGGATCAACAACAATATGCAAGTGCTAAAGCAACAAAGAAGTCATAGAAGAACTTACAAGCAAGGAAGTATTAATTACTAATTAGAGACTAATCTTGTTCATATTTGGGTAACAAAAATATCATATCAGAGCAAATATATTGATAAATTACTCTAAATATCATATCAGAGCAACTATAAAGGCTAAGATTGGTGCCAATTTTCTTTACCTTCTTGATTGGTGCCAATTTTCTAATAGAAGCTCTCCTCTAGAATCCAAAGCATCAATGTCCATAATGCATTATATTCCTACCCAAATTAAGACCTAATTAGCATAAGCCATGCCCCAATCAACATTGGCTCTTCGATTTCTAAGAAATCTAAACTAGTTTCTTGGCTTACATGGAACTATGCCAGAAAGAGACAAAGCTCCAAGATGGCCAGATGTAATTGTTGGAGACTCAAATGATGGATATGCAAGCATGATAACTTATATGTTGTTCTATATCTCCATGAATCTAGGAACTTTTGCTTGCATTGTATTATTTGGTCTACGTACCGGAACTGATAACATTCGAGATTATGCAGAATTATACACGAAAGATCCTTTTTGGCTCTCTCTCTTTAGCCCTAGAAGCTGCTACAACAAAATGGGAGCTTCAACCTTACAACCACCGGCCAAACCGAAGCAGTCGCCGATCCCAATTGAGAGAGTATGGTGAGAATTTGGGAGTCCGGCATGCTATGGAGAGAAGAAGCACTCGTGAGTCGTGATCTAGTGACCCAAAAATGGTGGACACTGGGGAACAAGGGGAGAATAAGAGGTAGGGTGAGCGGGTCTGTAAGAGAACGATGAAGAAACCAAGAAGTGGTATAGTGCTCACTGCTATGCTCAGTGGTTAGAGTGGGCCAAATATTGGGCTAGGTCTGCCAATGGTTAGAGTGGGCCAAATATTGGGCTAGGTACCTAGATGGACCATATGTATATCTAGATCCTAATTTATTATTTTCGGAAGGGGAGGCCGGAGCCCTGTTCGACCTTAACTACGCTCAGCCACTGGCCTAGCCTTGCTTGTGGGTAAGGTGCCTAGCCTTGCTTTTGGGCAAGCTAAGCAGAGAAACAAACACACTTTTTGTTCAACAACCTTGCTAGATAATACTAGACAAGGGTGGGGAAAGCAAACACGCTCTATGTGTGTGATCACAAACAAAAGAACCATTTTCATGTTCTCACCACCCAAGCATTACCATTGTCACCTAGCAGTTTTTTTAGGGTAATGTTTTGTTTCGTTTGTGGAGAGTGAAAACCGTTGGGAAACCATGGGCTTGGTCTAGTAGCCGGCTTATTTATAGGAGCCTCATCTAAAACCCTATCAATGTCTCTAGCCTATAAATAGGGGGTACTATTCATTGTAAAATATTGATCGCTTGAAGAGTAATAAGGAGAAGCAAGAAGTCCCCTACATCTTTGTGTTCAATCTACTATTATGTTCTTATATTATTGCATTATTTGTTGTGATTCTATATTTGTATACGAGGTGATCGTTCGACCGAACTCGCCAGCGACGGTTCCTCGACATGTTATCAGCACGATCGACTCCGGGCTACTTCTAGGCCTACTTTACTTAGATCGAAAAGGTAACCGTCAAAGCACGATGCTCGTAGATCGAATCAAATTTTCTAGATTATTTTCAATTCTGCAAATTTAGCTTTCTAGATTAGTTTTTTCTACGGTACAAATCCACTCTAATCTACCGCGAGCCGACTTGAAGTCATCGGCCAAGCCGATCGGTGGGTTGCATTAAAAAGTAGATGGCGATTGCACTATAGATTATACATCGAATGAACAGTACTCAGATAAAAGTGCTCATATGCACGATAAAAGTAAAAAGGGGAAAGCTCGATCCATAGCACAACCACGCCACCTGCTTGGACCCGAGGTCGACAAAGAGAACGCTAAATGGCCAAGGGCCGAATGGACCACGCCACCTTTGCGGCGATCCATAGCACAACCATCGCCGTCGGTCGCTTGCGCACTGAAAGATCTAGACCCGCCATTATGAGTTAATGGATTGTTTTGGTGATTAATGACAAATTCAAATATGAGACTAACTCTTTTATCAAGTATTATCTTTTTGTAGTCTCATTTGGATATAAAGGTGAAACACAACGATGTATGCAATCGACATATCAATCTTATATATTGTTGCATTTCTCGGATCCAAAATATAGGATTGAACTCAACCATAAGTCAAACTTGAATATGTGCATATGATCGTATTACACATTTGTGTATGCACACATTCAGGGGGAGTTTTATCCTATACTTTGTGGTTTCATTAGTATTGATCCATATTCCATTCTCCACATTTATTGGGATCTTTACGTTGAAACAAAACCTTTGAGTATACAAAACTTGTGTAGTTCGTATATACTCATGTTATGAGTATATAGAACTTGTGTAGTTCTATATAACTTGTGTAGTTTATATATATACTCATTTGTTCTCTCATTTATCTTCATTAAATTTATGAGAATTTAAGTGGTTATCATCAATTACCAAAGAGGGAAAGATTGAGGTATCTTGTCCCACCATTATGAGTTAATGGTATGGTGTGGTAATTAATGATGATCACATTGTGGAACTAACATTTTCCATGAGTTGGATATATAGGTTATGTTCGAGGATGATGAAGACTTGGGATGATCATGAGTTGATCATCAAGTCAAGAGCTTAGTGTAAATGATGCATCATGAGTTGATGCTTATCAAGAAGAAATGATCATGAGTTGATCATCAAGACAAGAAAGACCAATCATCGTGTGTTGATGGAGGTCAAGTGAAGGAATGCATCATGTGTTGATGCATGTGAAGACTCGGGATGGAGAAATCATCATGTGTTGATGATGTTCAAGACAAGATCCCGAAGTGAAGAAATCATCATGTGTTGATGATTGTCAAAGTTAAAGACCCGGACTTGAAGTGTTGATGTGCGTCATCAAGCTTCAAGAAGATGCAAGGCAAAGGTATGACTAGCTAGGGCTAAGGATGTGTTCCTAGTCTTTTACCGGTCTTGGTGTTTGGTTGGAAGACCGGATTGCTAGTATAGGTTGCCGTACTATTAAGAGGGGTCTTAACTAGTAATTTGAGTTAGTCATGTGTTGATAGCTCATTATATTTGCTCTAGCTCATCTAGGCATGATGCTATTTATTTGCGAATGTGTTTTGCAAATAATCGAGGCTCATGCATAACCCTTGTAGCATGTGACTTAAGTTTGCAAATGCGTTTTGCGAATGGTGTAAGTCCATGTACCTTATTCCTTGTGATGAGTATTCTAAGGGTTAGCAAATGTGTTTTGTAACCTCCATCTTTGAAACCTTGTCGAAAATTGCATTCAAATGAGCTAATGTGTTTTGCCATTTGAAGTAGAGCAATTGAGTTGGCTCTATGAATCACGGCGGATTGATCGGACCGGTGGCCGCGGTCCGACCGGTGTGCTACTGGTGGTCTGACCGATTATACTTGAACCGATTTCCTTGTGCGGAAGTTCCGCTCGGACTTCCGTGGTGAGGAAGTTCCACGGTTTTCGTCCTTTTGGGACTTACCATTGACCCCGCCAGACGGCGGTCGGACGCCGGCCAAAGGTGCATGGCGGTCGGAGCCAAAGGCCTCCTTTTCTACCGCCATATGATGCGGTCCGACCGCCATTGGTTGGCGATCGACCCCCGGGTTGTTTTGATGGAATCTTCTCCCAACGGCTAGTTTTTGTGTGTGGGCTATATATAGCCACCTTGGCCGGTTGGGAGAGGTTCTTTGTGCTATTGTTAAGTGATACACTCATTCTTTGAGCTAAGAGCAAGTCTCTATTCTCTTTTGTGCATGTGTTGCACTTGGTGAGATTAGAGAGCAAACCCTAAGTGCATGTGTTGCCTTAGGTAGTGGATTGTGTATCCACGTGGCGTTGACACTTGATTAGTTCAAGTGAAAGTTCGGATTGTTACTCTTGGTGTTTTCCGACACCTAGACGGCGTGGGCGTCGTGCTCGGTGACCTTCTCAAGAAGCTTGTGAGAAGGCCCGCGGTTGTGAGTGGTTTGGTGCTCGCCATCTCCGGAGTGGAGGAAGAGCAACCATAGTTGAGCGAGGTGTTGGTTGGTTTGGAACCGGTCCAAGTGTTGGACTTACCTCGGAGGTGTGTGCTCATTTGAGGAGCCGGTCCAGCGGGTTGGGCTTACCTCAACGTGGATTAGGGAGACCGCAAGTCTCCGAACACCACGGTAAAACATAATCGTGTCATCTTGTGTTTACTTGTGCTTTATTTTGAGCAATTTACTTTCTTGCTTTAATTGCTTATATATCTTGTATGATTGCTCATATTGTATTGTGTTCATATTGTCGGTGCACTTAGTTGAGCCTAGTTGATTTAGGTTTTAATTGTGCAAAACCAATTCGCTATTAGCTTCCGCATTTATTTATTGGTTTAGCCCGATAAAGTTTTTAAAACCGCCTATTCACCCCCCTCTAGTCGGCCACCTCGATCTTACAAGTGGTATCAGAGCTTGGTCTCTCATTTATTAGACTTAACCGTCTAGAGAGTAAAGGATGGCAACTAGAGATTTAGTGCACCTAGGTGAAGCACCTCTATTTGATGGTACAAATTATGCTCAATGAAAAATCCGCATGTCTTGTTATTTTAGGGCCATGAGTCCGAAAATATGGCGGATTGTAGATGTAGGATTTTCTCCTCCATTGGATCATTTTGCTCCAACCATTGAGGAAGAGAAATGCTTACATCTCGACGCTCAAGCTACTAACGCCTTATTTAGTGCTTTGAGCGTAGATATATTTGACAAGGTATGCAATCTCAAGAACGCTCATGAGATGTGGACATATATTCAAGATCAATATGAATTGTCCACTTCAACTAGTGATGATTGCACACAAGAATGGATGTCGGAAGAAGAATGCTCAACTTCAAGCTCCGACAACGAAAATGAGGACTCCTCAACTCCCTCCACATCAACTCAATGCTTCATGGCTAAAGGTAATAATGAGGTAAATAACAACGATGAGCCTTCATATGATGAGTTGATGGATATGCTAGAAGAGCTCAATGAATATTTAGGAAAGGAGAAATTAAAATTCAAAGTTTTGAAGAAAGAGCATGTCTCTCTTCAAAATGATTATGATGTTCTAAAAGATGAACATGAAGCTCTCCTCCTAAATAATTTAAATAGCTCTAAGGTGGATATAGGCATTGAATGTAATTTATTAGATGATTTGCCATGTATAGCTTCTACCTCATGCATTTCATCTAAGGTTAGTGTATCCACCTCATGTGAGGATTTAATTGATATGCCTTGTTGCTCCAAAATAGATGCTCCTATTTCCTCCATATCTTGCAATACTAACATTGTAGAGGAAAACAATGAGCTCAAGGCCCAAGTCAACAAATTGAAGAATGACTTGGAAAGAGGCCTAAAAGGGAAGGCCACTCTTGACGATATATTGAGCAAGCAAAGACGCTTGCAAGATAAGAGTGGAATTGGCTTCACTCCTAAGAAAAAGGAGACAAGCAAGACAAGGCACAACGCAAGGCACCGAAGAATATCAAGTGCCATGGATGCAAAGGAAAGGGTCACTTAGCCTCAGTGTGCCCAAACAAAGTGAATGACAAGAAATTGTCATCAAAGAAGAAGCGAACCGGCAGGAGCAAGTAAAGAAGATAAAAGATGAATACAAACTTCGAACTTGCTACAATTGCCGGGAAAAGGGACATATGAGTAAGGATTGTCCCAAAGGTATCACTCCTAAGCCCATTATTTATAATGATCATTATTTGCTTAGGAAGGATATTAATGGCAATGTGTTTGCTAGAATAGTTAGTTCATATAAAACTAGTGCTAAGGCCATTTGGGTGCCCAAATCCATTGTGACTAACATTCGTGGACCCAACCTAGTTTTGGGTACCAAAATGCGCTTAAATGCTTAATAGGTACTTGGAGAGGCATTGGAGGCTTGGCTTATTCATATAAAGATGGATTTCTTCATATATCAAATTGGAGCCAAGTTTGAGGATAATCGTTTCACATCAAAAACCAATGCCATCTCGGTAACAAGTATTTACATTGAAGTATCTAGCCCCTTATGCCTTGTGTAGGTTGCATTTCATGAAAATCCTTTTAAAAGGGGTGTTCTTGCTCTATGTTCATAATGTTCATTATTAATATCTTGAGCAAGATGGATGTGGCACATTAAGGGGGAGTGCTAAATCATAGCCATGTATATCACATCCCTAAATGTGCCCAAATAAATTAAGTGCTAGTATTGTTTTTCAAAAATGAGCCTTTTAGCCCAAAGTCAAAAAATTCATGATTATTAGTAATTCTTTGAAAAATTAGTTGCAAAAGGTATACAAATACTTTTCAAAGATTTACCGAAGGTTTTGGCTTTAGAAAAACCTATTTTAAGTGAAAATGAGTTTATGTCCAAAATCTTACATTATAGTATCTTGTTTTTGACCAAAACTAGATTTTTGTGTAAAATCTATTCTAAAAGGAATTTGAAAATCTTGACAAAAGAAAAATCCTAGAGTTGGTTATTCTAAATATTTTTGGTATTCAAAGGATTTTCAAAAGACCAACCTAGAAAAAGATATTTGATTTTCAAACTCGTCCAAAATACTACTATGACCTAAGTGGTCACTATCTAGCACTTAAGTGAGTTTTTCCATATGAACCAAAATTCTTCATATGAATATGTTCATAATGGTATTTATGACTCATACATGCAATTGGATGCTTTAAAATTCTTCATTTGCTCTTTTTGCATGTTTTGATTGAAAGTTCTTGGAAATATGTTTCATTTCTGAAAACCAAAAGCTAAATTTATAAAAACTATTTTAAATTTTATTATTATGGGCTATATAAGTTGGAAATACTCCAAAGATGTTTATTTGATTGATTGTGCAAAGATTTGGAGTAAAATACAACAAATCTCTCTTTTCCTCTCCTCTCCACTTTGGCGTGTGTGGGATTTGGTGTCCCCGTCCGACCAGGCCTCATCGGCGATCAGGAAATCCCACCGTCCGACGGCGTTGGCTTGGCCAGTCGGGCGGTTTTGCGTGAAGGGCATAAAACCCTTCCTTCTCTCTCTCTCCTTTCTCCCCAAACCAAAGTTCTTCTTCTTCTCTCCTCTCTCAAGCCGACAACTCCTCCCTTCGGATCTCCTCCTCCCGCCGTCCATTTGGGGATTCAAGGTATCTACTTGCTCTCCTCATCTCCTCTTCCATTCCTCCAATTACTTTGTGGATTGATGGGCTATCTCTCCCACATTTTGGAACCCTAGGTGAGGAAGAACTTGCAAACTTTCGGATTTTTGGCTCTCCTTCTCTTCAAGGAGGCATCCTGTGTTACTCCTCTTCATTAGAGCCAAGAAGCATCCTCGATCTACTTGCATTACTCTCATTTTGTGATTTGCCCCAAATTCTAGGGTTTGTCAAAATCCTATCTTGTTCACTAGATTTTGTGGCAAAGCTTTGTCCTAAGTAGTTTTGAATAGACAAATGAATGCACTTGATGCCATTGCTTGAATGATGAAAACTTGTGAAAATCACAAAGTTCATCTCACTGGTTACAGTAACCGTGATCCGACCAGTGCCACATGGCGATCGGACCGCCTCGATCTTGATCGATCGGCGCCACAATGGCGGTCGGACCGCCTCTGTGGCGATCCGGCCGCCGTGGACAACGATCGGACCGCTGTGTCGAAAAGCATGATGGCACCATTGTATATTCATAAGTTTATTATCTATTATTCCTTGTTTGATCCTTTGATTATCTTCCGGGAGCTATGCCAACAAGCGCGTGGCGATCGTTGGTGGACCCCTCCTTCTCCTTCTCCTTCTTCATCCAGAGGAAAGCTCCGATTGAGGGCGACATTGAGGACGCTTCTATGGAAGAAGTGGAGGAATCAAGTTCGGATAACAACGGCGTGACAATTACTTTGATGAGAACGCTGGAAATGATGTTGAGGAGGATGAAGATGATAATGAGGACGCTCGGATGAGTCTCAATTCTTTGGTCTTGATGTCTCAAGGTTAAGAAGTGAAGAATATACAATATTGAGACATGTTGATCGATGTCGGTTCTCGAAATGCAACAATGGGTATGTTCCACACCAAGTTTCACAAAGATGTAATCAAGCTCATCTATCACGAAGAAAAAATTTGCTAATCATAGATTTGTCAAATGGAACTACACACACGAATCCAACCTACAATGGACTTCTGGACTTTTCAAATATGTAGGTTTGGATACCTTGGTTTCTCTGAGCTGCGACTTTCATTCAAAAGTCATCGACAGTTTTTATGCAGCATTTTCGTGTCTCGGATTACGACAAGCTAGTTTGGATGATCTGGCATAGAAAATTAAAGGCTACAAGCAGGTTCATGGATGCCTTAGGTTTGAAGGAGTCAAGGGGTGTAAGGATCCATTTGCAGAACCCTAAACCTTGCTCAAATAGATGAGTTCTATGATCGAATAATCCTCATTCTTGCGGTAAGGTGAGGACTCCTTCCCCTCCCTAGTATTATTAACAGGATCATGAGATCATCATTCTTCCCTAGGAGTGGGAACAATGATGAAATCCATGGGAGGGCATGGAATGCGATTCAGTACATAATGGAGGGCACTCGCTTCGATGTCATAGATCTTATTTTCAGAGAGATTGACACCTCCAAGGGAGACAAGACTAAGAGTATTTATTATGCTCCCTACATAATGAGGCTTATCAAGAGCATAATTGAATTCAATGCTCCCTGTGACATAGAGCATAAAGAATACAGACCCAGGGACGCTCCTCCTCCTCCTGCTCCAGCTGCTCCTCCTGCTCCTCCTGCTCCAGTGGCTCCTCCTCCACCTCCTCAGTATCAGGGACAGGGCTCCTCCTCTCAGGATCCCCAGGCTCAAGACCCTGTCCTAGCAGCGATGCTTAATCTTCAGCTGAGTGTGGATCAGATTCGCTCATCTCAGGAGGCTTTTCAGCATCTGCATTTTCTCGATTGGATGAGTTTGAGGTGCTACCACATCCAGTTTGATGCCTTGCCTGCTCGGATAGCGGTCTGCGGCGATTTCATCGCCTTCCAAAGCAGCGAGCGCCTCTTTATTATCAACGATCCGGCGTGGACCTCACCTTCCCTCTTTCTTTTGGCGAGAGACCAGCCTTCATCCTCTCAGGATCCTCCTGCTGAGCAGTAGCCATTTGTTCTATTTAGGTCATTAGACCTTGTATGCACAAAAATTGTAATATCTTTTATGACTACTTGGTTGTATGACTCTCATTTTGGCTACGCTATCTTTTGCTACTCTGTGTGAGAACGTGTTTTTTTGTTATGTCATGATTTATGGTTGCATGAGATGTGATTTATGGCTGCCGCCTAGTGCACCCCACCCCCACACCAGCCACCCCACGACACCGTCGACCCACAGCCGCGACGACTGCCTCGCACCGCCCTCGGCCCTACATGACCACGCCGGTCCTTGGCTTTGCATGGCCGTCACAGCATCACGTCGGCCCGTCTGACTTGTAACCACCACCGTCGGAGCGCCGCCCGCCAGCACGCAAAGGCTTTTGTATGATCGAGAAGGCCGGCAGGAGGGGTGAATAGGCGATTATAAAATCTTTTGGCTAAAACCAAGTTTATAATGCGAAAGAGTAAGTCAAATTGTTTTGCACAATTAAAGCCTAAAACAACTATTCTCACTATGTGCACCAACAACCTAAGTATATATCAATGATAGCAAACATACGAAATCCAACTATAGATACAACACATGCAACTAGAGACCTCTCTCCTTGCTCATAAGGCGCAACACATGCACAATTTAGAGGAGAAGTTCACACTAGCTCAATAGAATGAAATACAGTGCCAAGAGTTATCTCACAACCGGCCAAAGGGGTATTTATAGCCCTACCACAAAATTAGCCGTTGGAACAAACTTCCTAAAAACCAGGATTTGCGGTAGTACCACCGTTGAAACTCGGTACTACCGATTTTTCACTCTACGGTTGAAATAGTAGCATTTAATGCTCTGAACTAGCCGTTACTCATATAGTTGTGGTACTACCACCAACTATAAATTGGTACCGCTCGGCCAGAACGGAACTACCGCTTTCCAGAGCTCAAGAAATCTCAAAAATCACCTTCTCTAGAAAAATATATACCGCTATGTAAACATCAGTACTACCACGTCGGTAGTACCACTGAGATCATGCGGTCATACCGTTCTGAAGGGAGATCAAAACTCCCAAAAACACACTCTTTGAAATTTATGTATCGCCATATATATTTCGGTACTACCGCAGTTCAAGTGTGGTCGTACCGATTTTCAAAGAGGATCAAAACACTTGAAAACACAATATCTGGATTTTACATACCGTCCTGTAAATATCGGTACTACCGACCTGCGGTAGTATCGCCTATCACTTGCGGTCATACTGATTTTGGGATTTCAAGAAAACCTCCAAGAAAACTTCCTCTCTGAAAATTCATACCGCCATGTAAACTTCGGTATTACCGACCTTCAGTAATACCGTGCAATACTTGCGGTCATACCGAAAATGCTAAACATATTTTTAGAAGCTCAAATCAAAGCAATGCATGAACCCTAACAATTTACAAAACACATTTGCAAACTTAGATCATGCCACAAGGAGTAGATACATGGAGTTCAACCATTTATAAAACACATTTGCAAAGTGTAGTCACATGCTACAAGGATTAGACGCATAAGCCTCAACTATTTGCAAGACATATTCGCAAATAATAACATTATGCCACTGTGAGCTAGAGCAAGCGAGATTGAGCTATCAACACATGATGAGATTCAAGCTACTAGACAAGACTCCTCTTAATAGTATGACAACCTATAATAGCAATCCGGTCTCCAACCAAACACCAAAATCGGTAAAAGATTAGGAGCACATCCTTAGCTCTAGCTAGTCATAAATTTGCCTTAAGCATCCTCTTGAAGCTTGATAACGCATATCTTCACTTCAAGTCTGGGTCATTGTCTTGATATGCATTAACTCATGATGCATCATTCACCTGACTTCCGTCAACACATGATGGTTTTCTTTACTCCAAGTTCTTGACTTGGATATGCATCAACCCATGATGCATTCTCTTCTTAAACCTTGACTCGATGACAATCAACTCATGATGTCATCCAAAGTCTCCATCATCATGGGGCTCAGCCTATTTCACCAACTCATGTAAGATGTTAGTCCACATTACGATTGTCATTAATTACCAAAACATACTATTAACTCATAATAGTGGGTCAAGATACTTCAATCTTTCCCTTCCCTCTTTGGTAATTGATGACAACCACCTCAATTTGCAAGTAATTGGATATAAAGACATATGAGTGTATATGAACTACACAAGTTTTATATACTCAAGGGATATATTTCAAAGTAGAGATCTCAAATATGTGTGGATAAAGAAATATAGATCAATACTAATGAAGCCACAAAACATAGAGTGAACTCCCCTTAAATATGTGCATACATGAATATATAATAAAGACATGCACATATTCAAATTAGACTTTTAGTGGAGTTCATCATATATTTTGGATCGAGGAATGCAACAAGATATAACATTTGATATCAAATGCATACCTCTATGATTTTCACCTTTTCATCTAAATAAGACTACACAATATGTATATCAATAAAAGTACTAGTCTCATATATAGATTTGTTATTAATCACCAAAATACACAATTAACTCATAATGTCAGGTCTAGATTCTTCAGCTCCGTGCCGCCACGCCGTCGACCCCGCTCGCCTATGCGTGGGAGGCACCGCCGCTTGGATGCACAGGGGCAAGGAACCCTAGCATCCCCCTGCCCCCCTTATGACCCGGCCAAACAGGCTGCATGGGCCCAAGTGGGCCGTGAGGGAGCGGCCCAAACCAAACAAGAATTGTGAAAGAAAAAAATTGGGAGGGAAAAGAAAATCTTGATTTTTGCTAGAAGGCCCCTGTTTTTTCTAACAATTGTGGCAAAAAATTCTCAGAATTGAAATTTAGCGGTTTAACCCTTGAAAATAGCAGAATTCACAAAAATTCATATTCTGGTATAAAAGGGCCTCGAAAAATTGAATTTTAAATTGGTTTTAGCATTTGAAGCATGTTTAACTTTGATATTATTATTTCAATACAATTTGTGTATTGTATTTACTGTTTTGATTATCTATGATTGTTTATATTGCTTTTAATCACTAAAAATAGCAGTAAATCTTGATAAAATGAATAGAAAAATATGGGGTTACGAACCGGGAGTTCGAAGAATATTATAAGAATTTTGTAACTATTTTATGCAAATTACCAACAATAATCTTATAAAATTTTTGCATAAATTTGTAGATGACTGACATCACGAACCAGGAGTTTGAAGGGTTGATCCAGCATGGCCAGAATTTGTGCAAAATTTGTACCGGTCTTCAACTATGTGGTTAGATAATCACGGATGAGCAAAAGATTGAGAAGGCTCTCTCTATCTTTCACCCGAATGCGGTGCAATCGACACAACTATCGTCAAGATGGCTATAAGGAGTATACCGAATTGATTGACATCATGCAAGTTGTGAAAGCTCAAGATGATGTTTTAGGGAAGAATTATGTGTCACAGCCGCCTAGTAGCAATTTTGGCCATGAAGCCAATACTAGCAGCTACAAGATGAAGAAGCCTCTCACGAAGAAGAGTGGCAAGAAGGGTAAGGTCGTGGGTCGCGGCACGTTATTGATGCTTTTTCGTCTAAGAAGAAGGGCAAAGGATAGCATGAGACACACCTCACCATTGCAGGCATAGAGGACCCACACTCATTAGTTGCACTCATGGATGTGGACAGCCCAATAGCAGCCCTCATCACCCCTTCTTTGGACATCGCAGCGGCCAAAGCTGCAGTTACCCAAGAGGAGAAGATCGCCATGGAGCAGATCCAGGCAGAAGATTGTATATACTTCGTTGATTCGATCTAGTGCATGCATTGCACTTAGATCTTTTTACAGTCACTTGCATTTTGTGATTGTGATGGAACTTTGAATAATGGTTTTAAGCTCTAGGAGAGCAAAACATTAAAATTCTTTTGATGAGCTCGGCAAGGCTTATTTTCCCCATATTTATAATAGCAAGTTATGTTCTGGTATTTGAAGTATTAGAACACATGTGGCGCCATATGGAGAAGAGTGCTCAACAGATAGCGGCACAACGAATACCATTTTGAGTAGTCTTACGACAATCGTGGGCATCGATACTTGTATAATAGGCTTAGGAAGGGCCACGATTATACTCTCGATGGGCACAACTTTGTTAATTAAAGAAGCCTTGTTGTACCCAGAATCGACTAGAACTCTCAAGGATATTCGTACTAACGGTTTCAACGTAGAGACTGAACAAGAGTATGGTAATGAATACCTACTCATTACAAAGCGTGAAAAAGTAAAAAAATGGTATTAGAACGACTTCTTTCATATGAAACTAGGCTATACTACACTAATATTAAGACACCTGCAGCCCATACTGTCCTAAAAATTGTATTTAGAAGCTCTGAACTTTTCTATCTCTAGCACGATAGACTATACCACCAAGGTCTTAGGATGATGAGAAATATAATTAATAATTCACTGGGACATAATATCGATGTAAAGAATTTTTCGAATTATGAAGATTTTATGTGCCCCGCATGTGCCACTAGGAAATTAATTCCTAGACCTTCTGCTCTGAAAGTGAAGGACGAAGTCTCTGCATTCCCAGGACGTATTCAGGAAAACTTTTGCGGTTCTATACAACCCCTGTAAGGGCCATTTAGGTATTTTATGGTGCTTATCGATGTTTCCTCGAAATGATCGCACGTATGTTTATTATCTACGAGAAAACACGCTTTTGCAAATCTAATCTCACAAATAATTAAAATTAAGAATAATTTCCCGATCATCATGTGAAGTCCATCAGAATGGGCAACGCCGAATAATTTATTTCGAAGGCATTTGATGATTATTGCATGGAAATGGGAATTAAAGTTGAGCATTCTGTACCGCATGTCCACACCCAATATGGACTAGCAGATTTTGCATCATTGTAATTTATCAAGTACATATTGGGGACACACAGTCCTGCACACAACTCTCATCAATTTTAGACCATCGACAAATAACATCCATTCAACTATGCAACTAGCGTAAGGGTCAGTACCAAAAATTTCTCATCTTCGCATATTTGGTTGTAAGGTTTATGTACCTATACCTCCATCGTAGCGAATTGCAATGGGCCCTCTTCGAAAGTCTGGATATACTTTGGTTATAAAACAACATCCATAATCAGGTATTTGGACCCCAAGACTGGAGATTTGCATGCAGCCCGCTTCGCTGATAGCATATTTGATGAGGATTATTTCACGTCATTAGGGGGAGAAATCAACTACTTGATGAAAAATATCAGAAAATAACATGGCAAGCCACGGAATTCATGCATAAGACCCGCGCACTAGTGAAGCAAATAGAGAAGTACAAAAGATAATTGAAGTACAGAAGATAATTAAAGTCCATAAGACAATTGAAGTCTAGAAGATAATTGAAGCCCAGAAGATAATTGATTTGAAGAGCGTGGCCAAGTTGCATGTACCTGCATGCAATGCACCGGAGAGGGTTGAAATACCGATAAAGGTATCCTTAGTCCGTCCTAAGGCCTCAGAAATGACGAGAACTCCGGCCCCTCGGATCCGAAGTAACCGGGGACACCTAGTGAAAAAAGATAAGAAAGACTTGACACAACAGATCACCGAAGTTCCCCAGAATTAGAAGGGGAGTCAGTTGAGACCTAGCACCAGTATGGAACCTTCAAAAAACGCATACCAGATTTAAACATTCTCAGGAAGGGAGACATCAGTAGGGATGTGTGCGCACAGATTGGAGTTGAAAAACTAAACGGACTTGCCCCGCAATTGGAAGCAGTGGTGAACAATTATAAGCATTAGAAGAATTAACCCATGAAGAAATAGCTATAAACCATGTGACCATGGGAGGATATATGAATAAGACAATAGCCAATGTCGATATATATTTTACAATTTTTTAACCACAATCATCGATCTTAATCTAGAGCCTGCATCGCTCGTTGAATGTAAGAAAAGATCAGATTAGGAAGATTGGAAGAAGGCAATAGAAAGTGAATTATTATCTCTGAATAAAAGAGAGGTGTTTGGGCATGTAAGTCGAATGCCTCACCATGTGCACCCCGTAGGGCATAAGTGGGTATATGTTCGAAAGAGAAATGAAAACAATGAAGTAAAGCGAGACTTGTTGCACAAGGTTTCACTCAACGTCCAGGAGTTGATTATGAATAAACCTATTCCCCGGTCATGGGCCGAACTACCCTTTATATATTTAATCTCAATGGCAGCTAAACTTGAATTTAGAAATGGAATCAATGGATGTGGTAGCTGCATACCTTTATGGAAATTTGGATTTGTACATTTATATGAAGGTGCCTGAATGTATCCCTGTCCCGAATCAAGACAGAGCGAATATAAATATATACAATATGAAATTCAGAAAATCATTGTACGGACTGAAACATTCATGCATGATGTGGTATAATCGTTTGAAACGACTTTCTATGCAAGAAATGCTACACGAACAATGAGAATTGTAGTAGCAAAAATGAGCTATACAGTAAAAGAGGGAGGACCCCGGACAAGTCCAAGAGGGCTCCGGGGATTCTCAAGAGAGTGGACTAGCCAGTGACAAGAACGAGATTGTTATTGCTAAGGAATTCGCGCTTGCTTTTTTTTTCTCCACCCCCCACAAGGGGGGTGACCCCCTATTTATAGCCCCCTGTGAGGGTTTTATACATTACCCTTCTGACCCTACAATGGTACTGTATTCGTAGGGATTGCAAGGACATTTCCCGCCCCTACGCCTAGGCCTTGGTCCATAGTAGGCGCTCCTGGACTCGGTTCACCCTGACAGAGCCTCCGGTCCAGGAGCGGTAGCAGAGGCTTCGGGTTCGCCCTGAGGGTCTCTCTGCTCCGGGACTCGCTGGGTTTCGGGGACCTCCGGGCATGCCTCGGCCTCGCCCCTGGGGTGGCTCGGAGGTCTTGCTGCTCCGGGCCTCGAGGGCTCAGGGTGCCAGTCCCGCCGGGTGGCCCAAAGGTCTTCTTGCTCCGGCCCTCGGGCTTCGGGTCCTCCGGTGCTTTGGCCCCGGGGTGGCTCGAGGTCTTCTTGCTCCGGGCCTCGCGGGGCTTCGAGAGTCCTCCGTGGTGCTTCGGCCCCGCCCCGGGGGAGGCCCGGAGGTCTTGCTGCTCCGGGCCTCGCCGGGGCCTCGGGGCCCTCCGGGGTGCTTCGCCTGGGCGTTGTGGCCGGTGGGGCCACCCCTACGACAAGAATAATCCATGTGTATTTATACGACGATCTCAGGGTGGATTTTGTATAATCTCAGTGTATGAAGATTATCTGAATATCATAAGAACCCTGGAAGGTATTAAGAAAGCAAGCTCTTACCTGGAGTTGGAGTTCGAAATGAAAGATTTGGGTAAAACCAAATATTGCATAGGCTTGTAGCTTAGCCTGCCCCTGTAGGGATATTAGTGCATTAGTCAACCTACACTCAGAAGGTGTTAGAAAGATTCGGCTTTGAAAAGTCATACCCTTCGAAAGTGCCAATGGTCGGGAGATCCTTGCAGGAAGACAAGGACTAGTACAAACCTAGAGAAGAGGGGGAGAAAGTTCTAGGACCGAATTTCCATACTTAAGTACAATAGAAGCACTCATGTATTTAGCAAATTGTACTAGATCGGACATTGCGTTTGTCGTGAACCTATTAGCAAGGTATAATGCATAACATACCAAAAGCTTTGACAGAGAATGAAGGACACCTTCCGACACCTCAAAGGAAGTAAAGACCTTGGTCTGTTCTACAGAAAGAATCAATACTGTCTACGAATGACTATGCAGATGCTGGGTACTTATTGAACCCGCATACAACTAAGTCGCAAACAGGTTATGTATTACTATGTGGTGGAACTGCAATTCCATGAAAATTGTCTAAGCAAAGTCTTGTATCGACTTCGATGAACCACTCGGTAATCATAGCACTATACGAGGCCTCACAGGAATATGCTTTACTTCGACATATGATTCACCACATCCATCAGTCACGTGGATTGAATACCGCATAAACCCCGCTATTATTTATGCATATATTGCAGTTTGTGTTGTACAAGTGCAGATGGGTTATGTGAGGAGTCCTACCACAAAGCATATCAACCCTAAGTTCTTCTATACTCATGAATTGCAAAAGATGCATGAAATTAAAGTAATGCATACTAAATCATATGAAAATCTCGCATATTATTCACTAAGTTACTTCCAGTATCTAGTTTTGAAAGGTGCATGCATGGAATTGGAATGATGAGACTTAGAGAAGTGCAAAATTAATGGAGAGAATCTTCACGAACTCGTTATTGAAACTTGATCATAAAGATTGAGTACCTAAATAATGAATCCTTGAGATTAAATGATTTTAGGTGGATTGTACTCTTTTTTCCTTTGACAAGTTTTCATGAAGTTTCTCTGCTAAGATTTTTTAACAAGGTAATTGATGCAACGCAGCAGAACGTGTGATGTACTCTTTCTCTAATTTTTTTCTACTATATTTTTATGAAGTTTTGACGATGCATGAACATATGAGGATGGGTGCACAAGAGGAAGTGTTAGGAAACCACGACTTGGCCCAACAGTTGGCCCATTTCTGGACGGACCATCCAAAATCCTAGCAAGGTCTCTAGCCTATAAATAGGGAATACTATTTATTGTAAAAATCTGATCACTTGAAGATCAATAAAGAAAAATAAGAAGTTCTCTGTAACTCTGTGTTCACTCTACTATTCTGTTCTTATGTTCTTCTATTATTTAATATCGTAACTACTATAATTCAGAGTTTGCGAGGGGACGATCGTCACACCCACGCTGGAGTCTTTTGCCGCTGAAAACTACCTCCTTCTCGCAACTGTCTTCCCATCTCTCCCTCAATCTAGCGAAGCAGCAATATAAGAAACCACCCTATGCCAGTCATTGAAATCTTCCAGAACAGTTCAAATCCTTGCTCCCTCACATCCAATTCCCAGCTCCCGACCTTGATTCCATACCGTACTATGGATTCGGGCCACCGCGACCCGAATCCCAGCACCGACAGTTGATTTCGCAGTAGGCGACCACCCCAGCAGTGGGAGCATCAACAGTGTTGGAAATAATCATGGCACGAATTAGTTTTGAGCCTTGCATGTAGGATAGAAGTCTTTAATCACATCATTTGTTGGACGTGTTGCATATAGCCAGAACGTGTTAAGTTCATGTTCGGTAGTAAGTGCATGTGTGTCATGTGCAAGTCTAGCATGGAGTGAGTCTTCAGGCTGTTAGCTAGCTTTTAGGATTTGCATGCGAGTTAGTGGATCGTGTCATGCATGAGTTGGTGGCTCTGCGGGTGGATCGTGCGTCGTCGCGCATGAGATCCGGCGCAGCTTAGCTCCCTGTTTGCATGTAAGCAAGGTTATTTAGCCATGTACTTGGCTGTTTCCACTGTGCTAATAAAGAAATCAAAAGGCGTGCGTCGCCGTAAGTGTGTCAACATTGAGTTTGATTCTGAATTAGTCCAGAGTGTGCTCGCGGTTGGTGTTGCGTAAGTTTGATCCTTGGTTGTTTCTAACATTTGGTATCAGAGCCAGCCTGTGAAGAAGAAGAAGATGGCGTCGCCGCAGAAACTTGGTGCCAGCGATAGCGGCTTGAAGTCACCATCACCTGTCGCGACGGACCGCGTCGTCGTCAACTCCGGCGTAATGGAGCTTCCGATGCTAACAAAGACGAACTACCACGAGTGGGCGCTCGTGATGCAAGTCAACCTGGAGGGCATGGAACTCTGGGATGCTGTGGAGGCGGGCAAGGCCGAGCGCGCCAAGGATCGGCGGGCGTTGGCAGTCATCTTGCGCGCGGTGCCACCGGAGCTGAAGGCCGGCCTCGCCGTGAAGAAGACCGCAAAGGAGGCTTGGGAGGCGATCAAGTCGAGGCGGATAGGGGACTCGCGTGTGCAAGAGGCCAAGGCACAGCACCTCCTCAAGCAGTTCGAGAACACGACGTTCAAGGACGGTGAGGCGATCGACGACTTCGCCGTGCGGATCGGCTCCCTCGCCACAGAGCTGCGCGAGCTTGGGGAGAAGATGGAGGAGGAGCGCGTTGTGAAGAAAATGCTACGGGTTGTGCCGGCAAGGTACAATCAGATCGCGTGCTCTATCGAGATGTTCGCAGATTTGAAGACGATGTCGTTCGAGGAGCTCGTCGGGAGGCTACGCGTGGCGGAGGAGCGTTGGGGTGGCATTGAGGAGGCTGCGGACGGCATCCAGCGCCTACTGCTCACGGAGGAGCAGTGGGAGGCGCGTCGACGTCAGCGAGGCAAGGGTCGGCGCGGTGGCAGCAACAATGGCGGTGACCGTAGTGGTGGCCGCGACGACGATGACGATGACGGAAGCAGCAGCGTCTACACCGAGAATGGCGAGCGCAAGTCGAAGGGCAAGAAAGGCAAGTGCTACAACTGCGGACTTCGTGGGCACTTTGCTAGCGAGTGCCGCAAACCGAAGAAGGAAGAGGCGCTCCTCGCGACGGTAGATGACGAGCTGACTCTCCTATGAAGCGACGTTGCAAGTCATGATTAGGGGAGGCAATGTTGGAAATAATCATGGCTTGAATTAGTTTTGAGCCTTGCATGTAGGATAGAAGTCTTTAATCACGTCATTTGTTGGACGTGTTGCATATAGCCAGAACGTGTTAAGTTCATGTTCGGTAGTAAGTGCATGTGTGTCATGTACAAGTCTAGCATGGAGTGAGTCTTCAGACTGTTAGCTAGCTTTTAGGATTTGCATGCAGGTTAGTGTACTGTGTCATGCATGAGTTGGTGGCTCTGCAGGGGTGGATCGTGCGTACGTGCGCATGAGATCCGGGCAGCAGTTAGCTCCCTGTTTGCATGTAAGCAAGGTTATTTAGCCATGTACTTGGCTGTTTCCACTGTGCTAATAAAGAAATCAAAAGGCGTGCGTCGCCGTAAGAGCTCTCATGTGTGTGTCAACATTGAGTTTGATTCTGAATTAGTCCAGAGTGTGCTCGCGGTTGGTATTGCGTAAGTTTGATCCTTGGTTGTTTCTAACAAACAGTGATGAGGCCAAGATCAATATGTACTCACAATGTCGACCGATCGGCGATGAAGCCTCCAAATTCAAGCGTCGAGCGACGACGATGGCGAACCTGGATTCCCGGTGGCCGCTAAGGTGTGTTAGACCTACCATCCCATCTTGATGGCGGCGCCTTGGATCCGGTTTTTCATGTGGGGTGACTAAATCGTGCTACACCAAGCACGACATCGTCAAGTTCCTCGTGAGCATCGGGGCGGAATTCAGTGCCTGCCAGAACGCGCTCCTCGTGAGCATCAGGGCGGAGTTCGGCACCTGCCAGAACGAGCTCACCTCCTCCGACAAGACCATCTACAAGCTGCTCATACCCGTCGACAAGCCCGGCCTGCTCTCCTAGGCCATCTCGCTACTCACCGAGTTCAGCTCTGAGGTGAGAGTGGGGTTTCGTCTTGCCGTTGCAATGTCTATGCCATTTGTTGGTGTGACTGACTGGCACTCTGCAATTGTGGTGAAAAGGTTCGGGTGTCGGCGGAGGATTTGTAGAAAGAGAGGGGTGTTGTGATGGAGTACAGGGACAGACGCCATACCGCAGGACAGATGTGGGACTCCCACTGGGCATTGTTGTTTAAGGGTTCTAAGGTGGTATCTGTCCTCATATAAGCGGAAAATGCTATGATAAGATCACCTGTTCCTTCGATATCCTGAGTTGCACAATAGGGTTATGTTGTGTGTAATTTTAGTTTTAAGTATAAACCCCTCTCATGGAGGGTATTCTCTGTGGGGTGGTGGTTTTCCTGTTTAACTTTGGGTTTTACTTCTGACTTTGGGTGTTGTTGCGTTTAGAGCTGCAAGTATCTAGATAGTATTGCTTGTTAATGTCCTTTGTCTCAGTATGCAGAATGCCTACCAATAGGTACTGAGGTGGTGATACAAACTGTTACACATGAGACTGTTAAGCAGTTTTATCACAAGTGGTACCACCTAATTAAGCAATATGGTTGTCTTAGCTGTGGGAGACTTCCCAGATACGCAGGTTTGGCTTTGCTTTAACTTAGCAGTTAGCATACTTGAATTCACCATGTATCTGTATATTTGCCATCTTTTGTGTGTCATGACTTACTGCGGGTTGTTGTTGAGTTGATAAAGGAACATTTTGGCTAGAAAGCCCCAGCCCATGCCCTCCACCGGTTATACCAGAATTTTCAGTTCCATCGCATATTGAACCTCGATTTTTTGTGCTTTGTGGAATCTGAAGCTGCAAGGGTTGATACTTTATAATATTTGGATATATTTTGTGAGTAAATGTGAATGTTTTTAATAAGACATTGTAATTTGCTTTGTTACACACACACACACACACACGAACACAGTTAGCAGTTGTTGTTAGCTGCAAGATGCCTACTGGTGGAATCAAGACGACGAAGGATTACATTACAAACCTGATGCCTTTATTTGTTGGGCCACAATTGCAATTTTTTTTGCTATTGATTCTTTTTTTCATACGTATGCTTTTAGTGGGCAACTCTAGATCAGATGTAGAATTAGGAGTGTGTCTAAATAACTTAGTATGCACTATACACTAAAAGTTGCGCTCTTCACATGATGTGTCTTAGACCAGATCAGAAGGTATGATTATTTTTATTGATGAGAACTTTTACAAATGTGGTGGAAATAATGATCTGAATTATTTTGATTTTCATAACAAATATTAACACCAATTTGTGAATTAACTTCTATATAATTATTTAAGTAGCATACCACGATTCACTGGAAGTTCATTCTTGAAGCATTGTCTGTAATTATGTATATACTGTGAAGGCTTGATAAACAATTAAACAAACAAATGAACTTAACAGACTTATCAGACAAATATTATTTCTGTAAAATTTAGAGTTTCGTTGCAACGCACGAATACTATACTAATGATTCTATATTTACATACAAGATAATCGTCTAAATTAAACTCGACAACTGTTACTCAACAAAAACCACCTCGTGCTGGCGAGAAAGACATCCAATTCCGATGCAAAACGATCAAAAGCCGGACGGAGCCCGCGGTGAAAAACGGACGGAGTGGGCCGACCGCCGACACGGATCGGCACATGCTCGCGGTCGCGGCGGAAAAAGGCGCTCAAACGGAGCAGACATGACATCCCACCTCATGGCGCGTGGGGACGGTGCGTTCGGGACCCACATGCCATTTGTTGCGCTGGACGTTGCACACAACCTGACTGTGCGTTCGTCCTCTCCATTCTTAAATGCCGTATCCAGTTTTCCCGCCCACCGCGCCACCATTTTGGCCCGCACTCACGCCGGAAAACCCTTCCTACTTCTCATTTTTCACCCGAGTCCCTGACCTGCTCTACAAATCTGCAAGACTACAATGTATACATCTCTGTCCAAACAAGAGATAGTACACATTTATATATTCTGTAACAAAATAACATGAGCGCTGCATTTGATTTAGAATCTGATGCTATGTAATTTTGTTGAGTTGATATGGTCGGTAGTAAAGGCCGTATTTTTTAGAATAAGATTTATGGGAAAGACTTTATTATTAGAAAACAAGTAACAAGTTTCAAAAGTTCATATTAAATGTTAAGTCCATGTGTCACGGTCAATGTATGACAGTCCTAAGACATAATGCAATCGAAATGGTAAAACAAAACCAATTTATATAAAATAATACGAGTGAAAATATGTTAGCGAAACCTGACATAAATCATGTTAATTTCAAGATCTTAACCGGTCTTGTTAGACCTAATTTATTTACAATAAATATATAAGATCATGTGCTCGTATTAGATGCAAGTTAGCACAACAGAATTGTTTTTTCTTTATGAATTGCAAATCAACCAAGAAAATATTTTTGATATACGAGCTGAACATTATAATGGATTGTGGATACTAAAGTGTGATACGTAAGATCTTAAAATCAAGGCATATCTATTTTGTTTGAATAAGTTATCTCACCCACTGTACAGCCTAAAAGAAGCACAATGTCCCTTTGTTCCACCAAAAATCAAGCAAAGCAAACCACCAAATCAACCCTGTGAGTGCTTCGAATGTAAAACCAATTTTGTTTTAAAGACTTTACAGTAAGAATTCGTCCCGGTATGGTGGGGTCATCATTTTGCGGGGAAAAAAACGAATTTCGAACAAGTCAGGCACCCTCGCTGCAAAAGTAGCTGGGGAAAATTTTCACTGACAAAAATCACCCCCAAATCTTACGAGGCACGGGAGTCCCCTTCCTCTCCAATTCAGATCTCCGCCTCTCCGGTCCAGTTTTGACGTCTCTACCCAACTCCAATGCCCTCCAAACCCTATTAGCCCTTAACCCCCTCCCCCTCGCTGCCATGCCAGATCTGAGCACCGTCTACCTCCCCCTCTTCCCCGAACAACCCGTCGATGTCGCCGGGAACCTCGTCGGCGATCACGCCGGAGATGCCGCCGCCGCCTCCGACGCGGCGGCGCCAGAATCCGCCTCCAGCGGGGACGGCGGCGGCGCTCCTGTTCTTCCCGTGGAATGCCGGTGGAGCGGCCGCGTGCGCACCTTCGACGTCGCGGGCGCGGGCATTATCGCCGCCTGCCCCGCCGCGCGCCGCGGCGGCGGGAAGAAGTCATCCTCCGCTCCGTCGCCTTCGTCCGCGCCGACGCTGGCGCCACCGTCGGGTCGGACGCTCGAGGAGCACGTGAAGGAATGGGCGGCGAGGAAGGCGGAATGTGTCCCCGCGCAGCACTGCGAGCTGCCCTTTCTCACCGGGGCGTCCAAGGCGGTAAGGGTTTTTGCTTCTAACGATTTGCTTCTTTACACCAATGACTGCTCCGGCCTTACTTATAAATGCCATTTGACCGAACTGAGCTGTCTCTGTGTGGGAGGGCTAGGGGAAATTGGGATACGAAAGTGATTTAGTTTTGTGCATGAGCAAACTTGGGTGTACATATCTTCACAACGTGTATATTCTGGCAAAATGCAGCTCAGACGCCTCAATTGGTAATGCATTGTTGCAGTTAAGATTAACAAGGGGAATTCTGCAGCAGTTTGGCAACAGATGTAAAAAAGTGAAGCTTTGAGTACAGAAATGTGTCGTGTGTGTCCTTGTAATAGGCATATTTGACTCCCTCTGTTTACAAATTCTTAAGACACGTTAGGTAGCATGCCACCAAACTTTTCTTTTATCTTTGAATAATAATATATTTCTAAATATTTAGATTGGTCGTATGAAAATAAAATTAGTATGTTCCTCATAAAAGATACTATCGTATTCTTACAGTTATCATTGGATGCTGTACTGTTTCCTACAGTAATCCAGTGTTTTTTTAAAGGTTTGTTTTCCATGCATCTTATGTCCCTCATTAGACTGCTTGATAATTTATATTTACATATTTACTTACTTGTTTCATGAGGAACATGCAGAGAAACCAGTCACATTTGATGCAAAATTGTGCTCAGCAACCCCACAGTAGGGTCTGGGATATATGTGAAGTTCTGAAGAACATTGTTTGAGCAATACATGGTTCTTCCATTAATGTGAGAAGTTGTTTATACAGTTTAAGTACCAAGGTTACTACCTGTGAATTGCTTGATGCTTATTTCTTAACATACAACTCATCATACTTCATACACGACTCTGCCTGCCTGTTAAAACTGCAGCTCATTAATGCTGTAGTGATAAGTTTTCATTAATTAGATCAACATCAGAACCAGGTTTGAATTTTGATTAAATTTCCATGTGATTAGTATGTAACACCATCTTCATTTGTGCTCAGGTTGAATGTCGTTTGTGTTCTAAGATTATCTATCCTGGAGAAGGAATACAATGTTCGGTTAGCCGTTGTCAAGAGATGTTCCATCTGACCTGTGCGGTGAAAGATAATGCGAACCTCACCGCTGAAAGCTTCAAGTGCCCTCAACATGTAAGTTCCAATGTTACGATATGGGGTATGTTTTAATATAATGATATGTGCTGTCGCTCATTAGGAAACACATAGTATTGTCCTAAACATATAAGTTATATAGCTCTAAACAAAACTTCAGTTGTGAAATTTTAGGCTTCTCTAGTTATCATACTCAAGTGTCCCTGCTCCCTATCCTATTCTAATATGCAGCCTTTTGTCCACATGGATACTTGTTGTACTCAATATACAAGTAGGCAATATCAAATGGTTTGAAGACAAGGGATGCAGTGTGCATTGTAAATAGAGCAATAGACACAATTACAGGTCATAAAAAGATGGAAATATATTTGAAACTGACTCTAATATCCTGTGATAGTTTTGGCTGTCAAGGTAAAGATGTATCACCAGCTCATGACCACTACATAGCATTACTGTTTGTAAAATGAATAAGTAAAGGAAATAAGGCAGAACAAATCTATTCTGTATGTACGGAGAAGGATGATGTTTTAAAAGGAAAGCCTTATTATGGTCTCCAAAACTTTCCAATGGTCCTATTTTGGTCCTTTTGATTAAAAAATCCTTAAATCTAATTAGTCTCCATGCCACTGACATAGTGACATGTAGTCCTGTATGGCCTGGGCCCACATGTCATGACGTGGAAGGTTATTTTTTCAACTAAGGTCAGATTTTAAGGGACCAAATATTACCTTTGGAAAGTTTAGGTCCTAAAATGAATCAGAACCCACAGTTAACTGGCCAAATATATTTTTCCCTAGTTAAAATTAGATCTTCGCCAAACTGTTATGCTAGAAAAGTTCCATTGTTATATGAAGTTAATTGTGTTGGAACGAGGTTTGTTCTCTATTCTAAAGGGCTAAAGGGCCAATATATAACATGTACAGAGTTGCCAAAATGCAAGGAACACCTTAGACTATATACATATCCAACACCCCTCAAACTTATGGTGGTAACAACACTGAGTTTGGAGAGGTAGAAGCTATGTTGAACTCTAGTTTGTGCCTTAGTGAAGAAATCTGCTAATTGAGGCTCCGAAAGATCAATAACTTGGTCTTGCACCTGTGATCACATGTACGAAGCATCCACTCCAGTGTGTTTGGTAAGCTCATGCTTCATGGGATCTTGAGCAATGTTGATCGCACCAGTACTATCTGATAAGAAGAGTCGGTGCAGAAGCAGAAACACTGAAATCCTCACGTAGCCACCGAAGCAAGGTGATCTCAGTTGTCAACGACGTCATGGCTCTCAACTCAACCTCAACGCTCGAACGGGAAACAACAGTCTACATCTTGGTCTTAGAGGCAATCAAGGAGGAACCAAGGAAAACACGATAGGCAGAAAGAGACCGGCGATTAGAATGATCGCTAGCCCAGGTCGCATCAGAGTACGCCTGAAGCTGCAAAGAACTGAATCGAGGAAAGAAAAGGTGACGAGTGATGGTCCTGCGAAGATATCACAGAACACGAAGAAGATGATTGTAGTGGAGCTGAGTGGGAGTAGAGGCAAACTGACTCAGGATGTGAACTGGGTGAGAGATGTTAGGGTAAGTGATCCCAAGATAGACGACTCCTGACAAGATGGCGGCAACGAGTGGGATCCTCAAGAGGCTCACCTTCAGGCTGAAGGTGAGACACCAAGCTCCATCGGAGTATCCACCACACGCTGATCAGTGAGACATGTGCGAGTAAGGATATCTTGAATGTACTTCTCTTGGGAGAGATAGTAGCCCTCAGACGTCGAAGTGATCTCAATCCCAAGGAAGTAACGAAGATGACCCAAATTAGACATCAAGAACTGCTCACTGAGACACTCTTTCACAAAGGCAATGTACCGAGAGTTATCTCCAGTGATGATCATATCGTCCACATAGAGAAGGAGCGTCCGACCCCGATGAGAGGTGTACAAAGAGGGCAGGGTCGTGATCATTGGCGGAGAAGCCGGCAACAGTGACAACAAAGGAGAAACGGTTAAACCAAGCGCAAGGGGCTTGTTTGAGCCCATAG
Organism: Hsuehochloa calcarea; assembly: GCA_036346395.1. NCBI lineage: Eukaryota > Viridiplantae > Streptophyta > Magnoliopsida > Poales > Poaceae > Hsuehochloa > Hsuehochloa calcarea. The sequence goes on along the minus strand of CM070610.1, from coordinate 50,495,630 downwards.
AGAGAGCGATGAAGGCGACAAACCATAACATCAGGGACAAAATACCCAGGGGGCGGCTGCATGTGGTCCTCACGCAATTCGCCATTGAGAAATGCATTCTTAACGTCTAGCTGAGAGATGAGCCATTGTCGAACAAAGGCCACAACGAGTGCGAACAGTGGTCATATGAGCAACATGAGCGAAGGTCTCATCGTATAGTTACGAGTTACGACCATGCTCCTGCTGAAAACCACGCGCTACAAGACGAGTTTTGTGGCCCTCAAGGGAGCCATCCGAGCGGGTCTTGATCTTGTACACCCATTTGCATGTGATGGGAGTGACGCGCAGGTAAGGACACAAGATCCTAAGTGCTAGTACGCTCTAAAGCAGCAATCTCTTTAGACATCGTGAGCTGCTACTCAGGGTGAGCAGCAGCCTCACGGTAGGTCGTGGGCTTAGAAAAAACAATGACTGCGAAGCTGTAGCGCTCAGGAGGCCTAACACTGCGACGACCACGAAGATCGTATTTGGGAGGAGGTGGAGCAGGACCTAGCAAAGACGGAGAAGAAGAACTGGGAACAGGGCCTAATAAAGACGAAGGCTCAACAGGGGAAGGAGTAGGCCGAGGACGGCGAGAGTAGTGCAGGAAAGGTTGGAATCTCAACAAAAGAGCGGGAAGAAAACTCCGACGGAGGAGGGACATGTGGAGCTCGATGAGCGGTAGGCGAAGAAGATGAAGGATGAAGCGAAACAGTAGTGGGAGGCTGAGATTCAAGAAAAATCAGAAAGGAGATCGACTCAACAAGAGAATCTGAGTTGACAGTGGGGGAACGAGGGTAGTAAGGTCGGGACTCGTCGAAAGTGACATCTCGAGAGATCCTCATCCGGCGAGCAACAGGGTCATAACAACAATAACCCTTATGCTCAAGATTGTAGCCAAGAAAAACACACTCAACCGGCTGAGCAGTCAGTTTGGTGCGCTTACGAGATGGAAGAAGGACGAAACAGACAATCGAAACTGCGAATGTGACTATACTCTGGGGCTCGACCATAGAGGTGCTCGACAGGAGTAGAACCCTGAAGAGCAGTGGAAGGCTGCATGTTGATGAGAAAAGCAGCAGTGGAAACAACCTTGTCCCAGAAGTGGGGGAACATAAGAGGCAAGTATGAGAGCGCAAGCGGTCTCAAGCAAGTGACGATGCTTACGCTCAGACACCGTTCTGAGCATGAGCACCAGGACAAGAATATTAGGGAAGAGTACCCTGCTCAGTGAGAAAGCGACTCAAGCACAACTGACACGAAACACACGAATGGCCGAATCAAACTGAGTGCGAACCATGGTGGTGAACATATGGTAAATAGAGTGAACCTGACTGCGGGACGACATGAAGTAGATCTAAGTATGATGAGAAAAATCATCAATAAAGATCACATAGTATTGATGACCCCCTTTCGAAACGAAAGGAGTTGGACCCCAAACATCTGAGTGAACAAGATCAAAATGACAGTAGAAATAGAATCACTAGAGGATAGGGAGGCTGCGAGGATTGAAAACCGAATCGCCGGAATCCGGCGTGGCAGAATTCAGAATCATTCTTCGGTTTTCTGAGAAAACTTCGGTCGAATTTCGTTTAAATTTGCTTAAAATCAACCAAAATTCAAAATTCAAAATTTGAATTTGTAAACTCGAAAACCCACGGATTTCAAATCCGTATGCCGAGAAATTCTATCGCGATGAATCGATTCACGCACGATTTTATCCATGGTCGCTGCTGCCAAGCTTGCAACCCAAACAATGTAAAGAAGTGTCCCAAAAACAGACCCAAGAACACCGCGATCTACTAGTGACGATAAACGAGTTCCGTAGAGATGATCCAGACGATGATGCCACTGAGCGAAGGAGGTAGTGGAGGACGCGGCAAGACCAAAAGTAGTGGTAGTGGCTGACTGGCTGGTGGAGACAGCGGAAGGAAGATGAAGCCAACCGAGCTCCCAAAGACATTGTGAATCATGGCGTCAAAGGTCAGTACCAAGCAGAGTCTCAGTGCGGCGGTCCTGAACACAACAAGAGTCAGACTCAAGAACAACACGACAGTCGTGATCAGTGATCTGACCAGCCGACATAAGATGCACAGTAAGCTGAGAAACATGAGAGATTACAGGAACATGAAAAGAAGTGGAAAGGGTGCCTTGGTCTGTAATAGGGAGAGAGGTACCATCTGCAGTCTAAACAGTTGAAGGAAAAACTGTGGGGTGTATAGAAGTGGGTGGGTAGAAACTGGTGTCATGTGAAAGGAAGCACTAGTGTCCAAGATCCACGGAGATAAGATACCTGACGAATGAGGAGGCGAAGGCAAGGAAGACTGCTGAGAAGCAAGAGCTAGACGAGCAGAACTCGAGAAGTCTGATGACGAACCGACACCGAGGCGCTGGAGCAATGAGAGGAGCTGCTGTGTGGCATCACTGGAGGAGCTTTGGCAAGAGGTGCTAGCTCCCGAGTGGGAGGAACCTCCAGAGCCCTTCGGGGACGTCCACCCCGGCGACCCTGGTCCCTCCTTCGCTTGTAGTAGTTCTGGTACTTGCGGCCGTCACGCTGGCAGTAGGTGCAGTGGAGACCCACTATAGAAGCAGCAGCCATTGGGGCGCTGGGAGTTGGAGGAGGGATCACGGTCGGTGCTGAAGCGGACAAGACAACTTGCATCTGAGTCGCGCCACCGTGGTGGCGTGACGAGTCTCCTCAGCACACACACCCGTGAGGGTCTCCACCAAGGTTGGGTGCGGGTGGCGAGTTAGGAGCTAAGCATGGATAATCTCGAACTCTAGGCGAAGACGCCAAAAAGTCGTAGAGACGGTGAGTCTCCTGGTGAGCGTGGAGCCGAACACAACAGAGACAGTTCGGTTAGACATCCGGCCCTAGAGAGTCAAGCCGACGCCACACCTCAAACATTTGCTGATAGAAGTCATCCACGGTAGCATCACTCGTCGGCTGATAGTGAGCTCAAAGGCACTCCCATATAAGCTGTGTCGTCAGAAGCTCCGCCACATCCATGGAAATGGCCACAGTCATGCTGCCCACTAGGATGGCGGTAGCACGAGCCTCGGTATCCTGCCATCGCTCGTAGGCGTGTAACTCAGACTGGTAGAGCTCCAGGGCCTCCTCCAGTGCGGCATGGACAACCTTCTGAATCGCCTGATCCGCATCAGCAGGAAGAGCTGGGAGAACTGGCGGTGTAGGGCGAGGTGGACAGGGGTGCTCATCGGTGAGATGACCCCAGAGACACTGGTTGTTGAGGTGAATCCTCAAGTGAACGACCTACTCCTAGAATTCGTCCCATCGAACCGAACTGGGGGGGGGGGGGGTAGGATGGCTAAGGAGCCTCTGGTAGAAGCCATCAATGATGACTTGACCGGATCCGGAGTCGGAAGTCGATGTGCTCAGGAGATACAACTGGAGCCTTTTTTTGGGGCAATACCAGAGAAGCTGGAGTAGAGAGAAGCCGAAGCTAAGACTGTTGGCTCAGCGAAGTCGAAGCAGAAGCCTGCTGGCTCCGAGTAGATTGGAGGAGCCGTTGTGGAGATGGGGCCGCCGGCTCCACCGAAGAAAAGAAAACAAAGCAGAGGCTCTGCTTTGCTTGGTGTCTACACGGGTGGTGGACGTCAAGGTTGGCGGCTAGGGTCGGCGAGGCAGCGACGATGTCGAGGATGCACTCGGGCGACACAACTCCTAGTAGAGGGCGAGCTCTGCGCAGGAGAAGGAGAAGTGCGGGCCGGCGACGGGGAATGGCCAGCTGTAGGATCCGGCGTGGGAGGTTTTGGTGGGAGCCGAGGATCCGATGCGGGAGGCTTCGGTGGGAGCAGAGGAATAGAGGAAGAAGACGGGGAGGGTGGTGGCAGCGGTGGCGGCGTCGGCTAGCAAACCCTAACTCTAACCTTGCTCCGATACCATGCTGGAATGAGGCTTGTTCTCTATTCCAAAGGGCCAATATTTAACATGTACATGGTTGTCAAAATGCAAAGAACACCCTAGACTATACATATCTAACAAATTGCAGGTATAAACCCGTGTATTTTTAAATTATGTAATTATGTTTAACCTCTTGAGACACATTTGTTTAACTTTCTTTATCTCTAATCAGGGCTGTATGGTTTGTAAGCAAAAGATGTTTTTTTGGCGTTGTGGGCGTTGTACAGTTGCAGCACATACAAAATGTGCACCATGGCCACTAATTCATCTAAAAGACGACCAAGGAAGTGCAATTTGTTGGAGGCATCCCTCCGATTGGCTCCTTCAAAATGAGGTCTATCCTTTAGATTGATCACTTCATATTGCTATACATGAAATAAATAAAAGTAGTTTACCCAGTCTAGTTTGATATTTATGCAAGAAGAAAAATTCCAATGCAAGTATTATTAAATAATTTTGATATTTAGGAATCTAGTTTTGTTTTTGCCCCTTGGCTGACTTGCATTTTCAATTTTTGTTTGTGCAACTACGCTGAAGCTGTAAGTCTTCTAATATATTTCATTTTTTTATGGAATCATTTTATTTCTTCAATTGCTTTTTGATGATTCTTGTGCTACAAATGGATATCAAATTGCTGTTCTAAAATTTTGTTCTTAATTTGGTAACATCGAACTGAGATTTTTAAGTTTCTTTCTTCAGGTCTTACCCTTTCTTCTGTTTTAACTCAGCTTTTCTTGCTTATATAAGTTTGTTTGATCTTACCAGAAGTTCATCGCACTATTGTTGTTTCTAGAAGTGCGATATCTATGTTTATTGCTAGATTAAGAGTCTTTGTTGCTGATTTTTTTTTAAAAAAGTCTTTGTTCCTTGTTTTTACTCTTTAATCCATTTATAGTTTTGTTCTTCTTCTGTTCATAGCAATGCTGGTGTTTAGTTGGGTGCTAGCAACGTAGCATCTTGGGAGCTATAGTTACTCAGGATCTTGTTTCACAATCACAGTTTATGGATTCATGTGCAACATCGATCTCTATGATACACCTTGCATACATGGTAGAAGTATTCATGGATGCCTATACTAAAAGAAATATTGTCAATGCCCCTCAAAATATCCTTTTGGTGCAGTTCTGATACTTGTTATGCCCCCCCATCTTTTGCTGATATGCCTCCAGAATTTGCTCAAACCATGGATAGAAATACCGGCCGGTAACCGCCGTTACCGACGATAACGGTTTACGGTGGGGCAGGATTTGAAATCCCGGCCGGTTTTCCCGGAATTTACAAATTCAAATTTCAAATTTTGAATTTCGAATGAATTTTAAGCAAAATTTAACGAAATTCATCCGAAAAAAACCGGTTACCGGCCGGTTACCGGTACCGGCCGCCGGCCGGTAATTGGGCCGGTACCGGTTTTTTAAACCCTGGCTCAAACTCCATGTGATCTAGAGTTTGTTTACTGTTGAGTACTTGTATGTCCATGAAATGATTGTGACTCTATGATTTAGTTTTTTAAAAATAAAGTCACACCATCTTCCAATAAAAAATGATTTAGATTTGTGGATTTCGTTCTTAATAAAATCAGAATTTTCTGCCACAAGGAGCATTTATTTTTTTGTTGGTTTAGTTCCAAGTAGAGGAGAACAAGCTTGATTCATGGTTTCATGCTTACTGCTGTTTTCTCAATTACATTTTAAACAATATTTATTTCACTCTAGATTATTGGAAGATTAATACCAGAATAAGTTGCCTTTTCAGTTGATGATTGGAGAACATCATCACAGATCATTCCATATACCCTTTTGTTAATATTTATAATGGTTGAGGTGGCTGACAGGACTACTTTGTTTCATGGTGACAGAATGCTGACCTGACGAACAACATAGAGGTTAGTGCTGACATGATGTAACTGTATGTTTGCTACCTTTTCTTTTATATTTGTTTCATGTAAGTTGTGTACTTGTGTTATGTTGTCTTCTTAGATAAGTTAATTTCAGCACTTTCTTAGTTACTTGTCTTTGGAGTGTTAATGCTTTATAAGTTTTATAATGTTTTTTTTTTGGGTAGTCTTTTCAGAATTCTCTTAAAGCAGCAAAACATTGTTGTCTTCTACTCTCCCTGCATTCTAAAATAAGTGATATTTTGAGGGTGTGTTTTGTCACTTGTTTGTGACTTTGACCACTAATATGTGTACAAGTATTTAGAATGGCCACATATTAAATGAATTGCATAATATTTTTTCCTTTATTTTTACTTACATATTATCACAAAAAAAAATGGGTGAAGCTGTACCTTGGAGACTGAAAAGTCCAAAACATCGCTTACTTTAGAATGGGAGGGCTATTTTTTCCTAGCAAAATTAGTTTTTACTACTCTGAAGAGCAACAGCCATGCGATTGGAACACATGTAGATTTATGAGGAGCATATTTTGTTCATTAATGCCGTACAGCCACAGAAAAAATAATTCAATGACATGCCTTGTTCCAATACAAGTAATATTGTCTCAAGAAGATGAAGTGTCTTGCCTATTAAATATTTATGCATGGCTACGCTAACATGCTTGTTTCATAGGAAGTTTTTTGCCGGCTACCTCTTCCATATGTTAATGAAGACTTCAATATTGATTCAACCATTAGGGACTTCACTGCGATTGTGTACAAACCACCCCCCTATACACCTATCAGGCGCAGTATCCTAAAGTAATACTTGTTATGAAATAAAGCTATCTGGAGCTATTTAATTTTACTTTTGTCATTCATAAATGAGCTTCTTGTTTGTCCGCCTTCATCCCTACATGTCATCATTGTTTTCTTAATTTTTAAAAAGATGTATATTTAATCAAGAAGAAACGTGCTGATTCTCGTGCGGAGGCTGGCTGCACAAATTGCAGTGCTGATTCTACTTGCAAAGATGATTGTGAATGCAGGTATTCATACTATGTTGCCGCATTTAAAGGCATAAGAAAATTTTCATGAAACTGCCTCTAGTTTGATATTTGTGCAAATGTTTCATTGTGTTCTAATTCTAAAGATTGAACCAAACATACTATTCTAGCAAAAGAGCAAACATAAGTATGTGTTATCACTTATGAGAATGCCTTTATACTCAACTATTGTATTGCCGATTTTAGCTAAGATGAAATGTCTCATTTTTTTAATTACATTTACATTATTTAGGCATAAAGCTTATCATCTGCTATAATTTTCACAAAAATCCATATTTCTTTAACTTTAAATCAAATTTCTGTCAACTATATACAGTTTGGTACTTTATATTTTGATGGTATTATTGACATAATAAATTTTTCAGTGTCTTTAAAAGATAACAGTTTGGAGCACATTCAGTTTCATATGCCAAGGGCCTTTTTGCAATAACACCTTATTAGATGTGGAAATGGTCAAACAAATTCATGATTATTTTATAATTTTCTTCAGTGCATCTGTTCGGTTTCATACTTTGAAAACTTTAAACATTTGATTATCTATATTTCTTCAAATACTGTTTTCTGCATCAACTTCTACAATAGCAAATGGAGTGGACATGACATCTTTACTTGTTTTTTATTTGAACAGTAATGCTGGACTGCTGGTACATGTGTATATTACAAATATTTACTGAATAAGTTAGCTTGATTGCACACAGAAAGTTCTGTACAATTTAGAAATTTAGTCTAGCAACCATACTTTTATTTATTTTGCTCCCACATGGACATGGGTATTGAAATTTGACGGCGATTTATTAGGGGTCTTTCTATGAGTTGTTCCAAGAATTGCCACTGTTCAGATCTTTGTACCAACAAGCCATTCCGCAAGGACAAGAAAATTAAAATTGTCAAGGTAATTCTCTTTTTGCAAACGATGTACTTAATTGTTTTTTTATAGTTCAGTTATCAATTTTTTTACCCTTGTATAATTCTTTCAGCACATAAATGAAATTGAATATTTTGGCTTCATTTACGTTAACTTGCTAAATTTGTCAAGTTCCTCAGTTTTTTTGCCCTTCAAGAGTCTGCGTTTTCTAAGAGTTGTACTACCGTAAAACAACTAATTTAGGGGTTGTATGAATTAAAGTTTTAAACAAGGGCACGAGTGTTAGACATCTGTGAGTAATACTTACAGAAGCACCTGACATAATTGTTAACAATGCAATATATACACTCTAAGCCCCTCTAGTTTCCTCGTTGGCTGCCAAAGTACCCAAACCCACAACCCCCTTTCTCTTATTGTTGGATGCAAAATGGCATGTGGCAATGATAAGCGCTGTGTTTTGTTTGAGAATTAGTTGTTGAAGGGATACGGGTAGGCTACGCTAGAAGATAATTCAAAAAATCTACCACGTAAATCAGGATGCTAAGCAAGCAAGAAATCACAGGTCATTACTATCAGACGTGCAATGCAGCGGAAGAAGAGTTGGAGCATCTGGTCCAACGAAGAGCGTCGTCGTCGCCGATCGTCTCCTCCAGCACTTGATCACTTTCCTTGCAAAGTTGCAGTCCTCGAGCTCAACAGCAACCGCAGTAGTGCCTCCACGGTATCCACACGTCCAGGGCAGGAACACCGTACGTCGGTGTGCTAGCACCAAGTTGCACGGGAAGGTTCTCTCAAGAAGATGACAACTAGGGTTTGGTGGAACAACTCACGTATCCCCGTCTCCACCCCCTTACCCCATAGCCTCTAGCATTTCCTTATATAGTGTCCGTGACGGATTCTATCCGAGCACGATTGACGAATCGTATCCGTACTGGTTTGTTCCAACCCGTTAAGTGTATGACCCTGTAGGTTCATGTGTAGTTCGGTTGTGACTTGGAAACCTTTTCCGACTACGAGTCGTTAGTGGTACCTAGCAGAACATAATGATTTCCAAATACACACAAATTATATCGGACGGACCTTAGTGCAATATGATCTACGATCAGGTCCTATTTGGTCTCGATCAGTTCGTAACTCATTACGACTAGGTTTCGACCAGCCTACGACTAGCTCATATTTGGTCTCGACCAATTCGTAACTCCTTACGACTAGGTTTCGACCACTTAGTGATCATGTTCGACCAATCTACGATCAGCTCGTATCTCTATACGACTAGCCCGTATCTAATTAAACTGAACGACCAACTCGTGTATTCTCTCTTTGCCTCACGATATTTGGTTGAACTCTAGGTAAGATATTATGTCATCCATGAACTGTTCAATACGTTCTCGATCGAGTGTTAGATAACTTCATGTGGTCGAACTCTTTGACCACCAGGGGCATGACCATGCATTTTCTTTATCCAACCACATCGAGGGGCCCATAGACATCTCTCCTGTTATGTTACGAGGGACAAATCCCATATCCGACCAGTCACATTCATATGCATACTCGAAAGCTACCTTTATGGCTACCCAGTTATGGAGTAACCTTTGGTAAACCCAAAGTGTACTCTTATACATATAGGAAACTATGCTGATCTCAGGTCTAAATATTATACATCATCATTGCTTGAGATCAGGGATAGAAATCCCGTGATTCTAAGCCTTACTGCAAGAAGCGGAAGCGAAATCTGGCCGGTTTTTCCGGAGTTTGCAAATTTCAAATTTTGGTTGATTTTTAAGCAAATTTAAACGAAATTCAATCGGGTTTTTTCTGGGAAAACCAGTGATCGGTCGGTAACCGTTCCCAGTCCCCTGCCGGGATTTAGTCCGGTAACGGTATTTCGATCCATGCTTGAGACCAATTGATGATACATGAAATTATAACAATCTCAGCAGTGTCTAAAGGTGGATCAATCCAACACCATGTTCTCTAATATGTGTTTACATTATTGATCCGATAATCCTATATCCTTGACCGATGAAACATGTTCATCAATTAATACATGTGCTGGTCGATAGGATTACTGGTGTTCCGACCAGTGACATCCGACCAGGTATACATTTAGAACGACATCATATAAGTTAAAAGAGCTTCACCAACATGTCACATACTTGTTAATCTTATAGCTGATGATTCATTCAAGGAATAGAATAATATTTATTCAATAACACATAAACATAGACGTGATATAATCATCTCTATGTTTGTCTCTAGGGCATATGACCAACAGTTGTGGTATTCATGCTTACTGAAAGGTGTTAATTTTCCTTCTTTGACTATAATCACAACATTTTCCCTTTACAGACAAAACACTGTGGATGGGGTGCTGTTGTATTGGAGCCTTTGGAGAAAGGTGATTTTATAATCGAGTACGTTGGTGAAGGTACATGTAATTCTGCCATGTTAAACTTTTCTCTAATAAAAATAGCAGATTATTTGGTAGATGACTGTTCACGTACCATATGCAGTGGTGGACTTGCATTTTGCTCATGCCCCCATTTATCATTACCAGTGGCTTAAATTCACCCAATTTCACTTATGCTTCTTATTGCCAAATAAATCATAACTTACCATTTATGATTGCTTTCCTCCTGGGGACAGCAGTGGCGGCGGCGGAGAAGGGTGGCAGCTAGGTCCTAGGGTTTGACAACCTGGTGCTCTAATACCATGTTAAGTTTTGAGGAATACTCAACTCTAGTGATGTAGTGCAAGAGCCCAAAGGGTGTATATAGTACAAGGGACACGACTCTAGGGCCTAGACTACCACTGCAATACTACAAATTCCGTTAACACACATACTAGTACACAACTACCCTTAACAGTAATTACTATGCTTAATTGTAAGATGAGTCTAGTAAAGCTCATAAAAAATCTAGGGCCTGTCATCATCCAAATTCTGTCAACTTTTAAATATTTCACTATGATAAATATTGTAACTTCGAACAGACTAACTGAAAAGTAGCATTGTTTTGATGAAAAGATTCTTCAGTTAGTCTGATAATTGGAGAATGGTAGGAAATTTTGTTTTTGATTATAATCTGGAAAAAGTGACATTGTTTTCGGTTAGCCTACTAAGTCTGAAAAAATTCTTCTGCTAAGAATTTTTCGGACTACTTCACTAACTGAATAAGTAGGCTAACATGGTTTTGATGAAAACTTCTTCGGTTAGACTGATAAATGGAGAATAAGGGGAGATGTTGTGCCAGCTTCTTCGATTAGTCTGATAAAATGGAGAACGAGGGGAGATTTTGTGCCAATAATCTTGAACTTATAATATGGCTGCAATTAAGAGCATGGAGTATGGATAGAAATCCCGGCGGTTACCGGTGGGTACCGGGATTTAGAAAACCGGACGGTTTTTCCCCATTTTAGCAAATTCAAAATTCCAGATTTCGATTTCGGCCGGTTTTTAATCAAATTCAAATTTCAGTTTTCAAACTTCGCTGGTTTTTTTGGGATTTCTGGTTACCGGCCGGTAACGGAGAAATGGCGCCGGGCGGTATTTTATCCGGTACTGGGATTTTGATCCCTGGCATGGACACATTCATTGTTTGTGCCACATTATCTTATGGCAGTGATTTGTTCTATTTATGATTTGTCTATTCGTTTGCCATGCCATTCATCAAGTCCAGAACACGAAGAGCAGTTTATTTGTCTTGAACCTACTGTTACTGTATAACCCATGTATCTTTGAGGCTGCAATGTTTCTTCTATTATATCCTTTTCAGTTTGTAACTGAGCGATGTCTTTATGCGATTGAATGGTAGCGTTCATATTTTGTCAATTAAGAAATTAGTTAACATAAACTTGTGTGGTTTGGCTTCCAAGTTATCTTTTGTAAATTTAATTGTGATGACTTAATGTTGTCCTCATGTATTTTACATTTTTAAACCTTATTTCAGTCATCAATGATGCAACATGTGAACAGCGGCTCTGGGACATGAAACGGCGTGGTGACAAAAAATTCTACATGTGTGAAATCAGCAAAGATTTTACAATAGATGCAACATTTAAAGGAAACACTTCACGCTTTCTAAACCACAGTTGTGATCCCAACTGTAAATTGGAAAAATGGTAATATTTTGTTCTTGGAAAAAGGTATTGTATTCGGTGTTGGTAAATTTTTGTTTTAAACGATGCATGTTCCTGATTGTCTTTATGGCTTTATCAGGCAAGTTGATGGTGAGACAAGAGTCGGTGTTTTCGCCTCTCGTTTCATTGAAGTTGGAGAGCCCCTAACTTATGACTACAGGTATTTGCAAACAACAATTTCTCCATTTCTAAAGTAACATGGTATTCTTAATCGAATAAGGCTAAAATGAGTACGTTCTCGTAATTTGGAAAGGCAGTGGATATCTTGCATCGTGAAAGTGCCCTGCTGCAATCAGCTATAATTGCTCAGAGTTTGCCATGTGTCGCTCGCGATAAGTTTGTACAGTCTAGTTTGGGTAGGTACCACCAAAGTGACCAAACTAGCATTTGACCACTCATACTGTTGTTGTGTGGCTAACAACTTGCCCATTTAAGTTTTAGGGGTCTTAGGTCACTTGCCTCCGATGGTAAATTTCCAGAGCATACTTCTGTAGCAGAAGCACGATTCCATTTAAGTTTATGGGGTGTTAGGTCACTTGCCTCGGATGGTGAATTTCTAGAGCATACATCTGTAGCAGAAGCACGGCTATATCTCTTTTTTTATTAATTTTCTTGAGCTTCTTTCGCCACATAATTCGCATGCATTATTAAGGCCCCTATTTACACAATCTGCATGCATTATTAGGCCGGCTTGATCATTCGAATAAGTCCTGTAAACTTATAAGCCAGGATAGGTGTTAAACTTCTCTTCAATGCAAACTGCTTAGTGCTTAAGTCCTTCAATGCAAACTGCTTAGTGCTTAAGTCCATTTGGTGTGACTAAAAGCTTGTGGTAGCTTTAGTCTCAACCAGGGAATAAAATCGCCGGTTACCGGCCGGGGACCGGGATTAGAAATCCTGGCCGGTTTTCTCGGGTTTTGCAAGTTCAAATTTCAAATTTCGAAATTCGGCTGGTTTTTAATCAAATTCAAACGATTTTTATCCGGTTTGAATGGTAACTGGCCGGTTACCGTTCCTGGCTGGCCGGTGGGAAATGCCCTGGGACCGGTAATGTGATCCCTGGTCTCAACCATATACAGTATACTTCGAATAGGACAATAGCATAATCTTCTAGATGTTGTTACCATTTAATTGAACAATTACTGTTTTCTTGATGTGGGATGGATAAGAAAATTTTTGGTGTAAAAAACTTGTAATGCGATAGATTTCGTGCTTTTCTGAAACCAAGTTAACAGCTCAGTTGGTTCCTACTTTCTAGTGTTTCCTGGTCTCAACTATCCTGATTGCAGTACATTTGTTTCCTGGTTTTGATAGATTAGGATGTTATTCAGAGAGGATACAGTACTTTAATTGGATCTAAAATATGCTAATCAGGGGAGCGTACCAAGTGAGAATTATTCCATTTACATCCATGCCTTTCTACCTTGCAATGAACTGAGTATTCTTCCTTGAACCTTGAACTACACCATCTAAACCTGATTTAATGCTTGATGTTTTAGTTCTAATCAGGGGAAAAAATCCCGGTTGGTTAACCGGATTTCCCGGTGTCGACTGGGTGAACAGTAACCGACCGGAAAATTTTAATTTCAAATTTTAATTTTGAACTTCTCTCATCACTTCCTAAGTTGGTTTAGGTCTATTTTGTGCTAGATTATGGATTGTATGAGCTAAATATGCTTGAATTATTATTTTTATTGGTTTGCACTTCATATGAACTAAATATGAGCTAAATATGTTAGATTACGTATTGCATAACCTAAATATGCTAGATTACGTATGGTATGAACTAAATATGCACTTTATTAAACACTTTTTAATTCAAAATTCATCAATTCGGTTTTTCTTTCCAGTTTTTCCGGTAACCGGTTTTCAAAATTGGCTATTCAAATTTATGTTTTTGAAATTCGTCCGGTTTTTCCCTGGGATTTCCGGTAACCGTCCTGTTACCGGTACCGCCCGCCGAGCGGGATTTCAACCAGTTCCGGTTTTTTTGATCCTGGTTCTAATTATCCTAATATTCCTTGCTAATAAATATTAGCAAGATATTTTCCAAGACTGAATTGTGAGTAATTGGTCATATTTGCTATGAGTAACAGTAATCTACCTGGTTCTTACAGGTTTGTGCATTTCGGGGAGAAGGTCAAGTGCTATTGCGGGGCAAACAACTGCCAGGGATACCTGGGCAGCCAAATAAAGAATCCAACGCAAAATGCTCTTGCAACTGCAGCACCAGAGGACCAGTTGCATACATCTTTGCCCACACAGTTGCATACATCTTTGCCCACACAACAGGGCAGCTCTGCCCCAAGATTCAAACCAATGAATCATTTGTTACCCTGGACCAACTGTATAGAGGTTCCTTTTAACTTGAGAAGCAAAAGGAAAATAAACCGGTTATTTTGGGGACGCAAACGGAAGAGAACATCCCTTGCAGCATCTTCAACAAGCATGCAGACGTCGGTAACTGAAGCTGCTGCACCCTTTCCATAGAGCTTTTGGCTGAAATGGTGACAGCCAAAGTCGTCGGCTTATTCTGTACAATATATCATGATACGTTACTACATTAGTTGATTTGAAACGATTCTTTCACATTGTTCATCCACCCCAGCTCTTTCGCTGTTGTAATTTGTAACATTGTTTATTTCATCACATAGGCAATTCTGTCAATCTATGGTTGAAGTTTGATTGGTGCTCTTATTTTTCTCTTGTGATCAATCTTGTGCTACGGGTATTTTTGAAATGTACGGCAGGAGTTCTGCCAATTCATTAAAGAGAGGAATAGAGTTAAAGCCTTACAACACTTGTCTCGAAGGATCCACCCAGAGGGAACACACCAAACAACACCATCTACACTACCTCCTACGCACCAAGAGGCCCAAGACCACACCAAACCACACAAAAGAAATCACTACCTTAGGACGAAGACAAGGGTGACATCTAACCGCGCAAGCAATTGTAAAGAGCTCTGCAAAAAACACCCCCTTTAAGTGCTTCGCATAGCCATCTGTCACATCTCCGTCAATCTCGCCATCTTTCCCAATAATACCCAGGTTCTTCGACAGTTTTACACTGGTCTCTCTCACTCTGGCTTCGGAAGCCGGGCGTGGGAGCATCGTACGAGTGGCGAGCTCCTGAGATGATGACTTAACCCGTGAACCCTTCAACCTGGGATGGGGATCCAGCGTTGGGTTAGAATCTGCCGGTTGCTCAAACGTTTGCTCCTTTTGCTGAAGATCACAATCGCTAGGCGACTCCTGCTTGCTTGAGAACGGGGGAGGCTGAATGGAACAATCCACTACAATGGCACCCTCCAAAACGTCCACCTTGTCCAAAACCTGTTCGTCGGCGATTAAGGCAACCTCAGATTTAGCATCCTCAATGGGTACTATAAGCTCCAACGTGGAAGCATCCTCATGAAGCTTTGGGTCGCCTACGTTTGAATCCATAAGGAAAGCCTCATCTTGAGAATGTGCTGGCTTGCAAGGAATGACCAAAGGCCAAGCCAAATCTACTTGTTGCTTGGTTGCTAGTAGAGTCGTCCAAATGGGTCGTGTTGGCCCGAAGCACAGGACTGTTTACTATGTGTGCCATGCACCGCCCGGCCCAAGCCCGTCATGACCGAGGTGGAGGTGGCGTGGCCGGGCGCGGAGGAGAAGGTGGCGGCGGTCGAGTGCAGAGGCAGTGGGTTGGGAGGACCGCAGGAATAGAGGAAGAAATGGGCAGCCCACTCTGCAGCTCGCTTGGGCCGTCGGGCACTCGGCTCCTCCGTTCTTATCCTAGCCCGACCAGGCTTATCGTGCCCGTGCCGGCATGACACGGCTCGAGAGGCCGACGTGTCGTGCTTGGGTAGGCACCCGAGCCCACGAGCCGACATGACACGACCCGTTTAGTTAGCCGAGTCGGCCGTGTAGTGCCTAATTGGGCTCGTATTGTGTTGGGCCGAGCCACCCATTTGGCCACCACCTATTAGACAAATGCTAGGTCGTCCGTAGGAAGATGTGGATCGACAATGTCAAGAGGAGGCTTAGGAACTAACTCGCTAGCACCAATGGGGAAACAAGACACCGATGGGGTGCGATCAATGATGATTTCATCGATGACCTCCACAGTAGAAATGGCCAGATGGGCCGTGCCGCCTGGATCGGCCCAAAGCACGAGACTGTTGGTCCGGCCCGGACACGGTACATCCCACACTGTTGTTGGGATGGACCAACAAGGCTTGACCGAGCGTGCCATACTTGGGTCGGCACCCCAGCCCAACAAGCACAATACCGTCTCGTGCGCGGCTTGGCCCAAGCACGGCCCGACAACGACCGGGGTGGAGGAGACCAAGCGCGGCCGGCGCAAAGGCACTACCCGGCCCAGCCCTACACGGCCCATGTGATCGGCATGTCGTGCCTGGGCCGACAACCGAGCCCACATGTTGCCACAACCCGACCCGATTGCCTAGTCAGGCCAGGCCTAATCAAGCCCGTGCTGCCCATTTGGACACAACTACTCTATAGTGAGCATGTCGAGCAGGATGTGAAGCTTGTCGCGGATTGCATGAGCAACAAGCAACAAGTACTATCTCGAGTAGGAGGCTTCCTTCTTCCCCGAAGGGGAGCCACCTCATAGGTTTGAAACACTATCGGACCCCGGGATATGCAACCCCGAGACCCTTTGTGCATTCCGAGCTAGTCCCATGATCAGTAGCTAGCTCGCACAATTGCAACAATGATGTTACCATATTCATACAACAACGAAGCTAATGAAACAAACAAAGTAATATTAAATAGCAACAAAAGGACCTTATGGTCAAGTTCTTACAAAAGTTACCACCCAGGGCTTAACAGCAAGAGTACTGACAGTGGAAATCCAAAACAACGTTTAGGCCAAACGACATGCCCACAGGCAATCGAGTGGAGGGCGCAATCTAGTTCGCGAAGTCTTCAAAGTAGTCTTCCTGGTAGAACTCGATGTTTCCTGTTTCTTCTGCAGGTACTGATCAACAAATGACATATAGCCGTGAGTACATAAAGTACTAAGCAAGTCGTAGGGAAATGTATGCAAATAGTATTCATGCAAGGCTTGCCAAGGATAGCTTTATGGTTATTTTACAGAAAGTAATATTAACAGTAAATACAGTAAGTAGATTGCAAATCATTGTTTAAAAGATTAATATATAAGTAATCAAGTTTCTTTAAAATAACTAGTGAACACCCCATTCACTTCCCTACCATTCCAACCAGTCCATTCCATCGATCCAATCCACATTTTTGAAAACTCTACCCTTTGCGTGAAAGAATATGGGCATATCCATAGCCGGGGACACAACTATTCGAATAGATTTTCGACACTCTGCAGAGGTTGTACAGCTTTACCCACAAGACATGACTTCTCTAGTTTGTTTGGCATCCGTCGATACCACCGCTCACTACCTTAGGTAAGCAGTCTAGAGCACGTGAAAAGGCCTTTACAAAGTTCTATTTTACCTCGATTCTGCTCGCTAAGGTTTCGCCCTCACGGACCCCTCTTGCTCCAATAATCAACCCAAACAGAACCAACTCAAAACTTTCCTAATTATTTGGCCAGGTTCATCCCATATTGGACTTGTGGTTGCACGATATGGACCAGATCAATGGCTTACAAAGTTAAATCCTTAGTTGGTTGCTCAGGCGAGACTACCACATCCCAATGTGCCTCACGCACCCCCTTTACTGCACGATCACCCACCCGAGCATAAATTATTTTTGGTGCATCCCGACCAAATGGCAATCCCTGCCATAGTACAATATCTTTTAACAACAGTGGCCTCATACCATAATTCCATAATTCCATTAGTCAAGTTCATTCTTTCTTTGAGCATGTGATCGTGAGTCCCGCGGGTAACTAAAGCAAGGCTAAGCAATATATGCATCCATGTTGGTAATACAAATGAGTCCAACTAGTAATTAACCATCCTAAGGTGTCCAAGGATTTATGTCATTCAAGGGGACATGTCATTCTCAATTCATCAAGGAGGCATAATGACAATTAGGTAATTAACTACTCCCAAAACCATTTTTAAACAACTAGCCATGCATGTTGATATAAAACAATATACTTTTGCAAAATGGGTGCAACATGGTCAAAGGTGTACGACTTGCCTTCGTTGAAGAGTTGCGATGCGTCGGTTGCCGTGTCGAAGATTTCTTCCGAAACACTGGAATCTATAAAAGAACAAAATAAATAAAATAGTACCAAATAAAATCCAAAAATTTACAAAACCAGAACCAAATGAAAGATACTGATTTTATATGAATATAGAAGTTTGGATCACCCAAAACAGAGTTCGGATGAAGAAGTTATGACCTCCAGAAGTTTGAAATCACATAAAATGATAGAAATCGGATTTTTTTGGATTTTCCATAATTATTTTCAGAGGGAAAATTAGAAAACCCGCCAGCTACCACGTGGCGCTACGTGGATTGCCATGCAGGCACATGCGGTAGTTCCGGCGGGGGAATGCGCGGTAGTTCCGGTGTGCAACTCGTAGTAGTCTGCTGGGTAGCAGGTAATCTGGGAGGAGGAGGGCTAAGTACCGGGAGAGAGGTGGCGCGAGTAGTACCGTGGAGGAGAGCGGTAGTTCCGGTGAAGACAAACGATAGTACCGACGTAGAATGAGCGGTAGTACCGGCGAAGGAAAAAAAAGCCAGAAGCTTCGGTTGGGTGGGGAGGAAGAAGAGAGGGAGGAAGGAGAGCTGGAGGTGCTTCGGCTCAGAGAGAAAAGGAGGAGAGGAGGGAGCTGGGGGAGGAAGAAGGAGGGAGGAGGGGAGAATCTTGGGCTTTGCTTAAATAGAGGGAGGAGGGAGAGGGAGAGAGAGAGCACACGGTAGGGAGGGCGGCTGGCAAAGCCGTCCGTGTGTCAGCCGGGGCTAAGAGCGGGCAGAGGCGAGGGGCTCGAGGAGGGAGGCGGCGCCGAAGAACCCGGGTGGCAAAGCGGCCTGCAGGAGGAGCCGGTCAGACTTCATGAGCGTCTGCGTGTGAACCGGAGGAGGAGATGATGAGAGCGCAGCGGCGAGGGTGCGTCGGATGGAGATCGAGAGGTTGGAAGCGGCGAGGAAACGGAGCGGCCGGATGAAGATCAGATGGCTGCGGCGAAAGGGAGACATGGACAAAGCAGGGCCAAAGGATCCCGATTGGACGACCACGAGAGGGAGGCGGCGAACGCGCGGCAGCAAGTTGGCGCGCGCGGGAGAGGCGACGGGAGGTGGGCCGACACGGCTGGGCCGAGCGAAACACACAAAGTGGGCCAAAAGATTCGGCCTGTGAATAGTGCCAGAGATTTAAATTGATTTTGATTTTTAAAAAATACAACAAATCAAAATGCTTTTTAGAAGATATCAAATAAAGTCCAAAAATTCCAGAACAATACACCTAAATTCGTTGAATTATTTGGAACTTAATAAAAATAGTTTCAACTTTAATTGACCTTTAATTTTTGCAAATAAAATACTTTATTTTTTGGATAATAGTAAAAATAATTTTAAATTCCAAAAAAATTCAATAAAATACATAAAATAATAATTTTGACTTTAAATACTAGAAAACTCAATTAAACCAAGTTTTTATTAATTAAAGTTTGATTAATTCAGTATTAAACAATTTTTTTATTTTTTAAAATTCCCAATTAAGCTTTTAGCAATAAAAGCAAATGGTTTTTTTATTTTTGAAAACTTTCAAGAACTCTAAAATTAGGATGCTACAAACACCATCTGGAAGGAACACTGCACTCTTCTTCAAAGGTGGAAAAGAAGCTTCACACGAAGGAGGCGGCGGGAGCACATGGCATTGTCAAAGGAGCAGTGAGATGTGACCGTGGAGGAGAGCAGGGCAACCACTCCGAGGGCACCAACGAGCAAGGTGACCAAAACCCTAGCAGTGAAGAGAACGGAGAGGATTCTCTCAATCTGCCACCCTATGCTTCGTAGAGAGCCATTGAAGCACCTGCCAAGAAGTCGGGAAGGTGGATGTGGAATCTTGGAAGCCATGTTAAGCACTGGCAAAGGCTGCAGAAGAGAGGATGGTGAAGCGCTATGACGCCCTTGCCTACAAACATGAATCCAACCACCATCTTCACATTTAGGCATCGCTCCTCACGAGTTTCCCATGCTGAAACTTGACTGGGGCAATTCATCAAACACTTGAAGGGCGATGATGGAGACAGAGGGTGAGGCATCGCAAGGAGCTTTGGGAGGCCGCGTAGGGGTGAGCAGGATGTTGGCGGCGTGGCTCACCGGGGGGCTCGACGTTGGGTTGTCGGGTGGTGTCGGGTGGTGTCGGGTGTCGAACGTCGAGTGGGTAGCCCCCGGGCGAAAGCGACAACGAGAATGTGAGGGGAAGCCGACACAAGAGGATGGTGGCGTTATGAGAGCTTGAGAGATACAACAGTGAGGGTACACGCCGGCACCGGAGTGACGGTCAACGGCGAGGAGAGGCAGGCAGGAGTGGACGGGGGAGCCTGAGGGCCGAGGGGGCGTCAACGGCGAGAGTGGACCTCTCAGTCGCCTTGGCCCAACGATCGCAACGCCCTAGGACCCGGGGTTATTGCCTCGGATATCTTTTCTTCGAATTGTTCTGATTTTTAGACCTGTTTGGAACACCATAATTTCGTAGAATTCTTATGGGAGTTATATCGTTAGTGTCCCATTTTCGCTAAGGACAATTAAGAATATGTCACTCCATAGAAACAACTTCTACATTTTGCCATTATGAAGAATGCAATTAACGATTTGCCATTTTGTAGAAAAGACAATCATTGTTTTGCCATTATCGCCATTTCTCCCGCTTTTCCCATTTTCAACCACGCGAAAGGACCACACTGCCCCTCTTCTCTCTTCCTCTCCTCTTCCTTCCTCATGTCTCTCTTCCTCTTTTCTTTCTTCCTCCAAAACCTCCTCCCTCTAGTCGAGCCGGCCCCACCAGCCACCGCCTTGCCTCGGTGCCGCTCCAGCTGTCGCCACCAACTGGATCGCCGCCCTGCCAGGTCCTCTCGTCACCGCCTCAACCGCCACCTCGCCTCACCCGCCCCTGCTCCTCTACCGTCGCTTCACCCTCCCCTACTATTCCACCGCGCGCCCTCCCTGAGGCGGCGGTCGCCGAGGACCAGGCCGTGGCGCGCGGCGACGGGGTGGGAGAGGAGCACGGAGAAGGAGGTTCTAGAGGAAGAAAGAAGAGTGCCGCCACCGGAGGAGGAGGTTCTGGGGTGGTGTTGGAGCCACCGAAGGAAATGCCCAACCGTGCGGACCACGGTCTTGTGGCAGAGGTGGCTGGTGGATGCAGCGGCGATGAGGATGCTAAATGGCGCGAGCGGGTGAAGGAGAGTGCGGCCTAGGCCGACAGAATGAATGCGAAGACGACGGTGGCCGGCGAGATGCGGTCGCCGTAGGGGAAGATAGAGCAGATGTTCGGCTGATGAAGATGAGGTAGGCGACAGAGCCACGAGGAGAAGATGGTGGTGGCTTCTGTGAAATACCGACCAATAGGACTGAAAGCATTTCTCACCCAAATCTCCGTAGGTGTAGTTGCACTTGACGTGCTAGTGCTGGTGGTGTTCTTATGTTTCTTGCTCTCGTAGCTTGTCTGTGCAATCCAACTCCAGAATTAACAAAAAGAAGAGGGGTAGTGTGGTCATTTTACTTGTCCGAAAAAAGAGAAAGCGGAGAGAAATGGTGAAATAGAAAATCGTTAATTGCATTCTTGGTAATGTCAAAACTTAGAAGCCGGTTCTATAGAGCGGCGTTTTCTCAATTGTCCCTTTTCGCTAATGTCAGACAGTAAACAACACGGAGAGGTGTGGCTTGTGGCCGGCCGGAGCGCGCGTGGCCGCGGGGGTGGAAAGCCGGACAGATGACCACGCGGCGGCTGTAGAAATGGATTAGCGTATTTGCTTGCACCAGGGAAATGTCCAGCGAAATGGCTGTACCGTGTACGCGTCCTAAGTCCCATTAAATTGGATGTATCGTCCACTTCTTAAACTTGATGCGCATGCTATCCCTAGTTCCCTACCAAATCAACAATAGAACCAACGCAAACCGATCAGGTATTTCTACGGTGGTAGCAACCGGAGGTCCAGGTTTGATCTGTATATGATGATGCGTAGCTACCATTCAAGATCCTAACATCCAAGGTTTGTTCTGTATGATGATACGCAGCTACCATTCAAGATCCTAACATCCAAATCCTTAAGACAGTAGATCGCGAAAAAAGTAATTGCAAACACATCGTTATCTCGGTACCAACCAGTAGCATGGTAGACTTCACCGATGGGAGAAGAAAGAAGACAGCTTAGAAGAGCACTCGCATGTCGCATCTGTATCGTGTACAGAATCCAAATCAACGCGCAGAGAAGAAGTGCCCGGCCAATCGCCCCCACCAGCAGCAACCAACAACCATGCAGAGTGCCTATCTCAATCGAATCAGATTCCCCATGGAATTCGAACGAGTGGCCACAAGGTGACGATGTGTTCGGACTTGCTCCCAACCACCGCCAGGCACCAGCAGGCAGCCATGGCTGAGCTTCCAATTCCAAGGCGTCAGGTACATGATGAAGTACTTTGACAAAGCCATCCATCCATGTGTTTCTCTTCGTATTGAGATTTGAGAACAAGCCCATAACAGTCGGTCAAAATCACTCAGCACAATAGGCCTGGTAAAACAATCTTCGGATGAAATACTCTACATCATGAAGAGCCAAGTGATGTACCTCCCACTAGCACTCAACCCCAACAAATTGGCAAATTAACAACGGAGAGGACCAAGAATACTTAACAAGGCCTGTTTTTATTCATAAATCATACGTTCTTGACATCGAGTATCCACACATTTGCACATTGTCACAGAGAAAGCTGACCACCTAGAGCAATTTATTCAGAACATGCATGAGCCATGAACATAAGAACACATGCTACATATGAATAACCTGGCTGGCTGCTTCACAAGGTAAACCAAAAGAAAGGGCTCCAAACAAGAATAGAGCCTCCAGTTTCTTCTTCTCTTCTATCTTCAGTAAGCACATCATCATCAGTAGCAGCTCAGCTTCTTACCCTCCGTCCCATCCATCTCCACAGCATCTTCCCAGAAGAGAAGATCCGTTTTACCGTCCTCCCACTCATTCTCCACAACGTCACCAACAAAGCAATGCAGGACAGATCGTGGCGACCAAGCGGCGGTTTCGCCGGTAGCAGTGAAGCTCTGGTAAATGAGCAAGCGGCGTTTTTGAGCGTGTTTTGTGTCGACGAAAGTGAACAGGATAGAAACCACAGCCTTCTACTAGCATCACTCCCTTCCAAGTTGGGCTCGGGATCCGGCGTTGCACGGCATGACGGCCTACAGGCAAGCGGCCCACGATCAGATGCTGGCGCACCGCGGCCCCGGGACGGACGAGCCGAGAAAATTTCTCATCAACGTAACGTGAACGCACGGGCGGCACGTGGTGTGCGGTTGATTTGGGTGCCGAGGCGCACGCGCGTTGCCCAGGTGCGCGTGCATCTGGGCTGAGCCTCGAGTCCTGCAGAAGCGGAAACCTACCGGTCCGCCCCCAACCGGCGGAGTAGGCCGTGGTGTGCCGGAACACGCGCGGCGCGGCCCACCCCGAACGGGTGGCGCCGACCCTGTGTGTGACCCGTTGCTCTTTTTAGTTTTTCCTTCTGTAAAACAATGTCACTCGCTGAGTCGCTGGTACGCGAGGTGCCAACGGAATTGAGAAGCCGACGATGGCACGCTGCGATGGGAAACTGACCTGGACCGCCTGTCTCTATCTGTTTTTACCGAAGTCGGAAGTTGTTTATAATGTGCGGAAATCGGAAGCCGTCCGGGGTAACTTCCCGTGGCTTTGGCGGGATAGATTTTTGAGTTTGCCCCTAGAGTTAGGGAGTTTTTACCCGCTCTCGCCACTGAACACCCCCCCCCCCTCAAATATCTCACTCCTTCACCTGCCCGAAACCCTAACACTATTCGTGTGCGCCCGTCCCCGCCGGCCTGCTCCTCCCTCCTCCTCCTGCGCCGGCGCCATCACCCTCCTCCCTCCCTCGATGCCGCCGCCCTACACCTGGCGTCACCGCCACCTTCCTCCCCTGCCGCTGCCGCTTCATTTTTTCTTTGTTTTCCCCCCTTATATAGTTATTTTTTTTTATTTTTCTAATATAATGAAATATTTATGTAATCATTGAATTGATTACTTGTGTAATCATGGAAAAGGATCAATAGTCGTTAATTGCGATCAGTTGCATTAATTATCATTATGATTTACTTGTGTGCAATTTATCGTTAAATATCATTTAATTGTCATTAATTGTGTTAATTGTCGTTAAGATTTACTTGTGTGCAAATTGTCGTCAATTGCGTTAATTGTCGTTAAGATTTACTTGTATCAATTATCGTTAATTGTCATTAGTTGTCGTTAACTGCCGTCAATTGTCGTTAAACGGCATCAAACAAACCATTATTTGTCTGAGATGTATTTCAGATATTTTTCAACTCAGAAGCTCTAGTCAGCCTACCTAAAAACGAAACTATCAAACACGAAACGTCTTCATATCAACCGTTCAACCAGACAGCCCAGCCGAAAGCTACTTTTTATGAAAGAAACCCCCAAAGTCTGCACCCAGCCATCATGGGTCGAGAACAAAACTCCTATTACACTTACTGGCCAGGCCATCAAATAGCGGATTTCCCGACCCAACTCTACCATACCAGTACAACTGTACTTCTAATGAGTTTTTGGATAAATAGCGTTGCTGGTGTGCGCAATAGCAAAATTAGCCCCACACGCGCATCAAAGGCAAAAATAACAACTTGTCCGCGCCCCGGAGGACCAGATTTGCCAAGGACACGACACATGGTGAATCCGGTTCCCAAGGGCGCGAAAATACCTCGTTCGGCCGTTAGGGGCGTGGAAATACCACATTTGATCCCCAGGGCATGGAAATACCCTCGTTAGGCCCCAAGGGCGCGTATTCTCTATCCTCCAGAAAAATATTATTTATAGGAATTTCTAAATATAGCAAATTAGCTTAAAAAATTATGATTTTTTTTTGTAAAGGCTCCTGACACAGTGTACTTACTTTTGTAGTTTTTATAAAATTTTATGTATTCTGTATTTTTTTTTTCAAAAATTCATTTAAGGCTACTATTTATAGGAATTTCTAAATATAGCAAATGGGCTCCAAAAATTATGAAAGTTTTTTTTGAGTCTCCTGACACAATGTAATTGCTTTTTTTACCTTTTCTAAAATTTTACATATTCTGCATTTTCTTAAAAATTCCTTTAAGACCACTGTTTGTATGCAAATGAAATAATCAATTTTTAGGAAAATTTCAAAAGCATACTCAAAATATTTTCCACGATATGCAGAATCCCACATGCATTAAAGAAATTTTCGAGAAAAATGTAGAATCTATAAAATTCTAGGCAAATTATACAAACAAGTACATTGTGTGAGGAACCCACGAAAAAATATTGGAATTTTATTTGCTATTTTTAAAAATTCCCACAAACAATACTTTTCTAGAGGAGAGAATTCATACAGGGGCCTGGACGAGGGCATTTTTGTATTGTTGGGGTAGGACTAGGGTATTTCTGCGTGCCTTGGGTGTAAGATCGAGGAGGCTGACTAGAGGGGGTGAATAGGCGGTTTTAAAATCCTTTTGGCGAAAACCGAGTTCATGTGCGGAAGAGTAAATCAAGTCAGTTTTACACAATTAAGACTTAAATCAACTAGTCTCACTAAGTGCACCAACAACCTAAGTCTATGTCAATGATTGTAAACATACAAAGACATGTAAGCAATTTAATTTTAGAAATGTAAATGACACAAAGTAAAGTACACGAGAACCAAGGTTATTAAGTCGGCAAGTCGACACTACTCTTGTAGTGACCGACTTGCCGACTAGTCGACAAGTACTGTTCATATGACAGTGATATGTATGTACACATGTATATATTATATACCTTGTATTGCAGTGATTAAAAAGTACATATATAGCTTGAATTTAAGAGAGGATCAATGACTTACATGTTTTGAGTGCAAACCCCCTTCGTTTGACTTGTTGAAGTATGATTTGAGATCTTCATGCTACAAAATACAAAATAAAAAAAAACAAGAATGAGCATGAGCATATGCTGATTGATGAAGATAAACGGTGATGAACTCATACAATATGGCGATACCTTCAAGGGAGAGCAATATAGGACCATGAATTAAAGAGAACAATACAAAGCATACAACATAACAACAAATAAATGAGCAATTGAGAAATTAAGCATCTAAAACATCAAGTTCTCAACGACAATAGCATTCTACACGATAGTTAAGTAACACGACAACAAGGTCTCAAGTCTCAAATAGCAAAAGTAAAGCATAATCATTACAATCTGTCAACATGGCTTAACACAAGCCTCAAATCAAATGTCATCCAACTCAATATCATCGAAATGGCTCGCGTTTCCACTCGGTTCACCACTCTCATGAGTAGGACTAGGTCGATATTCGCCAAAATCATCAATGTCCTCATCATCAAGCACAAAGTTATCGTCATCACCATCATCTTCATTGTCGGGCTCCGACTCATGATTAACCAGCGATGTTGTACAAGCAACACGACGAGAGTAACCTATGACCTCACCATGAGCCCTCCTAGGAAAATTGCAACCTCGAAGTGCACTTGATGCACCAATGGCATCATCAACATGAGCCCATGTAAGATCATCGTTCCCATGATGAACTTCTTTAGCACCGATATCAACCCACTCATTGTCCCATTGAAAATCATCTAGGATCAAGGGGTTGAAACTGCGCCCTTCCTCTTGCATCCTTTGAAACTGATTAGTAATCTTTCGGTTGTATTGAATGTAGATCAAATCATTCAATCTCTTGTACTCTAACCGGTTTCTCTTCTTGGTATGAATCTACAAATAACAAACAAAATAATTTAAGTATTGAACTATTGTCATGCACTTATACTAACGGCTCCAAAATGAACACTTGAGTAATTGAATACTTTATACTTACAAACTCAAATATGCTCCAATTGCACTCAGAACCAGAGGACGAACAACAAAGACCAATTATACGCCTTGCAAATGCTTGGAGCTCTAGAGCAACACCACCAAGTGCACCCCACCAAAGAACTAGAAAGACAAGAAGCATAGGCTGTGTTAGGTATTGGAAAGAATGGAAGCTTAAAATTAAATTAAAGTAATGATACTTACTAGGTGACTTATCCTTTTGTTGCTTGATTGCCAATTGATTTGAAAAGCCTCTTTGCATGTTCTCATAATCATTAGCTTGGTTGCTTATCTTGGCTTGCTTGTCGTCCTCGATGATCATCTTCTCAAGCACATCATTAAACATGGTACGAAGCTTAGAATCATATCCAATTTCGGTCCTTCTAATCTCAAAAAATCTATTTGGATTGAAGAACAACGCAGCCTCGTACAACTTCTGCTCCATTTGGACTTCCCACCTCCGATCTATGATTGCTATCACCTTCCTGGGTAGTGATGGCTTATTTTTCAAAGAGTCATTGATCTTCTTCTTTGCAAGATCTATGGTTGTGGTAACTTCTAGCATTGCTGGCTTCTCATGGTCGTCAACGATCCTCAGCACAACGATAAGTGGTTGTGACGCTCGAATGCAATTTTCCACTGCATTCCAGAATCTATTAGCAATAACTGTTTCGCACATATTTTTGCCTACCTCTGTGCTAGACAATTTGGATCTATTCCAATCATCAGTAACAAAATGACTTTTCAAAGATGTCCTGTGCCTCCACAAGCTCTGCAAAGTGGGGAAAGCTGTAGCAAATCGAGTAGCTGCAGGTCTCACAAGGTCCCTCCCACCTGTCATCTCCCTCATCTTGTCAAGAAACCTTCCATGTCTGTAGATAAATGTGGTCACACGCTTGGCTTGTGCAATGCACTTCTTGAACTCTGTTATCTTCGCAATGTCCTCCAACATGAGATCCAAGCTATGAGCTGCACAAGGGATCCAAAATAGGGTAGGAATCCTCTCCGTTAGAAGTCTGCCTACCACCTTGAAGTTAGCACCATTATCTGCGACTACCTGAGCAACATTTTCCCGCCGGCTCAAGTCGAGTCAGCGCCTCCAGTCGGTCGTCCTCCGACGACTCATCGACTAGTCGACGGCTTGATAAGCATGACGAGAACAAACTGCAATGATACAATGATGTTTTAGCGTGGTGTTTGGAGACTTGCCGACCTCCCCTAATCCAAATTGAGGTAAGCCCAAACAAATTGGGCCGGCTCTACGAATTAAGCCAAACACCTCAATTCCACTAGTGGTAGCTCTTTCCCGCTCCGGGTAGGTGAGCTCCAACCTTCACAACACGTCGGACCTCTTCACAATCTTCTTTAAAGAGATCACCGAAGCAGGACATCTCCAACGTTGTCTAGGTGTCGGCAAACACCAAGAGTAATTAGCCAAACCCATTGTTTGAATCCCACCACGTGCAACGAATGCACAAACTCAAGTGGATACGAAATCCAATTCTAGATTCAACACATGCAACTAGAGACTTCTCTCCTTACTCACAAGGTGCAACACATGCACAATTGAGAGGACAAGCTCACACTAGCTCAATTGAGTGAAATGAAATGCCAAAGGTTGCCTCACAACCGACCACGGGGGTATTTACAGCTCCCACCACAAAAACTAGCCGTTGGGAGCAGAGTCTCAGAAAAACTCAGCAAATGCGGTAACACCGCTGTAAAAATCTAGTATTACCGCCCCCAATGTCCAACAGTCGAAAATAGTGCATTAACGGCTCAAAAACTAGCCGTTAAAGATTTTAGTGTGGTAATACCGCAGTACAAAATCCGGTATTACCGCTCAGCAGTAGTACCACTCTTCTCGGGTGGTATTACCGCAGTCCAATTTCAACACAGGCGACACTTGGTAAAAGGTCATAACTTTTGACTCTGATGTCGGAATTGAGTGATCTTGGACTCTATGGAAATCTTATTTAGAGGGATACACAACCCACCTATTTGATTAATCTCAAACACATTTAATAAAATCAAAAAGCATAACTCCAAAGAGTCACTACCATGGTCTAAGTCCAAATAAATAGCAACAAGCAATCTTAGACCATGCCAAGGGAAAATGCATAAATCCCAATAATTTACAAAGCACATTTGCAAACTCAGATCATGCCATAAGGAAGTAGGTACATGGACTTCAACCATTTGCAAAGTATAGTCACATGCTACAAGGAATAGATGCATGAGCCTTGGCTATTGACAAAACACATTCGCAAATAATAGTATCATGCCACAGAGAGCTAAAGTAAGTAAGATTGAGCTATCAACACATGATGAGACTCAGGCTAATAAACAAGACACCTCTTAATAGTATGATAATCTTATACTAGTAATGTGGTCTTCCAACCAAACAACAACACCAGTAAAAGACTAGGAACACATACTTAGCCCTAGCTAGTTATACCTTTGCCTTGAGCATCCTCTTCAAACTTGATGACGCACATCTTCACTTCAAGTTCGGGTCATTGTCTAAATATGCATTAACTCATGATGCATCCTTCACATGCCCTCCATCAACACATGATGTATCTTCTCTTGACTTGATGATCAACTTATGATCATATCCTCTTCGAGATCTTAATGTGCATCAACACATGATGTCATCCAAAGTCTCTGTCATCATGAAATATAACATATTCATCCATCTCATGGAAAATTTTAGTCCTACAATGATTATAATTAATTACCAAAACATACTTACATTAAATGCTTCTTAACAAGCCGTTGCAGAAAGGTGCAGTACTACCACCAACTATAAATCGGTACTACCGCACATCGGTAATACCGCTCGGCTAGATCAATATTACCGATTTACAGAGGATCAAAATCATAAGAAAAACACATTCTCTAGAAATAACGTACCGCCAAATAAAACTCGGTACTACCGACTTGCGATAATACTGCAGAATAATTGTGGTCATACCGATTTCAGGTTTCAAGAAAACTCCTAAAAACATGTCCACTCGCAAAATACATACCGTCAACTAGATTTCGGTATTACCTACTTGCGGTAATATCGCTCATCAAATGCGGTCATACCGATTTTGGAATTTTAAGAAAACCTCCAAAAATTTCCTCTCTTGAAAATTCATAACGCCTTGTAAACCTCGGTATTACTGACCTGCGGTAATACTGCTCAATACTTGCGGTCAAACCGAAATTGCTGAACAGCTTTCCAGTGGGAAAACAAATGCAATGCATAACAAAAAATAGAACAAAATAAACTTCAAACCACTAGCCATGGTTCCTCTATTGTCTTTGCATTGCCATTACTATATCGTCATCCATAAACCAGGAATAAGTCTTTAAAACAACTTAGCACACACATTAGTCCCACAATATAATTGTAAATAATTGAATATAAAGAAATATGAGTATATATGAACTACACAAGTTTTATATACTTAAAGGATGTGTTTCAAAGTAGAGATCCCCAATATATGTGGATAAATATGAAGGGATACGGGTAGGCTACAATAGCAATAATTCAAAAATTCTACCTCGTAAATCAGGAAGCCAAGCAAGAAGATGATCGCAGATCGTTACCACCAGACGTGCAGATGTCGGGACCCAAAAATGCAATTCTAGACCCACTGTATATTCTGCACTAGTCCAGAATCACGCTAATGCACATAATATCAACATAGATGAATATCGATCCACACAAGACGATTAATAGATAAACAACTAATTTGAATAGCAAATAATGATTTTGACCTTATGGTCGAGTTTACATTTATCAAGCCACGCAGGTCTGACAATAGATAAAGTAGCAGCGGAACAAAAGTAAACTCCAGTGGAATTCCATCAATTCACCACAGGCAACTGACTAGGATCGGGACCCTAACGATCAACACCTTCGTTGAACTCCTCCTCAAATGCAGGCGAAGACTCCTCCACTTCTGTTGATTGTTTGAGACAAGTATGAGTGCACAACTATACTCGCAAGTCATACTACAGAATGCAATTTATAGATAATGGCTTATTCCAAAGAAATGGCTTCTGTGGTTATTTTGCAGAAATGCAACATTTGCAATTGAATACAAATAATAGATTGAATACATAATTCAAAATAAATAAACAATATTAATTTGTCATTTGATTTCACAAAGACACATAGCCTAAACAAGTTATTCACACAGCTGCACAAGTTATCTCACACAGCTGACCCTTTCCAATTATTTTTTGAAAATCTACCCCTCATGTGAAATTCCCAAGCATGTCCATGAACGCGGAGGCGGCTATCTGAATAGATTGATTAAACACTCTACAGAGGTTGTACACTTTACCCACAAGATACAATCAGTGTAGCTAGCACTGATCATAATAAAACCTTTCAGAAACTTTATCTTAAACATTGACACTCCCGATGTGCTTTACTGTTTGGTCCAACCGATACACACAGCGTTTGGTACGACACACACCATTGGACAAGGATGTGGCGAACCGTCCCGCGATGTGACCTATCTTGAAGTCCACACCTCCACCCATCACACAGCTAACCTACAACCTGAGTTGTCAATGGCAAGATTCCATAACCTACTAAGTTAGTCCCGTCCCATACCAGGCATGTGGTTGTACAGTAAGGCTCAGTTCAATGGCGCACAAAGTTGAGTCCTTAATTGATCAAGGCAAAACTTTCAATTTCTAACTAAGTCATACAGATCATCATTCCCATCACACAACTCCACCATATCACACAATATCCACCACTTGCCTCAGTCTAAATCTTTTTTCACCCTGTTAGTTAAGTGCAACACATGCCATCAACGCGTAATAGCACACAACACACACAGTTTTATCACACCATTATATAATCACTTAGTCAAGTTTATATTTGCAACTCACATTAAATGATGACTCATAGCATGGCTAAGCACTCTACTCGTATCTAACTAACCCATATTTTTGCTACAATAATACCAACTAATAATGAATCAACCTAGGGTGACAAAAGATCATGGCATAACAATAGACAAGGTGGACATAACAATTTGGATTAATAACTAACCCAAAAGTATTTAAATAAATACTTGAAATAAAATGCAACAATTTGAATCAAAGTATTTTAAAAACTGGGTTCAACATGATCAAAGGTATAACTTGCCTTGGAATAAGTCTAGGTACTGATCTTGATATTGAGACACTTCTCCTTCTTCAAAAGTTCCCGAAGTATTAACGTCTACTCGTAAACAAAATAAATAAATAAAAACAAATAAATAATAGAGGCAAAATTAACTCCAAAAATTAAATACAAATCATAAATAAATAGATCTCAAATTTATATAAATTTAGAAATTTGAATGGGCTCAATCGGAGTTCGGATGCAAAAGATATGGGCTTTAGAAGATTGAATCTAAAGAAAATACCCTAAATTAGAATTTCTGGAATTTCCAAATTATTTTTCTAAAGAAAAATTGGATTATTGCGCAAGCGCTGACGTCAGCGATGAATTTTCAAAAAAAGAATAAATAAAAGAAATTCTGACATGTGGGGCCCACATGTCAGTGAGATGGCTCACGGTGGACTGAGTCTACCAAGCGAGTGGAACTGGGGAGCGGTGTACCGGCCACGCCTGCGCACATATGGGTGCTGACTGGAAGCCACGCGATCGACACGCAAGCATGGGGCTGACGCTGGCACTAAGGTGGCCGCGGACGTGGACGACGGCGAGGAGCGGCGCTCAGGTCCCGATGGTTGCTGGCGAACGGTGGTGTTTCGCTGGGGGTGAGTGGTACCAACGCGTAGCTGAGGCTATTGCGATCTCAGGGGTGTACTCACGGGCGGCTGAGACTGACGGTGCTGAACGATAGTGAGGTTTTGGCAGCAGAGAGTTTCGGCCGTTGTTGGTTGGAGGCTCCGGTGATGCCCGTGGCGGGTCGGCCTTGAAAGCTCGGTGATGGAGCAATGATAGCAATGAAGGGCAATTGTTGACGAAGAAGCTCGGCTGAAAAATCGTAATATTCGGATTGTGGCAGCGCTAAGGCTCTCGGGGCGACGAGGATGGCGGCTTTGGGTTGCGGTGGACCAAGTGAACCCTAGGGCGCCTTTTATAGGGTCGAGGCGTGTCGAATTTGGAAGATCCCAAATGAGTCCGAGTTGAACACAAAAATCAACTCCGAGATTCTAGGAGATAGAAACTGATTCGTTATTTGATTTGGCCGGATTTGGATTCAGAAGAGATAAGGCTACAGATTAGCGCGAAAATCCAGAAGGTTTCGATTGGAAATCGCCGTTGTCGGTTGGAGCTTCAAGCTCTGGCAATGGCGCCGAGAGCGAGCGTGCTGAGGGAGACGACGACGCGGGGAAGATGAAGATGGTGGGACCCACTGGCAGAGAGATGGAGGTGCGGGCTCACATGTCGTGAGACGCGGCGGCAGCTGAGAGCGGCGAAGTCTTGGCGTTAGGCCGCATGATCTTTGATCTGCGTGGGAATAGTGTTGGGTTTTGACCCAACACTGTTTCGGAGGTTTTTAATTGATTTTTCTTCTTAGAAAATACCAGAAAATCCAAATAACAATTGGAAAATATCAAATGAACTTGGAAAAATTCTATAAAATATATCTAAGCACATAGAATCTAAAGAAAATAGTTTTGATAATTGTTGATGTTGGGATTAATCATATTAAATTATTTTGATGTTAAAAGTTCATATTAATCTTTAAATAAATTCAATAAAATTCAAATGGTGAATTTTCCAACTAGCAACTAATTAAAAGATTTTTAAAGCTCGGAAAATTGGGATGTTACAGCAGAGCAGCGGAAGAAGAGTTGGAGAAACCTAGTCCAACGTAGAGTGCGTGAATGTAGTGGTCGTAGTCGATCATCCAATGTCGAGCACCTCGATGCAGTGGTCGTAGTCGATCGTCTCCTCCAGCAACCTCTGCAGTTCCTTATGAAGACCGCGGATCGTCCTCGAGCGCAACAACAACCGTAGTAGCTCCTCTACGGTATCCACACGTCCAGGGAAGGAACAACCGTACGCTGGTGTGCTAGCACCAAGTCGCACGGCAAGACTCTCAGAAAGATAGCAACTAGGGTTTCAGTGGAGCAACTCATGTCTACTCATCCTCCTCCAAATAGCCTCAAGCATCTCCTTATATAGTTCACATGACGTATCCTATCTAAACACATTATGTTCCAACCCATTAAGTGTGTGACCCGTTAGGTTTATGCGTATTCAGTTGTGACTCGGAAACCCTTTCCAACCACGAGTCGTAGCGGTTCCTAGCAGGACATAACGATTCTCGAATACACACAAATTATATCGGACGAACCTTAATGCAATATGATCTACGACCAGGTCCTCATCACTTAAGACCAGGTCCTATCTCTATATGACCAGTTCCTATTTAGTCACAACCAGTTCCTAACTCCTTATGAGCAGGTTACGACCACTCTGTGATTACGTTCGACCAGTCTACGATCAGCTCGTATCTCTATACGACCAGTCTGTAACTGATCGAAATTATCGAACTACTCGTGTATATTCTCCCTTTGCCTTACGATATCTGGTTGAACTCCTGGTGAGAAAATATGTCATCCATGGATTGTTTAATACTTTCTCGATCGAGTGTTGGATAACCTTATGTGGTTAAACTCTTCGACCACTAGTGGTATGGCCATACACTTTCTTTATCCGACCACTTCAAAGGGTCCAGAGATATCTCTCCTGTTATGTTAGGAGGGGCAAATCCCATATCTAACCAGTCACATTCCTCCGCATATTTCATAACATACCCGAAAGCTACCTTTATAACTGTTGGACCGAAAAGGCGACTAGAGGGGGGTGAATAGGAGCACGCTCACTTTTTTAACCAAGATCAGATCCAATACAAATTTCACTCCAATAGCTATGAAAGCTATGAAGATCAATATACCAGTACAGCGGAAGGCTAGTATTGAATCCAATCTAAACCCCGAAGCAAAACAACCAAAATCAACCAAAACTTAATTTTCAAGTGAAGGGCGGTCTGACCGGTCCATGGGCGATCTGACCTCTATGTTAATGGCGGTCTGACCTCCAGCCTGATGAACAGTGAAATCAGCACGAAAAACGAAGTTGCAAATAGATGTAACTTTTGATCTACAACTCCAAACTTGATAAAACTTGGTACACACATTCTCTAGGATGTCAGGAACCTATTCCAATTGAAGATCGTGAAGATCCTTGGAAAAGTTACGACCTTTTTCAGTTTGAGAGGTGGATGGTTCAAAACCGAATCAAAACGAAAACTAGATCCAAAAACTTGCTCGTGGGTGATTGATGATCAAGATGATCCTAGATGTGTTCCTGTAAGATCGAGGTGGCCGACTAGAGGGGGGGTGAATAGGCGGTTTTTAAAAACTTTATCGGGCTAAACCAATAAATAAATGCGTAAGCTAATAGCGAATTGGTTTTGCACAATTAAAACCTAAATCAACTAGGCTCAACTAAGTGCACCAACAATATGAACACAATATAATATGAGCAATCATACAAGGTATATAAGCAATTTAAGCAAGAATGTAAATTGCTCAAAGTTAAGCACAAGTAAACACAAGATGACACGATTATGTTTTACCGTGGTGTTCGGAGACTTGCGGTCTCCCTAATCACGTTGAGGTAAGCCCAACCCGCGTTGGACCGGCTCCTCAAATGAGCACACACCTCCGAGGTAAGTCCAACACTTGGACCGGTTCCAAACCGAACCAACACCTCGCTCAACTATGGTTGCTCTTCCTCCACTCCGGAGATGGCGAGCACCAAACCACTCACAACCGTCGGGCCTTCTCACAAGCTTCTTGAGAAGGTCACCGAGCACGACGCCTCCACGCCGTCTAGGTGTCGGCAAACACCAAGAGTAACAAATCCGAACTTTCACTTGAACTAATCAAGTGTCAGCGCTCACGTGGATACACAATCCACTACCTAATGCAACACATGCACTTAGGGTTTACTCTCTAATCTCACCAAGTGCAACACATGCACAAAAGAGAATAGAGGTTTGCTCTTAGCTCAAGAGGCTCACAAAGAGTTCACAATAGTTCTTAGCAACTTGACAACCTCCCCAACCGGCCAAGGTGGCTATATATAGCCCACACACAAAAACTAGCCGTTGGGAGACAAACCCCAAAAATCGGGAAATCGGAAGTTCCGCCGTGCAAAGGCGGAACTACTGCAGAGAGAGAAAAAAGACACCGCAGCGGCTATGTCGACGAGAAACTAGCCGTTTGATTTTTAGTGCGGAACTACAGCCAACTAAATATCGGAAGTTCGATTCTTGGAAGTTCCGCTCAACACATAAGCGGAACTACCGCACATTGAATTTTGGCTAAGTCCCAAAATGGTGCTTCTCGGAAAAAACCAACCGCGGATTTGAACAATCGATTAATCGGAAGTTCCGCTAGTTACACTCGGAACTTCCGCACTTGGAAAATCGGCTAAGTCCCTAAACCGGCCGCTCTCTGGAAAAATCAAGCCGCGGAAAATCGGACAGTCCGAGGTGCGGAACTTCCGCCGTTAAACCGCCGGAACTTCCGATTTTCCTGACAAATCGAAATGGCTTTACAACAACTTCAATTGCAAAACACATTTGCAAATTGACAAGCCATGCCAACAAAGGTCACAAGCAAGATTCCCAACAAGTTGCAAAACACATTTGCCAACTTTTGGAATCATACCACAAGGAAAAAGGTACATGGACTTACACCATTTGTAAAACGCATTTGCAAACTTAAGTCACATGCTACAAGGGTTGAATGCATGAGCATCGGCTATTTGCAAAACACATTCGCAAATAATAGCTCCATGCATAGATGAGCTAGAGCAAATATAATGAGCTATCAACACATGACTAACTCAAACTACTAGTCAAGATCCCTCTTAATAGTACGGCAAACCTATACTAGCAATCCGGTCTATCAACCAAACACCGAGACCGGTAAAAGACTAGGAACACATCCTTAGCCCTAGCTAGTCATACCTTTGCCTTGCATCTTCTTGAAGATTGATGACGCACATCAACACTTCAAGTCCGGGTCCTTGACTTTGACAATCATCAACTCATGATGATTTCTTCACTTCGGGATCTTGTCTTGAACATCATCAACACATGATGATTTCTCCATCCCGAGTCTTCACATGCATCAACACATGATGCAATCCTTCACTTGACCTCCATCAACACATGATGGGTCTTCTCTTGTCTTGATGATCAACTCATGATCATCTCTTCTTGATAAGCATCAACTCATGATGCATCATTTACACCAAGCTCTTGACTTGATGATCAACTCATGATCATCCCAAGTCTTCATCACCCTGGAACATAACCTATATATCCAACTCATGAAAAATGTTAGTTCCACAATGTGATCATCATTAATTACCACATCATACCATTAACTCATAATGGTGGGACAAGATACCTCAATCTTTCCCTATTTGGTAATTGATGATAACCACTTAAATTCTCATAAATTTAATGATGATAAATGAGAGAACAATTGAGTATATAAACTACACAAGTTATATATACTCTAACATGAGTATACAAGAACTACACAAGTTCTATATACTCATAACATAAGTATATACGAACTACACAAGTTTTGTATACTCAAAGGTTTTGTTTCAACGTAAAGATCCCAAATATATGTGGAGAATGGAACATGGATCAATACTAATGAAACTACAAAGTATAGGATAAAACTCCCTCTAAATGTGTGCATACACAAATGTGTAATGAGGTCATATGCACATATTCAAGTTTAACTTAAGGTTGAGTTCAATCCTATATTTTGGATCCGAGAAATGCAACATTATATAAATTGAGATGTCGATTGCATACCTCGTTGTGTTTCACCTTTATATCCAAATGAGACTACACAAAGATAATACTAGATAAAAGAGTTAGTCTCATATTTGGATTTGTCATTAATCACCAAAACAATCCATTAACTCATAATGGCGGGTCTAGATCTTTCAGTTCCCACATATCACAGCAAGCTAGATCACATGAAGAAATCAATCAAAAACATGCGAATCAAAGAAAGACTCAAAATCACCAAATAGATAGAAGAAAGGTAAAGAGACACATTTTTGAGCAAACTTTCCTTGGATTGATTTGATAGGGTTTTGGTTTACAGCCACTCCATCAATGGAGGACAAAACTCAATCCAAGAGCACGAAATCAAATCAAAACTCTCTAGAACCCTAACCTCCACTAATCATATCCCTAAGCAAAACTAGGGTTTCAACAATAATGAAAGGGTTGAAGGGGGTGCAGCCACCTCCCTCCTCTATTTATAGTGGAGACTTAGACCTTCTAGAAGTTTTAACTTAAATGGGCTCCCGTTAAGGCCCAACACAAACGGGTCACACACGCACGCTTTTTAAAGCGCCGTCTTCAACACCTCTTGACCTAAACCGCTTCTCTTTGCGTCGTCTTGCGCCGCGGGTTAGCAAAAGGTCACCAAGGTGGTATTTGGTAATATTACCATAATACCCCTTCTCGATCCTTCTCCGAAGACCGAGTCCATGTGCGCGAAGCACTTCGCCTACTCCGCCACGTGTAGGTTGATCAACGGCTCTCTCCATGTCGGCAAGTCTCTCCCATCCGGCTCCCACCGAAACCACCATGGCACTTGCACCGACTCCCGCGCCGCTTGATCAAACTAGTCGTATCGAACTCTCCGTTCGGTCATCCTTGTCCACTCTGCACCATACTTGAGTTCATTGACCTCACCCGGCATCGTCGATCGTTCTGGACCTCAGCTCTCCAAGCCTAGTCCCGATCATCCTCGCCGTTGACCGTCGTTGACCACCAAGCAACCTGCACAATAATAGACAAGCAAATCAAATCCGAAAATAAGTTCTTCACAAATTGACCCACGTTAGTCAAAACATGCATCATGCAACACATATGCACTGAAACTCATGACTTTGACCTAACCAACGAACAACGCCGCCACGACGAGCGACGAACCAAGTGGAACCCGGTCAGACCGCCCCTCGAGTGGTCTTGCCGCCTACTCTTGGCCTCGACCGCCACTCTGGTCGATCGGGCCGGCCAATGGGACTTAGCCAAATTTTGGCCCCTCAAATCCCAGACCCTACTGGAATTTTATATCTCGAATAACTTTTTACTGGAGACTCCAAAAATCATGAGACCAAGTGCATTGGGATCCCCTCACTTGCCTACACCCTCTATTTTTGGCCCAGCCTGTTCTGATCATTTTTGGTCACGACCGGTCCGACCGCCGCACATGGCCGGTCCGACCGATTTGGGACCGGTCGGACCGCCCCTGTCTAGAAAGCCTGAACTTTGTCGAAAACTAGTGAAACGACAAACCGTTAACGTCATTGCCAATTGTCACATCATCCTAAGATCTGGAGCATATCCCCATGATATCCACAATAACATGCAACTAGGAGTGCTATTACACATGTAGGAAACCATGCTGATCTCAAGTCTAAGGATTATACATCATCATTACTTGAGACCAACTGATGATACATAGAATCATAACAATCTCAACAGTGTCTCAAGGTGGGTCAATCCAACCCCATGTTCTCTAACATGTGTTCACATTATTGATTTGATACCCCTATATCTATGACCGGTGAGACATGATCATCAATCAATACATGTGGTGGCTCTGTTGTTCCGATCAGTGACATTCGACCAGCGATACTTTTAGAACGACATCATATAAATTAAAGAATTTCACTAACAAGTCACATACTTGTTGATCCATATAACTGATGATTCATTCAAGGAATAGAATAACATTTATTCAATAACTTATAAATATAGACGTGATACAATTATCTCTATGATTGTCTCTAGGGTATATCACCAACAAAAGAAATATGGATCAATACTAATGAAATCACAAAATATAGAGTGAACTCCCCCTAAATGTGTGCATACACGAATGTATAATAAAAACATATGCACATATTCAAATTAAACTTTTAGTGGAGTTCAACCTATATTTTGGATCCAGATAATGCAATAAGATATAAGAATATGATGTCGAGTACATACGTCTATGATTTTCACCTTTTCATCCAAATAAGACTACACGATGGGTATATCAATAAAAGTGTTAGTCTCACAAATAGATTTATCATTAATCATTAAAATATTCAATTAAATCATAATAGCGGGTCTAGATTCTTCATTGGGGCCAGATTCACCATGTGTCGTGTCCTCAGCAAATTCGGTTCTCTGGGGCACGAATAAGGTGTCATTTTTGCCTTTGATGCGAGTGGGTTCTAATTTTTGTATCGCATACGCCAACAACGCTATTTTAACCCAAAACTCTACTTCTACCCTACTACAACTACTGCTACTACATAGGCTGAGAGTTTTTTAAAAATTATTCAACGTTTTTTAATTTAATTTTATTACTAACATCTCATCAACTTTTATTTCTAAATCTGGCTCTTTTGATCACGCTATCACCCATAGCGTTATCAAACAATATTGTCACGCCAGTCACCATGGCGTGGTCAAATCCTGTCACCCCACCACCAACGGTGTGACAACTCATCCTCCTCCCAATAGCCTCAAGCATCTCCTTATATAGTTCACATGATGTATCCTATCCGAACACATTATGTTCCAACCCATTAAGTGTGTGACCCGTTAGGTTTATGCGTATTCAGTTGTGACTCGGAAACCCTTTCCAACCACGAGTCGTAGCGGTTCCTAGCAGGACATAACGATTCTCGAATACACATAAATTATATCGGACGAACCTTAATGCAATATGATCTACGACCAGGTCCTCATCACTTACGACCAGGTCCTATCTCTATACGACCAGTTCCTATTTGGTCACGATCAGTTCGTAACTCCTTATGAGCAGGTTACGACCACTCTGTGATTACGTTCGACCAGTCTACGATCAGCTCGTATCTCCGTACGACCAGTCCGTAACTGATCGAACTTAGCGAACTACTCGTGTATATTCTCCCTTTGCCTCACGATATCTGGTTGAACTCCAGGTGAGAAAATATGTCATCCATGGACTGTTCAATACTTTCTCGATCGAGTGTTGGATAACCTTACGTGGTCAAACTCTTCGACCACTAGTGGCATGGCCATACACTTTCTTTATCCGACCACTTCAAGGGGTCTAGAGATATCTCTCCTGTTATGTTAGGAGAGGCAAATCCCATATCTAACCAGTCACATTCCTCCGCATATTTCATAACATACCCGAAAGCTACCTTTATAACATGCAACTAGGAGTGCTATTACACATGTAGGAAACCATGCTGATCTCAAGTCTAAGGATTATACATCATCATTACTTGAGACCAACTGATGATACATAGAATCATAACAATCTCAACAGTGTCTCAAGGTGGGTCAATCCAACCCCATGTTCTCTAACATGTGTTCACATTATTGATTTGATACCCCTATATCTATGACCGGTGAGACATGATCATCAATCAATACATGTGGTGGCTCTGTTGTTCCGACCAGTGACATTCGACCAGCGATACTTTTAGAACGACATCATATAAATTAAAGAATTTCACTAACAAGTCACATACTTGTTGATCCATATAACTGATGATTCATTTAAGGAATAGAATAACATTTATTCAATAACTCATAAATATAGACGTGATACAATTATCTCTATGATTGTCTCTAGGGTATATCACCAACAAAAGAAATATGGATCAATACTAATGAAATCACAAAATATAGAGTGAACTCCCCCTAAATGTGTGCATACACGAATGTATAATAAAAACATATGCACATATTCAAATTAAACTTTTAGTGGAGTTCAACATATATTTTGGATCCAGATAATGCAATAAGATATAAGAATATGATGTCGAGTACATACGTCTATGATTTTCACCTTTTCATCCAAATAAGACTACACGATGGGCATATCAATAAAAGTGTTAGTCTCACAAATAGATTTATCATTAATCATTAAAATATTCAATTAACTCATAATAGCGGGTCTAGATTAATCATTGGGGCCATATTCACCATGTGTCGTGTCCTCAGCAAATTCGGTCCTCTGGGGCACGAATAAGGTGTCATTTTTTCCTTTGATGCGAGTGGGTTCTAATTTTGGTATCGCATACGCCAACAACGCTATTTTAACCCAAAACTCTACTTCTACCCTACTACAACTGCTGCTACTACACAGGCTGAGAGTTTTTTAAAAAATTATTCAACGTTTTTTAATTTAATTTTATTATTAACATCTCATCAACTTTTATTTCTAAATCTAGCTCTTTTGATCACGCTATCACCCATAGCGTTATCAAACAATATTGTCACGCCAGTCACCATGGCGTGGTCAAATCCTGTCACCCCACCACCAACGGTGTGACAATGTTGTTTGGTCATGTCACAGGTGGTGGTGTGGCCAAAACAGTCATTTAGCTAGACTTACTCCGCATGTGATAGTGTTATTTTATCACACCAAAAGAGTTGTATTTAGAAATAAAGTTAGTAAGGGGTTTTTTTAAAAAATTAAATAAAAAATGGGTTAAATAAAAAATTCCACAGGCTGATGCACATTTGGATAATTAGATTTACTGGGTTGAATGGATCAAAACAGCCCTGGTTACACCAGGCCCAATTGTTTTTGCTATTCTGGCCTGCCCAGCATCTGCACCTATTCCTCCAACTTCCAACTCGCAAGTCGCAAGCCATCGAGGTTGACCGGACACGCCAACTCTTCCACCACCACACCGCACCACCGTCGCGACCTTCTCCTCCGCTCCGCCAAGCGACGCCGGCCGGCAATACTCCTCCTCTCGCCGAGATGGACGAGGTGCGTACGTGATCCTTCTGGAGTCTTCTATTCCCTCGGTCGAATATCCGGCCCGCTCCTTTTGTAGCTTTGCGCATCCGTCGTTAGGTCGCCGCTAGTAGATATCACCAATCTGTCCCGAACGGGAATATGAGAATCTGGAGGGTCGTGCCGAAAGATTATCCGTTTTGCTCCGTGGTGTTGTTTTGGATCCTACGAGAAGAAGATGTCAGGATGCGCGGCGTACCGATTTGCAGCGACAAAAGGTTGGGTTCGGAATTGCGCGGTTGGGGTTGCATCTTTGTTCCCGAGAATTTTGCACTTGTCTCTTCTTGGAGATTGCGCATTTCGATTCAAAGATCGTAGCGCTTGTATCAATTTTGGTAAGGAAAACTACAGCAAAATCTTTGATCAACATATTATTGGGAGCAATGAAAAAGAAAGAATCTATTTTCGATCATTTTTATATCAGACTTTAGACTCTCTGTATGTCAGAATCAAATAATGATATATCCTCGATTGATTGTTGTGATTTACTTGAGATATCATGCCACTTCATTATCTGAGAGTAATCCATTTCTCATCCAGTGTTTATAACGGAAATTTCAATAATACTATGTGCCTTCTTCTCTAACTTTCTAGACGTTTTTGGATTAAACTGCTTTTGTTATTATCTTGCTGGTTGCCTCCACATACTATTCTCTATGTTTTCCTGTTAGGGGTGACTGTCGAGTATCATTTAAGGTTGTAACAGTTCAGTTTCGTCATGCTTACTGCTTAGACAATGCATATCATTTTTTAGCAGCTGCAAGTATTTTCCCCACTGCCTGGCAATGGAAAACTGATTTTCCTATGTTTAGTGAACAGAAGTCTGTATCTAATCTGGTATTTAGGTATGGTTAAACAAACAG
The DNA here is from genome assembly GCA_036346395.1 of Hsuehochloa calcarea. Taxonomy (NCBI): domain Eukaryota; kingdom Viridiplantae; phylum Streptophyta; class Magnoliopsida; order Poales; family Poaceae; genus Hsuehochloa; species Hsuehochloa calcarea. The sequence continues at coordinate 50,451,964 of CM070610.1, read as the reverse complement.
ACATATCCTAATAATACATTTAATCCATGTGTTTTCTTTCTGAAACTTTTATGTCATGTACGGGATTCCGTATCAGCACCGTAGAAGGATTCCAGCAGCCGGTGAAGCTAGCACGCAAGCCCAGGCAGAAACGGACATGGCTTGTGCCCTGGCCGGCAAGTCGGATGAGTAGATTAGGAAGTTTTGAGTTGTGTCGTGTGCAGTTAGATGGCAGAAGTCCTAGTCGGTTAGTGAGTCCGAGTCTTAGTTGCATTGTTAGGGATTCCTCTATGTAAGGATGTCAGAATTATCAATAAAGGGTAAGCAAAAGCTAATATATTTTCCATGTCTACTTTGTCTCTTCCCTGTCTTCCAGCGCATCTGCTAACGCCGGCTTTTCCCTTCCGCAGCCACGGCACCTGGCCGCAAGCCAGGGCCAAAGCCACAACTACCCGATACGGTAGTTAGGCCATGACATTTAATGTCATATATAAACACTTTATTTCATTGCTTCCACTTTTTACATTGCCCTTCATAAACGTGTTTTCTTCTCATTTCCTACCTTGTCTAATTCATTTCTCACCCTCGAAAGTTTCTTCTTTTTATAATCTGTCAGATTGAGTTGAAAACAGCACCTGCTGATTTCCGCTTTCCAACAACAAACCAAACCAGACATTGTTTTACTCGCTATATTGAGTACCACAGGTATAATGTGTAACAGTGAGCTCATAACAATTTCTTTAGCATTTTGTGCTTCAACTGTAAATGCAAAAAGCATGTCCATACTTTTCTTACTAATGAACTTTCACGGATACTAGGTGTTTGAATGCCAAAGGGGACGATGCTGGTGACTGTGAGAAATTTGCCAAGTACTACAGATCTCTTTGCCCCGGAGAATGGGTGAGTACTTTATGCTGCCAGTTGCCATTGTTAACTGTGCTCATGGAGTGTGCTATCTAATTCCCGTAGCCAGTGAATATTGATTTAGGGTTTTGCCACCTCCGTTGTTTTCAAGTGCAAAACATGTCAGATAAGAATTTCAAATGTTGTCTTTGAGTCAAAAGGCGTAGATAATCTGATTGACCGCGTCATGCAAAACTTAACTGTGTAGGTATTGTTGCCAACACAAGACTTGGTAGCTATTCTTGTTTCGCCTCAATCTTTTGCTGCATAAACCTCATTCAACAAATAGTTTGATGGTGTCGAGTGGTTTAGTTAGTTGTCTGTCTTCAACCTGTATTTTGTTTATCATCACCGTTTATTCATGATAATATTCTTCATTCTCGATAACTGTGTCTTGCACCTTTAAGACACAGTGGGGTACCAACATGGATGTGCTTGCACATGCAAACAGTGGCATGAGCATGCACGAATAAAGGAGGCGTTTACAGTTTACACATTTACAATGTTTTGCTTTATCATCGACCCGGTCCTTCCTCTTGTTCTGTTCTTCCCCAGTTAAAGATGCACATAAGAACTGTGGCGTGCGTTGTGCTCAGCTTGTGAAGGATCCATTCTGAGGGTCCCTGTCCTTGGTGCTGAACAGTTTATGCTGTCTTGGTCAAAAATGGTGCTTTATGATTTTTAGGAATCTTGGTTTTTTTCTTGCATCAAGGATACAATGGCTGTGTGAATGATAAAACAAGGATTAGTATCTGTTGGTGGAGTGTCATGGTAGCATTATATATTTTGTTCCCTGATGATGGGAGAAGGATGGCAATATTTATGCCAGTTAAACCCATGCTTTATCTCCAAACTTAGTTCAGGAAGGACTGAAGGACAGTACGCTTGAATCTTGCAAGTGAAGTACCTAAATTTCTAAAATTATTCATTTTGCAAACATACTTAATAACTTGTTGCTGCCCAGTCTAATTGGTCATTGGACATGGTCATAAACATTTGGAGAAAAGGGAATATTTACGGCCAGTATTGAAGCTTGTTTGCTTTCATTTCAGAAACTAATATGATTATAATTTTACCATACATTTGCTCCACTCAGAGGTCATGCTGAAGCAATAATTTATTTTTGTCTATTTCTGGAATCTCGTTTAAATATTTGAAACCTTTAAACATCCTCAGAAAATTATATTGGCTTTGACCAAGTGTTTGCAACATGAACTTTTTAAGAGTTAAAGTTTACTGTTACATTTTAACCCCTGGAAATTATAACAGTTTAGCCATTCATGTCTTTGTTAGTCTATTGTATTTCTGTTGTTACAGAACTAGAAGCAGTGTATCTGTTTTCTTAATTTAATATAATCTGTATTTGACTGTTTGCTGAATCAGGTCGAGAAATGGAATGAGCAGAGGGAGAACGGGACGTTTCCAGGACCCCTATAAAATTATTGCCTTAAGCTTCCCCTTGGACTAGTCAACTCTTTGATCAGCTGCACTGTTCCATTCTGGTTTGAGTTTGTCGATGCTTTTGTCCTGTGTTCTTCAAACGGTCACTGCAGAACTGTTAGTGATGCTTTCCTTTATGTTAGTCTAATAATTGGCTACAGTTACTCCACACGCGGTCATTTTATTCGCATTACTGAATTGAACTTGCATTATTTCACGCGTGCAACTGTTTCATCCTGTACTATACTTTTTGGGTCATCAATATGCCATAATTGTGGTAAATGTTGGGAATCAGGGTAGGACAATGATTACATACTCGTCCATGAATGTTGCTGTACCTTTCTCGTGGTGAGATTTGAAAACAGAGCTTTTACCTGCTGTCTTGCTGAAGTCTAAATTTTTGGGAAGAATCATCGATCTCCATTGTAGAGAGTTTGTGGCCCTCTTTGGGAGAAGCAGTTCCATGGGGAATTTAGGGATGATCACTCATGTCGTTTCATCAATGCCGGTTCATGTTGCTATCTTTCTTATGTAGTACAATATATAACTCTACTGTTTGGTTCAACTGTGCCTTATTATTTGTTGGATGGATACAGTGAAGTTTTTCTTTTTCTTTTGAAGAGAATTTTCCCTTTGTCAAAGAGCAAACAACAGGCGCGCTCAGAAAACCTATTATGACAAAGGGATTCTTGCCAGGTAAATATCATCTTTCCTTGCATTTATTGGCCACAGATGCTACTCCAATTGTTGGAAATCCAATGCAATGTGCCGTTCATTACTGGAGAACTGTGAAAGATATGGAATCTTTTGTTGCTAGTCGGTGCTGTGGAAGCTCCAGATTTTCTACTGCCCCCGCCCGTCAATCGATCTGTTACTGTGAGTAGCTAACCCGATGCACCTTTCGAGTTTTCGGCCACAGTCCCTGCTCTACGCACAGGGGTCAATCAATTCGTGTAGGCTCCATGCTGGGCCGGAATGACCAGTACGGCGCGTAGGCATCTTTGCGCCGTTGTGGCTGCTGCGCCTGAAGCTGCATTCACGCGTTGCACTGTGCAGCCGCTAAGAAATTCCTCCTGCCTGCCTGCCTGGGCCGGCCAGCGGGGCCATCAGCCCATGGCCGCACCTCGCACGAACGGGAACGGGAACGGGAACGGCGCAAACCTTGCGTTCCCTCCAAGCGTTTACGCGGCGGCGTACCTCAAGCATCTCGCGTACGCCCCGCCGCGCACGCCCGGCACACGACGCCTCGCCGTCGCATTCGGGGCGTGAACCAACCGGCCGGAAGGACGCGCGTACTGTTGGTGAACGTTTCGCTTTCAAGTCGCTGCCTGGCCCCGGCCGGCCGCGCCGTCGGTAGGTTCGTCGGCCGCGCTGTCGGTAACTCCGCCGGCTGAAACGCGCTCACTGTGCTTGGGCTTTAGTGCTCTGCGCGATCGTGATACGTACGTGCGCACGAGCGTGGAGGAGGATCTGCTCGACCGATCGATCGATGGGTGGTGGTTGTCTCCGATCGAATCGTGGTATTGGTGCGTGCGTACGTACGTACGTCGCCAATTCAATGTACATGTACTGGCTGGGAACGGTAAATGCGTATTATGGTATCGCTGTATCGATCGATCTGAGCGTACGAGTTTTAGGACCACGCGTGACGGTCGCAGAGGCTTCAGTATACGTAAATGTGCCCGTCCAGGAGCGCGTTCCGGCCCTCTAAATTTTCTGTTTCCAACGACTGACTGCACCACCCGTCGCTAGCTAGCTAGCTTTTTTGCTCACTCTCATCTTGTCTGGTCCGTCTCATAACTTCGCCACAGCAATAGTAGAGAGAACACACACACACACGCACACGCGCAGAGAGGTGTTGGTAGTTTTGCATGTCTTAAGCGTGCATGATTGCATCAACAAACAGCGGAAGTTACTAAAGAACTTCTGGGCTAGCTTTGCTAGATTACATGGTCTTCTGTTTTCCTTTTTGGATCAAACAGAGAGCAGTAGAAAAGCACACAGAACTCACGACGTCACAGATGGTACAATGCATGACACAAAATACATATGATAAACTAAAACGACGTCACGGATGGTACAATGCATGACACAAAATACATATGAGAAACTAACTTCCATTACATATAATAGTAAAGCTGCATCACAAGGCAGCTGAAAGCAATACAAGCTCAAGAGGGATAGACGCGGGCGCAGAAGGTGGGAGGATTGATAGGTGCGAGATGTCGAGAAATGATCGATAGGGTGTGGAAAGTATACAGTAGAAGAGTGTCTTCAGGTGAAAAGTCTTGCAAGGTCAAGAAGACATATGCTTACCAATCAACCGGAAGACCTGAAAGAAGAATAGGTGTAGTGGAAAGACGTCGAAGGACCGGCGGAGAAGAGGTGGTTGAAGAAGCTCGGCAAGGATAGGGCCATCATGGAACAGCGCAGCACTTGTTAGGAGGCTTCAGCCTCCTCTTCCTGATCCAAAGGTGCCCCATGGAGGCAAGCGAGGAAGGGCCTGCCATGAAGCTTGGGCGGGCAAGGAGGAAGCAGCAATGGTTGCTTGGGTTAGGAATTGGTGGCTAGAGGAAAAGACATAGAACTGTGGAGAAGAGGGGTGGTGCCTTCTTTATATAGCGCAAGAAAGGGCGGTGCCCGGGAGTCATAAACGGGGAGGCAAAAAGGATAAAGCAGGTGTCCAATTTAATAATGCTAACTACACTCGCAACGAGATTTCTTGACGGGAAAAGCTGGACAAGATTGGCGGGTCTGTTGCTCTTTTCCCTTTTAATTAGCCTTTAATTTGGGTGGCTTCTCCTGGAGAAAAATGCATGTTTCACTGTCTTGCCAACAATTAATCTTTGGAAGATTGCATGACACATACAGGCTAAGGGAAGATTCTTGAGTAGTCAATTAACTTGTGGCAGAAACTTGATCATCAGCTAACTGGATGCATGGAGTGATGGAGAAATGGTTAATAATATCGGTATTTTAATTTCCAGCTGGAGTAGCTAGTAGCATATAATACTGTACTACTTAAAATATATAGTTTGAATGAGAGTTTTACGTTTTTAGTACTATTAACATCTGATAGTAATTTATTTGTACATTAAATGTTTTGCAGCATAACTTACTGACATACAATGTACCGCTGCACAAAAAACTAGTACTCCATAAGACAACTCAGACTAGAACAAGCATATATATAATATATTCCAGCATTACAATCATTTTATTATTATTATCTTGAGGCCGAATTACGTACGAAAAGGAAATTAAGTTACCTTTAGCATGCTGATGCAAGAATTAAAAGGGTAAAAACCCTGGTCAAATCTACACGAGTAGCTGGTAGTTAATCTCATCAGCTTGATTGTGACTAGTCTAGCGAACAGATGGAACAGCATATAGCTGGAATAATTCGGAAAGCTAGCTAACATTTGGTCTTTCAAGTTTCAGCTAGAAGGAACAAAACATCAATTGCATGCATGCCTGCCATTGACATGCAAGGAGCTGGCTAGCTCGTCCTTTCCACATGGATTGGATGTAGAAGCATAAAGGTGGAACAGAAAGGCCTGATAGGATGAAGCAGTGCCCATTTATGAGCACGGCAACAAAGAGTTTTGAAACGGGCCGCAGAGCGTGCCATGCATAATGCCCTGCGCGCGGCAGGGCGACGAAAAAACACAGCGGCAGCGGCAGCGGCTGCGGCTGGCGGGTGGGGACCGGCCGGCCGTCCGTTTGCAGGAACACGATAGACGATGGCCATTGCTTGCGCTTGGACATATATGCATGCACGCATGCGCCCGGCCGGCCAGAGGAATAGCTAGCATGACTGTGTGACTGACTGACTGTGTATGGGCACTGTTCGATTTATGGGGGAATTAAGAGAGGCGCATCAGTGTGAGGAGGCAGCCATTTTCAATTTTGGGGTCCTGCGATCGAGCATGGTTTTATCATTGACTGCATGCATGCTAGCTAGGTTTCAAGTTGCCCATCTGTTACTGTTAGCGAGTGCTATTAAATTGTCGCGAGTTTTTTGTGCGTGCTTGTCTGAAGCTCTTGGTTGGTACTGAGGAGTTATTAGAAGTAGCTAGCTAGCGCAGTTTTTATATAAAAAGTTTCGGTCATTTGTGAGTGGGTCTGAACAATTTTGATATATATACATACGATCGAAACCGCATGGAAACAGTAGTTGATGAGAAGTTGGCCATGCCTGACTTGGAGCTCGATCAGGGGACCGCAAGCTCGTTAGCCATAGCTGTAGGCAGCTCGTATATGGATCTGCTCGTACGTACAGTCAATCCGGGGCCTAATGAGGTGCCCTCTATAGTCTATGAAAGCTTATCATCGTATGCATAACAGCACTCTTTATAAGTTTATAACAGTGGAAGATGCAGGTAATGAGCTGATAGTATAGTAATATGTATACATGCGTGTGATATGATGGTGGAGAGGTTGGAGACCAGTGGATAAAAAGGTCAGGTCTCATATATGCATGATTTGTTCAGTTCTGCTGCATTCCACCACGGTGGCATATATGCTTCTACTTGTGCTCTTGGACACACCCACTGCATGTGAAAGAAGAGGAATAAAGGATGAATTGAAGGGAAAAAGAAAAGAATTGTTTGCTGCTGCTGTGACTTGTGACTCTTCAGGGTTTGATGTGTTACAGCACCTTGTAAGGTACTTCAGTCGTATGCATGGTCACCCATCAGGAGGAGGATGTAAGAGACATGGTACTATAGCTACTGGCTAGTCTAGTGTATCACATCTCTTCTCTCCAAACTCACGCAACAACGAGAGAGGGAGATCTCTGTGATCGAGAAAATATCCTGTGCTTCTTTTCTTTAAAACATGGCTGCAAATAGTCACTACTACATAGGTGTTTGTGATAACATGTAGTTATCACAGACGATTTGTAAGCCGTCCGTGAAAAATTATAACAAAAACGGTTTTTTGTGAAAATCGTCTGTGAAAGCCTACTATCACAGACGGTTCTCACACTACTACAAAAGAGTCTATAGCAGACGGTCCATCACAGACGGTTCCTAAGGAACCGTCTGTGTTGGGTCTGTCTGGCCTTGTTTTAGCGCGGCGGGCCTATCACGACGGTTCTATTTGAGCCGTGCGCGATGATCCATTATCACGAGCGGTTACGATATAGAACCGTGCAGCGATATTACGACGGTTCTATATTAGAACGCTGCGGATATCGCGACGGTTCTAATATAGAACCGTCGTATAATATCACGACGGTTCTATATCGTAACCGCTCGTGATATGAACCATCACGAGCGGTTACGAAATAGAACCGTCTGTATTTCTGCGCTTAATATAAATTGGCCGAGACATCCTCGGTAGCATTGCGCTGTGTCTTCCGCTCAGCGCCACTTCCTGCCTAGCTCCTCACTGCTGCCGTGTGTCTACCGCTCCAGCGCCACTTCCTGCCTAGCTCCTCCAACCTCGCCACTTCCGCCTAGCTCCTCACTGCTTGTTGTGTCTCCGCCCAGCGCCACTTCCTGCCCTAGCTCCTCCAACTGCGGCTCCTCCTCTATCTTGGTATGAGCACATGATCGATCTTGCACCGTCAATGTTGGAATAAATAATATTAGCCACCAAATCTTAGTTTTGAATAATGGTTTCCCTTATAACTAATGAACTAAAATTTGACTTAGGAGTGGTAACTTAATAAAATTGAATTAGGTCTAATAATCACTAAAATTTGAGTTAGGATAATTAATTGGCTTAAAAATAAAATTTACACACCGGTTCACGATGCGGTGGGGTTTGGGTCAAGCAATATTGCATTTGCGGTTCCGGTATTTCAGTTAATAAGTGTTGTATGAGATGATGCCTATATTTGGGTTGCATGATTGTTCAATTGAGATAGATATCGGTGTCGAGAGGTAGGGATCATGGTTGTGGCGTAGGCATGGCTACGCTATGCCACCGCGTGTGGTACTTAACTAGTGAAGACTTTTCTTTCAATAACCTTAGATGCAAATGTTGGAGAATGAGTTTATATTGCACATTTTCGTTTGCTATAAATTAATCGCTAATCAATTTGACACTAATTTGTTACATGCGTAGTGTAGATGGATCGAATCGGATGTACGGTGTGAACCGTGTGAGTCAAGATTACATTAATGGCGTGGTTGCTTTTAGAAGAGCCACGGCGGTGATATGTTGAAGAAGGGATAAATTTTATGTCTTGTCAGTGCATTGATTGCGATAATCTAAAGATGTTTAACAACGCGCGCAGATCGAAGCGCACTTGATTGAAGGGTTTCAAAAAGGTATACATGTTGGACCGATCCACGGTGAAGAAGCGATTATACGAAGTTAATAATGACGACATCGCCGAGGAAGTCAACGATTTGCGGATGTGGTGTGCTTTTGATGAGGATAGGGGCACGATGACAATCTGGATCGGATGCTACGCGATGCGTAAGAGAACTACGATGAGAGAGAGTTTTGTAAATTCGAGGGCTTAAGGGAGGACTCGGTGAGACCTTTGTTCCCTACCGCAGCCGGAATACACAAGGTTGTCAACCGTGCTTGAACTGCTGAAATTGAAGGCAAGCAATAGTTGGTCCGATAAGAGTTTCACGGCGTTGTTAGGTCTCTAGCGGACATCCTTCCGGAGAAGCGTGTTGCCCAAACCACCTATCAAGCAAAGAAGGTTATTTGCCCATTGGGAATGGAAGTAGAAAGAATACATGCATGTCCGAACGATTGTATCCTCTACCGTAAAGAGTATGCAGACATGCATTATTGTCCGTGTGCAAAGCATCCGATACAAGCGTCAAAATCTTGCTAAGGTGAAGCAAGGACCTCCTGCTAAGATGTTGTGGTATCTGCTGTAATCCCACGTTTGAAGCGTTTATTTGCGAACCCAAAGGAGGCAAGATTGCTGCGTTGGCACTCGGAGGAGCGTAAGAGAGATGGAAAGCTAAGACACCTGCGATTACGCGGTGGAGAAACTTGATCGGAGCTTGAAGAGTTCGGTGCGGAACCAGAAACATAAGGTTAGGGTTGAGTACGGATGGAATGAATCCTTTCGGTAACATGAGCGTGGACATAGCACTTTGGCGTGAATCTATGTATGTACAACCTTCCTCCTTGGCTCTGTATGAAGCGGAAGTACATTTTGATGTCACTACTTATCCAAGGGCGAAGCAACACAGGAATGATATTGATGTGTACCTAGCACCATTCTTTGGAAGATCTTGTGACCTTTGTGGAGCGAAGGGGCAGTGTATGGGATGCGTACAAGCGAGAGAACTTCACTTTACGCGCCATGTTGTTCGCACCATCAATGATTTTCCCGCCCTTGGTAACTGTCGGACTTGATACAAAAGGAGCCAAAGCACATCGCACCGCTTAGATGCTACGGAGAGTGTATGGTTTGAACAACTCGCGCAAAAGCGTATATATCGTCACCGTAGGTTCCTTCCGAGAGTCACCCATACCGCAAGATGAAGAAACAATTCGACGGAAATAAGGAAGGCGGTTCGACTTCAAGGGCTTTTAGTGGGAAAGAGGTCTATGATATGGTTAAGGATATCGATGTTGTGCTTGGGAAGGGACGTAAATTAAGAACCCGTGAGAAGAACATCGGAAGAAGCGGTCAATTTTTGGGACTTGCCTTATTGGGAGTACTTAGAAGTTCGCCATTTGCATCGACGTTATGCGTAGAGAAGAATGTATGTGATAGCTTGATTGGTCTCTTCTTTGAACATTAGTGGCAAAACAAAGGATGGTGTTAACGCATGCGGCGTGACTTGGTCGATATGAACATAAGGACCGAGTTAGCACCGAAAGAGACCGATCTGAGACGAGCGTACCTTCCCCGACTTGCTACACTCTGTCCAAGGCCGAGAAATGAATCGCGTGCGAGCTTGCACGTGTGAAAGTCCGTCTGGTTACTCCGCTAACATTAAGAAACTTGTTTCTATGCAAGATTTGAAATTAATTGGTATGAAGTCGCATGATTGTCGTGTCTTGATGACACAAATGCTTCTGTTGCAATTAGGAGTATCTTAGAACAAGGTCCGAGTGGCAATCTTGAGGTCGTGTTATTTCTTCAACTCAATTGCTCGAGAAGGTCATCGATCCCCAAGGACTAGATGCTCTGCAGCCGAGGTAGTGACGACTGTGTCATCTTGAGATGTATTTCCCTCCGTCATTTTTCGATATCATGGTCCATCTCATTGTTCACCTTGTGAAAGAGATAAAGATATGCGGCCTGTGTTTCTCGTCATATGTACCCGTTCGAGAGGTACATGGGAATTCTCAAGTCCTACGTGACGGAATCGATCTCGACCGAGGGCGACATCATCGAAGGTTATGCAGCGGAAGAGGTCATTGAGTTCTGCGTCGACTACATGGCTCGGTGGATCCGATTGGTGTGCCTCTATCTCGTCATGAGGGGAGACGGATGGTATCGGGACCATCGGAAGGAAACCAATCACTCCGATCTGGATCGTGCGCTCGAGCCCATTTCACGGTCTTGCAACACATGACCCAAGTGTCCCGTACATCGGCGAGCACAAAGACATGGTGCCATGCGTAATCCGGACGGTCGAAGGTTTGGATCACCAGAGAGCACAACCGCGGTTCAACGAATGGTTAAAGGCGCGAATCACTCGAGAGGTCATCAAGTGATGATCTGTTGCTATGGTTGGCAAGAGGGCCACAGATTTACAATTGTCACATGGCAAGGATCGACATAAATGGGTACACATTTTATACGGCACTCGGGATAGGAAGAGCACGGTCTGTAGCAATGGTGTCGCATAGATGCATTCGATGCCGATGGGTTGAGGAGCTCGTACTATGGGCAAATAGAGGAGATATGGGAGATCGACTACGTGCTTTTCAAGATCCCCTATTTGGTGCCGTTGGGTCCATCTCCCACGGTGAAGGTCGACAAATGCAGGCGTCACTACCGTGGACCTCGAGCGTGTCGGATACAAAGACGAACCATTCGTCTTGGCTAACCAAGTTGTTCAAGTCTTCTATGTAACCGACCGGCAAATAAGAAGCGCCACGTAGTTCTTCATGGAAAAGGAGGATTGTCGGAGTTGAGAATGTAGTGGGCGAGGAAGAATACAATCAATTTGACGAGTTGCCACCTTTCGGAGACGGCATCGAGCTCGAGGAAGAACCGGTGAGGAAGCTAGCTATATGCGTCGATCATCATGAAGGTCGTATTTTAATTAAGAATTTAATTACTCCATTGTAATTAATTTATTTATTCCATTGTCATGTGTTAATGTGTTATGGACTTGTGATCTTTAATATTGATATCAATGTGGATATTCATGGTAATGTTGAGTTGAATTAGATATGAACTTTTGAACTCAAACTTGTCATCATACTGCTTATCCAACAGATCATACATGCTGTAGTGGGATATCACAGACGGTTCTAATATAGAACAAATGCGTGATATCACACATCCTGACAGTTCTAATATAGAAGGATTTTGCTTCAAACCATCACACATTTACACCTCTACAAATATTAGTTAGCAAGATGCAAAACAACCTAATTAAAATGGCGTGAAAGATGATCTTAAGATTTTTGTTCAATCTATATATGATGTGTTGTCTCTGCTTTTGGAAGATGACACTTTTGCTTGAGTATACCTTCCTGAACAGTGCTTATGGTTAGTTTGCTTTTTCGTTCAACAGCTTTTCAATGGCACTCAAACTTGTCACTGCTTATCCAAAAGATCATAAGCACACATCACAGGCGGTTCTATATAGAACCGTGCATGATCTTGCATCATCCGAGCGGTTCTAATATAGAACCGCTGCGTGATGTGAACCCATCACGAGCGGTTCTATATTAGAACCGTGCGCGATGAAATCGCATCACGAGCGGTTCTAATATAGAACCGTCGTGATGATCCCACATCACGAGCGGTTCTATATTAGAACCGCTCGTGATGTGTTGCGATCACGAGCGGTTCTAATATAGAACCGCTTTGTGATGAGTGCGCATCACGAGCGGTTCTATATTAGAACCGTCCGTGATATAATATCCTGACGGTTCTAATATAGAACCGTGCGTGATGTTATCTTTATGGCCGGACCGCTAGGTTTTGCTTATTCTTCACCTCTCACCGCCTCGGCCCGCCTCGATTCTGCGCCTCGGCCCGCCTCGGCCCGCCTCGATTCTGCGCCTCTCCCTGGAGATCTCGCCTCCTCCTTCGCCGGCGCCCGGCCCCGACGCCGCTGCGTCGCCTCACATTGCCTCGGCCGCCTCGGCCGTCGCTCGCTCCCTGCCGGCTCCGGCGCCTCTGCTGCGCCGACCTCGCTCACTTCGGCCCGGCCACCGCCGGCGTCGCCTCTACTCCACCGGCTCGCCCTCGGCTGCTCCTGGCCCGATCCCCTACCCGTGGTACTCCTAGTTGCATATTAGGTTAAAGTTTGTTATGCACGAAATTTGTTCTGATGACTGAGCAAGATATATGGACATGCATGCTCCTCTGTATTGGTTTAGAGAAAGCATTGACTAGTTGAATATTTATCACCGATAATTATACTACTACGTACTAGCTTTCAAATTTGTTAATCCACTATAATGACCTAAGCATCATACTAAGTATTTGTTAGCAGAGATGTTTTGATCTATAAGTGGGTTCAACCGACAATACAACCTTTTCGCACAACACCTTCCTAGTTGGTTTTCTAGAAAATCTCCTTCATTACTAATTTCCAAGATTTGTTACTTCTGTAAGATAATGGTCCAGAGACTAATTTATTTAAGACCAACTCTAACTACTACTTTAACGTTATTATAAGACTATTGACAATCCTGATTGTCTAAAGATTATCTCAACTAGGCATACATCCTACAAAATGAAATCTTTCTGAATTACGGTGTTACTAGTTAACAATTGTGATACTTGTCGAGTTATTGCTATTCATCTATAACAACCAATTTTCTTCACAACTAAGGTACTAATGTACGAACCTCCTTTAACTCATCTTGATTTTCTAACTAAAGTGACCTAAAGGACATCACCAACTTGGTTGGCATAAGAGATAAGGTTTTGCATATTTGATTACTTTACGATGGTCTCAAAATACTCATCCCTAATTGATTTTCAGATTTGCTTACTTCTAGTAGAGCAATCATACTGACTAAGAGTGGTTGAGCTCTAACATCACCCAATCCTAATTCATTTCATCAAAGTCTTTCACCGAGTCGACAACTACCCTCCTTATAAATTACTTATTCAAATTTGTTTCCAAATCGGTTGGTCATTGTTAGATAAATGCCAAGCTAATTGAATTTAACAGAGACTCTATCTCTTGTATTGATCATGTGATTAACCTTCCGACATCTTATGATTATTGATTCTTGTTCATGCTACACACAATGACTAGAGTTGAATGAACAAATCTGGATTCATTAATCATTAATCAATGATATCATTTTGCTTAAAATCATGGCTCATTAATCATTTTGCTATTTATTGGATTTTTGTGTTTTAGATTACGGTTCTTACAAGTGATTGAATCGATTCTTGAGCAACCAACCCTTGAGGCTTACCTTTAATCGGATCATACACTCAAACCTAGGGTAGTGTTTTTAAACTAATCGAGATCATTCTAGCTTCTTAAACAACATCATTAGAAAGATTGGTGCATTTTGTCTTTGTTAATTCAAGGATGCCATATATATCTTTATTAATTACATCTTGCATATTCTTGGATTTCTTAATTAATTTTCGCATCTCAAACTTGAGGTATAGTCTTAGAATGATGAAAACCTATGGAAGTAAGGCGGTCTTGGATTTACTAGGTTGGCCTAGGTATCATGGGTATCCGGTCTTGACTAATGCAGGTTAGCCTAGGTGACTTGAAAAACCAAGATGCGGTTGACCTAGGTTGGTGTGGGTAGTCTCGATACTTAGGGTGCCGACTAATGCTGGTAAACACAGGAACCGTGATGATTCTTATGGTACACTGACGGCAATTTATTTTATTTTACTCTGAGATGGCAAACGTTGATTATATTTGTTTATATTTTTTGTGCAATTTCCCATATATTATATACTATGTAATAATTACGTACGTAACTTATATAGATAGCAAGTAGCGAGATGGCGGAGGCACCGTCTTCGCCGCCGTCATCGACGTCGCCAAATACGTCTGGATCTCCGATCAAGGTGGTACGCAGGCGAGAAGGCAGAGGAATATCCAAATTGCCCTCGGGCCGCATGACGATCACGGAGGTCAGTGACGTCGGGATCCCGCTGAGTCCCAAGAAAGCGGTGCGAGATTCGGACCGTCTGCGGGTACTTGTAAGAGGCGGGTCCCCATAACCACCCCAACACGAAGTGTCGGCGGATGTCAGAGAGACCGGTTGTGGTGAGCTTTACGCCTCGTTCACTTTCCCCAAGGCACTGGACACGCAGCGATGGCACGCGCCGCCGCGATGTGCCACGCGTGGAGGACCTTCAAGAGTACGCTTGTCACGCGGTTTGTGAACACCGGTGGACGCCCTTCACGAAGTATCCTTTCTTGTCGCGGGATACATGGGATGCCTTCGTGCAGATGAAGACGACGGCCGAATTTCAGGAGCAAAGTGCGGCGCACAGAGCTCTCCAGGCCCAAAACACTCACCCCCACAAACTCGGCACCGCTGGGTACGCGGGTAAAGCCACGAAGTGGGCGGCGGAGGACGAGACCGATGCCCGACCGTTTCTTTGGGATCTCGACGAAGCGCTCGAGCACAGTTAAGGCGAGGGCATCGACCACGTCTTGAGCGACATCTCTTTCGCAAACCAGCAGCGAGGCGGTGTCCCAGCGCTGGTAAATATGTCGAACCACTTAGTTGTTAATAAGTCCATAACTTCATGGTGTCTATAATAACATGATGTCCTCTTGCAGAAGCATTGACTTCGCATCTTCCCAAGGTTCCTCGAAGTGCGAGGAGAAGGATGTACTATCTACGCCCCGGGAAACAAGGAGCACCGGGTCGAGCGCGAGGCGTTGGGGTTTACGTACCTTGGAGGATGGATTCCCACGACTCCGCCACATATAGGAGTAGGAAGAGATCCAAGGACCAAAGACGACGCCTCGGTGGAACATGTCATTATTGAAAAATTTCAAGGACAAATAACAAGTTTACGTAACCAAGTAAATGAACTCATGAGGCGCAAGCCGCCTCATTAATTTGGGAGCAAGTCCTCCTCAACATCGAGATGGCGTCGCGTCCACATAATTCTGGACATGACGACGTGCAATTACCGATCGGCGTCATCGAGGTAATGTACATCTCGGAATGCTCCAAATATAGACATATAGGGCGCCTTAGCTAATTGTGTACCGTTTTGTAGGAGCCGACGCCGCAAGCTCAAGTGAGGATGGTTGGGTCGATTTCTATTGAAATTTGGCGGGTATGGTGTATCCATACCGGAAGAAGCGATCGACACGGTGCCCGGTGGCGCAGGTTACGCCGAGTGCGGTGGACATGGTACATGACAATTTCATGGCCATCCCCGAAATTCCCGAACGAAGAAATCACAACACTAGGGGATGCCGTGCACACTTTTATCCGATGGCCCAAGAAGGACATCCATCGACCTGCGATGGCGAGATCGTCACGACCGCTGCCTCTCAATAGGACCCTCGATGAGTCCGCCCGACCTTCGCTTGAAGCCGCCTCATCGGTTCCGTCGAGAAGGCGCCAAAGGACAAGACAAGCGTGTCACCATATCGGTCCTCGAGTCATCTCCAGATAAGGCGTCTGCGCAGCGTCCGTTACGAAAATCGATATCGAAGAAGATTGAAGCGCCGCCAAGCCCGCAATACTCCCTTGGATATCCGTTGGTCTCTGACAAAGAACTAACCGGCTCGGGACTAGCTTGTCAATCTTTGCATGAGTGGTACATGCGCAAGACCCGAGAGGAGGGGAGCCATACTGGAATCAGCGTCAGATACGGGAGCGAGCATTTTCATCACGAGGCGGGCCACTTCGTCGTGGGCTTCGAGGACTTATTCGACCTATACAACCTAACTGCCCTCGACGCCTCACTTCTACGATGTTGGACACTGTAAGTGTGTACAATCAATTTCTACACTCACGTGATAGCGATAAATATCACAACTCATTCCTTACGTACAGATACATGATGAAATGTGCCCGTCGAACCAACGAACCGGTGGGTTTCCTCGACCCGCACGTGATCTCAGAGCAAACAATAAACCAAGACGCATCCTACGTCGCGAATTACATAAAAATGGGATTGCTTGCTCAGGACGGCAAGGAGTACATAATGGTGCCGTACAACCAGAAGTAAGTGCTTCACTACTTGCTACACAAAATTCGTTTGAACATATATAGGTTTATGACTATAGCGACATACATGAGTAGGTTCCACTGGATTCTTGTGATTATTGTGCCAAAGAGGAACACGGTATTGTACCTTGATTCTCTACTCAACAAAAACCATGACTTCACCCTTCTTAAAGAAATACTCGAAAGGTACGATCATTTCCTCCGCACATAATTGTATTGTAGTCTTCCTTCATTTGAAATGGACGAGGATAACTTTTTGGAATCATGTAGGGCGTTCATCGGCTATGTTCTTTGAGGAGGTTTATACAAGGAGCAGACGCCACACTAACCCACAAGATGCGATTTAAGGTTTATATCATACTCAGTAAATATTGCGTCTCGAAATGACTATACCTATATATGTATACCCATTTTTGCAAAGGCTCGGCAAAAAAACAAGATCACCTATCGCATTCTACGTATGCCATCATATGCGGCTATTGATTAATTCCACGATACGATCCCAGGTAGGTCAATCTCGCTATAGTTATTTTCTAATTATAAATTTAAATATATATTCTTACTACTTTACTCTTGCTAGCGACGTGACTTGAGCGTCATGATTAAAAGCACTCCGGAAGAACGAGGTCACACATGTTCGAGGGTTGCTCTGCAGCTTCATCAAGTCCGGAAATCGTTAACCCGACGGAGAGTTTCACGTCGTCGACTAGTTGTAATTGATTCAATATTAAAACTCACTTTGACTAGTTGTAATTGATTCAATATTGTAACTCACTTTGACTAGTTGTAATTCAATTTGTAACTCTAGCGACAATACTTCAAACATTCTTTTTTGTTCTTTTACTGCTACTTGGATCATTGAGATTAAGTTGGGTCCTGGTATTAGTTATGTATACTCTAAACTTAAGCAAACCTATCATCTTGTTCAAAGTTTAATCACCCATCAAACTTTAAAGTCAGACTCTATTTTCAAAGAATTGATTGCACTCTATCTATTTTCGGTTTCTAGCGAGGTGCAAAGAACTTCATTATTTCCTATCACTTGGTGCTAGTAGATGATGAGTTATCTTGCTAACCATGTTAGGAATACTCTAAACTAAAGTATAGTACTTGTGATCATTTAACTCAGCAAATTGCATTTAACTCAGCAAATTGCTAATTAGTGCTAATAGATGTTAAGTGATAAGTTAAACTTGTAGTTGTACTTATCTAGTCAGTAACTCCATCTAGTATGTCAATTTGTTATAGTCTAATGGAGCATCAAATTTTCATCCTTAAATCTGTCGATTTTCGATTTCAAAATCGACATCTGCTATTCCTAGTAAGCCTCAATTTTGATGATTAGTAATGGCGATGTTAAATAATAAGTTAGGCTTTAAGTTTTACTCATTAACAAGTAATCTAAGTAAAATCATTGCTTGGTTCAAAGCAAAAATCAGCAAGCTATCACTTTGCAATCTGCCCAAATCTCAATTTTGCCATATCTGAAATCGTAGTACGCCTAATGAATTTGATTTTGCTTGATAACGATAGTTAGTGATGAATTAGACTTGGTAAATTTCTCAATTAGCGAGAATTAATCCGAGTAGCATTTTCTTCTAAAATCCTAGTTTCTAAATCTGTTTCTTTGAGATTTGTCCGATTTCGGTTTTGTTAGAAACACAAAGCGTAGTCGATTTTTAATCATCTTGCTAGTGAATATTAGGCGATGCTATGTGATGAGATAGGTTTTAAATATTGCTCATTTAGTGTAGCTTAATCAAAATATCATTTTCTCTTAGTCTAATGAAGCACCAAATTATTTCTCTGCAATCTGTCAAATTTACGGTTTTGCTAAAACTCAAACTATAGCTACTACGATTTCCCATTTGGTGTTTGTCTGTTTGATTTTGAATCAAAATCGCAACTCTGTTGAATGAAATCGGTGGTTAGTGCTAATCGATGTTTGGTGAGGAGTTAGACTTCTTAGTATACTCATTTATTTGTAGCTTAATCCAAATATTATTTCCTCTCGGTCTAATATAGCGACAAGTTTGCTTGTGCTAATCATCTGTTTTTTTTTTTTAATCAAAATCGCAACTTCGATTGAACCGAAATTGCTAATTAGTGCTAATAGATGTTAAGTGATAAGTTAAACTTGTAGTTGTACTTATCTAGCTGTAACTCCATCTAGTATGTCAATTTGTTATAGTCTAATGGAGCATCAAATTTTCATCCTTAAATCATCCAGTTTTTGATTTCAAAATCGACATCTGCTATTCCTAGTAAGCCTCCAATTTTGATGATGCTAGTAATCGATGTTAAATAATAAGTTAGGCTTTAAGTTTTACTCATTAACAAGTAATCTAAGTAAAATCATTGCTTGGTTCAAAGCAAAAATCAGCAAGCTATCACTTTGCAATCGCCCAAATCTCAATTTTGCCATATCTGAAGCGAGTACGCAGTCTAATCAATTTGATTTTGCTTGATAAGCGATAGTTAGTGATGAATTAGACTTGGTAAATTTCTCAATTAACGAGAATTAATCGAGTAGCATTTTCTTCTAAAATCCTAGTTTCTAAATCTGTTTCTTTGAGATTTGTCCAGTTTGGTTTTGTTAGAAACACAAATCGTAGTCGATTTTTAATCATCTTGCTAGTGAATATTAGGCGATGCTATGTGATGAGATAGGTTTTAAATATTGCTCATTTAGTCTGTAGCTTAATCAAAATATCATTTTCTCTTAGTCTAATGAAGCACCAAATTATTTCTCTGCAATCTGTCAAATTTCGGTTTTGCTAAAACTCAAATAACTTCTACCCCGATTTCCCATTTGGTGTTTGTCTGTTTCGATTTTGAAATTTGGCGCAACTCGCTTTGAACTGAAATCGGTGGTTAGTGCTAATCGATGTTTGGTGAGGAGTTAGACTTCTTAGTATACTCATTTATTTGTAGCTTAATCCAAATATTATTTCCTCTCGGTCTAATATAGCGATAAGTTTGCTTGTGCTAATCATCTCTTTTCGGTTTTGCAAAAGCTGAAAGCGCAACTTCGATTGAACTGAAATTGCTAATTAGTGCTAATAGATGTTAAGTGATAAGTTAAACTTGTAGTTGTACTTATCTAGTTGTAACTCCATCTAGTATGTCAATTTGTTATAGTCTAATGGAGCATCAAATTTTCATCCTTAAATCATCGATTTTGATTTCAAAATCGACATCCGCTATTCCTAGTAAGCCTCCAATTTTGATGACTGCTAGTAATCGATGTTAAATAATAAGTTAGGCTTTAAGTTTTACTCATTAACAAGTAATCTAAGTAAAATCATTGCTTGGTTCAAAGCAAAAATCGCAAGCTATCACTTTGCAATCGCCCAAATCTCAATTTTGCCATATCTGAATCAGTACAGTCTAATCGAATTTGATTTTGCTTGATAAGCGATAGTTAGTGATGAATTAGACTTGGTAAATTTCTCAATTAATCGAGAATTAATCCGAGTAGCATTTTCTTCTAAAATCCTAGTTTCTAAATCTGTTTCTTTGAGATTTGTCCGTTTGGTTTTGTTAGAAACACAAATCGTAGTCCGATTTTAATCATCTTGCTAGTGAATATTAGGCGATGCTATGTGATGAGATAGGTTTTAAATATTGCTCATTTAGCTGTAGCTTAATCAAAATATCATTTTCTCTTAGTCTAATGAAGCACCAAATTATTTCTCTGCAATCTGTCAAATTTCGGTTTTGCCATATCTCAAATCTGTAGCTACCACGATTTCCCATTTCGGTTTGCTACTACGATGGTCATGCCGATCGTGATATTGATATCACGAGCGGTTTTTAATAGAACCGTCAGTGATATGAGTATCCTGAGCGGTTCTTGATTAAACCGCTCAGGATCTTGAATTATCACTGCACGGGTTCTATTAAAAACCCGTCGTGATATTGAAGTATCACGAGCGGTTTGAATAAAGAACCGTCGTGATATACGTATCACGAGCGGTTTAAACTCAAGAACCGTCGTGATACGTCCGTATCACGGCGGTTCTAATAAAACCGTCGTGATACTTATGTATCACGCAGTTCGGTTTCCAAGAACCGTCGTGATATGTCCGTATCACGCAGCGGTTCTATTAAAACCGTCTGTGATACTCATATCACGCAGGCGGTTCTCAACCGTCTGTGATAACCGCCTGTTATCACAGACATAAAAATGCAGACGGTTGAAAAACCGTCTGTGATGACGGTTCCGAACCGTCTGTGATGACCCTTTGTGTAGTAGTGTCACAAAAAAAAATCATTTGTGATATGTAGGATATCACATACGGTTTTTTATAGTAGCCATCTGTTATATGCGATATACCACATATGGTTATTGCTGGTAGCCGTCTGTGATTAGATACATATTACAGACAGTTGTTAGTAGTAGCGGTCTGTGATTGTATACATGTCACATATGGTTATTAGTAGTAGCCGTATGTGAGTATCATTCACAGACGGTTTATTCCACAAAATTGTATGTGATACTTCGTTCTATACCTAAATATATTTTGATTTTTCGGCTAGCCTCAGATAATGCTAGCCATGCCCTCTGAAAATAAGCAAGCAGAAAATAGATATATCACAATTCATTTGATATAGAACAACTCAAAGTGATTTACAAACTCAATATCAATTACAAAGTCACTTTAATGATCTAATTACAAAGTGATCTGATTACAACTCAAATTGAATTACAATAAATCAGAGTCGCCGGCGTAAAACTCTTCACTCTCTTTAGTGATCTCCCCCGTGATAAAGGTGGAGAGCAGTCCTCGAACTTCCACGAGCAAGCTAGTCCAGATGGAAGTTACTTTATGGTATTTTCATACCCTGTGGCTAGCAAGAGTAAAGTAGTAAGCACATATATTTAAATTCATAATTACGAAATAATTATTAAGAGATTGACTAACAAACCTCTGGATCTTGACGTAGCATATGATGACAAACGTAGAATGCACATATGTTGCCTTGACATAGTTGCTGGTGGCACTGCAAAAATAGAAGTGTGATATATGATATATGTATAGTCAATTCGAGAGACCATGTTACGAAGTGTGATATATGATTATTGTGTTGTAGCAGGTGCCGAAAATCGCGTCATGTGTCGCAGTTTGGCGCCCGGCTCATTATGTGTTGCCCCCTCGGCAACATAGATACTAAACGACCTACGTTATTCCAAAAGTTATCATCGGATATTTCAAACAAAGGAAGACTACAATGGAGTTATGTATGGAGGAAATGAGCATACCTGCGAGTACTTTTTGCACAAGGGTGAAGTCGTGGTAGTTATTAACTAGGGAATCAAGGTATATTACCTTGTTCCACTTTGGTACAATGACTAAAAGGACCCAGTGCCACCTACTCATGTATGTCGCTTTAGTCATTAAACCTAAGTTTGTGTTGCGTATAAAGAACATATAAAATTTGTATAGCAAGTAGTGAAGCACTTACCCCTAGTTGTAGGACACCAGTATGTAGTCCTTGTTGCGGTGAGTATGCAATGGTGCTAGGTAGACATCAATATCGTTTCAGGTTGCTTCGGCCGTTGGATAAGTAGTGACATCAAAATGTACTTCCACTTCATACACAGTCAAGGAGGAAGGTTGTATATACATAGATTCACGGGCCAGGTGTTATGTCGGCTGCTCATGTTATCGAAAGGATTCATTTCATCTGTACTCAACCCAAACCTTATATTCCTCGGTTTCACACCGAAGTTTTCGAAGCTCCTATCAAAGTTTATTCACTGGGCAGAATCAGCAGGGTGTCTTATCTTTCCTTGTTTCTTACGCTCCTTCGAGTGTCAACGCAGCAATCTTGCCTCCTTTCGGTTCATAAATAAACGCTTCAAATGAGGAATTATAGGCAGATACCACAACACCTTAGTAGAAGATCCTTGCTTCACCTCAACGCCTTCACCATCACCGGAGTGATTATTACGCTTGTATCGGGATGCTTTGCACACCGGGCATACATGCATGTCTGCATACTCTTTACGATAGAGGATACAATCGTTCAGGTATGCATGTATTCTTTCTACTTCCATTACCAATGTACAAAGAACCTTTTTTGGTTTGGTAGGTAGTTTTGGGTAACACGTTTCTAGCCACTTCATCGCTTCCTCCCGCTTGGACGCCTTGTACATGGCCTTGCAACTCTAATATACATACACAATTCAAGACGTCATAATTACTCAATAAAAGAAAATTAAAATTAAAGCCAAATTAAGGGCATTGTTGCTAGCCATATTAGTGTCATGTTTCTCTAGTCAAATTAAAAGGCTAACATTTATGCATACATGGATTTGTTGTCATAACAAACAGTAGTACATTGCTCGTAGGTTGCAGAGATCAGCCATGAGCTGAGGAGAGCTCACGGCCACGAGGCCGACGATGTTGACGATGACATCGTGAGGAAGAGCAACGACGATCGCCGGCCTCCTCGCCTTGGTCCGTGCCGTTATGCTCCGCGTGCACACCATGGTGCATGACGTACGATCTGTGAGTTTTCAATACCATAGAGATCGAGTTTTTTTTAACTCCACTGGTTGTTGTTGGATGGTGCAAAAGACATGATTATTCTTTTAAAATGTATCACAAACCGAAATGAATCGTAACGTTGGCGCGCGAGACGAAGAGACGCATCGTAACATCAGCACGCGAGACGAAGAGACGCATCGCGTAGGAACTGAATGGTTTAAACATCACATACAGTTCCAATTACAAACCGACTGTGATAAATATACATCACAGACTGTTGTAGTTTATAACCGCCTGTGATATATATCACAGAAGATTTATCCCACTAAATCGTATGTGATAGTTCCTTCCATATCTAAAAAATATTCTGTTTTTCTCATGTTAGCATCAGAAGTATCACTAAAAAAGTACCGCTACTTTTACAAGTGTCTTGAGCATGCTAGAGTTGAAGATGGAGCACATTCTGGACCATATCAGTAGTTGGAGAAGATTGTGTGTGTGCATGTATCATTGTTGTAATTTATGATATATTTGTTAAGTAGCCGGGTAACTATATCACATACGGTTTTTATTAAGAACCATATGTGAATTGTCCACTATCACAGACGGATATTTTTTAGAACCGCCAGTGATAATTCACAGACGGTTTTTAACAATAACCGTTTGTGACATATGTGATTATCACAGAAGATTATTCTTAAGAACCATTTGTGAATTATCACATACGATTCTATTTACAGACCGTCTGTAATAATTACGTATCATAGACGATTCCTTTGGAACCGTATATGATGAAGTGTCCATGATAGCCTGTTTTCTACTAGTGAGCCATGAAAAATATCAATTTTTTTTGTTAGATAGGTTATGGTATAGTAAAATATTCTACAGAATTTCAACAAAAAACGTGACTTACATTAGAAGAAACAAAAGGAGACAAATTTTAGTGAATACCGGCTTTATCTTTTTCGCCGCCTTTGCATTTTATGATTTCCTTTTCAGCAGAATTTGTTCTTTTTGTACCTCTGAATTGGCATGATAGATTGATTTTGTGTAAATGCTTTCAAGTTTTTCCGAATTTTTTTAATGGCTATTTACACTGTATTTTGAAGAGACGAAGCACAAGCACGGGAGTAACCCCAGGGTGGGAAGTACAGTATACATGTTCTCCTTTGTGATCTTGTACATGTCAGTGTGGTGATGGGAAAGAACTAAAGAAGGCCCCCAAGTTTGGGGAGATGGGTAGATGTGAGGGTGAGTTGCCTGCATTTTGACTTGCACCTTATTGGCAACATAGGGTTTACAAAAGTTACAACAGCACAAACAGCAAGCTGCAAGTAAATGCGAGCAGCTGCGATGGGAACCCTTGGCTATGATGAGAGCACTGAGCCCCCTCATCAATGCCCCTGCAACTGCCTCCCCTCTTTGCATTTACGCTCACACACATACTCATACAGTCTCTCTCTCTCTCTCTCTCTCTCTCTCTCTCTGTGTGTGTGTGTGTGTGTGTGTGTGTGTGTGTGTGTGTGTCATTGCAAGTTGTAACTGATCAACTTCTCATTGTCTCTGCCTGCTGCGGTCTTGGACTTTGAGAGCTGAGGCTTCCTCTTCAGTGATGCTCTTTTGCAGTCATGTAGCATAGCATAGAACAGCAGCCTAGGTGTTATACATGGTGCATGAATTTGCTAATGTAATGACTCAATGCTAGCTGCTAGTTCACACTGCCAAAGGTATTGTTTGTTCCATTGAGCTAAATATCCCAGTAGTACTATATGCACTAAGCCCTTGATCCGATCATCGATCTTTGGCAAGTTTTCTGATAGACTGATACTACTCATGTTTAGTTCGCTTGTACTCCATCTAACCAAGCTTTACCAGTACATCTTCTCCACAAATGCATGGTGAGCCTAGCTAGCTCCACTTGACGCCAAGACCAGTTTGGTGTTTTGATGCATTGGAGATCAATGGAGATGTTAATTAGACAATATTATGAGTGCTAAGTTTAGGAGATCAATGGAGATGTTAGACAATATTATGAGTGCTAAGTTTTGTATGGTTTATGAACACCCCACCTCGTTTGCAGTCAATTAATTACTCCCTTCAATCTAAGGCTTGTACTTCATGGGCCAGACTAGTTAGCTAGGCTGGGCTCCTGGTGATCATGAGCTTAGCTCATTCGAAGAAGAGCCCGGCCGGTAGCTCGGCTCGAAAAGAATTTCCTCATTATGGCGCAATCATTTTAATTTTGATGGAAACATTAACTGTATAAGCGTGCTACTCCAATATAAATTAGTATAAACATATATTATTGAAAAAGGAAGCCATTTATTTTGCTTGAGTACTGATCAGCAACAATGAAACATTGACCCCTCGATATCTTCCAGATGGAAGCAGTACTTCCGCACGAGATTGAGAACATAACTACTGTTTGTACTGACAATCTGCAGCACTCACTGTACCGCACTCCTATATATATATATATATATAGGGGTTAAGCCAGGCTGCTGCAGTTTGAGATTCTAATGCAGTTAGCTAGTGCACAGTATCCACCAAGTGCGAGTAGCTGAACGTACTAATGGGAATCTAATATGCGGTAACTGTGGAGGAGGACACGTGCAACTGGAGTGCCACGTAGTTCCATCTGGCCAATAGCGGTGCATGACCTCAGATCGGCGCATGATCTCAGATCGCAACACAGGCCGACCTGCGTACGTACGTAGTGCTCCTAGCTACGGGCTTTTGGAATGGAAAAAAGACGAGCCATATATAGGCGCTGTTTTGCAGCCACCGGCGGGGCGTAATCATTGTGTCTACTGTACCGGATTTAGAAAGAAAAAAAGCTCGGTATCTTCGTACGTATCATCACATGTTTACGAGGTTATTGAGCTTATGTTACGAGGTTAATGGGCTTATGTTGTGTGGTGCATACTAATCTATTCAATTATTTTAATGAAGTGATATTGTAAAATTTAATAAGGACCCTCGCATGACAGGGGATATATCCCTGCAAAGAGCTAGCAGTAGCATTTTCCTTCGTCTCACTGACGAGCCGATCGCTATTGAGGGAGGTGGATACATATTGCTCCTGCAGATCCTCTCCTCTCCTCTCCTTTCACATCGCCGCTGGTGCCATGCATATGCATGCATGCATGCATATGCACACACGCACGTACGCACGCAGCGGCAGCGGGTCGCGAGACTCGCCTTTCGGCTTCGACGCAGATAGAAAAGCTATCCGGCGCCGGCCATCCATCGCCGAGAGGTGACAACACGCGCGTCTGATGGCTGGATTCGATCGACGCTTCATTGCGTATTTGCATTGCATGGATGGATCGGCTGGCTGATCCTATCGGTGCGTGGCTACCAAGGGGGATTTTGCACTCCAAAAGGGCAAAGGTCTAAAAGGCTAGTACGTGCTCTAGCTGCGTGCTAGCTAGCCCTAGCCTCCTACTCTGCTTTTCCAAGCGAGCGGAGTACGTACGCAGTGAGCTAGCGACACATCCATCCAAACGCGGCTACGCCTTTCGAGAGGAAAGAGGCGGCAGCGCTTTGCATGGGCTGTGCGCTGCGCGCCAGCCAGCTCTCGCTTGCGCGCCGGTGCAATTAAGAAGAAGAAAAAAACGGTTACCTGATTGCGCCTCCCCGTCATTACTACACGTGCGTACGTAGCATGTACAGCCCGTTTGTTGGTTGGGCCGTTGGGGACTACTTATGGTTATTGCTGCCGGGGTGCGTGTGTTTTTATGGGCTTGCTGGAGTACTAAAGGACATGCGCAACACGCTAGCTAGCAGTGACTCGGTGGTATTCCACGGTAGGTACACGACGGACAGGCATGCTTCGAACGTACGTACACGGACAGACACGCTGGTGCTGGTGCTGGTGCTGGTGCTGGAAGAGGTGCGGGACCTGCCCGTTGGATCTCCCGACCGCGCGCGTTGGTTTTGGCTGGGGCGCACCGTAGCGCAGCATACCTGACCGTGGTCCGTGGGTGCAAGGCGGTGATGGCCACTGATGATGGGTTGGTCGGTCGGCTCGTGGCCCAGCGCTGGGCCTCGAGTTGGTGAGCGCGGGCCGGTTCGTGCGGCTGCGCGAGTGCACCGGCCGACGGGCGCGCCAGGGGCAAGAGGACGGCGCGGCGCCGCGTTCCCGCGTGCGTGTAGCCGTGCGAGGCGAGGAGCGGAGGTTCGTTCGTTCACCTCATCACCGGTGGCACTGGCAGTACCAAGTCCATTTCTCCTCTCGCGCGGTGCCTGGCCACCTGGGCCGTGGGGGGCAAACTGAACGGGTACGGGGAGTACTCAGGAAGGAATAACCGGGGCGCCATGGTGCAGCCAGGGTGGGACTCGGCCCAGGAGGGAAGGGTGCTTCGTTGCTACGGGCCTACGGCATCGGGATGGTATTGCGCTATGAGAAGTTGGGCCGGCGAGTGCACAAGGACCAACGAAGTGACGAGCCCTGTTTTCATTTCCCTGTAAAGAAAAACCTATTTTCATTCCCCTGTAAGGAGAAAAACCTATTTTCATTTCGACAATGCCTTAAGGTTGCGTTTGGGATTGCAGTGGCTTTTTGAGAGCACTTTGGTCTCCATGTTGCACACAGTAATAACTTGCTGAATGCATTTTTACATCCATAATAGTGAAATTTTACTCGAATTGGTAAAGTTGAACATAACTAACTACAAGGCATAGCGTGTTGTCGCATAACACAACCACCACAAACTGGCACTAAACTATGAAATATGACCTCTTCCTCCTTTTTCATTTCCCCAACAGAACACCTCCGCGAACTAAAAGGAAATATCTTGTACAGGAAAATCTGTTATTGGCACTACACATACTACAGTGATCTCAATGTCATTCACAACACATACTACCCAGATCATACGGGCGGTGGGGGCAGGTCCAGGAGGAGCCAGAAACCAACGCAACTATCAGAATTTAAGTTCTCTTGGATGGCCAAGAAGTGCAGGCCACCACAGGCCTTCTTCGCCGCTTCCCACGCTTCTGCCTCCTCTGTCGTCGCAGCGCTCTTCTGGTAGCCCGCGTAGATGTATCTGGTCGAAACACCGGCTGATAAGATCAAGTTCGCTCTACTGGTGTCGATCTCCATTGCACAAATCTCCAAGCCATTCATCCATGCTGCAAGGGTTGAAAAACAAAGATCTCTAAGCCAATGTCATAATTCTTAAAGAGAATATGGTAAAGTACGAAAAACAAAGACACATTGTACAGGGTTCCAGACTTTCATTCGGTTGATCATCGTGATGATAATATTCATCAGATGCAAAATGTGAATATGACAACATTGCTTGAAAACGGTATGCACCAAGGATGGGCTGTAATATACCATTTGGTGTCACGCCCTTGTATAATTGCTTTGCCCAAACCATTTCTTAGAATGTTATTGCAGACAGCAGGAGATAAATTTCCCAAATAATCTGTTAACCTTCTTGCTCAAGTTAAGAGTCAAAACAGTTATATTTTGTAAACAATAGAAATGATTTGTCATTTGTTCAAGTGATCATATCAATTATCGCCTGCAAAGCACCGACACGCCTGAAAGGTACCGTGTCCGTGTCGGACACGGACACGGCTCGGACACGTATTCCAGGCGTGTCGGAAATTTGCGTCGCGAAAATAAATAAAAATAAATTTCGGACACGTATCGGACACGTTTGGCCGCGTGTCGGACACGTATCGAACACGTTTGGCCGCGTGTCGGACACGTATTGGACCATTCATTTGGCCCATTCATTCGGCCTATCTCCCATCCTAACCCTACCTCTCCTCTCCAGCTCTCCCCCTGTCCCCCATCCCCATCTCACTCCCGTTTCCCGCAGGCCGCAGCCACCCCAGCGCCGACGCCGCCTACACCTGCGTCGCCGCGCCGCCGCGACGCCACCGACCCCGATGCTGCTGCAGTGTTGCTCTGCGCAAGCGCCACCTCCTCCTGCGCCGACATTTGTTGCTCGCTGCTCTCTGCGCCGACGCCGCTTGGTTCTGCTTGGCCACGCCGACGCCACGCTCTGCTTGTGGCCGACGCTACTGGTCTCTGCACCGACGCTGGGCTCTCTGCTCTCGCTCCTCCCGACGCCTTTCCGCTTCTCCTCCTCAGCTCCTGCTTCTTCCCGACGCCGAAGTTGCCGCCGCCGCCTCTTCTGCCGCCTACTTGGTCGATGATTTGGACTTGCTTGGTGAGTGCTTGATCGCTTGTGCATCTTGGCATCTTGTGCATTCAATAATATATATATATATATATATGTATATATATATATATATATATATACAGCCGTGTCCCCGTGTCGCTATTTTTTAGAAAATAGCGAATCCCGTGTCCGATACGTGTCGTGTCCGATACGTGTCGTGTCCGACACGCGTATCCGTATCCGTGCATCCTAGATTATCGCTCATGTTAAAGAAAAGAAAATGGCAAGCAAATGCATTGCCAGTTTGCCACTTAACCATTCATTGGTTCATGCTAAGGTGCCATTTCTTTTCAAAAGACAAATACATGCATGGTTCTTATTCACTTTGTCAGTTGTTCAACATAAAAGCCACATTTCTACTAGGATAAACTTGTAAGATCATGTCCTGTGCCATTACCTAGGACTACTACAATTGTATATATTATTCCCGTATTCAAACTGCATACTTTACAGTAAGTCAGACTAGTGTGTAATACATTTACATAGAGATAACTAATGTGAAGAAGTAAGAACTAATGAGACTGAGTTCTTCGTCGAGCACAAAGGATATTTAGACCGCATTGCCTGAAGCTACTACTCTTACAACTAGAAATAGCACATATCCTATGTATCAGAAATACAGCATTGATCATCGAAATTTCATTGCAAATTTACAACCAAAACTTAGAGTGCTTTGCAACCTTCGGACTGAACTCAGCATACCTGCACCAAACATTTACCATTCTACAGTTCTACTAAGCACTAACAAACTTAATTACAGCATTTTGTCTTGACCAGTGCTCCTACTTGAGTAAAATCTTACCAGCTAGAGGCTTGGCACGCGAAGATTCCACGGCAACTCCAGGGACTAACGTGGTATCATCAAGCTCAAACCCCAAGAGGTCCAAATCGAGTCCGGCCCCAAACGCATACCTCCTCTCCAACAACTCCACCTCCTCCCTCACAGCTGAAGAAAGTCAAGAAACACGAAACAATCTAAATACAATCAGTACGAAACAAGAAGCATTAATCACTCGCATCATGCAGCTTAATTAATTTGTTAGGTGCTTAACCACACTACACAATGCACAAGTGTGCTACGGCACCACTGACCGGAGAATGGGAGCTGCACGAACGCCCACTTGTCGCCGAAGAGATTCTCCGGTAGGCTGGTGGGGAAGGGGTTGTCGAGCGCGAGGAGCGGCTTGGTGCCCTGCTGGAACCCGGGGTGGCGGCTGTACACCGTCTCGTACCGCTCCTCCAGCCACAGCAGCAGCGACACACACCGGCGGCTGGGCACGGCCTTGACCCCCAACTCATTGCATGCGCGCGTGATGATGGTCTGCATCTGCGACCGGAAAAAGCGCGCGCGGTCGGGCAGGGGCACACCGAGGGAGGAGGCTACGGAGTCGAGCGCGTCGCGGAGGGTGACGCTGTTGATGGACGTGTTGGGGAAGAAGCGGGTGAACTGGAGGGACAGCGTCGCGTCGCACACCACCAGCTCCCACACCTTCTTGCCCCGGGCGTCCAGGATGGGGCGCGAGCAGAAGTCGAGCTCCCACTCCCGGATCCCCTCCGCGTCCGCCTCCGGGTCCAGGTAGCACACCTCCGCCAGCGGGTCCACCTCCTCCTCATCTTCCTCGTTCACGGGCTCCTCTTCGTCGGCGGTTTCGGCGGCGGCGGCCGTGGAGCTCTCGGAGGATATGGACCGGCACGGCCTCCGCGACGGCGGCGTGGGAACGGTGAGGCGGTGGGCGTGCGGGAGGGCGCACGCGGAGAAGGAGGCGGAACCGGGTTTCCCTGGCGGGTTGGAGAGGAGGAGGCTCCGGCGCAGGGCTAGCCCGTGGCCGGCAACGATTGCGGTGGCGGTCGTCATGGGGCAGCGCGCGCCCACGGCCACACACGCAAGCTAACGTTGGTGGTGATGTCGCGGCGTCAGTTCAGTTCACCCAAGAAGAGGGAATCTTCTCTTGCCGCTTTGCTCGTGGGCCTAGGCCGACCCACGTAAGAAGACTAGGGAACGGGGAGACTCGGATAACTACGGCCGGAGGAAAAGAAAGAAGAGAGAAAACTAGAGGGTGGAAGACGACGGCTTCTGGAGTCCATAAAAAGAGGAGGGAGGGGTGGGCAGCAAGAATGGCGTGCTCTCCCCGGCTGTTCCACTGGGCGTCGATGGCTTCTCCTGCTTCTTCTTCCTCCTCTCCATTCCTCTCGATTGGGCATGCGTGCTCGGCTCCGTCCACTTTCAGGTATGCTCTTGTAATATCCTTTCTGCTCTTGCTCTGCTTGGGTTCTTGCCTTCTTGGTCGATTGCCCAGTTCATTTCTGCTCCATGCTTGTCCAAAGCTCAAAGTAAGATGCTTCGTGATGTCACTCTTCATTTGTCCAAGAAATTATGGAGGTTGTGGTTGTTGCGGTGATTGGCCCACAAGAAAATCATTTGGTGTTAGTTGTTGGTTTGTTCCAAGTGCTCTGCGTGAATTTCGAATGAGTTTAGTACCACCTGCTGTTCATTTTGACGAATATTTGGTACAACTGGTCTGCATTTTGATGAATTTGGTGGCTACTTTTACATGTACTATATCAGTTACAGGCCCCGAAACCATTATTAGTAACGAAAGAATTTTCAGTCTTGTAGAATGTTAAGCAATTCACCTACGAGTTGCTACTTTGTTCCCGGAAAAACTGTCACTAGTGAAACTAGCATTGGTGTGCTAACGGCTATTTTTCTTGATGTGCTTCAGTTTAACATCAATAGTATTTCCACTGAATTAGCTGATGCCTCAATTACATGTCTTTCATTTCGTAGATGGACCATCCCATACAAGCAACCAGGACATACATTCTATCGAAGAAGCCATGTGCAAAGCTTCCTGGCTTTTGCTAGTGCAGATGTATGATTCAAGCTTCTGTTTTAGGCCATTTATTTTTGGGTTTTGAATGTGGTCCATGTTTGGTAGGTATACGTAATGTAAAATACTACTCCCTCCATTTCGCTATATTTGTACATTGTGGGAATATAGAGTGTAATTATTGCAATTTTTTCTCTCTCTACCCCTACCTAAATGCTTTGGAAGAAGTTAAGTGGTTGTGGTATACCATTTAAATATTTAATAGGGGTATCTATGATCATTTATCATTAAGTATTTGTTAGATTTAGTGTTCTCCGTTTCGCTATATTTGTACATTGTGGGAATATAAAGTGTAATTATTGCAAAAAAATTTCTCTCTCTCTCTACCCCTACCTAAATGCTTTGGAAGAAGTTAAGTGGTTGTGGTATACCATTTAAATATTTAATAGGGGTATATATGATCATTTATTATTAAGTATTTGTTAGATTTAGTGTTTCCTTAGTCTGTTCGCATGGTGGACCGTGGACAAATATAGTGAAACAGAGGGAGTAGTACAGAATATAGACACTGTTTACTGAATGCAACATGATATTATTTTATTTTATTTTATACGCTCAAGTTTTGGTTCGGGTATTACTAATTTCAAGTGTTTTTATAGGATTTAGAATTTTGTTTAGTCCTAGATTCCAAGCAGGATGCCATCTCACTCTAGAATTTATGTAATACTCTAACTTAGATCCTAGAGAAAGAGACTCTAACTTAGATCCTAGAGAAAGAGACTCGATTTTCCTTTATTATGCTCACAGCTTCTTGTTCTTGATATTACTGCTTGGCTAAGATGCTTATTCCAAATGAGCTAGGCAACTGAAGGCAAAAGAAGTTCAGGTGACAATGTGGTAATGGTTGACCCACTGGAAGCCAAGCGCTTAGCTGCTAAACAAATGCAAGAAATTCGGGCCAGAGAAAAGCTCAAGGTGCAGTGTTGCTGTCTTGTACTTTCACTAAATCATGTCTCCTCTAAAGGACAAAATCTTGATAATGAAATAAAAGTTTTTTTTTTCTAAACCAATATAGATGGTAATGAAATGAGATTTTTTTTCTAAACTTATCGGTAAAATTCTTTCTTATAGCTGGAAACAGAGCTTGACTATTCCCTACATATAAGGCTCTTAGTTTTCTTGTTGTGCAATTTGCCAATTCCTTTTCTACTCCAGTATGTGAACCAAAGTGTGATGGTGTGTTGCGAAATTGGCAAACCTAACATAATTGCAAAGAAAGTGTCCACTACAGTTATGTTCACATGAACCAAAACTTTTCTTGCAAGTTGCAATGCTTCAGTGCTGCATGAATACAAATTTTATTTTTAAATATGTAGTAGCTAATCGAAGCATTTCAAAATTATTCAGAAAAAATATCAAGGGAATAATCTGAAAATTCTTATGTGATACATTATCGCTGGTTTACATATAGGCGTTTCCCCCAGATGTACTAGTTCCTGTCCTTGAACAAAAGGCCGTTTCCCCATTCATTACCATGAACTAGTCCATGTTCCTCCTGGAGAACCCATCTGCTGTACACCCCTCTGAATTGCACAATCAATCTATATGCTTTCTTATACCCTTTTCAATTTTTTGCCAAATCAAAGTTGTCTATTATGCAGAGACGCCGTCAGGCAGAAGCCATTAATGGCGCATTGGCAATGTTAGGACTGACTGCAGGGCTGGTAGTGGAAGGCCAGACAGGAAAGGGTATCTTGGGTCAGGTACTTAAGTTGAATATAAAAAGGAAAATCACCTCAAAGTAGACAATAGTAATCAGAACAGCAACTGATTTTCTGCCTGAGAAGTTTTTTT
Source organism: Hsuehochloa calcarea (assembly GCA_036346395.1). NCBI lineage: Eukaryota > Viridiplantae > Streptophyta > Magnoliopsida > Poales > Poaceae > Hsuehochloa > Hsuehochloa calcarea. The sequence goes on along the minus strand of CM070610.1, from coordinate 50,417,950 downwards.
AATGAATAGCTGTGATATCTACGGTAAAACACAATAAATACCTAGTTACGAGAATGTTAATAATAGTTGTACACTACTAATAAGTTATCTTGTGTTTATCTATTCCTGCAGCTAGCTGGATATCTGGCGGCTTTTTCTAGCTTATTTGGGCAATAGCATATCACCGTGAAAGATTTTTTTCCCTCTTTCCTCAACCCAACCAGGAGAGCTCTTGTCTGAATCTTATTTGCTGGATCCAACCATTTTTTTCATAGTTAATCCAAGCTGGCTGTACAATAACAATGAAGATTTGCATGTCTAATGATCATACATGGTGTATCAGATCAAACATTTTATTCATATTCTTTTCCATGTAGTCAACAACTTCTGATCATGATATTTAACAGCTGAAGAATAGTTTAACTCATCGTTATATCGCAAGATTGAAGTCTACAAGCATGCTTCTCTTTATTCATTTTATTGAAACCTTTGAGTTTTGGACTGGAGAAGTGACTTGAAATTAGAAGTCTGTGTTTGTTTGGGCAACACTCGGCTTATGGCATCTGCAACAGAAGTGACAGATGTTTTTTTTTTTTTTTGCTTGATGTCACTACGATAATTTTGGTAGCTCAAGTATAAATTTGGTTTAGGATGTCGCTGTTTCAGTACGAGTTTCAGTACTGGGGGCGTAAAGCTTATTGTTTATATTTTTTTTAGAAGTGACAGTTTTTTTTTTTGCTTGATGTCACTATGATAATTTTGGTAGCTCAAGTATAATTTCGTTTATGCTGTCGCTGGTTCAGTACGAGTTTCAGTACCGGGGGAGTAAAGCTAATTGTTTATATTTTTTTGAGAAGTTTATTATCTATAGGCTATTTCTCTAGCCCATTTTTTTTTTTTTTGCATCCCTAGCTGTTGCTAGTTTTTTAGAGGAAAAGGTTTATTGAGCTATATCTTTTATCCGGAGGGAAATGGTTGTTTTTAACATTTTAAAATCACCTTGTTGGCCATACTTTTTTCATACTACTAGTGATTTTGCTTTACCAAAACCACCTTGTTATATATGACAACAATATGTTGTTTTTTTTCGTGTTTTTTAAAAGGTCGCAGCTGGTTATCAGTTATCACAATTGTGTTGAGAAGTCACCAAAAAATCCACAAATAAACCACCTATAGCGGATTCAAATGGTGGTCTTTAGCCACAAGGCATAAGTGCAACACTAGCCGGACTAACTACAAGTAGGCATATCTACTCATAAATGTCTAGATTGGTTACAAGTAGAAAGTGTGTGTGTGTTTTTTTAATGCTTTCATAGTATGCTATCTTCGAAAGGGGGAATACTAGTATATGATACATTTTAAATATTATATTTGGGCAGTAGAGACCAGGTAAAGTAAAAATATATATGTATTTATGGTATTTCTCTTGTACTAGGGTTTAGTCTTATGTCCCCTTGTATCCTATATATATTGTCCATTGGACCTCATGAATACATATATAATATTCATAACATGTTATCAGAGCAAAGGTTTGAGTTAGGGTTTGTGGTTGCCGCCGCCTCCTAGCCTCTGCCGCCGCTACCCCTAGGAGGAGCAATCTCCACTCTTGGGGTGGCTTCCTTCTGGTTGTAGTTACTTTGGCGTTCCTCTTCATCATCGATGTTGTCCTTGAGCTCCCCAACCCTGGCATTCCTCTTCATCATCGATGTCATCCTCGAGCTCCCCCGTCGAATCCAGCATCGCCATGCTCTTCTCGGTCAGATCCGGTCGGATTTGGACAGATCCGCCGCTGTCAGCCTTGGATCTGAGCCATCGAAGCCCTCCTCATTGTTGCTCATCCTATCCTTCATCCCGCCCGGATCCGGCCGTCGCATACATCGCCTCATCCGGATCCGGCTGGCCAGATCACGGCTCTGCCCCCCGATTGGATTCAGTGCTACTCACCGGGATCTAGCGGCTTCCCCTGCCAGCCCTGCCTCGAGGTGCCGCCTAGCTCCCGCCGTCGCCTCGAGCTGCGCTGCCTCCGGATCCACGCCGAGCTCAGGCCCCCTCCTCCTCGATGACACCTTGCGCGCGCCCGTGGCCTCCACCACTGGCTTCCATGGTCGTCGTCGCCACGTGCTTTGCCTCTCTGCCAACCGCCGGAATAGCACGAGGAGGAGGCCAGGAAGGGGACGTGTTAGACCGAAAAGGCGACTAGAGGGGGGGTGAATAGGAGCACACTCACTTTTTCACAAATAATTGATTCAATAAGATTTTACTCCAGTAGTTATGGAAGCTATGAAGATCAGTATATAAGTACAACGGAAGACTAATATTGAATCCAATTTAAACCCCTAAGCAATACGACAAAATCAACAAAGACTAAAGCAATTCGGTCTTGGCCGGATCATTGGTCAATGGCGGTCGACCGGTGGCTGGCGATCGGCCTCGAATCGTCGGCTGAAGAACAGATCAAAACAGCCCGATGACGAAGTTGCAAATAGATGAAACTTTTGATCTACAACTCCAAACTCAATGAAACTTGGAACACACATTCTCTATGATGTCAGGAACCTATTCCAATCGAAGATTGTGACAATTCTTGGAAGAATTACCATCCTTTTCGTTTGATTGAAGAAGGGTTCAAAACTGAGTCAAAACAAAAATTAGATCCAAAATCTTGCTCGTGGGTGATTGATTATCAAGATGATTCTAGATATGTTCCCACATGTCACGGCAAGCTAGATCACGTGGAGAATTCAAGCAAAAACTCGCGGATCAAAGAAAGACTCAAAATCATCAAATATAGAGAAAGAACGCAAAGAGACAAGACATTTATCAAACTTTCTTTTGATTAATTTGATATGATATGGGCTTACAGCCACTCCATCAATGGAGGACAATACTCAATCCAAGAGCACAAAAATCACATCAAACTCTCTAGAATTCTAGCCTCTACAAAAGCTCCCCCTAAGCAAAATTAGGGTTTCCAACTAAAAAGAGACGAAGTGGAGTGCAACCACCTCCCTCCTCTATTTATAGTGGAGGCTTAGACCTTCTAGAAGTTTGACTCAATTGGGCTTCCGTTAAGGCTTAAAATAAACGGAACACATACGCACGTATTTTAATGCGTTATCTTTATCTCCTCTTGACCTAATTAGCTACACCTTGTGCCATCTTGCGCCGCGGATTAGCCAATAGGTCACCCTTGTCCATCTTGCACTATGCTTGAGTTCATTGACCTCACCCGGCATCGTCGATCGTTCTGGACCTCAGCTCTCTAAGCCTAGTTCCGATCATCCTCACCGTTGACCGTCGTTGACTAACAAGCAACCTGCACAACAATAGACAAGTAAACCGAATCCGGGAACAAATTCTTTATAACTTGACCCATGTTAGTCAAAACATGCATCATGTAACACATATGCACTGAAACTCATGACTTTGACCTAACAACCGAACATCGCCGCCACGAAGGCCGACGATCCAAGTGAAAACCGGTCAGACCGCTAGTTGGGATTAGCCAATTTCAGCCTCTGAAATTGTGAAACCTACTGAAATTTTCAAACCAATAGAACTTTTGACTTGAGACTCCAAAAATTATGAGACCAAGTGCAATAGAATCTCCTTTCTTGCCTACACCCTTTATTTTGGCCCAGCTCAAAATGCCACTTTCTGAAGTTGGTCGGTCCGACCGACGCTATGGCCGGTCGGACCGCCTTAGGCGGTCGATCACGGTTCTTCGATCGGATCGCTGATGCACGACGACCACGCAACTTTGTTTGAAAACATGTGAAACGACAAACCGTTAACGCCATTGCTAATTGTCACATCATCCTAAGATCTGGAGCATATCCCCATGATATCCACAGGACGGGTGTAGGATCAAGGATGATGTAATATCGAGGAGTCCAACTAGAGGGGAGTGAATAGACGATTTTAAAATCTTTTGGCTAAAACTGAGTTTTATGCGGAATTGTAAATCAATTCGGTTTTGCACAATTAAAGCTCAAATCAACTAGTCTTTACTAAGTGCACCAACAACATGTACTATTGATAATGATAGCAATCATTCAAAGACATGAAAGTAATTTAATACAAGGAATATAAATTGCACAAAGTAAAACACAATAGAACAAACCAAAATAACACAATGATGTTTTACTGTGGTGTTCGGAGACTTGCCGGTCTCCCCTAATCCACGTTGAGGTAAGTCCAAACTAATTGGACCGGCTCCACGAATTAAGTCAAACACATCAATTCCACTAGTAGTAGCTCTTTCCCGCTCCGGATAGGTGAGCTCCAACCTCCACAATATGTCGGCCCTTCTCACAAGCTTCTTTAGAAGATCACCTGTTCACGATGCCTCCACACCGTCTAGGTGTTGGCAAACACCAAGAGTAACAAGCCAAGCCCCTTGCTTGACTCTCATCACGTGCAACGAATGCACACGCTCAAATGGATATAAAATCCACCTCTAGATGCAACACATGCAACTAGAGATCTCTCTTCGTGCTCACAAGGTGTAACACATACACAATTGAGATGAGAACCCCATACTAGCTTAAGTGAGTGAAATAGGATGCCAAAGAATGTCTCTCAACCGGCCAAGGGGGTATTTATGGCCCCCGCAATAAAAACTAGCCGTTGGAAGTAGAAAATAGTAAACTTAGCAAAATATGGTAGTACCGCAGTACAATGGCCGGTGCTACCGATTTTTGCTCAACGGACGGAAATAGTGCATTGAATGCTTAAAAATTACCAATTAAATTTTTTTGTGCGGTAGTACCGCAGTGCAATGGGAGGTACTACCGTTCTGAGGTAGTACCTCTCTTCTCGGGCGGTACTACCGCAGTCCAATTTCAGCACAGATGACACTCGTTAAAAAGGTCATAACTTTTGACTCTAATGTCGGAATTGAGTGATCTTGGGCTCTATAGAAAGTTTATTCAGAGGGCTACACAACCCACCTATTTGATTGATCTCAAACACATTTGATCAAATCAAAAGCACAACTTCAAAAAGCCACTACCATGGTCTAAGTCCAAAGAAATAGCAACAATCAATCTTAGACCATGCCAAGGAAAAATGCATGAATCCCAATAATTTACAAAACACATTTGTAAACTTAGATTATGCCACAAGGAGTAGGTACATAGACTTCAACCATTTGCAAAACACATTTGCAAAGTATAGTCACATGCTACACCGATTAAATGCATGAGCTTCGACTATTTGCAAAACACATTTGCAAATAATAGCATCATGCCACGGTGAGCTAGAGCAAGCGAGATTAAGCTATCAACACATGATGAGACTCGAGCTACTAGACAAGACCCCTCTTAATAGTACAACAAACCTATACTAGCAATCTGGCCTTCCAAACAAACACTAAGACCGGTAAACGACTAGGAACACATCCTTAGCCCTAGCTAGTCATACATTTGCCTTGAACATCTTCGTGAAGTTTGATGACACATATCTTCACTTCAAGTTCGGGTCATTGTCTTGATACGCATCAACCCATGATGCATCTTTTACTTGACCTCCATCAACACATGATGAGTCCTCTCTTGACTTGATGATCAACTCATGATCATCTCCTCTTCGAGATTTTGATATGCATCAACACATGATGCATCCTCTTCTTGAACCTTAGCTTGATGGTGATCAACTCATGATGCAATCCAACGTCTTCATCACCCTAGAACATAACCGCTTTACAAATCTCGGTTAAACTGGGTTGCGGTAGTTCCGCTCAATGACCTTCGGTACTACCGCACTTCCAAGAAAGCAAATAAACTCAAAAAATGCATCTCTCTGGTAAACACGTACCGCAGGGATTGCGGTCATACCTCTTTGTGGTAGTTCCACCATAGAACTTCGGTCATACCGCAGAGCGATAGTTCCGCCAAATGAACTCCGATACTACCGCACATCGGTAGTATCGTTTACCAAACGCGGTCATACCGATTTCCACTGAAATTCTTCCAGAAACTTTTCGAAATGCAATGCATGACTCCTTTGTCTTGAGCCATGTTGATCTTTTATCATCTTTGCATTTGCTTTTCATGTCATCATTCAAACTCAGGGACTAAGTCTTGAACACATCTTAGCACACACATTAGTCCCACAACATAATTTCAAATAATTGAATATAAAGCGATATGAGTATATATGAACTACACAAATTTTATATACTCAATGGGTATGTTTTAAAGTAGAGATCCCCAATATATGTCGATAAAGAAATATGGATCAATACTGATGAAACCACAAAATATAGAGTGAACTCCCCCTAAACGTGTGCATACACAAATGTGTAATAAAAGCATATGCATATATTCAAGTTAGACTTTTATTAGAGTTCAACCTATATTTTGGACCCAAGGAATGCAACAATATATAAGAATATGATGTCAAGTGCATACCTCTATGATTTTTACCTTTTTATCCAAATAAAACTACACAATAGGTATATCAATAAAAGTGTCAGTCTCACATATAGATTTGTCATTAATCACAAAAATACTCCATTAACTCATAATATCGGGTCTAGATTCTTCAAATGACTGACTAGAGTGGGGTGAATATGAGGTTTCTAAAATTCTTGTTCTCTAATTCACAAATTTAACATGTAAAACTTAACAAACGAACTTTAGCACAAATCAAGAGATATAAAAAAAAACTAAGCTTTCACTACAACACCTCAAGATTATGTCGATACTAAAAACAATTCTAGCTAATCAAATTTACACAGAAGAATTTGCTAGAAATGTAAATGTGGAAGAAGTAGAGACAAGAATAACCACAATGAAGACAATAGAAGTTTTTCCTGTGGTATCAAAGCCTTGTCGGTCTTCACTAATCCACGTTGAGATAAGTCCAAACGAATTGGATCGACTCCACGAATTAAGCCTTAACTACCTCGATTCCACTAGTATTGCTCTTCCTCCACTTCGAAGTTGGTAAGCATCAACCAATCAGAACCGTTGTCGGGCCTCTTCACAATCTTCTTGAAGAGATCGCCGAGCAAACTTCCTCCAAAGCCGTCTAGGTGCCGGCAAGCACAAAGAGTAATAAACCACAGTGTTTGCTTGAGGAATATTAAGTGCCAACACGATCAACTAATAATGGAATGCACTTAAATGCTCTCAACTACCTCAAAATGTGAATTTCAAGCAAATAGATAGTAGAGAGTGTACTAGAGACTCAGATGTATTCAATGAGGTTCAATATGCTCAAAGTTTCTGAGCTTGGTGCAGGTAGGGGTATATTTATAGTCATCACCAACAAAACTAGCCATTTGAGGCTTTACTCAAAAAAATCAGTATATACGGTAGTACCGCTGTAGAGACCCAGTACCACGGCTATATTGTTCAACTGTCTTTTGCTGTTCATTTAATGCGCCAGAACTAGTCGTTGCGACAAAAGTGCGGTACTACCGCCAACTATAAACATGCTCTTTGAAAGAAAAAAATGTACCGCCAACTAGCATCTGGTACTACCGCTCTCTAGTAGTACCGTTTCTCATATGCGGTACAACCGATCTATAGGGGAGATGAAAACTCCCAAAAATATGTTCTCTGGAATAAACACACCACCATACAGCGGTAGTACCGCTCATCAAAAGCAGTCATACCGATTTCCACGGAAGAATTTCCAGAAGCAATTATAAATGCAATGCATGACTCCTAGTTGATTAAAATGACACAAAATTAGATCCTCAAGCTACTAGCCATGAACTCTCTTTATAGAATGACATCTAGTCTATAATATGGTCTTTTCACCAAAACACCAAGACCAGCAGAAGCTATAAAGAGTCCTTAGGCTACAACATACCTTTTGTCTTGAGCCATGTCGTTCTTATATCATCTTTGTATTGCCATTTCCATGTCATCATTAAAACTCCGGAACTAATCTTTTAAAATATCTTAGCACATATATTAGTCCTATAAATATTGGTGTCATTAATTACCAAAATCATCTTTAAGGGCCTAGATACTTTCAACGGGGATGTGGGAAAGGGGGCAGACTGGGAGGAAGTGAGACAGAGGCAGCAAGCTCGATTTTGTGCAATGTGCTTGGCGAGAAAACAGAGAGGGGAGTCGGTAGGTACTGAGAAGAGAGGGATAGAGAGCTGGTGTTGCTAGTATCTGCTGCTCCTTTGAGTCCTTTTTCTTCTGTTGTGTCCATCCAAGTCCGCACTACTCTATCTTTGAGTTCGTCTAAGCCATGCGAGTCTACAGATTTATTGTCAATCATAGAAGCATAGGAATTCCCTTTTGTATGGCAGCAACTCCCGCTCTTCTCTTCGAGCCGCTGCAAATAGTAGAAGTCGTTATGATGCCGCCACCCCGAGCTTCTAATGCCGTCGTGCTTCTTGCGCACTGCGTCTCCGTTGCGCTTCTTATGCACTACGCCACCGTCGTCTTGGGTTTCGATGTGTGCCGCCATGCTTCTATCTATTCCTCTTCGGCTTGATTTAACAGCTTTCTCTATTCCTGTCGGTTTCATCTTCTTCGTTGTGTTGCTGTGGTCGATTTTGCTCTCGCTTGCTCTACTTTCTCAGCCTCTGTACCTTTTGCTTTATGGGCTATCGCACAATCCCGGATGTGAGATATTTTGATACTCGATATATTTTCCAAGAGCTCTGTACGCCACGACGATATTATCAAGATTTGGACTTCGGATTTTTCCTATTGTAGTGTCAACCCTTTAAAATGCAATGCTATTTATTGCATACGCCTTGCATTTGAGGGGAGTGTTAAGGGTATTTGTGGTATTTCCCTTGTACTAGAGTTTAGTCTTATGTTTTTTTTGTACCATATATATATTGTCCACTAAACCTTATGAATATTATGAATATTGCTCATTATACCTCATAAATACATACACAATATTCATAACAACGAGCTCGTGTAATTATGTACTACTACAAACATGGTACCAGATAAAGGATCTTTTGCCTTTATCGTGTACTGAAGGCTAGAAGCATTGTGTTTTGCATTTTCCCATTTCTGTGAATTAGTTAAATTGGTCGGTCCGATACGCTGTTAATACTTAATGGTGCTTTGATGCAGTCTCTCCACAAAACTTTGGAGCATTTGTTTGTAAATTCCGATGATAATGGATACAACATCTGTAGGCCCTTTTTGGAATATAAAAAAAATTACATATAAATTTTCGACAAAGTGTGTGATTTCTACGAATTTCATGCTTTTCAACACAGGGGCATAATCTCTTGTCAGCAGCTCATCGGCCACCGTACCAATCACGAGGCAAATCCGACCGCAAAACAGCAATGAACTCTCTCCTCTCGTCTTTCCCTGCCCAATAAAACTACAATTCCGTAAATGCCCCTCACCACAACTGGTCAAGACGTCAACCCTTCGCCTAAAATTACATTACACTTCCCTCCCTGCCCTCCCTCCCCCCTCTTCCGCCCGCGGCTCAAAACTTAAAACCCTAGAGCTGCTTCTCGCCTCGCTCCCGCGACCCAAATCTCAAATCCCCCGAGGGAGACACGCCTGCAAAGGCAAGTACGCTCCAGATCCTCCCGTGCTTTTGGTTTCTAGGCCGGCATGCCTCGCTTTTGCGCTCTTTTCCTGTCCAAAACGCGAGAAATTTGGGGTTTTTTGGTGGTGCTTGGTATCTGTTCCGCGTTGGAATCTCGTTGAGCGGTTTGTTCGGATTTTTGTCTTTCCTCTTGCAGGGTTGCCGCGCTCATGGCTCGCGTCTATGTGGGGAACCTGGATCCGCGCGCGACGGCGCGGGAGATCGAGGACGAGTTCCGCGTGTTTGGGGTTCTTAGGAGGTGAGATGCTTGTAACCTTTCTTAAAAACTCTAACCAAAGATAGCAGTACGGTACACCCCCTTACCTTTTTCCATGACGTGCGTGTATTGCTCATCCGCTTGCTCATCCGCTTGCTAAGTAAAGCTCTGCCGTTTGGAATGTTCTGTTTTCACGCTTTGCGTTTAAGTGCTGGGTAGTAGTTCTTAGCTCTTCGTGTAACTGCCGAGGCCAGTAAGGCTACCACGGTGTATCGATTCAACATGTATTTGCGTATGTGGCTATGTGCTAAGTTTGTTGATTGGTCTGATTTTACTCCATGATGTGTGTGATGTTAGAGTAGTTGAGACTGTTTCTTCAATGTTCCAAAAATCGGCACCTAGAGCCGATTAATCGGCCTCTAGGCGGCGGGGCTCTGCCGTGTTTTCCACCCAATCAGACCTCTAGGCGGCGCCGCCTAGCCGGTCCTAGGCGGAGCAAGTCGCTGCGTGAGATAGGCGTCCAACTTGGCGAACGTCAGGGAAAAGGTGAGGAGTACCTTTGAGAAGTGAAGTCTGCCTCCAGATCTGCATGGGAGGTGGAGTCTCCCGCCGCCGGCGGCTCGCCGCCGGTCAAATCGGGCTCCCCCGCCGCAAGCACTGCCTTCCCCGCCACCGCTGAATCCACCTCCCCGCCGCCAACTGGAGACCTAGACTCAGCCAACCCCGCAGCAGCCAGTAGGTACCGCCAGCTCTGCCTTCCCCTCGGGCCTCACCCTCCCCTCGCCTCCATGCTGCTTATGCTCTGCTTTGCCTTCCCTCCCCGCCACCAGCTCTGCCTAGTCCCCTCGCCTCCCCACTGTTCTCCGTCTCCCCGGCTGATTGGCTGCCCTGCCACCACCTGCTCGCCCCTGCCTCCGCCTGGACCCAGTGGCCCCCCTCTCTCTCCCTGCTGCCCTGCTCTGCTTTGCCCCTGCCGGCACTGCACCTAGTCGGCCAACTAATCGGCACCTAGTGGGCTAGGCGCTAGTCGGCTCCCCCGCCGCCCAACTAGCGCCTTGGATAACCTTGTGTTTCTTGATGAGCCTGGTGGTTTGGTGTGATGCAATTTACTGTTTGAGAAATAGAATCCCTTTATATGTTAGTTGCCTTGGTCTCTTATATCTCTATATATTTAGGGGCTCCTTTGTTCAAATGTTGATACCCCCAATATTAGAAGTTTTTTTAATATGCATGTTTTGTAGATTAATGCAACAAACATGCATTTCTAGGTTTGGTATAGTGTTCTAGACAGTATTAGGTGAACATCAAGAGTAAGGAACGCATAAATATATAATATGAGCTGTAGAGGCACTGTGGGCTGAGGCAGAATCAAGTAAAGTCATGAATGTGCAGAAGACAGGACCATGCCATTAATTCTGAAGCATATGCAACATAATAACTCTATCTTTTGGTCTGCCAGTATATGCCTTCTTGTACTTAGAAGTATAGGGAAGGTTATCTGAGAATAAATGACATAAACCGGATGTACTTTTTTATTCAAACTCAACACCATCTTGTTATTATGAATTTCTTTTCTTCTGGTCTAGAGAGTTATATCTAATTCTTTTACCAAGTTAATGGTATGGTAAAAAAGATGTTTCGCTGGTTGCTCAATATCAAGAAGGGAATTGACCTTCATACAGTAATGATTTCTTAGATTCTTTTGTGCATGGGGTAATCAGATGCATTGACTTTGGCTAATTTGTTTTTCAATGCAGTGTATGGGTTGCTAGAAAACCACCAGGTTTTGCCTTTATTGACTTTGATGACCGCAGGGATGCACAAGATGCAATTCGTGAATTGGATGGTAATAAGCATGGATGTTTTCTTCTTAATTTTTATCTTATTTCCTTCTTGGTATACACTTTTCTCACGAGTGATTATTTCAACTTCTGACATTAGATAGTCTCATGATGGAAATATGTCCCTGATAGATGATTTTTTAATCCAAGCGATTTTCTATGAATACCTTACCTTGCTTCTTGGTTGTAGTCTATATACCATGAAACTCGGTTCTGAACCATGATGCAAGCAACTTGAACTTCAAGTTTAATAAATACACAACTGGAAATTTGCAGAAAACATCTTTCTTGCAAATATGATAATCATCTTATCATGATGGTTGTATCCCACTATCTCCAGAAAGTGGTATATTTTATAATGTCAAGTTGTGAAAATATTAATGTGGTCAAATTTCATGGTTGTTCAAGTTCACTAGTCTAAATTCTCATACAGCTAGCTAGCAAGTGAACATTCTTTTTCTCCTACTTGGCCAGTTGGCCTTGCTATCTCCTTTTGGGATGGTGATGTTAGTGAATTCAGGCCCACCTTGTGGTATTCATTTTGGATAGTTTGATAGATATATTGCTGGTTTTATTGCCTTTTGAAAAATAAATTCTTGTTAATCACAGGAAAAAAAACAAAAGTGTATTTGGCAGGAAACTTGCAAAAAGTGGTGCCTGTGTTTTAAAATCTGTAATTTGTATTGTTACCAGGAAGTAGTAGTATATAAGATCAATTAGTATTATGCTATCCAGTCAGCAGTCACACTCACATACTCACACGGTCACACCTATAGTATGACTGGGCCACTGGGGATGGCAAATATATTGGCGCTGCACTGCATTGTAACTGCTTTTATTTACTGACACTTCAACGAGCACTAACAAATGCACACCCTTCAAAGCAAAGAAACCTGAAGGACCTTAGTACACAGCTACTTAATTTTATATATATATAAAAAAACTGTTCAGTTCAGTTTGAACTTTAAATTGCCAAGAGACTTAATTTTGCTTGTAAGTGTTTGTTAGATTTGAAACTTCAAATTGTGATTTTATCATGTGCTTTCTTACTTGACCAAGAACATTTCACCCCTTTTCATTGGTGATGGTGATTAGAACTACTTTTGTGCTTTAGCTATTATGGAGTTATCACATGTTTGAGCAATTCATGGATTTGTGCTCATGATCTTCATGCCAATTGCGCTGTGCTGATAGGTAAGAATGGATGGAGAGTTGAGCTATCAACCAAAACTGGTACTGGCCGTGGCCGTGATCGTGCTGGAGGTTCTGATATGAAGTGCTACGAGTGTGGTGAACCTGGTCACTTTGCACGTGAATGTCGCTTACGGGTTGGTTCTGGAGGCCTGGGTAGTGGAAGACGCCGCAGCCGAAGTCCGAGATGCCGCAGCCGCAGCCGCAGCCCAAGATATCGGAGGAGCCCAAGCTACGGTAGAAGGTAATAAATAAGTAATATTTTCAAACAAGTTCTGTGTGGATATTGTACAAGGGGATCTGGAGTTCTGGACATCCCCAGATTCTTTCTTCTTGATAACCAACCAAGTGATTACCATCTACCACACTTGTTTTGCTTACCAACTTAAGTAGCTAGCCCCTCGTACCCTCTGATATTGAAAGAATATAACATGGAAAATTAAAAAGGCAAGTATAAATAAGAAGCTTAAAGAACAACAGAATATATATCCCCAGGGATAATATTTGGATATACATCTAACTTTCCCCTCTCAGAATATTGATCAATAATACTCATCGATTTCATTCTTAATTGACATTCAGATTCAATTCCCAATTCATGCATTGTTATCAAAGTCCTATGTTATGTTTCTCCTTTATTGGTAATAACTAATAAGTGATCTAATGCTTTTGTTTTTTGTTTTGTTTTGTTACTGCTTCATTAGCATTGTGAATCGATTTCAACTTAACATGAGAACGTTTTTTTGTACATAACAAATCAAACATGGGAATAATTTTAAGGTTTTTTTAGTTCAATATTTTACTGCAATTGTCTTGTCACGCTAGTATGACTTCTTACATACACTTTAGCAGCTTCTTGAATGCTCACTGCTTTTGTGTTTATTTCTGACACCTGTTTGTTTCAGGAGCTACAGCCCACGGGATCGTTCTCCAAAGAGGCGAAGTTACAGCAGATCACCGCCACCTCCTCGTCGGCGCGAGTTACAGCAGATCGCCGCCGCCGCCTGCGGTTACAGCCGGTCACCGCCGCCGCCTCGTGAGCGGCTATAGCAGGTCCCCAGCACAGCCACCCCAGCGTGAGGAGTCCCTTATCCTAATAACGCATGAGTGCTTAGTTCCAAAAAGCTGGAAATGTTAGGGGGCCGCAGTGTGTTTTGCTTAAGCATTTTGGTATGACTTTTTTGAAAAGCTATAGGATTGAGTATGTTTTTCACAAGCATTTGTGCTCCATCGGGACAACCCTACTGCTGATACAATTGTGGAAGCAGGAGCCTAGCGTTTCTTTCTCCTTTGACTGGGTAACTTGAGCGCATGTAGTTCTTAAGACATGATCTACTTTCTGTGAGATTTGTATTACTAGATTGCTTGGATACAATGCATGGATATTAATGTACTATAGAGTCCGAGCCCCGTTATTATTGTCAATCAAGTGCTGATTCCGCGAGATGCTGCTTTTGTATTTGTCGCCGAGACCAAGCAGTTCAACAGCGGGGTTACTTCTGTTCTGTTAGTTCTGTATGCGCTCGGCCGGGAGAAAGTCCTTGTGGCAGACCTGCAATTTGCTCACTAGATGAGCAACATTTTCGCTCTCTATATATATAATACTGGTGTGGAGGGATGATGTAGTTTCCCCACACAACACAACGTATTTAAGAAGGGGCAAGTTTAACTTGGATTGGTTAGCTCACAGAAGTGCTAACCAAACTCATCGTTTTCGCTTCATAAAAAAAAACTCTGCATTTTTTCTACGTAACGCAGTGCTGGGCAGCTGGTGCCTGCTGCTGTGCTGCAGGACCATCTCCCAACTTGTTCGGGCATGTAGCTGTAGCCTGCAGGGCTCTCTTCGTTGCAGCCACATCGAGCGGCTCTAGAGTCTAGATCGTGGACTCAACTCCGGTGTAGCCGTGTAGGCGCGGTATCGGGGAAGCGGAGCGGCAGTTCTTCAGTCACGGGCGACGCACCGGCCGGTACTGCGCGCTAGCCTTTTCCGTCCGTATCGCGCATCTTGGCGAAAGGTTTTGCTGCATCTGGACGTGCTTTCGTGCCGCAACACTTCTCGTGTGTCCAAAAAGATTCGGGGCGCTGGGAGAACACGGTGCAGAGTACAGATCTCTGTTCGTGGGCCAAAATTTGCTTTTGTCTGTTTCGCACGGCCGCATAGCTAAACGAATGAGTTGGAGCTAGTTTAGTTCTGTTTGGGGGAGATGTAACTCTTTTTTTTAAAAAAAAAAAACTGTTTTTATTTTCCTTTCAGAGCTGTACCTATGGTTGTAGCTTTTTATGAAGACTGTTTGGTAGTCTGTCTTTTCGTTGAGATGGCTGGCTTACCGCTTCAACTATGGAAGAAGAATGAAATGTTTGAAATACTGTTGAGGGTTTTGAACCCAATTTTGTGTGTTGATTTAGCATAAATATCATTATTATTTTTATTCTTTTTGCTGAAATATTGATCAAATATACCCCTAACATAAGCTACTACTTGTCTGTTGCTAAAAAGGCCAAAATATGATTGATTTCCTACGTAATTACAAAACTTTTATCTCTATCTCTATGTAACTATCATTTATGCACAAAAAATAAGAGAATATTGACATTTCACTTAATCTTGTTAGTGAGTTCAAAATTGTATCTTGTCCTTTCTCAACGAACCGTACATGATCTCATATAATACAAATACGATGAGATACAAACATTTCTAATACAATGTGCTACATTGAGTTGAGCTAAATACTGTTTACCAGAAAGATAAAGACCCTACTTACATTCAGTCAAAATATCAACTACTGTAAACACAAGTGGTAGGCTGGCAGCTGCCGTTGCTCCCTTCATCAGCTTCGATCGCTCCAATCTCTGTAGTAACATTCTTTGGCAAACACTCCAATCCGTCTGCATAAGAAATCATTTGTTTTGCAAACTGTACCAAGAAAAAATGGTAGATGATTAGCAAAAGATTCTACTACCTGCTAATGTTCATATCATTTCATACTTGTTTAAGATCTTCAATTTCAGCAAGCAAAATTAGTACCCAAGTGCAACCAAGATCTAAACTATCCGTCACTTAGGCAAAATTGTAGCTCGTACATACACATTGCACACAAATACTACTGAAAATCACATGGCACATTTTATGGAGAGCGATCTACAAAAATTCAATATTACAAGTTAGGATTGGTTACTCTGTGAGTGGCGTAACAACATATTTGTCGACGATCAAGTCCTCGATCTTAAAAATAAAGTGAGAAAAATGGCTGAGAATTCTTGGAGAAAAATAGGGTTGCTCCTTATTGCAATGCACTGATTCTTATAGGGATACCTTTGGCAAGGGCTAAGTGATTTTAATCACTTGGTCTTTCCTTTGTCTTGCATGTTGTGCTTCTGATTATCTCTTGTCTTGTTTTGTTTGTCATCCACCTTTAAATACTAGTGAAGAGGTGCCAGTTACTCTTGGAGAAGGCATCTAATACCAAATGACACGTCTGGTTGGGGAGGCAGTCGTTGTCAGTTGAAGAACACCTGATCGTCAGTTTGTGTTAGTGAGACACAAACAAGGACAAAACAGTATAGTAGTTATTGTGAGTGACTTAGGATTGAAAAGTATCGTGTGTTTTAGAGTAGATAAGACATGTATCTCATTCATCACACAGAAAGAATATATCTAGAATCGGGTCTAAGTGCCAATTCAAAGATTCTACGAGCAGTTATCTGGTCGGATAAGAGGTACAATGCCTCTCCGACCAAGGTAATACTAGAGCAATCTCTAGGATTTATACGACCACAAGAATCTTTAACCGCAGGGGTTACGACCATAAAATCCACACGGTCTTTAAGTAAATGTAAAAACAATATTGATGAATTTTAATCCTTTTTAGCCAGCCCGCGAACTTTTAAGTGGATTTACAATATGAATATCCTTTGATGGGATTTATATTTGGGAAACCCTTCGTTTAATAGTGAGAGTAACAAAGCGGTTGGTATTCACTTTAAAGTTAAGGAACTGCGTCGGAAACCGAAGAGATTTTTGTCTGTTGGGCCTCAGGCAACTCTCTTTTTGCAGTTAAAGAGATGCCTCTATAAAATCGCCGCAGTGCGTTGTCTTTGGGTTTTTACGCTCCTAGAATTGCCTTCGATTTCTTTTTCATCTTCTTGCCACAAAACCAATGATGGTTGATCCTATCTCCAACTGGCCGGCGTCTGAGCGGAATGAGAAGAAGCTCAAGGCTATGGAGAAAAGCGGGATGCTTCCTGACAGGACCTTGATCCCTTGGAGATCGGCGGTGGGTACACAAAAATCTAGTTTTGGTAAAAAAACAAGATACTATAATGTAGGATTTTGGACATAAACTCATTTTCACTTAAAATAGGTTTTTCTAAAGCCAAAACCTTTGGTAATGTAATATTCTAAATTAATTAATAAATAAATATTAACCTCTTTAGGGCTTGTGCGTAATTAAAGAATTTAGTATACGTGGAAATAGGATAATTGAATTTTAAGAGTCGTATAAATAGTGGTGGATTTTTAGAAACCCTAGCGACTTTTACTATTTTTTTCTGTGCGCGCCAACCAAATTGTTTCTTCTCATGCGCGCCAGCCAATTCTCCTTGCTGCTGCCTTCACGCAGCGTTGCTGCCTGCCACGCTGCAGCGTGATGCCGCTTTGCGCCGCGCTAAGCCGATTTGTTGTCTGCCGCTCAGCCGAGCCAGGCCGAGCCTCGCTACGCTGGAGGGACGCCGCGGGAAGCCAACCCGAGCCGAGCCAGCTGCCACGGCTGCGCTCAGCGCTCTGCACTGCGATCGCAGCGCCTGACGCCACGGGCGGCCAATTCCCAGCGTCGCTGTTGCCAGAGCTGAGCCGGCAACGACCGTCTCTTGCTGATTTTTGTTTTCTGACTCACAATCATCGAGTCCACCCTTTTGTTCTTCTTTGCGGTGCTAGTGCTAGCAATCATCAATGGTGTTGCATTAGTGATTAGTTTTCTCGTAGCTAAGTATGCATGCAGCAATTAGAGATTATAATTGAGATTAATTAGAGAGGTTTAGAATTTCTAATCAAGAGACGAATAATAGATCTCTTAGCCTCTTGCTCGTTGAACGATTTATTCGGTATCTTAATGGCAAATTTTGGAAATCTCATCTACTAGTTAATTGTAGATAATTTTGATATCTTTCTATAGCATATTTAATCATGTCAATCGGAAAAGTATAATTCGAGTTATGAATTTTGGAAGAACTCTGTAGCTTGTATTGAGATTTGTGTATTTAATGTAGGAGGCGTCGACTTGTTGCCATCTGCTAGCCAAATTGTGCATCGCAACTAGTAAAGGCAAGTGCATGGTAGACAGCGATCAATGATGATCACGTGATTCTTTATCTTCTATTACCATTATTGTTGTGCTTTTATTACGTTTAATTGCAAACAAATAATTGGTATGTTTATATCTTTGTTGACAAGCATGATGGAAAGTTGGATATGATGTTTATGATGGAGTTTTGCATATTTTGCATACATAAGCATCTTTGCATATGAGCGAGTGATCATGAATGATCACAACTCCACGGAGTGGAGGAGGTCCCGATCCTTATGGAGGACGGGCTTGAGAGTGAATGTTGTCGCGAGCATTCACTCATGCTATCCTGATATCTGGAAAGAAGTGCATGTGGACATGTAGATTAGAGTTGCATTTAATGAGATTAATGCTAATTAATTAGTAAGATTATTTAGTGGTTGTTGTGGGTTTAGGATTATTGAACATGCAAGACTTGATTGTGTTTCTTGATGGGCTTATGCGTTGTTACGATGGGTTTGGCTGTCGAGATGCGTCAACCTGGTCGGTGGTGGTCTCCGCGATGAATATTCAAGGTGCGAGCATCGAGAGGAGTTCACGGGCAAGCGAAGAAGTTTATGAATCTTTCTGCACCAATTATTTGTGGGGCTCGTAAAGGAGGATTGGAAGCATAACATGGCAACGCTTGGATAGGAGATTTCGCTTCAATTGGGCCATTCGTGGAAGCCTATTGGTGTCGTCAATTTGTACATATTTCCACTGGAAACCACGATGATCTTAGAACCATAATTTGAACAGTCGGCGAACCTGAAGATGGGCGAATGTCTTGCTGAAGAATCATGTGTCTAATTTTGAGCCAAATGAGGCGAAAACATGGTGGTCGGCCATCGGGAAGCAGTATCTAGGGACCTGACTCTCGGGTTGGAGTTTTGCGAAATTTCCAAGCTCGGATGTAAGAGGAATTTTACTTTTGGTAAGCTTTTGATCGAGACTTGATGATAGCACGTTTTGGGCATCTTGCCGGGGAAGAAGGCTCGAGGGGATTTGAGCCCACACCCTCTTACTTGCCGCTTGCCAAACAAGGTTGAAGTGCAACAAGCTATAAAGAGAGAGCTTTGTCCATTAAGTTTCAAAGTGCAACCTCACCAAGGCATAAGGGCTGAAGTGCATAGTAGAAGGCTTGTTACCGCAAGGGCTGGTCTCAGAGCAAAGATCTTTGGCTCGGTCTTCACGGTTATGGATGATCGACCACACTTATGATAAGCCAAACCTCGCAACCATCGGACCGTGACTTCGCATTTTGCAAACCTCATACGCAACTAGTTAGGCGGGCGTGTCCATCGAATAGGCGATGATGTTGAGGACGTCAATCGGCCTAGCTATTAGATTTAGCTCGACAACTATTCTAGAAACAGCTTGAAAGTCATCGAGACTATAAGCAGACATTGAAGTCTTAAACCTAATGGGCTTGCTTCCTGAGTTGCGGATCAAACCGACCGTACATAAACAAAATTGGCGTGAAGATTCTTTGAAAGCCCAACCACTTCATAATGGATAGGGTGTTACGGGCTTTCTCTTTCGGGACCATCGATGGCTTTAAGTTACTGTTAGCGTGCTAACGATGGATGGCACCTTTTTCTCCATGGCAATACAAGCCTTCGTGCCTGGTGGCGGCCTTGTTGAATTGTCTCCTTCTTCCGGTTGCATAGCCAATTGTCCACTCTATCATTAAGCGGTGTTGTGCTTCTTGGATATCGTGAAGAGTGGCGTTTGGGGCTACCAGCGTCTCATTTCTTGGGCCGAATCATTTGGAGTTGTTGGCGGCCATCAACGGCATGCGGCAAGGAATGGATCCATCTCGGGCATGGATTTGGTGCAATCAGGTGGTGCATGGCATCTTGCATCAGGTGGTACATTGCCGTTCGCGATCGGGAAATCATGAAGAAGTTCAAGGCATTGTGTATAAATACATAAGAGTTTGAGTCTATTTTGAGACCTTGAACAGGACTGAGACATACAATGAGTCATCTTTTAGAAAAAAACCTTAGTAGCGCCATAACCTTCTCCCGGTGGATTAAACCAATTTCTGAATTTAAATGGTTCTCCTGCTCTTCTAGAACGATGCAACTGCGGCGTTATGGGACCAACATGTCAAGGTCTACAATTCGTCTGGCAAGGTGTACATTGAGCTCCTATCGACTGCGGTTGTCGGAGACATGTTCGCACGTTGTTATTCGTGAATTAGACATCGCAGCGTAGATGGGCGAAGTCAGCGTGGTCAGAACATGCGAATCACATGGATCGGAAGATGGAGAAGGCGAATGACGCGACATTGGAGATCGGCATCGATAATGTCGACATCAAGCGGCTAAATCGTCAATAGTCATGCTTAGGGAGAGAGCTAAGCATTCCACGTGATGTGGAGACATAACCAAAAGCCAAAGCTCTTCCACAAACCATGCTCGCCATTGTTGGACAAGGCATGTCTAAAATAACAGCGGATGGCTTTTCCATTGAGCTAATTTGTACTCGACATACGGCACCTATTCGGTACATGGGCAGAGAGTCTTCACTTGCATCCTTTAAATTGAACTACAAGGATCTTTGACGAGATGGTGCCTGGGGTCCCAGAGGACTTGAAGAGAATAGGGAAGGGGTGAAAGGCGGTTAATGACATGGAACTAGTCAGTAAAGGTAATAGCCGCTTGAAATTCACGATATGCAAGACCAAAGGCACTCAATGAATATGCACCGACAATACCTAGATCAATCATCGTCATTGATATAATAATTTAAAATGTAATGAAATTGCTTGTTATAAGTAAAGCACAAAATTATACGAGACACGGCTATGGACTCTTGGCAAACTTCTACAAGGTGTTGCCAAGCACAAGCGTTGTAAGCCCAACGGAGCGCTAAAATACGGACTTTCCAATGAAAGATGCCACCGTTGCCACCACGGTTTGCCACCGAACCTTTGTGCTGCAACTGATTGATCATTTCCTCCACACCGAATCGCGGCCGAACACTACATGCTCGGCCACTACATGGTAAGCGTTTTAAGTCAGCGCACGATTTTCCACCCAATGTTGAATTCCATCAATTTTAACTTCATCCCTAATGAGACGAGATCCATTGCACTTCTTCAAGTGGAATTGGCGGCGGAGATCATAACCGGGGCATTCATCATGCTTAGTTTATGCTAAACTACCGGTGCAAGGTGAGAACCTCACAAAAGAAACCTTACGAGGTGAGGAGCTCGAAGGACCCGATAAACTCGGCGTTAATCAATATCGACGACCCCAACGGCTCAAGGAGCGTCGATTATGAAGAAAATACAGCCTTCGTTATGATTTTCACTATCATGTCTTACATCATGCAAGCCCGATGACATGGGCGACTCGACACCATGGGACGTGGACATTCCGTAACAAGGGTCGAGGAAAGGCTCATGGTGAGTCGTCGCGGATCCGATAAAGCGTCATCCGTATCCGCGTCGATTATGAAAATACATCCTATTTTGTTTCACCAAAGGTGCACTTACATCAACAAGCCGGACATTGAGACTTGAGACATCGGCCCGTGGGCGTCCGTGACAAGGACAAGGAAAGGCTCATGCGGTAAGTCGTACCCGGCGTATCGAACAAGGAGCAATCTACATGGACGGCGTGAGTTATGAAGAATTGACATTCTTATTCCGTTTTGTCTTAACGATATACTTACATCATACAATTGCGAGAGTTGAAAACTTGACATTTGCTAATTCGACAAGCCAATACGGCAATAAGGGAAGCATTCCCAACAACGTCGAGACAAGGCCAACTTGCTATACCACAGGACAAAAGTACAGCGTTCACCATTAGCAAAACCACATGTTGAACGGCATCTTCATAATCGCAACAAGGCGTCTCGATTTGAAATTATAGCAAATCAGGTTAAAAAATCAAATTTTGAGCTTAGACAAAGTGTATTTGATGATGTAATTTTGTATTATTTGACTTATTAAGAATCTTTTGAAACTTTGCTTTAATGGGATCAATTAATGTACTTCATACAAAGCAGGTCTCAGAGGCCACGAGAGGTCTCGAAGGTTTAATGGACTGGAATCATTACCAAAACTTTGTTCGTCTTATTGAAGCTGAACAAGACACTCAACTGAAATAAGCGATAACAAGCACTTAGTACAATCAAAATCGCATAATCCGTGATACTATCGGCTCGCTCATCAGCCACTACTTCTCTCCCGATTGCTTAATGCATCACCTGACTGCTATTCCTGTCAGCATTGACCGTGGAATCGTACACGCTATGGAGAATCGTGTCTTGATTCGAACATATGTGGACCATTAAGGCGAGAGGTGGACGATGGTAGTCTGCGATCTGTTGCGACAAATCGTCGATGACATTTCGACCAGGGATACTTAGAAAGAAAATCAATATACCGTCTAGAAAACCACTTTGAGTGCGATTAACCCAACTCGATGCTACAAATCAACTCTAGATGAGTATCTGTAGGGGACCGAAGCCGGAGGACATGCTCTTGAATCACGAGCGTGAACGGAGACTCGCCGGCGTCGCCGAACCCAACGCCATTGTCCTTGCCTGAGTGTGTCTGCTCCACCGGTAGGCATTGGGAGGCATGTACGTCAATCATCGGTCGATTTGGCAATTAGGTCAACCGTTTGAATTGCAAGGCTAATCGATGTTAGCACAAATGAACACTATGGATGTAAACTAAGAACCTCGTACCTCCGAATTGTCTGGAACGCTTGAGCGGCATTTTGCAGTCGAACGGCGAAGTGAACTTACCAAAGCGGACCTCGGCGAGAGATTGACATGATGTTAGCGGAGCGTAGGCATAATTACAAAACTTAATGTAAATTTGTACATAGCGACTTAAATGCGACACACCCATGAGAAACCGGCCCTAAAAACACTCGGCGCATGAAGGACTCGCTATCGTGCGATGACCAAGCCGGTGACGGATTTCAGCCGTGCCGTCGCATCGTCTCCCTCGAGCGACCATGGCTCAAGTTCTTTATTATCTTCTTCATCAAACCATCAGATGCCCTTCAAAACTTTAATCTGCAAAGGGTTCTTGAAATAAGTTGGGCCTCGGCAGAGGCTGCCACACCATGCTCCTCCTTTTATGTAGGACATATTTAGAGTTCATTAACAAAATCGAATAAACAACAAAGCTGCGAACGACGCCGCAAGTGTTCCGGTGTTCCTTTTATCTTGAAGCCTTCATGCGCCATGGTTTGCCATGGGGCCCTTTCTTGTCGTCAATGTCACCTCGCTCTGGCGCTCGGAGCAGAATCGGTGAGCCTTCTGCGCGTTCGTGGCATGTACCGATCCATGTCTGTCGTCTGACTCGAGTACCCACAACCCTCAATGGTAGGCCGACGAAGTGCTCCCAACTCCCAGTGCGAGTCAAAGCACTGCAAATTGCTAGCGCTCCGAACATGAGCGTTGACCAAAAATCGATATGTAAGCGGTGGCCGGATCCCGGTATAGCGGCATCACTCGGCCCAGCGTCAACCAAAGACTTCGGCGGCTGAGCCGGGTTCAAAAATCGCCCTTGTGGTTGGAAACAACCCCAATAAACCTTGGAAAGGTTAAAAGAAAGAACGTCTTAACGGCGTCCTCGAGTGCACCATGCGGGCCAAGTATTGGCCTCCTCCTGAAGCACCGTGCACCCTCCGGCCATGTTGCCAAACCTTTGTCTCGGCTGACCTTCGGTCCGCTCCGGGGCCGCCGATTCCGGATCGGGACCGATCAAACGAGGCGTCTGTAGGGTGATCGTCATCTCGCCCGAATACCGTAGGTGTTGCGACACGGGAAACTACAACCGTCCACAAGTCCGGCCAACGTGCCATCTAGTGATCCGACGTTCCCATGACACCATCCACACAAGATCAAGCGTCTCCTGAGTAATCATGGCATATTTATCGTCTTGACCGTGATCCTACCCCGAGCATCCGCAGCGGTGCCATCCGAACCTATGATGAGCCAACTTGCCGGAAATCCTCATCGTCACAATTGATTCTAGTTAGCTCGGTAGACCATGACTACCAAAACATACATAGCGAACATTCACGACAATGTTGCCTAATTAAACATAATTGAATGTAGCTAAATTAAAATTTACGATAAACCTAATGAGCAGACGGCAAATGAGTAACGTTGAAATATAATCGTTATATAAGCTGCATGAAAAGGAACAATGGGAAGCGGTTATTCTCATAACATGAGTATATATAACTACACAAGTTTTGTATACTCAAAGGTTTTGTTTCAATGTAAAGATCCTTAGTATATGTGGAAAATGGCATATGGATCAATATAATGAAACCACAAAGTATAGGATAAAACCCCTAAATGTGTGCATACACAAATGTGTAAAAGATCATATGCACATATTCAAGTTTGACTTAAGGTTGAGTTCAATCCTATATTTTGGATCCAGAAATGCAACAATATATAAGATTTAGATGTCATTGCATAATTGTGTTTCACCTTTATATCCAAATGAGACTACACAAAGATAATACTTGGACAAAGAGTTAGTCTCATATTTGGATTTGTCATTAATCACCAAAACAATCCATTAACTCATAACGGGTCTAGATCTTTCACCCACCACCCGCCCAACGACCACTCAAGATGGTGGTTCTAGGGAGGTAGGTTTTATTATAACTCTATTTTTTTTTGTTATAAGCCACTTCCTTCTCTTATGAGAAGGGTAGAAAAAGAGCATCGGAAGTACATATTATGGATGAAGAATTCATCGCTAAACTAACCTTATTTATTCGTAGAGAGAGAGATATGTTGATCTGAGCTACGTTGTCTAGATTTGGCGACCGGATCGACTGCATAACCGCTCTTGAAGTAGCCGCCCAAAGGGTCGATGAACCAAACTCCCAACAGTGGTCGGGAGACTACTTTGACCTCCCCGGGGGCAAGGATCCACCATCCTTACCTGGATAGAAACGACGGTTGGTCGTGAAGAAGAAAAAAATGAGCGCCTGAGTTCACTTAGGTGTCTCAACTTCAAAAAGAGGACTGGTATGTATAATGAAAAACTTACATAAATTCATACCTTTAGATTTCCTTGCATTTTGAAGTCTTCACCCCTTTCTTTTGTTTTTATAGATCCTCGGTATTCCTAGAGCATCTCTAGGATTCTTACACCACAAGGATCTTTAACCAGGTTACACCATAAAAGCCATGTGGTCTTTAAGTAAATGTAAAATCAATATTGAGGAATTTTAATCCAATATTCAACATGCTCTTCAAGTATCGACCATCAATTGCAGAGTGCCCCTTCAAGATCAACTAAAACCAACTCAAAGATTCTCCCATATTGTGATGGAACCAAAAATCTTTCGGTTCATGTTCGAACTTTACTAACATCCATGAGGTGCATCAACACATTGTTCATGTTCATAACTTTACTAGCATCCCTTCCTTTGCGCAATTTATAGTTGGGCAAAGTAGCAACGCTTCATTTTGAAGTGAATTTCAAGGAGAAAAATAGAAATACAAACATGTTCACCGCTTGTAGTTCCCCGCTGCTGTGCATGAAGAGCACAAACACGCGATCGAGGTTCCCAATGGTTGTGGGTCAATGCTCCCCTTCGTGGTACAGAACAACTGCACTGCCGGGGCGCCCCCCACCCCTCCACCCATGGGGATCGCGATCACCTTACTCCGCAGAACTATAACCGTGCCCAAGCTTGGAATTCACCACAAGAAACACCAAGATTTGAGCGGATAAGAAGGAAGGAAGGGAAATGGATCAAGAGGGGATCTTGTGTTGGAAATATGCCCTAGAGGCAATCATAAAATGATTATATTTCATTATGTTCATAACATTGGATAATATGTTATGTTGTTCCTAGAAAATATCAATAATATTAATTATCAAGTATGTGACTTAATTATGAAATTTTATTTTGATGATTATCATTAAACGCCCTCGGTCGGAAATATATGAGAACACATATGAATAGACTAGCATATGTATTAGCCGATGACTATGTTTCACAAGTCATGGATATGGAGATATCAAACCAATAATATAGACACATGTCGAGAATATGGTGTTGGAAAAGACCCACCTTGAGACATCAATGAGATTGTTACGATTCTATGTATCATTAGTTGGTCACAAACAATGATCATGTATAATCCTTAGACTGAGATCAACATGGTTTTACATATGTAGTAGCACTTTAGGGGTTGCCAAACGCTACTGTGAACTAGATAGTTATAAAGTTTTGGATGCTATGAAATATGGGGGTGACTTGGATATGGGATTTGCCCTCCTAACATAACAGAGAGATATCTCGGGCCCTCATTGGGTCGGATAAAGAAAGTGCATGCCCATGCCACTATGGGCGTGTCGACCACATGAAGTTATTCGACACTTGATCTAGAAAGTATTGAAACCCATGGATGATACAACATCTCACCCGAGTTCAACCGACATCGTGAGGCAAAGGGAGAATACACAAGAAGGTCCTTCGCTTGATAACACTAGTCGATGGAGATACGAGCTAGTCGTAGGTCGGGTCGAACATGGTCACTAAGTGGTAAACTCGTCAAGGAGTTACGAATTGATCGAGACCAAATATAAACCGTCGATAGAGATGCAAGCTAGTCATTAGTAATATGGACTGGTCAGATCATATTGCATTAAGGTTCGTCCGAATATTCTATTGTTTTGGGAATCGTTATGTGCGCTAGGTACCGCTAACGACTAGTGGCGAAAAGAGTTTTTAGTCACAACCGATTACACATGAACTTATAGGGTCGCAACTTAAAGGGCGGGATTTGATTTGGATGATGATTCAATTTTGTAGACCACGAATAATGGGCCCAAGCACGACCCATTATGGATGCCTATAGAGGGTGGTGGCAAGGGTGACGATCTTTCAAGAACTCCCAAAATCCTAACACCACGCCCCTCATACCACGCCATCGGGTGCTAGCACTCAGCGCGTGGTATCCCGCCCACCGTGGATACCTTGGAGGTGTTGTTGCGGCATCGACTAGGACGATCCACAACTCGTGACGATCACGAGTCGGAGCGTAAGACGACGCGAGTACGACCACTTAGAGGAGAAGACCGCGTGAGTACGACTACCGGAGGAGAAGACGCCGCGAGTACGACTACGACCGCATCGACCGCTACATCGACTTACCAGATTGGCGGCCTAGTGGTAATCTCGTGATTTATTACTAGCGGGGTTCCTTTTTGCGCGGTAAATTTTTTATTTTGTTATCTAGTCTTCCCGCGATCCTTCACCTTGGACTCGGGACCCTTTGGGGTGGGGACCTGGAGTTTCGCTTATCGACCGAATGCCACTATCCGCGGCTCATTCTTCTCCGATCGCCTTGCCGGCTTGTGGTGGTACGGTCCGCTTGAGGCCGATTTGCTCGACCTTTGGTGAACGGACGAGCGGGGGCGAACGGACGAGGGGAGGGGGAGCGAATGGGTATGAGGTGGGAGGGATGGCATGGTCTTTTAACCGGTGGAATTTGATGGGTAATTTGAATGAAGTTCTAGTGGCAAATAGTCATTTTCCTTTCGCAATGCCAAAAAGCTAGCGGGTGGTGCTTTGGCTTTTGGGCATGTTTATTGTATCTTTTATGAAAAGCTTTTGATTGGGATGGTGAACGACTATAGTGCTAAATTGAGTCAAGATGTTTGGTGTTTGACCGCTTAGCTTTTATGTAGGTTGGTCAGCTTTTAATATGGGAAATGCCCAAATGCCCCTAAGAACAAGAATGGCTTATTTGATGTCGTTTAATGACAATTAATGATAATTAACGATAATTGATGACAATTAACACAATTGACGATAAATACCGCAATTAAAGACGATTAACGCAATTGACTGCAATTAACTATAAGTATCGCAATTAACACAATTGATCACATTTAACGACAATTAGCAATATACCACACTTTTGAAATTAGCGCAATATACGAATAATTATTACAATAAGTAATTATTAAAATAAACAATTATTAAAAACATTAATTTACAACAAAAGAAAAGAAAAAGAGGCGAAACGCTAGGGTTTGGGGCCGCCGGGGTGGGAGGGTTTAGGGGCCAATGAGGAGGGAGAGGGTCGCCGAGGCAAAGGCGGGCAGAGCCCAATCCGGTCGAGGAGGAGACCAAATTTGGGGGCGCGCACGGGGAGGTGGTGGGCGGGTCGAGGGAGGAGGCCGACATTGGGATCGGGGAGGCACTTGATCCGATCGGCGAGGCGGGTGGCATCGCAGCGGGCAGAGGCACCGATCCGTGGATGAGGAAGGAGACGAAGAGGAGGAGGAGGCGAGGGCCTGGCCGAGGAGGAGGGAGGAGAAGGCACGGAACCGGCATGGGAGGAAAAGGGAGAGGTGGCGGGCTAGCGCCGGAGGAGGAGGGCGGCAAGGGGGAGGAGCGCACTACTATAGAAAGGCTTATTGGACACTTCATCACATACACTTTTCCAAAATCGTGAGTGTTAATGATAATCACAGACGGTTTTACCAACACAACCCTTTCATATCGCTAAGAACCGCTTTTGTATGAAACCATCTGTGATTCCCAAAGGAGGGCGAAATTTTTGAATGCGTGGGAGGCAAAATATTTTGGCTTGTCCTTATATATTATAGCCACCCACCTTATCTTCCATCGCCTCCCTCTCCTCCCACACCAAGCTCCTGACCACCCTCGATTACCCGTCCGGGTTCAATGAGGAGACATAGCCGACGAAGGAGGAGGAGGGATGCGAGGAGCCCTTGTCCCCGTGGGAGGTAGATGCTAGAAGGTACGTGTACATCCCCAAAATATGCATAATTTATTTGTCTTGTTGTAAAAATAATCTTAATTTTGTGTTACCTAAGATCGGAGCGCCACTGAGGTTTTCGGTGCCTCCTTCTTTGTCAGAGTTGGAGTCGAACTTGACGACATGCAAGAACAACTTGTGATATGTTGGAGAAGTACAAAGAGGAGCTCACAAGATCAATCCAAGAAGCCATGAGTTCTTCAGAGGCACAAATGGTTTCTAGCTAGTTTAACTTTGTAACTTTTTTCCCATTCAATTTGGGGAAACTTAGAAATATTCAAATATGATTTAACTTGATGCTATGGTATTGCTTTTGCCATAGAAATTTTGAAAATGATTTAACTTGAAAAATAAAATAAAAATTAGTTTGGACTTGGGAAATTGATGTTTGGATGGATGCATGTTTAACGGATCGATTCATTTCTATGATCGAGGCCTAGGGTTTTTGGGCCCAAGCCTTAAGGACCGGCTTCAAGCCTCATCGGCTACCACATGTCCTGTGGGCATCCCGCTAAATAATATGTATCATTTCACCGGGTGTCATGTTACGTGCTTATGACTTACTTTTATGTATTCCCACATGATGCAAGAGGACTTAAGTCCTGGGTTTCTATCCAAAGGAAATGAAACCTCAAAAGGCCACTACGGGATGTTGCATTGTAAAGGCCTTGATACGGCTAGATCGCACCAAGGTAGTGAGTAGTGGAATCGATGGATGTCAAACAAAAGAGGAGTCGTGTTGTGTGGGTAAAGTTGTACAACATCAGAGTGTAAAACTATTCAAAAATAGTCGGTCCACGGTCATGGGCATGCTTAGCAAAGCAAAAGCAAAGTTGGATTTTGATTTTGTTTTCAAAAGACTTTATCAAATGGTTTACCCAAATGGCAAATTGGGCGTTTAGCCATGTTGTGGATATCGGGGAATATGTATGATCTTAGGATGATGAGTCAATTGGTAATGGCGTTGTTGGTTTGCAAAATTCGCTGATAACGCTTTTGGGGTGTTCAAAGGTCCATCCCCGCCCGGCCGACACCGGGGCCCGACAAGGTAATCGCGTCCGACCGCCATAGTTGATGATGGATTTTGAGCTAGGCCAAAAATAGGTTGTGAAGGCATGAGAGGAGTCTCCTAGATGTAGTCAAATAATTTTAGAGCTCCTAAAAGCTCTATTCATTTGAAAATTCCAGAGTTTCGATTTTCGTTGAAAATTTGGCTGTCATTTGGAGCGGCGACCGGCATGAAATCGGACCGGAAATCGGTCCGACCGGTGGGTATGAAATGTCGGCTTTCACTTGAACTTCGCCACTTTGGCATTGTTGTGTTTTGATGGTGTCTATTGTATGAGTTTCAATATTTTATTGTTGCATATTGCATTGTTGAGCTAACGGGGTCAAGTTGTGAAGAACTTGTTCCCGGAGACGATTTCTTTGATGTTGTACTGGTTGGATCAAGGAGTCGCAAGTGTCTTGAAGGTTCCGGATTCGGACGGAGAGACTTGCCGAATGATGAGAGCCGTTGATCAACCTAACATGGTGAAGCGGCGATTGCTTAAACAGAATGTGTGTGTGTGTCCCATTTGTATTGGGCCTTAATGGGAGCCCACTAGAAACCCTAGGTCTTCCTATAATAGGGGGAGTTGGAAAAACTCCCCAAGCATTCATTTGAGAAAACCCTAAGTTTTCTAGGGTTTGGAGAGGAGATGAGAGGTTTGGGTTTAAGAGAGATTTGTTTGTGTTCCTTTGATTGAGCTCTTGTCCTCCTTGAGGGAGTGGCTTTGAAAGCAACATCTTGAATCAATCGATCTATGGATGTTTATTCAAGGATGAAGTCTCATATATTTTTTCTCTTTTGATGATTTTGGTGCCCTTGATCCGGTTTTTGGTTGGTTCTTGACCTCATTTACCTTGCTATGATTGTGGGAATATTTCTAGAACCATCTAAATCTTCAATCCCCACAAGCAAGTTTTGGATCAAGTTTTTCATATTTCTAGGTTTTGAACACTTCTTTGGTAAAACCTAAAGAGATCAATTCTTTGAAGTGGATTTGGACATCCGCTAGGAATAGGTCCCGATATGCTTGAGAGGTGTGCTCCAAGTTTGATCAAGTTTCATTGGTTGAATAAAAGTTGGATCAATTTTCGCTTGGGATTTGGGCATTTGGGGTTATCGACTAAATCGGTCCGACCGATTTTATATCGCGGGACCCCACCATTCGACCCCAGGAACGCCGGACGCCACCACCGTCCCTGGTAGCGGCCGACTAGTCTACTTGAGATCAATTCTTTCTTGAGTCTTGTGGTTAATAATGGATTCAAAGACAAGGCCCTCTGTATTTCTTGATCTTCTTAGCTTTATAGCTATAAAGAAAAGTGCGTGTTAAATTTGATTAAGGCGAAAAATCGAGAAAGCGCCTATTCACCCCTCTAGTCGCCTTCCTTCCTATTAAGCCAAAGCAAAGTTAGATTTTGATTTTATTTTCAAAAGACTTTATCAAATGGTTTACCCAAATGGGAAATTGAGCTTTAGCCATGTGATAGGAGGGTATCCTTCACCACTCTTGTGTAGATGTTATCCGACTATAAAACTTGAGAATTTAGAAAATGAATTTTAGTTATATAATATCATCTTTGGAACTTAGTACAAGTATTTAAAGAAAACATCGCTTTATGCAAATTCAACCCATATGTCTTCCTTGGTATACCCCGCATGCATTATGATTATGTTATTGTGTGTAACTTATGAGACGGTTGTTTGTGCTCACCCTACTTAATGCAAATAAATTTCGAGAAGAAGGACTTAGTTGAAGATATCGACGACTAGGTCATACCGATTGACGTGGCTCGATCTTTTGAAAGGCGATAAGTTGATTGTGGAGAACTCGACGTTGATGATCCGGGTCCCAAAATAGATCAAACCACTCAATCACTACACCATCGCCCAATGGTTATCAACGTGTAACGCGTTGACCTCGCCAAGAAGGCTATCTCCGCATGCGAATCGAGAATACAATCAAGAAAGTAGAAGATGCAACGATATTGTATTAAATGTAATGAAGCTCACGATGGGGTTCCTCAACCGAACGGGGGACTCCGCGAATAATCTCAAAAAAACGTTAAACTATGACAATCTATATATAGGGGACGTGAAGAGATTGACCTAGGTTGTGCGGTGGAAGAGGCGACACAACCCGACTCCGACCAACACGCTTACAAGGCCCTATTAGGCCAAACTGATGCATCACCTTATTTACTATTCGTCTCGACGTCAAGACTTGGTCGTAGATCCGGTCCTAGGGTGGTCTTGAGGAGTTTATGCTATCTGGTCGGATTGTGTCCAACGAGTCGGGCTCGCCAATACCGTGATACCGGGTCGCAGCCTTCTTGAAGTAGTCGAGACCATGCAGAATCGGTCGGACCTTCTTGAACTCATCGTAGTCCTAGATTTCTAAGTACAAGTAAATCATATCCGGGCAAAATCAAGAGTTCTCAAATAATACACTCAATCCTATAAACGAATTTACCGATAAATAAGGACGAGCACGGTCGAGTAATTGGACCTTGCACATCATTCAAGGTAGTAGGAAGAGAAGTGTTCATATAGAAGTGATGTCCTCATCACTCCCACAATTGCCTGTGGGATTAGGGGCTCTACTAGCGTCGAAATGTCACCTCCTCTGGCGCCCGGAGGAGGAATGGTGAGTCTTGCGGCGTTCGTGGCATGTACCACTCCATGTACGCAGCGACGACTCGAGTGCGCCATTGTCTCAATGGTCGGCCGCCAAGCGTGGAAGTGCTCCCAACTCCACAGTGCAGGAGCACGTAGCACACGGCCAGTTGCTAGCGGCTACTGCCACGCGCCAAGGCGTCCACACAACCCTCGGTATGTAAGCGCAAGGGCGGTGATCCCGGTATCTCATGGCATCGGCTCACCCGCGTCAACCAAAGACTCGGCGACGCGGATGAAGTCGGGTTCAAAAATCGCCCTTTGTGGTTGGAAACAGACCCAACCAAGAGCCGGAGAAGGTAAGCAACGAGATGCGCCCTAACGACGTCCTCGGTGCACCTCGCGGGCATTCGCCGAATCGCCTCGGCCAAACCCGGGGCGCCACGTGCACCCTCCGGCAGAGGTTGGCCAAACCACGCTCGGCCGACCTTCGGTCCGCTCTCGGAGGGCCGGAACAAGCGGCACACCCGGATCGGGAGACCGATCAAGAACGAGGCGTCTGTAGGGTGATCGCCATCTCACCCCACCGAAAATGGAAGGTGTGCGCCGGGCCTCCACCGGTCCACAAGTGCGGACAACAGGCTGCCGTCTAGGGTGAACCCACGTTCGAAGGACACCATCCTCGCAAAGGGCAACAAGCCCGTCTCCCGGAGGATCGGGACGTAACGATCGTCTACCGCCCACCAGTCCCTCCCCGCCCGAAGCGCCAGGGGCGGAGGGCCATCCACGCCACCATGAGCCACAGCTTGCACCGGTGGTCCTCATCGAGAATTGTTCTAGTAGCTCCTAGAGAGACATGACTAGCAAAACATACATAGCGAACATTCCGACAATGTGGCTAATTAAACATAGCGAATGTAGCTAAATTAAAAATTACGATAAACCTACTGCGATGAACGCCGACGGCGGTTAATAACGTTGAAATATAATCGAGAGAAGCAAGCGCATGAAAAGGAAAGAATGGGCAGAGGAGCGAGCGAGTGACTGCGATATGAACTTAGCAGAAGAACGAGCGAGCGAGCGACTGCGAAATGAAATCGCGCGGTCGCTCTCTCCAATATATATGCACTGCAATCATCAAAGGGAATCATTTCGTATCCACTGCAATCATCAAAGAGAGTCACGAGATAACAGTTCATCCAAACTTTCGGTGCAAAGTTAAACCACATGCATGAACCGAAGCATTACAATCAACACTTGGCGACAGAAGTGCTGCAAGGGCCACATTACAATCTCCAAAGAAATGAACACATGTCACGAGATATCATAATGACTGATCGAAAGCACGTTCGACACACATTTATTGCTTTGTATAAACACGCATTTATATCAAACAATTCTTAACAAATAAATTAATAAAAAAATTACACAAACAAATACAATATGTGAGAAACCCCCACAAAAAATTTTGTAATTTTTTGATGTAATATGCTATATATTTCAATTTTTTCAAATTTATACTCTAAACTAACCTAACCCTAAACTAACCTAACCCTAAACTAACCTAATTGGTCGGCGCGGTGGGCATGCGCCAACACATGCAAGATGCCCACCTCGCGCCACACGACGTGGCGGGGGGGCGGGCGGCGCATGGCCAGCCAGCAGCCGCCTACGCCGCACAACATGTGACGTGCGCGCCGGCGTGCCACGCCACCGCGCCGCCAGTCACAGTCACGCTATGGCGCGGGCGCGCTACCATGGACGATGCGGCCGGCGGCGCGCGCGCTATGTGGCGGCCGTGCGCCGACCCTGCGCGCCGGTGCTACTTTTACAAATCGTCGCGGTGGTCAAAATCGCTGTCTGTTTGTGCCGTAAATCGGCCGTGACGGCAAAAATTCACTTATCTGCTTCAAAATTCTACCGGTGTATTTGATCGCGATACAATAGTTTTAGACCGTCTTGAAACTTCAAACACTAGGTGCGACATGTAAACGGCTAGGATAAATGGATTTAGGCATAACATCGGTGGCTACTTGCAACAAGGCCATGACTTTCTCCGGTTACCATTAGCATAAGCCATGAGGTTACGTTATCACTAGAAAGCTGGAAATACGCGCACCGTAAAAAGTTAAAAATAAATAACTTTCGGTGTGAGCTCTCGGTTTCCTCGTTGGGTGGGCACGAGCTCGTGGACGATCCACTTTGTGCACGCACACACCCTTTGATATAATATTTAGCATTTCGGTGATTACATAGTTTTACAAATAAATTGTAACTATAAAAATACTATCGTAACTAAACATGTTAGTAGAATAAACTGCGACGATAATAAATATGAATAATGAGAACATATAGACGGACTATGACGATAAGCAATATGAACAATGAACGTAAGTGAGTACTAGATGTTACCAACATAATGTATAGATGGACTATGGGGATAAGCAATATGAACAACAGAACGTAAGTACGGAGTACTAGATATTACCGATGCGATGCAAAGAGTGTACCACCGGTGCACGCCGAGCGCAGGGACGGAGTAGCACTCGGCAGCACAGTGCTATCAAGAACAGTTCTCTCGCACAGATGTGTTTGCAATGTGGGGTGAGGAGTCAGGCAGAGATCTTCAGTTAAAAAGACAGCAGATAGAAAACGCTAGCGGATTAGCAAATGGCAACAAGAAACTGCGCTCATTGATCGTAATTAATTCGCAGTTAAAGCCGTGTAATCATCGCGTTTCTTTCCATCATGACCAGATTTCATGGCAAAATAAAATTTCAAAAGAAAGTTGTGTCAGGTAATGTTGCTGTAATTTCAAGTTCATTATCTAATTCCGATGCTACTCATCTTTAGCATATGCGCCTTGGGCATATAAGTGAAAATGGTTTGACATAATTGAGCAAGAGATGACCTCTTGATGAACATAGCATCGATATGCTGAAATTTTATCAGCATTGTGTGTTTGGCAAACACAAGAGGGTGAGGTTCAATACTATAGTTCATACTATAGAAGGTATTTTTGATTATGTGCATTCTGATTTATGGGGGACATCTCGCAAGACATCGCTAGGAGGTGCTCATTATATGTTAACCTGTAGGACCGCAAAGGCGACTAGGGGGTGAATAGGCGCTTTCTCAACTTTCTCGCCTTAATTAAATTCAACACGAACTTTACTCCTTTAGCTATGAAAGCTAAGAAGATCCGTAAGCGCACAGTGGAAGCCTTGTGCTGAATTCGATAACCCCGTTAACCACACGACACAAATGTGGAGAAATGATCTCACTAGTCCAGTGCAGGCATCTGCGGTCCGATCGTATGAGATCAAGCACGCGGTCGAGCAAGCGATTAACGGCGATCGGACCGGCTACTAACTGGCGGTCGGACCGTTGGAAATCGGTTCGACCTGCCACTACCGGACGGTCTGAAAAGCGAGCGGCCGGACCGCCGTTACAAAACCGGTCGGACCGATTTAGTCCAGTACAGAGAACAATGCCCAAATCCAAAACGAAATTTGGTCCAACTTTTGATTCAACCAATGAAACTTGACCAAATTTGGAGCACACCTCCCTAAGGATATTAGAGACCTATTTCTAGCGACGATCCTTCAGATCCACTTCGTAGAATTGATCTCTCAAGGTTTTACCAAAGAAGTGCACAAACCCTAGAAATACGAAAATCTTTGATTCAAGACTTGCTTGTGGGGGTTGATGGTCTAGATGACTCTAGGGGTATTCCCACACATCAAAGCAAGAGAAAATAGGTCAAGAGACCAAGCTTAACCACTTGAATCAAGGAAGCACCAAATTCATCCAAAAGAGAGAAGAACACAAGGGAGACAAATGATCTCTCAAGCAAGCATCACAAGATTGATTGATCCCACAAGATGCTTACAAAGCCACTCCAACAAGGAGGATAAGAGCTCACACAAGGAGTACACACAGGCCCTGTTTGGCACAGCTGTGGTTTTCCTAAAAAGCGGCTTCCGGCTGTGTTGTAGGCTTTTCCTTTCAAATGAATGGTCAGGCTTTTACGATTTGGTGTTTGGTCGTCTGCTTTTAGGTAGGTCATTTGCAGCTTAGAGATATGAAATGTCTGAAATGCTCATGAGGACAGTAATGACTTATTTGATGTCGTTTAACTAAATTAACAACATTAAACGGCATTTAACGACATTTAAGAATATTTAACAGTATTTAACAATAAAACTTCAGAAAGCATGTAAAAATAATCTGGACTAGAAGATCAGTCCCTTATACATAGTTTAAATTGGCAAATACTACATACAAAATACTGCATATATCTTCCATCTATCCTATCGTCATGCTACCAAAGCTATTGCAATAGCGTCACAGAGGCCGTTCATATCAACATCATCCATAACAGCTATATCATCATGTGCGCTGAGGTTAGTGGACATGTCCCCGTCTACATAATCATCATTCACATGCGCACGAGCAAAATCATTATCAATCAAAGCACTATCTCGAATAAAATTATGCAAAGCCATTGTTGCAATGATAATTTTTTTTTGCTTGTGCTCATTGTAACTTAGAATTTTAAGTAGACTCAATCGAATATGCCAGTGGGAAGGCGAACAGACAAGATTGCTTTAAATACTAGGTATGAGGTGGGTAATTTCTGCGAAGTCTGGGGGTATTCTTGGAACACTGGAGGTGGGAAGCTGTGGGAAGCACCTCAACACTGGCTTTTCGCTTTTGGCTTCCATATGTATTGACAGCTTTGAGCTTCCTGTGAAAGCCAGAAAAAAAGCCAACCGTTTGGCACAGCTTCTGGCTTTTCTCACCCAAAAGCTAAAGCAGAAGCTGTACCAAACAGGGCCACAATCTCTCCAAACCCTAGCTTCTCCTCTCCTCTCCTCCTAACCCTAGAAAAAGAAGAAGGGGGCTAAATGAATGCTTCAAGAGGTTTTACATCTCCCTCTTTCTATTCATAGGAGAAGCCTAGGGTTTCACTTTTGGGACCCACATACACAAATTTCGGTTTTCCAGAGAGGAAATTCGGCTAAGTCCCAACTGGCGGTCTGACCGGCCAATAGGTGGCGGTCAGACCGGCCCTGGGGCGGTCTGACCGGTTTTCACTTGGATCGTCGGTCTTCGTGGCGGCGATGTTCGGTTGTTAGGTCAAAGTCATGAGTTTCAGTGCATATATGTTGCATGATGCATGTTTTGACTAATATGGGTCAAGTTGTGAAGAACTTGTTCCTAAATTCGGTTTACTTGTCTATTGTTGTGCAGGTTGCTTGGTGGTCAACGGCGAGGATGATCAGGACTAGGCTTGGAGAGCTGAGGTCCAGAACGATCGACGATGCCGGTGAGGTCAATGTACTCAAGCGTGACGCAAGATAGACAAGGGTGACCTATTGGACAATCCGCGGCGCAAGATGACGCAAGGAGAAGCAAATTAGGTCAAGATGCAATAAAGACGGCACATTGATTAAGTTTCATCAAGTTTGGAGTTGTAGATCAAAAGTTTCATCTATTTGCAACTTCGTTATCGGTTTTTTTGATCTGTTTTCTTGGTGTGATCGATCGCCTAAGGCTACCGGTCGATCGCCAGTCAGCGGTCAGACCGCCAGGTCAACGGTCAGACCACCATTGACCCAGCGGTCTAACCGCCAGCACTAAGTTTTGTTTTAAGCTTTTGTTGTCTTTGTCGTATTGCTTAGAGGGTTAAATTGGATTCAATACTAGTCTTTCGTTGTACTGGTATATTGATCTTCATAGATTCCATATCTATTGGAGTAAAATCCTATTGAATCAATTATTTATGAAAAAAGTGAGCGTGCTCCTATTCACCCCCTCTAGTCACCTTTTCAGTCCAATAGAAGGTAATGCAGAACCTTCATCATACTCTGAGGCTATTGACTCCATTGATTGTAATTAGTGAATAGCTGCTATACATGATGAGATGGAGTCACTTGAAAAGAATGACGCTTGGGAACTAGTGAAATTGCCAAGGGAGAAGAAACCTGTTCATTTCATGTGAATTTTTAAAATAAAGGAAGGTATTTCTCCTACTGAACCAGTAAGGTATAAAGCAAGGTTGGTTGCTAAAGGCTATAATTAGATTCCAGGTATTGATTTTAATGATGTTTTTCCCCCAGTTATGAAGCATAGTTTAATTCGGACTTTACTTAGTATTGTTGCTATGCATGATTATGAACTTGAGCAATTAGGTGTTAAAACTGTATTTCTACATAGGGAGTTGGAAGAAGATATTTATATGGACCAATGTGAGGTTTTTTTATTCCTGAAAAAGAACACCGTGTTTGTAGATTAAAGAAATCTCTTTATGGTTTGAAGCAATCTCCTAGGCAATGGTACAAGAGATTTGACTCTTTTATACTCTCTTGTGATTTTAAGCGGTCTGATTATGATAGTCAGATCTATTTAAAGATTGTTAATGGTATAGCTATTTATTTGCTTCTCTATGTTGATGATATCTTTATTGCTGCAAAAGGTAAGTCGGGAATAGCAAAACTGAAAGCACAATTTAGTAATGAATTTGAGATGAAAGAACTAGGTGCAGCAAAGAATTTTTTTTGGCATAGAGATTATTAGAGAGAGGAAATCTTGAAAGTTATACCTTAGTCCAAAAGGTTATATTGAGAAGGTCCTTTGTCGTTTTAATATGCATGATGCAAAACCAGTGAGTACACCATTAACTTCGCATTTCAGGTTATCTTCAACCTTATGTATGAGTCAGATTATGATATTGAGTACATATCTGGAGTTCTATATTACATTGCAGTTAGTTCTCTTATGTATGCCATGGTTTATCACATCCCATATTATTAATGGATTTTAGATGCATTTCATATCATTTTTGGAGCATAATCATAAATTATGAAAATTAAAAATTTCAAATTAAAGAGTAAACATTTAGATTAAACTTCAATTCTAAAAAAAATGAAAATAAATATTCATAATGATCCCTAGAAAACAATTTATTCAAATACTAGAATAATTATCATGAATAAATATAATTTTTATCAAACTTTTGGAATTCAAATTGACCTTGGAAAAAAATGCAAACGCAATCCTTAAATAGCTACTGTAAGTGAATTTTAAATAAGTGATTAAATCATGAACAATATTTTTAGAAAAATTATATGGGTTCTACCTTATCCCAGGAACTCCGATGAAAATGTTTAGATTTTTATAAATTTATTTGCTAGGTTTAAACCTCAGTCAAAGTTGAAAAGTTTGAATTTGAATCGAGTCAACTGTGTGACCGACTCGAACCCGACTGCAATGTAGCGACCCGAGTCATTGGACTTGACTCGACAACGCCGCTTCGCGTAGTGTCGCCGACAATGATAGGCCCACCTGTCGAAGTCGCCTTCTTCCTCCCACCGCCGCGCGCGTCTTGCCGCTGCATGCATGCTCGCCATCTTTGCTCACCAGTACCACCTCATACTTCCTAACCGCTTACAAAGAGTCGTCTAGACATCGCAAAGCTCTCAAGCCAAGCCCTTCTCGTCCGTATTCTTCTTTTCGCCCTTCCTGAGCTTTTCTTCAATTCGGCCGAGGAAGAAGACAGTTGGAGGGCCGCTGCGTGAAAGCCTCCCGTGAGCTCCAAGGTTCATCACTGGACTCTGCTCTCAACACCGCTTCCATTTTTGCCAGTCCGAGCCTTTCTCGTCCACTGAATTGCCGGGAATGACATCGTCATCCTCAGCTCCAGTAGCCCCGGTCCCGAAAGCTCATCGGCGTTCCAGTAAGTCTTTCTCAACACTACTTTGTCCATCATGATCGCAATGCATCACTGAGTATTCTGGAGAAGCTAATTAGCTTTTGTGCGATACCGAGGGCGTGCGACCTCATCTTCTTCAGCTTCGGCGAGCCGCTCGGGTCGCTAAAGTGTGAATAGAACAATGCTTCATAACTGGGGAAAAACATCATTAAAATCAATACCTGTTATCTAACTATAACCTTTAGCAACCAACCTTGCTTTATACCTTACTGGTTCAGTAGGAGAAATACCTTCCTTTATTTTAAAAATTCACATGCAATGAACAAGCTTCTTCTACTTTGGCAATTTCACTAGTTCCCAAGTGTCATTCTTTTCAAGTGACTCAATCTCATCATGCATAACAGTTATTCACTTATTACAATCAATGGAGTCAATAGCCTCATAGTATGATGAAGATTCTGCATTACCTTCAATTTCTTCTGCTACGCTGAAGGTATAAGCAACAATATTAGCTTCTTCAATCAACCTCTTGGGTGAATTAATCTTCCTTTTAGGTCTGTCAACTGCAATTGACCATTGTGGTGGTTGCTCAACAATAAGAGGATTCTCAACAACAGGTGCATCATGAACAACAATATTGTCCTTATCTCATGTGTTATCCGAACTAACAAAATGATCCACCTGAACACTTGAATTATGCTCACTCTCAACAGGAACATTAGTAGACAGTTTATCATGAAGCATAGCAGATTCATTAAAGATAATATTTCTGCTAATCAAAACCTTATTTGTTTCAGGATTGCACAACTTATATCATTTAACACCAGATTTGTAACCAAGAAAGATGCACTTAACAGTTCTAGGCT
The DNA here is from genome assembly GCA_036346395.1 of Hsuehochloa calcarea. Lineage (NCBI taxonomy): Eukaryota > Viridiplantae > Streptophyta > Magnoliopsida > Poales > Poaceae > Hsuehochloa > Hsuehochloa calcarea. The sequence continues at coordinate 50,376,808 of CM070610.1, read as the reverse complement.
CTAATTTTTCATTATCAATATGAGCATAAGTAGTACAACAAAAAACTTTCAATTCTGAATAATTTGCGAGAGAACCAGACCATACCTCAATTGGAGTCTTCTTTTCAATTGCAATAGAGAGTGACCGATTAATAAGATAGCAAGCAGTGGAAGCGGCTTCAGTCCAAAAAGGCCTATGCAAACATGCATTAGACAACATGCAACGGGCCTTAGAAATGATGGTCCTGTTCACACGCTCAGCTACACTATTTTGTTGAGGAGTATGGGGAACGGTGTAGTGTTTGGCAATGCCTTCAGTCTTGCAATATGATTCAAATTCATTAGAACGGAATTCCATCCCATTATCAGTGCGAAGTTTCTTTACATTCTTTTTAGTTTGCCTTTCAACCGTAGTCTTCCACTCTTTAAATGCTGAAAGTGATTTTGACTTTTGCTTCAAGAAATAAGGCCACACTCTTCCAGAGTAATCATCAATAATGGTTAACATATAACAAGCACCTCCTAGCGATGTCTTGCGAGATGACCCCCAGAAATCAGAATGCACATAATCCAAAATACCTACTGTAGTATGAACTGCAGTATTGAACTTCACCCTCTTGTGTTTGCCAAACACACAGTGCTCACAAAAATTCAGCTTGTCGATGCTATGTCCATCAAGAATTTATCTCTTGCTCAATTCTGTCAAACCAATTTCACTCATATACCCAAGGCGCATATGCCAAATATTAGTAGCATCAGAATCAGATAATAAACTTAAAATTATAGCAACATTATTTGAAATTATAGTACATCGCAGATGATACAGATTGGTAGATTTAATATCATCTTAATCACAACAAGAGAGCCTTTTGATACCTTTAAAACTTTACCTTTACGAGAATACTTGTACCCTTTAGAATCAATAGTACTAAAAAAGATAAGGTTCCTTTTTAAATCTAGAATGTGCCTTACATCTGTCAAAGTTCTGACAATGCCATCAAACATATTGATCTGAACCGAATCATTTCCTATAACTTTACAAGATGAGTTACCACCCATCAACGCAGTACCACCTTCAACAGATTCATAGGTGGCAAACCAATCCCTATCAGGACACATATGAAAGGTACATACGAAATCAATAATCTTTTCATCATTGGTCTTAGCATATCCAGCAAAGGCGACAAGGACATTTCCATCAGAACTATCATCAGCAACAAAGGATGCTTCACCTTCATCATCTGGTTTACCTTTTGACTTATAATAGCTAGTTCTCTTTTCTTTATTCTGCAGCTTCCAGCATTTAGAGATGTTGTGCCAACTTTTCTTGTAATATTTTTGCACGTCTTGTACTTACCTCTTGATTTTGATCGGTTTTTGTAGTCGTTCGAACTTTTTCTTCAAGATCTATTGTTTGAGTTCTTCTCCTTTTGCGTGCTACGAACAAACAAGCCTTCTCCTTACGAACTAGAATTTTCAGAAGATACTATCTGTTTTATCTTTTTCTTAGCATGCAAAGCTTCATAAACTTTATTAGGCGTGAGAATATTCATACTATATAATATGGTATCTCTGAAATTTAAAACAGAACCAGGCTGAGAACAGAAAAGAATAAAACCCGAATCCTCATTATCATATTTTACCTCCATCGACTCTAGGTCGGCAACGATATCCTTAAACACTGAAAGATGATCATGCACGAATCATCATTCTTGCAATTTGTGAGAGTACAACTTTTGCTTAAGATGCATATTGCTGGTGAGATCCTTTGTCACGTAAAATTATTCCAGCTTTAGCCATAATGCAGCAGATGTCTTCTGCTTCAAAACCTCCTGTAAAAAATCATTTGATAAATGAAGGTGTCTGAGATAAAGCCATATGGACTTTGCGCTTCTCATATGCGGTAGGTTTTTTATCAAAACCTTTCAATGCATCATCGAAATCCATCTATGCCAACACAACCCTCATCTTGACTTGCCACATCGAAAATCTTGTGTCTCGACCCGGGAGTGGAAGATTATACTTCAAAGTCGACATGAGGAATAAAACCTAAAATTTGCTGGTATTGATATGTGTAAACCTAGTAAAAATTGTGACCTCTTTGGTACACCTTGTGTGTACGCGAAACAAAGATCTTCAAATACCTGGTACACTTATTAGGTGGATGTAGCAAAAATCTCCAAACTTATCAAAAAAGAGAGCACTTCCGAATCAACCGGATGAATTAAAGAAAGTTTTCCTTGGAACCTGTGCTCCTTCACGTGGATCTGTGTTGACCTGTCCTTTACTTGGATGTTTAATTGGAAGCTTAATTGGTCTTCTGAATTTTTTCTTTGGGTGGGCTGAATCAGCCCGATAGCTTTTTTTTTGCTGCCGAGATCTTGCTCCACGTGAAGCAGCAGGATGGGGCGCAACTCTTTTTCGACATTTGTGTGAATTGATTACTTTTTCTTCTCTACGTCTTTGCAAAGTTGTCGGCTGCTGGCTGGAAAGACGACTGGACGAGGCTTTGCTTCCGCTCGCACGCGAACGGCAGAAGACTGGCACGGGCCGACGAGGAAGTGCCTGTGGATGACGCACTTGATGGCGTTGAAATAAAGGGTGACGCGCTGCGGGAGCACCGATCGAGGCGACGTAGGCGCGTCGGGAGACGGCGGCGCCTGGAATTTTGGATCTACTATTTTTTCTCTCGTATCTCTCTCAAAACCCTAATCTCTCGTGCTGTGATACCACTTGTTAGATAAATACGAACAAAAGGAGACACAAATTTTTACGTGAAAAACCCTTACGGGAAAAAAACCACGGGCGCCAACCGGCGATGATCACTATATGAGGAGTATTTATAAAACGCAGGAGATTACAATGAAACGTCAGCTCTTTCCGTGCGTCTTACAAGAGGTAGATAAAAGGGTAAAAGAACTTAGAGTTCAAATAGAAGACTTATATGCTAATATGCCAAACTGGACCCACGGTCGAGAACCCGGAACAGCTGCACCATTCACGCACACATCGCATGCTCGCGGCTCTGGCTGGCGCGGCGCGGCGTCTGCGCGCGTGTAGTCCTCCTTTCTCTTACTTTATCAAAGTTAGACATGGTACACCTTATAAGGTGGTATCTCTTCAGCTTAGCTAGTAATATGGTGTTGAAGTATCTTACCTATCATTATATATAAGTGAACTTTTAAGATTTTTTAAAGAATTAACAATTAATCAATGGGCTAAAGCGTAATTGAGGTCAACACCCTTCACACTGGCAGCACAGTGGGACGTCCTTTTCCTTTTGGAAAAGTTTTGGATGCCCTTGCTATTCTCGTTCGGCGAGAGAGAGAAAAAGAGGTGGTTGCTGCGCTTGTCGTTACTCGTTACGCCACAGCACGAGACGGGGATGCGAGCGACAGCGACGACGAGGACAGCTGCGGGTCAGGGAGGGGGCCCACGCCAATCTGACTGTCCCATTCACCCCGTGGATGCTCGCCCGGTCCCAGCTGGCGCGGCCCGGTTGGCCGCCCAGCTCCCGCTCTTATCCCTTGCGGATGCGATGCTGCCAGGTCAGCGACGGCAAATCCCGAGTGAGGTCTGTATCCTTCGAGTAAGGCCTGCGGGAGTTTTTAATAATTTGGCATGTGTTTAATTTGTAATAGTAAAAGTAATCTACATTCGTAGGTAATTAAAAAAAATGGTACCGTGACATACTGGTCCACAGAGGAAGAAACGTGCGCTAAATAGTATCGCTACAATGAATGCTGAATAGTACCGATCAGTGTGCTGAATAGTGCGCTACAGTGCAGAAGTGCGCTGAAATCGCGCTCGTGGGTTCCCCGGGTAGGGGTGCAGTATAGAGTGCGCTGTTTCAGGTGTGTGTTACTGGTAAATGGAGCTCAGTTATATTTGAAAATGCTATCTATGGTCGATGGGATTTGGCCGTTGGCTGCATCTCGTATGAGAGAGTTCATAGCCATTCTCTATACAAAAGTTGCTTATGAGGCGCCGTTTTTAGTTTGTACAGTAAGAAGAGTTTGATAATACAGCTACCTAAAGCCACGAACATCGAGCATATATGTCAAATGATCAAGCATCGGGGAAAACACAAAAAAAAAAACTTAGTAACATGTAGTTTATGGCACTTGAGCCGCTGATAAACTTCCGTACAGAAGAATAGATGCTTTGGGTCAGTACTGGAGTAGTTGGCGTTTTGGCAGGCGCACCAAGTTTACGGTCATTTGGTTGGGACCTGGGAGCGACCCCAAAGGTTCTCTGATTCAGTATTCCGCTATCATTTCATTTCAAGAAAGAAAGGCAAGGGTCAGTGCTACTATTCCGTGTTAAATAGTGACTTTTGGGACTAGTGATATTTTACGAGTAGTATACGATGATAGTATAAATTAAATACTATTATTAATTTATTAAGGGTATAATAGATATTTCTTTATATTTATAATTTTTTTTGTGAAGATATTATGAACTTTTTCGACTACAGTTGAAAATATTACTCTTATACCATGTAATCCCCACCTGAGCAATCATAATTCTAATACCTCGGAATTCTGCTACCCATACTGCAAGATGTAGTGTAACTAATATGAACTATTGAATAAAAAAAATAACTTGTATTAAATTGAATTTCATGTGCAGTGGTACTCTAACCGTAACTTAAGCAGTTATATTAGAACCATTGGATGCAAAATCTACGGACGAGGTTCGCGAGGCACTGTGGAAAAGATACTAGCAATAGTACTGTGTTCGGTTTGCCGTAGCAACCACTTAGAACTGTTGGATCTGAAAATGAACGGTTGGGATTGCTTGCAGTCGCAGCCATGACTGCAGGTGATCTGAATCCGGGAGAAGGACGTGAGCAGGGTGAATTGACTTGACGCAGCCATGAAGGGGGACAGGTTTGAACTCCGACACAGTAGAATGCTAGGTTTAGTTAGCATTTCTAATCTGCTACTACATGCTATATGGAGTACGAAACATGGTGTGAAGGACGACATTCCACATCCTTCTGTCTCTTGACGGAAAGATTGTCATTTCTACAAGAGTTCTAGGCAAGATTTTGTGGCTCGGAGATTAGAACGGTGTTATTCCACAAGAAGAGGAGAAGAGAAGAGAATCCTGCACGTATAATCGGGCCAATTTGGCATGCCCATGGTGGTGAATTGCGACAACTCCTAGTTCTTCAATGCTGTCTGTCCCCTCTTTTATTTTTATTAATTTCTTATGTGCCATTGAAATTTTGCCAAATATCTGATTGTGTCGAGAACATTGATGTTAAGACCCACGTGTCAGTGAAACAATGTGTGATATATCTGTAGACAAACTTATAAGAAATTCAACTTTTTTTAGTCACGGCCCTGTGTTTGAATTCTCAAGTAAAGATTTTTTTTTCTTTTCTGAGAGGAACTCTGAAGTCAAGTGCCTTTGCGCGCGGCCCAGTTCCAGATCCGGTCTATTTACGTAAGAGAGGCTGGGAATTCGGGCTTGGGATTCTGGGCCGGGCTGAATGGTTTAAAGGAGTACCACGAAAAGGCGAAAAGCTCACCACTCACCGATTCCCTAAAACCCAAACCCTAACAGCCGATTCCCCCTCGCTCGCAAATAGCAATCGGAGCCATGGCCGCCGCCGCCGCGCCGCTCGACGAAGCCAAGGCGAAGAGCGTCCTCCGCCAGGTCGCCGTTCCCGCCTTTCAGTCCTCCGCTGCTGATTTCTCCCCTTTTTGGTTGGTGGGTTTTTTGAGCAATTTTGGCTTGATCGCCGCAGGTGGAGTTCTACTTCAGCGACAGCAACCTCCCCCGCGACAAGTTCCTGCGGGAGACGGTCGAGCAGAGCGACGATGGCTGTAACGATAATCTTTCGCACAGTTCATCTTCCCGCTGATTATTTTATACGGTGCTGTGTATGAGCTGATAAATTTGGAGGGGTTGGAACTGTGCAGTGGTGAGCTTGGCTTTGATATGCTCTTTCTCGCGGATGAAGTCGCACCTGGGACTCGACGCTGCTGTGAAACCGGAGACTGTGCCGGAGGAGACAGTGCTCGCGGTTGCTGAGGTTCTCCGGCGTTCCCTGGTGCTCCGTGTCTCGGAGGATGGTCAGTCGAATCCTTCCTTATTATTTTTATTTTGATATTGTGCTGTTTACTAGTAAAAGATGCTAAATTGCTGATCTTTTATAGCAGAGATGTTCTGTTTAATGGTAAAAGGTGACGTTTTCCTATTTATTTGTGATTTTCGCTTGTACGTATTCTCAGTAACACTAGCGAGGAGCATAGATTGATGTGATCTTAAATTGTTACAAAACAAATGTAGTTACTACCACAAGTGAAACATGTTAAGTGTGGTGCTTTGCCTTGCACATGAATAATATAATTGCCTGTAATTGCCTTTAGTTTAATTTGGAAGTCCAAGCAAGCTAATACTACGCATGTTATCTCCCTTGGATTGCTGTAGATGTATGCTCCATCTGTTATTTCTGGTCTGCTGTTTAGTGCTGTCAACAATGCCATTTCTTCTGTATTCATTTTTTTTACTCTAAAGGAATATCCCATGTCCTCAAACATATACTCCCTCCAGTCACAAAAGAGCTGCAGTTAAACTTTGGCTATCAATATCTCTATGAATATTTAGATTGGCCATACGAAAATAATGTGTGCAGATTTGTCTCAAAAGTACTTTTGCAATTTTATAATTTTACCAGGTTTTATACATATATTACGATAGAAAATAGTGGTTCAAATTGCGTTTTGGAGACCATGCTGATGTCCAAAACGACAATTTTTTGTGACCGGAGGGAGTAGTTAGTTTGACAAATTATTGCTGGTTCACTTTCATCAGACATAAGTATATCTAATAACTTGGTTTCTTATTCAATCATTGTCATATTTTCAATTGCAGGAAAGAGGATTGGTAGAGCTACTGAGCTGTTGAAGCCAGATGATATCATAGAGCAAGTGGACTCTAGGACAGTTGCTGTATCGCCCCTGCCTTACAATGTAAAGCTGGAAGATGTCCAATCTTTCTTCGTACAATATGCAAAGGTGTGTTATACTTATATCCGTTTCATTCAAGTATTGTAGTTGTTTCATTCAAGTATTGTAGTTAAAACTTTCACCTGCATACTACTCTAGTGGTTGGTTAAGAAATGGATTTATATATAAAGAAGAAAAATAGCACATGCAGGCATTATAGATTCAATTCAAAGTTCCGTACAGCAAATCGAGTTTTTTTTGGGAACCATTTCATAACCGAAATTATGAGCAGCATGATAGTGCAACATAATTATCAGGTCTGTGTTACTATCAGTGTATGTGTTGCATTCAGGTCCTCAAGGTGAAGTGGATATTTAGGCCCTTTTTTTCTTACCCATAAAAAAGTAACCATTCCCCTACTTTCAGTTCTGTTAAGCTTCTTTTGGCTCTACTGTAAGCTTCTGAAGCGAAATGGTTATCTAGAGATTTTCTGATGCTATGATTATTAAATGAGCTATAGTGTACTGCAAATAGATTAATTGTATGCTGTAAATAACAATAATGGTAATTTTTTTATGTACTTGTGCCTGAAATGTAGGTGAACAGTGTGAGGCTACCACGACATATTGCAAACAAAAAACACTTCTGTGGCACTGCTTTAGTTGAGTTTTCAGAAGAAGAGGAAGCAAAAAGTGTTATGGAGAATACTTTGGTTTTTGCAGGGGCAAATCTGAAAATAAAACCAAAGTAAGCCACTAACTTATCTGAGTGCAAGATATTCATACATGTACAGACAAAATGCATGTTTCAGTAGTATCTTTATCTATTTCTGTGTTAGTTGAATTTATGTTCCCTCTGAGGACGTTTGGATAATGGGTTACATGGGGTGGGAATGGGATATAATTAGTAGGATAAGTTTATTCCATTGTTTGGTTGAGGGGTTTGGGAAAAGAAGATGGTTTGGGATTGGGTTATGATGGGCTCATATCCCACCATTTCTATCCCAATGGAGGGACTGGGTTATGGTGGTGGTTAGGGTTATGAAGTGTAAATTACAAAACTGCCCACATATGAAGTAAAATAACTTTCATATCAAAGGGGTATTTTAGTCAATTATGCATTCTATTCCCAATTCCTAACCCATTCATCAAACCAAATGGCAAACGTGGGATTAGGAACAAAAGTTCATTTCCCAGTCCAAAACCCACACCTCGTATCCCATTCCCTTTCCAACCCTCCATCCCAACGCCGCTTATAGTTTTAGTGTGTTTGTAACACCCTAGCGCAACAATAAGCCCGGAATGCTACTAAACTACGCTAGCTACTAACTTTAACAATACTTTACAATAAATTACAACAAGCAGTTCAATAATAAAACCCGTCCACGGGTCACAATAAACACGAGTAACGACACGACAAGTATAGGATTTAATCTTTAGATAGCAATGCAAAATAATAATCCAAGAATTAAGTAAAACCAACCAATCGTCTATAATTATTCAATGTTTATCAAGTCCTAAATAATATCATACAATAATAAAAGTTCTCATGGCCAAGTGAATCAAGTATTTGAAATGAATGCAATTGTTCCATGTGCGCTATCCCTTCCCATGTGAGATGCCGTTACCGACCATGTAAAGCAACAATAAAGTAAGGCTGAGTCCATGACTCAATAAGTACAAGATACAACGGTGAATACACAAGTTTATTAAACATTTAATGCATTATCATAATTCTCATACTTCTTATTCTCAAATCTCATCAAGATTATTCTCATGAATGCAAATGCCATGATGCATCTCTTTCAGCTGATATCGGTATATCGAAGTGTTCACTCGTCGGTGACACACTTTTCTTCCCCACCTTCGTTAGGGTGGGATCCCTACCTCTGTAGGATTTTAACATGGGGAACGCTGGACTAGTCATAATCATGGCAGTACTCACCGCCCTAACCCTTATACAAGCGAATGATGCATTAGTTCATTAAGCAATAATAATCTCACCTTGTCATCCTCATGGTAATTGCATCTTCAACACAATCTTATTCTTTTCATCAATATTATGTGGCAAGTAAATAAACTTAACAAGAGCATAATTAAATCACATGGTAATAAATCAACAAGACAACGAAAACCACCCGTTGTTCACCATTCTACCATGCACTTGCCTCTTTAACTTCTAGGAGTCGGGTGATGCAAAGGTGGCACGGTATTTGAGGCAACACTCACCAGGACAAGCAATTTAAAAATGCATTTAAAAATTATGTCGTCATAGCACTAATACATTGATCAAATCGTTCTCTCTCCTATATGCAAAATCGACACCTTTAACTTATCTTTACTGGACGCACTACCCACTGTTCCAGAAGTAAAATGGCGCTAACTCTCTCCTCTGAACCCCAAATCTAGCGAAACATATACTTTCTGGAATCCACACAAAATTATCTACGACTTCCTAGTTGTGACGAACTTATGAATCCACTGTTTACTTCCCTGTTTCTAACCTTGAAGACTACTGCAGAATCTGTCAGGACAGACTACTTCACAATTTCGTATTTTTTTAATATAGCTTGAAAAGTTATGAACGATAGCAGTTCCGGAATCTACTCAAAATTCCCTAGCTTATTCAAGTTGTCACCAAGATTAAATTATTTAATTTACTAGGTGAAAGCAGTCCATCTGCACGACAGCTGCCAACGATGTCCGTTTTCTAGACAACGACTTTCCCGAAGCCATAACTTTTTGGTCACAACTCTAAATTTAGTGTTTTAGACACTCCTGGAAAGCTAATAAAATTCTCCACTTCTTTTCTAATTGGACGAAACTTTGAATCCGAACTTAAGCAACTCTAATTGCCCCGTAAAGTTCTGCGTCGAATTTTGATGAACTAGGGCTTCCAGAAAACTAATATTCCCATGGACCAATTGATCTTCGAATTGAACAGTCATTAATCTATGATAAATCTAGGGATTATCAGACATTACCCACATAAAAACGTTGACGATCACCAATCCTTTGATCTTTCCTCCTTTCTTTCCCTTGTCCTCCTTTCCTCCTTCCCTTCCCCTTTCCTCTTGCTGGCCGAAACCCCCTGGTCTCCCTCCTGGCTGGCAGCAAGGGCTGCAAGGGGAGGCTCCGGCCAAGGGCAGCAGGGGCAGTAGGGCCCCAGCAGGGAGGACATGGTGCACTGGAGGGCAGCAGGGGCGCGGCAAGGCTGCGGTGGCGTGCAGGAGGTGGCATGCAAAGGGGAAAGGAGGCGGCAGTCAAAAGAGGGTGGGGGTGGCGCCGCCTCCCCTGGGCCACAGCGCGGTTGGCCGAAGGCCCGAGTTATAATGCTCCCCTCCAATTTTCTGAAATTCCCTTTTAATTCCAGTTAAATACCTTTCCAATTCAATTAAATTCTCTAATGTTTAATGGGATATTACAGTGTTACTGGGAAGTGAAATATTTGCCGTTGGATGGTAGAGTTAATGGCCAGCCATCATCGAGAGATTACCTAGGAGTTGAGGAGGACAAGGCCTTTGACGGGAGTAGTTTGGTTCGCAAAATGATCTTTAGCGGTGTTGGTCCACAAGTGGCACAAACCATTTTGGATATTTCTACAGTACAATTACAGTTTTAGGTACCTCAGAAGCATAAGGGCAAAATTTCCCAAGTTTAAGGGACACAGCTATAATGCCATTACTAGTTAAGAATTGACAAGTGAAACTTTCTGGATGGATTTTGCTAAATAAGCCAACAATGTCTAGACAACCATCTCTATACCTATTCCCGGATATGTTTTACCTTGCCTATTTTTTGCTTGAGTTATGTGTTTATTTGTAGCTCTCAATCTAAATTTTGGGTTGAATGTAATATGAAACACGCCTTTTTCTATATCATGAAAATTTCTCAATTTTGCATGCAATTAATGCTTGCCAGATCAAAATAACGTTCTTCTTTTACAGCTCTGCAAAATTCTAGTTTGCATAACCTGCCAGGGATTTTAGCATCAATTCAGCAGATTTACTAGTGAAGGCCGTATATTTAGTTTCAAGCAAGCATTTTACTCACACAGATTGCTCTTCTTACCTGTATACCTCTTTAATGATATGTGAATTAAGTGATGCCTTTGTGTATTTAAATTTATTCTATTGCTGTATATAACAATATATAACTTATTATTCCTTGCCTGCATTGTGAAGGAAGGAATTTGACGCTGAAAGAGAGTCTAAAAAAGAAGCATATGAAAAGGCACACCCTAATAAGGATGAGCAGAATGAAGGGTGAATTTTTTTACAGACTATCTGTTCAATTTATTATTTTGTTTCTTCTGAGTTCAAATTAAGACCAGCAGTCCTTGAAATTATATTGCAGCTATCCTAAAGGCCTAATTGTGGCCTTCAAATTGAAGAGAACCACGGTTGATGGTGCAGTGAAACAAAGCAGCACAGACAAAGTGAATGACACTGCCACCCAAGTAGAAACTTCCAAATCCATGGAGAAATTATCAGGCGAGGGGTCTGAAGAGGGGATTCCTGAGAGCAGTGATATGAAGGAACAGAAGTCCTCAGATGACATGACTGAAGAGAAAGAAGTAAACACTGGGGAAGCTACAGATTCTGGTGACAAGTGCACAGGTGATGCCTTGGCAGAAAGTGGAAGGAACGACGATAGTGAATCGTTGAGCAAGGATGGCAAAAGCTATGTGAAGAACCCAATCTCAAGGGAGGATCTAAAAGAAGCATTCAAAAAATTCGGAACTGTTCGGGTAATTTTTATTCACACCATTTTCTGGCTTTTGCTTTTGTTTGTATATAATATCAGTAATAATTAACAAATCTATTTTGTCATCATCAAATGAAATACTATTGAGTTACTTTTCACTTTCACATAAATTAGCACATAAGCTGCAAGTATACTGCTTTTCTAAATTTAAATATGTTCCATAAAGTAAGCTCAAAGCTCAAATTTAGCTCATAGGCCTTCCGTTTGCGATTCAAGATCTGGTGGGGCAGTGCACATGGGTAGAATGGCAGATGCTGTAACATTTTTAAGATCAATTAAGTATGCACTGGGAAATGTTCCTGAAAATTTCCTTAACTCATACCATAAAAATTGTGGTAATAATGCTAGTACTTTTATAAAATTCATTCAATATCTTGTAAGAGGCATGGATTTTGCATTGTTGAACTATTTTTCTTGTTTACCATTTGGCACTTGTTGATACCCAATTGTATATTTTCTTCCCATATTTTTCTTCTTGAAGTTCGTGGACTTCAGCATCGGGGATGATTCAGGATACCTTCGGTTTGAGGATTCTAAGTCAGCTGAAAAGGCCCGTGTGTCTGCTGTACTAGCTGATGAAGGTGGCTTGATAGTGAAAGACCACATTGTTACTTTGGAGCCCATGACTGGTAAAAATTGTAGCTTTTCTTGATTGGCATTGAATTCTTGACGCTTTGAATTTGATTGTTTACAATTAAAATAACTTGAATACTTGAAAGCACATTTTTTAAATATATATTATTGTCTGGTGGTTTTAGCCTCAGAGTTGATGAACAATAGCATGTAGTTCCGTTCGATAATACTATATTTGGTGGTATCAGTTTTCATTATTGTTTGACAGAGTGAACTGAATAAACCAGATCTGAAACCTACTAATTGGTTTGCTGATCTTACTCCTGTTTCTGCAGGAGAAGCTGAGAAGGATTATTGGAATACAATACGTGGCATTCAAGGGAAATACAAGGACAATAGAAGCTACAAAGGAAGGTATTCGCGCGTCCTCAATTGACAATGTTTGATTTTACCTGTTTCTGTCTTGTTTTGTACTGTATTATACTATTATCTCAGGTAGTTATTGCAGACATTGAATGTGAAAAGGTGCTTTACAACCTTTAAAAAATGTGTTGCAAACTACAAAAAAAACAACTGTTTTATGCATTGTATGCTTTGTTTGAGATTTTTAACTTTCTTATGAAAGCTGACAGTGACCCAGATGATACCTGAGCTAACTGCAGTTTCTCGTCTCTGGTGCACATGCTTGTTAACTCTTTATAATTTAATTGTCAAAGAATTCTTTCTTGTTTGGCGTCATACCATCTTGCATGGAAGTTATCGTCTCTTGTGTTCATGTCATTAATTATTTGTTTTTCTGCAGAAGATAATGTGGTTTTACCCCCCTTGATTTTTTGTGTAACTTCATGTCATTAATTATTTGTTTTTCTGCAGAAGATAATGTGGTTTTACCCCCCTTGATTTTTTGTGTAACTTTTCTAGGGCTGGAAAGAACTACAGAGGAGGAAAGCAGTTCAGTGGGAAGAGGGGACGGCATCCTGATTCCTCTGAGAAGGTTTCGAATAAGACCCAGAGGGTCGAACGTACCGCGTGAGGTTAATTTTGGTAGCGTGGCTCGTCCGAGAAGTAACGTGCTATGTTTACCTTCACTAGTCTCCCTAGTTTGTACCAGTGATTTTTCCCCTATAGTTTCTGTATTGTTTTCTTTCTATTTGGTTGTTTTGGAATAAATCATGAGCAGCATGCAACCTCGTTTCCTGCTGCGGTGCAGGTGTTCTGAATTCTGATTATTTACTGTGCCACAGAACAGGTTTATGCAGAGCTAAATAGAACATTTTCCTTCGGATGTCTTCAACGTATCCGGAAAAAATGTACACCAAAAGATTGAGAAATGTGGACCACTCACCTCATATTAACTTGGCGCCCTTCCCCATGGAAGGTTTGCTTTTAGTCAGAACGGAATGAGCCGCGGGAAGTTTGTTGGAACAATCCTGTATATTGTGCGTGTTGGACCTTCAAAATGTTTTTGGGATAATGCACATTTGAGCATACTGGACACACCACATCTTAAGGTATGATGCTACGGAGATTGTTGTAACTAAGGTCCAACTGCTTGAATTGACGAAGGTTTCCCAAGTTGGTCGGTATGATACCTTCGAAACAAGGTTCAGGTACGAGATTGAACGTTTCCCAAGTTGGGAGGTATGCATACCTTGTTCAAATCCATTCTGTGCCAGAGCGCGCACTCCCAGTAAGCAAGATTGCTAATAGAGGGCAGAATTGGCCCGGTAAAGTTATTCGCTTCGAGACGTAGGCCACCATTCATGCTGCCCCACCAACACCATCAAATACCAATCCCGATAGCCACCGCGTACATTTTCTCTCTTTTTGTTACAAGTAATGCGCACACGACACGACAGAGACGGGACTGATCTGCCATCTCACTGAATTCTTATTAAATGTACGTACTATATATATATATATCTGAATTTGAACCCTGAAAAGTAGAGTAGTGTGCCTTTTAATGCATACATTCTTACTCTCGACGATATATTATCCACTTTTCATGCACCGTAATCACGTAATCCGTATGGTTTTGTTGTTAAAACCGCGACCCCAGCTCTCTCTCCATCAGGATTTACAAGGACCATTAATTCAAAGCCAGCCATCTCCATCTTGCTAGCACAATCCATCATACTTACCGTGATGCATCTGCATCTGCATAAAGAAGGAAGCCCTTACCCGTCTGTGCTCTCCAGTGGCCCCCTATCATTGTGGATGGTTTATTCTCAGCGAATATGCCCCTACTTCGCTGGCATCACCCCAGCATGTACTCCAAATATATGCCTCACTTCACCCTCGTCTTCCAGCTCAGTTCAGCGACATTAGATCGATGTGCGAGGTCTGTTGCTCGCCTCTAGGCTCTAGCTAGCTAGATGCCGAGAAGCTTTCTTATCGTTAATTAGGCCAGATCACAGTCAGTGGCGAAGCTACATTCAGCCACCGGGGTCTGTCGACACCGATGGTTTTCTGCGAATGTCTTATAGGTACTAAATTTTCACCGTGGAAGACCCCAGTAAAAAAATCATACGACCCCGGCAGCCTGGTAACTACTCTTGTGAAACCTTATTTTGTCACAATATGTATTGTTATTTTATCAATTTGATGTTATGTATGGTATTATATTATCGGACCCTATAAATTAGCACTTAGTACTGTAAGTACCGACCCCAGCAGCCATTTATCCTGGCTTCGCCCCTGATCACAGTGCAGCTACATACGCATGCCATGAATTTGTTTTGCTGGTCGTCATCTAGCCATGCTTTGTTTGGTGCCTGGAGTGTGGCAGCAGTGTGGTGACCATGCGTACACGCATGGTTAGATGACCATCAGCAAACATGTCCATGAGAGGCATGCAAGCATAATCGCCATCACCACAACAACGTACCATTTCTCTCACTGAAAGGCCGTGTGACGACGTGCTCTCTGACGAACAGTGGTAAGTTAGACAGCGTTACGCGTATGCAATGCTAGCTGCTATATATTGTGCTTCGATCTGCTCCCGTTGACCTCCTCGTGCGTGTTCATCGTCTGTCTTGTAGAGTGGAGTGTAATATCATGAGTTTGTGACAAGGTTGTGTAGTGTGTTTTTTCTCTCTGAAGAATGGCATCTTCTACATCGCTTGGACCGCCTCACTCCCTGCAAGTTGTTTACCCTGCTACGTTCTACGCACCGATTTATATCTCAGTCAGAAATTTAGTTATTTACATGAAAATTCGTGATGGACAACATAGTTCCGAGTTGGTTTTATCTTAGATACAGTTGAATGCAGGGTGTGTTGGCATGTTGGTACGCTCATGCAGTTGCAGCAGTTCTACTGCTATAGCGATGCAGTCAGCACATTGCAAGAGAAGTGAAGACCTGTTTGGTACGATGTGGAACCTATGTATCAGGGAGAAATGATGATTTTTCATTGAGTAATGAGTTCTGGTTAAACACTACTATCTGTGAGGCATATTGTAACAGCACAAAAACTTTTGCCAAAAATCCAGTAGTTAAAACGACGAGATTTTTTAAAACTTTTTGTGTTATCTGTTGCTATCTCATTTGCATGTTTTTGGAAGTTATTTTATCTGCATTCTTTCTCCAGAACATGTTGTGAGAAGCGAAAACCCTAAAGCCGTAACCTAAGTCCAAATTTGATATGTGAATACTTGAGAATCATTTAGAAAATCGATAAACAGAAATCTGAATTTAAACAAGCCCCAACATATTGTCTATCACCTTCTTCTCCTTTTTTCTCTTTTCTTTTCTTCATCCTTCACCCTATTTTTCCCTCTCAGCCAAGCCAGCCTGGGCCCCTCCTTGCTCCCCCACCCCGCGCGGCCTACCCTCCCCTCAGCCCACCACGCCACACGCCACCCCAGCCCAGCGCCAACCCCCTCTCTTTCTTCCTCTTTCTCTCAATTCCAGCATCGTGCTGCCCCTACCTGCTTCGTCCCTCCCCGCGACACGCCGCGCCAACCACCCCGTCCTGGGCGCCATGCCGCCAGGGCGTCCTCCCCGCGCTGCTCCTCGCATCACCCTGTCCCAGCATCATCGCTCTGTAGCCCACTCCTGCCCCTCCACGCCACTGTCTCCATGCCGCCCCGACGCCATCGCAACCACCGCCGTCCCGTCCGTCTGCCTCCACCACTGGCTCTCCATCCCTCCCTCTTGTATATAAATGGCCACCCTGAGCTCCCTTTGCCCCCTCCCTGCCATTCTCCTCCTCCTCCCTTTCTCATTGAGTGAGAACAAAGGAGTGCCGGCTTTGCCTTGGCCGACGTGCCGCCATCGCGCCACCGCCGCTCCGGTGAGCTCCCCGCCTCGCCACCCACATCACCTTGCATTCCGGAGCCTGAGCAATCTTTCCTCTCACCCAATTTCTCCTTTGGTCCATAGGGTCACGCTGGAGTTCCCTTCTTCCCCGACCCCGACCAAAATCGCCGCCTGCGCTGATGCATCATCTCCAGTGAGAACTGTCCCAATTCACTCCTCACTGACCACCTTCTTACCCCCTCGAGCTCCTCCGATCACTCACGGCCCCTTTCTTCACAGGACGTCGCCTCCACGTGAAAGCTCCCTCGCCTCCTTGGGTCATCGCTGTCGACCGCCTTCCGGCCGCCTCCATTGCCCCTCTCCACTCTGGTAGGTCTTACACCCCCTGTAGATGCTCGTGCGTGTGTCGGTTAATTGAGAATGCCATCGGGAGGTAGAAACCGCCGTAGACCGAATGTCACCGTCACTCAACGCCGTTGTGCCGCCGCTATCGGCCACCCCGGTCCCCGCCGCCAGCACCAATGGGTGCGCAAGCGTGCAGGGAACCCATTTTGGGCTTCCCCGGCCACTGCCATGGACCAGCTCGCCGGTGGCAAGCGCGGGCCGTGAGCGCCCTAGCCCCTCTGTTCTGGTCCAAATTGGACTATCACTATAGCACTATCGGAATGGGTTTAATATAGTTATTAGGACCAGATAGTCATTAGGACGGAGTTAGTTAGAGCTCGGTTTGAATGACGTGTGGGCCCAAGAATGAATAGTAGGAATAATTAAAATCAGTTTTGATTATGAGTCTATGACACAATTGGGCCCCACCACTTTAAGTGCACAGTATAAGCCGCATCCATGGACCAGCACAGTGCTTGTGGACCTCTGGTCCATACACTATTCATGTGGACCAAGACCAAAACAAATGGGCCCCATCTGTCATAAATTGATTTTCTTTAAGAAAATAAATGAAAAGGAAAACAAAATGCCCTGACGGTAATCCTACGATCCCTTAACATAAGGTTAACAACCTCACGTTGCCAAGTAAAGTGTAATGGTAAAAGACCTTAGTTGAAACTAATTAATATAACATGAATAACTGAAGTAATCTAGGACCTCTGAGTAAGATGGTGTTGAACCATCTAATGGGCAACATGTAAGGGTAGTCATATAAATAGCAAGGAATGTTCAGGTGGCTAATAACCCTAGGTCATTAACAATGACTAAGTTGAGAGGTAGCACATTCAACAAAGCCCACTTCAACAAAAACATGTTATGACGAGTATGCCTCACGATAGCTAGGTTTTTTGAGGTCGTGTCAAAGACACGAGGGACCTAGGTAGTAATGGTAATCATAATGACATAAGCCCACATATACTTAGGACATAGAATACGCAAGGAATACAATTATATGTATAGACATGTATGATAATTGACATATGAACCATGTTATTAGTTGATTAGGCGGATGAGTGTGACCTTGACATTTAGAATAAAATGCCAAGTAAAATGTAGTAGTGATAAACCCTAATGAAGGTTAGTGGTAGCTATGGCCTAGCTACGTGCTAGTGATAGGAATCACGACAATAGGATCGATCGCTAAGCGAAGGCTAGTAGGCAGAGCCATGGACCTTGTATGGTAGTTATTCACTTAGCCAGAAGTAGTCATTATCATATGTTGTAGATAAGGATCAACCTAGTATGATAGGTTTACTTTAGAGTATGCCAAGCCATGCAAGTA
This sequence comes from Hsuehochloa calcarea, assembly GCA_036346395.1. Taxonomy (NCBI): domain Eukaryota; kingdom Viridiplantae; phylum Streptophyta; class Magnoliopsida; order Poales; family Poaceae; genus Hsuehochloa; species Hsuehochloa calcarea. The sequence goes on along the minus strand of CM070610.1, from coordinate 50,358,541 downwards.
ATGAGACTTAGTAAGAATCACCTCACAAGATGAATATTCTCTCCTCTCATTGAAGTCCTAACTCCTTGCACCAGGACTTCCGAGAGCCCGATCCTCGTGCCTCACCGGATCAAACAGCTACCTAACCCTGAGTCTGACTATCAATCCAAAACCCACCACTAGACCAAACGAACAAAGTTTGGGTTTATCTACCTTGGCCTGAAGTATTCCCTTCATTTCAAATATCCTGGATATACTTCAGTCCATCTAAAGTATTTTCTTCATCAACTTCCTTTTGATATACTTCGTCTGCAGTATTTCCTTCACCAATTTCCTTTAAATATACTTCGTCTGAAGTATTTCCTTCATTAACTCCACTAAGTAGGTTTAGTTTCATTAGGAATGTTTCATTATTTCAAGGCGTTGTTAGATATTTTTGCTTTCATTTGAAGTGTTTAATTTGGTTTGAATGTCTTTGAATTTATTGGATTTCATTTGATTATATTTAGGCGTTCTCGCGTTCGATTGTAATACGTGTAATTAAAAGTCCGAAGCCTAGGAGGGGCAACAGTCTAAGCTGGAGCAAGAACAAGACGAGGTTATCAAAACATTGAGTGAGAAGATTATCAGAATATTGAGTAAGGCGGGTCAACACCTTGATCATGTTGAGCCTACTTTTGAAATGCAATTATATTGATTTAAATTATGAAATTGCATTGTTTGTGATTTATACAACTATGTTGATCTAGCTCATAGTTAGTACATTAATGATAATTGTATATGTGGATATCATGGGATATGCTCCGATCTTAGGATGATGTGACAATTGGCAATGGCGTTAAAGGTTTGTCGTTTCACGTGTTTTCGGTAAAGAATCGTATCGTCGGGCCTCAAGCGATCTGGCCGACCGCCTAACCGGCGGCCGACCGCCCTAAGGATCGGTCCGACGGCCACCAAGCGGTCGAGGCCGGCGATGGCGATCCGACCGACCATAATGGTGGTCAGACCGACCAATTTCAGAAAGTGGTGTTTTGAGCTGGGCCAAAAATAGAGGGTGTAGGTGTAAGATCGAGGTGGCCGACTAGAGGGGGGGTGAATAGGCGGTGTTAAAAATTCTTTCGCTAAAATCAAAATATAATGCGAAGCTAATAACGAATTGGTTTTGCACAATTAAAACCTAAATCAACTAGGCTCAACTAAGTGCACCAACAATAAAAGGAAGCAATCACACAATGATATATGAACAATTAAAGCATGTAATGTAAATAGCTCAAAGTAAAGCACAAGTAAAAACAAGATGGACACAATTATGTTTTACCGTGGTGTTCGGAGACTTGCCGGTATCCCCTAATCCACGTTGAGGTAAGCCCAACCACGTTGGACCGGCTCCACTAATTAAGCCAACACCTCCTAGGTAAGTCCAACCACTTGGACCGGTTCCAAACCGAACCAACACCTCGCTCCACTAGGGTTGCTCTTCCTCCACACCGGAGATGGCGAGCACCAAACCACTCACAACCACGCCGGCCTTCTCACAAGCTTCTTGAAAAGATCACCGCACACGGCGCCTCCACGCCGCCTAGGTGTCGACAAACACCAAGAGTAAAAGACTCAACGCTCACTTGAACTAATCAAGTGTCAACGCTCAAGTGGATACACAATCCACTACCTAAGGCAACACATGCACTTAGGGTTTGCTCTCAAATCTCACCAAGTGCAACACATGCACAATAGAGGATGAGAGGCTTACCCTTAGCTCAAAAGCTCAAAAGGGATTCACAATAGCACCAGTAACCTCTCCCAACCGGCCAAGGCTCATATATATAGCCCACACACAAAAACTAGCCGTTGGGAGACAAACTGCTGAAAAATCAGCAAATGTGAAACTTCCGCCGTACAAAGTCCGGAACTTCCGCACCTCAGCGACAAGCACAACAACGACTATATCAGACGAGAAACTAGCCATTGAAAATGAAATCAGTAACCGTCGCTCAACACGCGGTATTCCGATTATCGGACGTTCCGATTCGATGGGCGGTACTTCCACTTCCACTCAGGTCCAACACATGGCACCTTCTGGAAAAAACGTACCGTGCCAAATCGGAACTTCATCTGTGCGGTAGTTCCGCTCCCAACATGGTGGTACTTCCGCTCAAAACCGCTAAGTCCGAAAAGGGTGCTTCTCTGAAAAAAACATTCCGCCGGTTTTCGGACCTTTCGGCCTGCGGTAGTTCCGGAGTTAACACACCGTAACTTCCGATTATCCTGACAAAGCAGCAAATAGCTTTTTCAACAACTCCAATTGCAAAACACATTTACCAATTGATAAACCATGCCAACAAGGATCACAAGCAAGATTTCCAACAAGTTGCAAAACACATTTGCCAACTTTAGAATCATACCACAAGGAATAAGGTACATGGACTTACACCATTTGCAAACTTAAGTCACATGCTACAAGGAATCAAATATGAGCTTTGACTATTTGCAAAACACATTCGCAAATAACAGCATCATGCCACAAGGCTAGGGTGCATGGACTTGAACTATTTGCAAAACACATTTGCAAACTATAGTCTCATGCTACAAAGATTAAATGCATGAGCATCATTCATTTGCAAAACACATTCGCAAATAATAGCTCAATGCATAGATGAGCTAGAGCAAACATAATGAGCTATCAACACTTCGTCCCTCCCCGCGACACGCCGCGCCAACCACCCCGTCCTGGGCGCCATGCCGCCAGGGCGTCCTCCCCGCGCTGCTCCTCGCATCACCCTGTCCCAGCATCATCGCTCTGTAGCCCACTCCTGCCCCTCCACGCCACTGTCTCCATGCCGCCCCGACGCCATCGCAACCACCGCCGTCCCGTCCGTCTGCCTCCACCACTGGCTCTCCATCCCTCCCTCTTGTATATAAATGGCCACCCTGAGCTCCCTTTGCCCCTCCCTGCCATTCTCCTCCTCCCTCCCTTTCTCATTGAGTGAGAACAAAGGAGTGCCGGCTTTGCCTTGGCCGACGTGCCGCCATCGCGCCACCGCCGCTCCGGTGAGCTCCCCGCCTCGCCACCCACATCACCTTGCATTCCGGAGCCTGAGCAATCTTTCCTCTCACCCAATTTCTCCTTTGGTCCATAGGGTCACGCTGGAGTTCCCTTCTTCCCCGACCCCGACCAAAATCGCCGCCTGCGCTGATGCATCATCTCCAGTGAGAACTGTCCCAATTCACTCCTCACTGACCACCTTCTTACCCCCTCGAGCTCCTCCGATCACTCACGGCCCCTTTCTTCACAGGACGTCGCCTCCACGTGAAAGCTCCTCGCCTCCTTGGGTCATCGCTGTCGACCGCCTTCCGGCCGCCTCCATTGCCCCTCTCCACTCTGGTAGGTCTTACACCCCCTGTAGATGCTCGTGCGTGTGTCGGTTAATTGAGAATGCCATCGGGAGGTAGAAACCGCCGTAGACCGAATGTCACCGTCACTCAACGCCGTTGTGCCGCCGCTATCGGCCACCCCGGTCCCCGCCGCCAGCACCAATGGGTGCGCAAGCGTGCAGGGAACCCATTTTGGGCTTCCCCGGCCACTGCCATGGACCAGCTCGCCGGTGGCAAGCGCGGGCCGTGAGCGCCCTAGCCCCTCTGTTCTGGTCCAAATTGGACTATCACTATAGCACTATCGGAATGGGTTTAATATAGTTATTAGGACCAGATAGTCATTAGGACGGAGTTAGTTAGAGCTCGGTTTGAATGACGTGTGGGCCCAAGAATGAATAGTAGGAATAATTAAAATCAGTTTTGATTATGAGTCTATGACACAATTGGGCCCCACCACTTTAAGTGCACAGTATAAGCCGCATCCATGGACCAGACAGTGCTTGTGGACCTCTGGTCCATACACTATTCATGTGGACCAAGACCAAAACAAATGGGCCCCATCTATCATAAATTGATTTTCTTTAAGAAAATAAATGAAAAGGAAAACAAAATGCCCTAGCGGTAATCCTACGATCCCTTAACATAAGGTTAACAACCTCACGTTGCCAAGTAAAGTGTAATGGTAAAAGACCTTAGTTGAAACTAATTAATATAACATGAATAATCAAGTAATCTAGGACCTCGAGTAAGATGGTGTTGAACCATCTAATGGGCAACATGTAAGGGTAGTCATATAAATAGCAAGGAATGTTCGGTGGCTAATAACCCTAGGTCATTAACAATGACTAAGTTGAGAGGTAGCACATTCAACAAAGCCCACTTCAACAAAAACATGGACTTGAACTATTTGCAAAACACATTTGCAAACTATAGTCTCATGCTACAAAGATTAAATGCATGAGCATCATTCATTTGCAAAACACATTCGCAAATAATAGCTCAATGCATAGATGAGCTAGAGCAAACATAATGAGCTATCAACACATGACTAACTCATGCTACTAGTCAAGACCCCTCTTAATAGTACGATAATCCTATACTAGCAATCCGGTTTTTCAACCAAACACCAAGACCGGTAAAAGACTAGGAACACATCCTTAGCCCTAGCTAGTCATACCTTTGCCTTGCATCTTCTTGAAGCTTGATGACACACATCAACACTTCAAGTCCGGGTCCTTGACTTTGACAATCATCGACACATGATGATTTCTTCACTTCGGGATCTTGTCTTGAACATCATCAACACATGATGATTTCTTCATCCCGAGTCTTGACATGCATCAACATATGATGCATTCCTCATTAGACCTCCATCAACATATGACGGGTCTTCTCTTGTCTTGATGATCAACTTATGATCATCTCCTCTTCTAGAACATCATCGACATACGATGATTTCCTTTTTCTCCAAGCACTTCATATGCATCAACACATGATGCATCCTTCACTTGAATCTTGACTTGATGATCAACTCATGATCATCCCAAGTCTTTCATCATCCTGGAACATAACCTATACATCCAACTCATGAAAAATGTTAGTTCCACAATATGGTTATCATTAATTACCACCTCATACCATTAACACATAATGGTGGGACAAGATACCTCTATCTTTCCCTCTTTGGTAATTGATGATAACCATTTCAATCACACATAAATTGATTTAGATAATAGTAACACGTTATGAGTATATATAAACTACACAAGTCATATATATACTCACAATATGAGTATGCGAGAACTACACAAGTTCTACATACTCAAAACTTGAGTATACGAGAACTACATAAGTTCTTTATACTCAAATCATGAATATACAAAACTACACAAGTTTTATATATTCAAAACATGAGTATACAAGAACTACACAAGCTCTATATACTCAAAACATAAGTATACAAAAACTACACAAGTTTTGTATACTCAAAGCATAAGTATACAAAGACTACACAAGTTTTGTATACTCATACGGATATGTTTTAAAGTAAAGATCCCAAATATATGTGAAAACGGAATACATATCAATACTAATGAAACCACAAAATATAGAACAAGCTCCCTCTAAATGTGTGCATACACATATGTGTAAAGAAAATATATGCACATATTAAAGATATACTTATGGTGGAGTTCTTCTTATATTTTGGATTCGAGGAATGCAACAATATATAAGAGTATGAGTCGAATGCATACCTCGTTGAATTTCACCTTTATATCCAAATGAGACTACACATGATAATACTAAACAAGAGAGTTAGTCTCACAATTAGATTTGTCATTAATCACCAAAACACTCCATTAACTCATAATGGCGGGTCTAGATCCTTCAATCTCCCCCTTTTTGTTGATTGATGACAAATCCTTTATTAATAACAACATTTGGATATAAATAGACATAAGATAAGAATTTAAGTTGTTGAACTATGTCTATGCATGCCATAAGGTGAAATTGAAAGCATTAATCAATATGCATAAAAAATATACTTGTAAAACAATGCATTCTCCCATAAAAGAATTCTGCCCCTTTTGGTATAAATCAAATAACAAAGGAGAATATATAAGAATAATCCAAGTAAGGAGAATGTATTGATCATCCAAATAAGGGGATATTGTTATCATAAATATTCTTCCCCTTTTGGCATAAAACACAGATCCAAATGTGGGGAAATATTGATAACATAAACATTCTCCCCCTTTTGGCATTAAACACCAAAAAGTCCAAAATAAATATAAAGCCAAGAAATAAGATTTGCAAAGCAAAGAACTTGGCAATTAAAATTATTTTCTTCTTTTGACACCACTTGAAATATTCTCTTCTTTTGACACCACTTGTAAAATTGTCAAAAATAACATAAGGTCAAAAGAGAGATCTTTTCAATTTGAGAAGCTTGGTCACAAAGAATATGGAATAGATACTTATGACCAATAGAGATTTTGTTCTCAAGAAGATGAGGAGGCACAAGATAGGTCACAAACCTATTGATTGTAGCACACTCCGCTTTTAAACTTAAACGATTGATAACCGCTTGAAATAATATTTGAAACAAATTCAAATACTCTCCAATCTTAGATATCTCCAAAGCTCCTTTTAAATGGCTGAGAAGAGTAAAACATCTTGAAATAAGGTCAATGTGATATTTGTTTTAAAAATGAAATCAAAAGCATTTGAAAATAATTGAAATACCACTTGAAAACTTTTGATTTTTTATAAACATTTGAACCTTTAAAACAAGTTACCACTTTATAAAATAAACATTGATTTTTCACAAAAACTCTAGTCTTAAAAGCAAGATAACACTTGTAAGATCATTTTGACTAGAAGGCTTGTTTAAAAGAATACCACTTGTAAAACAAACAAGCAAACAAACAAACCAACTTGTAATTTTTTGCTTTTTCACAGAGAAAAACTTGTTCAAATAGATAATCTTGCATAGGATTGATAAAAGCCACTTCAAGATTATCAAGAGAAGCAAATTGTAATACCCCGGCCTGCTCATAGCGTGGCCCATGTGGCCCATAAGGAGTTGTGTGGTGGGATTAGTCCCACATTGCTTGCCTCAAGTGAGTTGTAGTAGTATATAATGCCTGTTGGATCCAAACGTAGCACCTCCGGGTTAACCCTTTTACACGAGCGGGCGAAAGTGTAAGTGAGGTGCTATGTGTGGCGGTCCGCCTCGGTGGTGGGCATTGAGCCGATTTTGGGTCGGGTGTTACAGATGGTATCGAGCATCAACCTTCACGACAGCTGCGGGATGGGCGCGGGCATATGGCGCATGGCACATGTGGGCCCGGAGTGGACACATGGCATGGCATATGTGCAGACCGACGACTGGACGTACCGAGGGGTGGTTCGGGCATTTGCGCAGATGCGTATGTGCCGAGGCGCCCTTAAGGGGGTGAGTGTAATACCGCTACCGCTCATAGCGTGGCCCATGTGGCCCATAAGGAGTTGTGTGGTGGGATTAGTCCCACATTGCTTGCCTCAAGTGAGTTGTAGTAGTATATAATGCTTGTTGATCCAAACGTAGCACCTCCGGGTTAACCCTTTTACACGGCGAGGACGAAAGTGTAAGTGAGGTGCTATGTGTGGCGGTCCGCCTCGGTATGGGCATTGAGCCGATTTTGGGTCGGTGTTACACAAATAGAATGAAACACATTCATTCAAAAGATATATAAATCATTTTGGGCAAATAGGTAAAATAGTTTTCCCAATATTAATACTTTACCCAATTTTTAATAAATCCCCAAAAAAATATTATAGGTTTTTCACAAAGAAAAACTCCTCTTATACAAAGGTTCCTATTGAAAATCTTCTTTCCCTTTGACACACAAAGGTTTATCTTCCATCTTGTCATCTCTTTATGATTTATCCATCCATAAACTCATGATGACATTTGATACACCTTGCAAAAGTAAATGATCAAGAAATTATTTCCACTTTTCTACACTTATCGAGAAAACACTTGATACCAGAGTAATTGATTCCATTGTAAATACTTGGTACTACTTGAAAGCATAACTAAGGTTTGCAAGGTGCTCACATCTCTTCCAAGATCTTCAAAAAGCTCTAAAGAGGCAACAGAATCCTCGATAAAAGTATACTTGAGCTTTTAGGTAAGAGAGATTTTGATCGCGCTAGAATAGTGGATCCATTTTAACACATAAGATGATATCACTAGAAGAGATAAAACTCATACGAGATCAAGATGATCAAAGTAGCTACCACTTTTAAAAGAATACCACTTGAAAGATGCAATTGTATTTGAAATCAAGGGATAGCAATTGCGTTAGCTAGCAAAGCTAGGATCAACTTTCAACAACTCCAATTGCAAAACACATTTTACAATTGAAGGAATGAAATGACTACTATAAGATTCAACAAGTTGCAAAACACATGTTAACTTTGAATCATACCATAGGAATAGTACATGGACTTAACATTTGCAAATTAAGTTCACATTTTCCTAGAATCAAATAGAGCTCTTGGAATTGAAGAAACATGCAAATATGTATCATACTCTAAAGCTTGGAACAATAATCAAATAAACATATTTGGAAATTTCCAACATATAGTCCATGAAAATCAAACCTTAAATAGTTTGACATCATTCTTTGAAATACATTAAAAATAGTAATTCATGAAACTTCATCAAAACATGCAAATTTAGCAAATGAAGAATTTAAAGCATACAACTTGCATGTGTGACTAATCAAACCATTATAACATATCCATATGAAGAATTTTAGTTCATATGGAAAAACCACCTAAGGCTAGAAAGTGACAACTTAAGTCAAACCTATTTCTACGTTTGAAATCATATCATCTTCTAAGGTTG